>MTQE01003428.1:12278666-12296459 GCA_014337955.1 Aspidoscelis marmoratus | reverse complement strand
ACATCCTCCAGGCTGGGGAGACAGGCAGGATGTCTCTAAAGGCCATTTGCTAGCATTCAAGAGTGGGTGTTTTTCTCTTTGTCTTCTGGATGAGATACCCAAAAGCAATTGGTGGGCCACTGTGTGGGACAGGATGCTGGACTAGATGGCTGTGACCCAATCCAGCATGGCTCCTTTTATGTTCTTATGTAATTACAATATTGGGTACAGAAAGGGGTATTCTATTGAATGAAGAGCCCATTGTTTGTCAAACCTGGTCACTTTCTGATATTTTGAACAACAGCTATATCAACCAGTAGGCAAAAGTATCTGAATGGCATCAGGGTGATATAGACTGAAATGGCTCCTGCTGCCAATTCTTAGGCTGCATTCACATGCTGCAGGGAAAAAAAGTTCCTTAGAGACAGCACTATGTGACAAGTATAATTTCATCCTGTCTTCTATCCACGTTTGGTAGCCTAGCATCCAGACAGGGTATAAAACTCAGGATTATCCCAGCACTATGTTGGGACTGTCACACATATCCATGACAATCCCAACACAGCCCTAGGATAGGGGAGTGAAATACCTGGGAAAAGCAACTCCCAACCCGTGTTTTCCAAATATATCAATATGAATTACTTTGTCTGGGGACTTGTTCCTGGGAAATGATCACTGTGTGTGCGTGTCTGTGTGTGTGTACAAACCTGGGCTGAAAACAGTCATCAGGCATGAAGGGGGTGGCAATCATGCAGTTTACATACCATTCCATCACAAGAGCAAGCACCCAGGCAGATAAGTGCCCATACCTACCCCAGGGCAATGAGAAGCAATTAGGTGATCTAAACAAGATCCTGTTCTCAATTGCACAAGATGAAATGACTAGAAACAATGGTATGAAACTTAAAGGGAGTCAATACAGATTAAATATTAGAAAAAACTTTCTATTCAGTAAGTGGAATAGGTTGCTGTGGGAGGCAGGAAGCCTGTATAAGGAAAATGCACGGATGTGATGGCAAAGGTAACTAAGAGTCACAAGCGTAACTATCAACAAAGTTCTCAAGGTTGGATTGAGCAAGAATTGCGTAAGTCTGTGCAACACTTGCAACACAGGCTTGTGCAACACTCAGGAAGTGAGTCACCATCTCTGATAAGGAAAAGGTATAAAAGTGCCTATACTCTGCTGGTTAAGTTGTTATTCTTGTTGATGGCTGGTCGAGAGCTTGGATGGAGAAATGTATATTTGTACATGCAGCAAACTTTAAGAATAAACCTCTGCGATGAGAGAGAACTCCTGTCTCAGTCTGTTTCTTAAACTGTGGGCAGAAGAAGGAGGGAGTTCCTGAAAGGCTGGACAGCTCCGGAGATGCCAGCAACTTTTCCGGGAAAGCAGAGCTTGTCTTTCCAACGCGGCCGCGCATCTGCTGATTTAATAACAACGGGGGCTGACACCACCACCACCCCAACAGTGAGCTCTCCTTTGCTGGAGGTCTTAAAGCAGAGGCTGGACCTACATCTATCTGGGATGGTTTAGGAAATTCTGCATTGAGCAGAGGGTTGGACTCAATGACTCTAGAGGTCCCTTCAAACTCTGATTCTATGATTTTCTTTTTGCCATCTGAGGTGGGAGAGTCAGACTGACTTGTGAGCAAGTTCACTTGAGAACCATCCCTAAGCTGCTTCTGAGAATTTTTTATTTTTAAAAATTATTGCATGTGAATGCAGCTTTACTGAAAGGAATCCCATCAAATAATACGCTAGCTGCTTCCCATGATCTTCAGAAGGTATTTGGTGTAATTCTCTTTGCTGGATAGGCCCTTAGTTATGAATCAGAATGCCTACTAGGGGCCAGTAGTACCCAGGACAGCAGAACTGCCCAGAACTGCTGCACACTGGTTCATCAGTCTTGTTTGAACTCTGCTATGGGCTGCATGGATTTGTCCTATGCCAGTCACCCCCATTTCATAAACATTTTCTGCTAGAAAAAGAAGATTAGAGATGAAATGAGAACATTACTGTCTCTAAGGTTTTGAAACACCTTTTTATTATTTTTTGTGAATGCATTCTGAGGTGAACAGTGGCATGTTCACCCCAGGTCTTCTGAATGTTTATCAGCTTTTTCTGCTTTTCTGTTTTTTTGAAATAAACATGCAAACAAATTTTAGGGCTTTACTTGTCCATGGAAATGGTTAGATTTCATAAATTTGTAATGTTCATCAGACTAAATTTAAGTGTAACGTTTGACCTATGGGCTCCTTTAGACTGCACCAGTGCACAGTAGGGAGGTTCCTGGTATGTTTGCTGGCCCAGTATACCAGCCAGTGCAGAATCTCCCATGATTTTATAACTGGTAAATTATGCATTTTGGGGTGATTATTATATTTAGCAGATTTGCAAGAGACCGATCATCAGATATTACTATGGACATTTAAAATCATTGGGTGCCCTTTGATTCTATGAGTGATTTTTAATTTGTGTATCACTTCACCTGCAAAATAATCCAGGCCATAGCTCTCCAGACTATTCACATCACTGACCTCAACCAATACTGCTAGACAGGATGGCAGCTGGGTCCTATAACCTCTGGACTACACTAGATTTTCTACTCCACTGAACCCCAAACTTAGATGCTACATGAGTGGAGGCATGAAGTTATGAGGGGCATCCTCCTTCCACACACACACATGAAATCAACTGTAGAACTTATTGCATGGGTAAAATAGGTATGACAAAACAAAGAATAAAATTCATAAATACATTTATTTTAATATAAAAATGGCAGATCAGCATTAAGTTTTGGAAAGGCACAGCCCCCGTACCCCCAGGAAAAAACAAAACAAAACAGCATTTTGCCAGAAACATTCACAATCAGTCCTTCTGGGAACTTCTGCATGAACACCGTAGGCATGTTTCAAGTAGAACCATTCTGCCCTAGAACAGACACTGCATAGCACACTGTTGACCACTCAGATGACAGCCAGCCCACTGTGGCCTACCTTCAAAGTCAGGGAAGAAAGGTTCCCCAGCCTTGAAGTTGCAGACTGGGGGCATGGCTCTGCAGCTCTCTAAATTCACTAGGTCTTGGAATGGGGCTTGTTGCCATTTAAATTGCCCCTGGAAGCAACAGGAACCAACCCAGCGCATGCCAGTACTGCTTTAAAGCAGTCTTTGGCTCTTTCTTCACTGGGCCTTATTCCAAAATATATCTTTAAATAGGAGCCTGCCACCCACATGCTTGTGCAGAGTGCAGCAGGCCCAGAGCAGAAAGGTCCTCTAGCTACAGCTCAGAGATAGGGGACTCGGGAGTGGGCCAAGTGCGATGGGATGAGGACACATTACATGCAGAGTACATCTGGCGCCGTCAAAGAGGACCATGTAGATGTTGCTTCTGAGTCCCCCAGTTCCTCAACCCAGACATTTCAAGGTGCACTCGATCACTTGTAGGACTAAAATAAACTATGCATTCTGAAGAAACTATCCAGTTGTGTAATAAAATATTGACAAGAATCTCAATCTTCCATTCTACAAGACTTGCAACTTGACCACTTAGCAAGTACACTGAGATACTGTTTAACACATGATCATTTCTGATAGCAATTTTCATCTTGTTAGCAGAGAAAGAGAGCTTTTTATATGAATAATTAGGCTAGTGGATTTAAAAAAAAATAAAAGAAGTTTCATAATGTATCTAACAGGTCCAGGAGCTATTTTTAATTGAAATTATAATTACAGAAATTCATTAGGACTCTATCAAGAAGGGTAATTTCAACAAGAAATAACACAGACTGATAAAATCCTTATTGAAAGGCTTTATTCATTGCCATCTCTATGATTACAACTGAGACCCAGCAGAATACTGAACAGGAAAACAATGGTTCCCTTTTATTTTCTTGACCACCTAGATACATTGTAGCCAAAACTGCAGCCAACTGCTTTCCCAAATTCATTAAAAACAGGAAGGGGTCATTAATAAAGAAAGGCAGATTTTTCTCAGGAGCTGAATGAGATGACACAAGACAAATAGTTTTGACAAGAGAAGTGGTAGGTTTTGTTGGCAAACTAAAATGAACAAATCACCAGGCCTCTTAGCATTCATCCAAGAGGTATTAAAGAATTTAAAGGTAAGCTTTCAGGCCTCTTCACAAAAATTTGTTACTAAACTCAGGTGGTGTACCAGAGGAGTGGAAGGTAGTCAATGTAATTCATTTTTTTTAAAGAGGGTTCAATGGGAGACCTAGGAATGTATTGGCCAGCCAACATAATATTTGTCTAAGGGAGACTGTGGAAACTATACATTTCCCCAAACTTTTAGAAGTGCTGTGCTCAAGGATACCCAGGGGAAATTCTAATTAACATACAAGAGTTTTCTGAGGACGTCTTGTGGGTTCAGATTATCTGGTAACACTTTTAGGGTGAGCTCCCACCTGAGCTTTTTAAAACATTTTTTAAAACAAAAAATATTTTCAAATCATTTAAAAATGTGAGTGGAAATGCAGCCTGAGTTTAAATCTGGTTTTACTCCATTTTTTAATAATTTTTATGGCAATTTCATGCATTTCTTTCTGTAAGACACACAGAGAACTTTTGGTTATTGAATGGCTACAGAAGTTCAGTAAATAAATATTATGATTATAAATGATAACAATAAAAAGATCTGTGAAGAGTGGCAAATGCCCTTTGAATTCTCGGGGAATGGGTGTTAAAATCGCAGTTGCTACTCAACAAGAACATGTCTGAAAAGATACACATTTAAGGGGGTGGAACCACTCTGAATTAGACAAACAACAAATAGGATCTAACTGGTTATGACTGACAAAAAAAGAGATCTTGATGAAGTGGTAGATACAATGCCATGAAAACCTATTTGCCCCCTTCCTGATTTCTTTTGTTTTTTGCATATTGGTCACACTTGTTTCAAATTTTCAGACAAAAATTAATATGAAAGAAAGATAACCCACATAAACATAACATGCAGTTTTTAAAATATAATTTCATTTATTAAATAAAAAAGTTATCATATCACCCATATTAAAAAAGTAATTGCCCTCCCCGTTAACCTTAATATCTGCTTGTGCCACTATGAGCAGCAGTGGTTCTGATAAATGAAGATCAGTCTTCAATAATTGAAATGACCATCTGTAAGCTGTATTTTGTGTTTACTCAGGTTGTCTTTGTCTCTTATTAAAATTTCTTTGGAAATCTGAAACATTTAAATATGACAAATATGCAGAAATGAAAGCAGCAGCAGCAGCGCTGGCTTTTCTACCCCACTTTTCTCATTCATTTAAGGGGACTCAAAGTGGCTGACAAACCTTCCATTCTTCTCCCCACAACAGAACAGCCTGTGAGGTAGGTGGGGCTGTGAGAGCTCAGAAGAGAGTTGTGACTAGCCCAAGGTCACCCAGCTGTCTTCATGGGGAGGACGGAATCAAACCCGGTATTCCCGGATAAAAGTCTGGCTCCCTAGCCACTAGACCAAACTGGCAACCAGGAAGGAGGCAAACACTTTTTCATCGCACAGTAGCTCAATGAAAGTAACATCCCTGGCAGGGTCTATATGGTGCATTTGTAACATCATGGAAAGCCAGGGCACAGGGATGGCATGATCTTATACCCATTGGACCACCACAAAGGAGCAAAAGCACTATCAGGAGTACTAATTGTTTAGATCATGAGAAACTGACTGTGCTTTCTGCCATCCTCCTTCACTACAGCTGCCATGCGGATGGATAGTAGAGGCTATAGTAATCTAGTATTTTCTGTCTCTCACTAAATAGCCCCAGAAGTGGGGAGGGGGACATGTGTATAGTGCATTTTCCAGAGCAAACAGTCCAGTCCTTAAAAAGAAGAAGAAGAAGAATCCACTGTCATGCAGACCTTTCTTGGTATACATCGGTTCTCAAAATGCCCAATAGCATGCAAGGAAATAAAAATAAATGCTACTGAGAATGAAACTGAATATTATAATGAATCTGTATAATTTTCATCACCACATCTTGAAAAGGATTATAATGGAATTAGAAAAGGTTCAAAGGAAGACAAGTAGAATGATAAAGTGTCTAGAAGGATTGCTTTATAATGAAAGGTCAAAACGGAACACATGAGAGGGGACACGATAAAGGTGCATAAGAGGATGACTTTTCCCTTTCAAAAAAAATCAGAATTTAGGACTATCTAGTGATTCATATGATGTGTAGCTCCATCGTGAGATGTAGTGTTGGCTTTGAACTTGGAAAGTTTCAGAAAGGGTTTGTACCAGTGGCGATCTCCAAACCCCCTGTCTTTGAAGTTTCTGCTCAGCCCTATTAAGGGATAATCATAGAAAATAGACTTAGAAGAACTGTCCCTGTGCATGTCATTCCTTTTGCATAATAACAGCGGTGAATGAAGCTGATATGGAGGTTTGTTTTCCTCCCCCAGATAGGCTTCCTATCAGGGTATTTTCTATCCTTTGAGCTGGGCTTGGGTACTTGGTGGCTCTTTTGGCAATTTAGATGCAACAATAGAAAGTAATATGCTTCTGGAGGCCAGTTGCTCTGAGACTATGATCAGGGCAAGATGAATACTGTGAGCTTCAATATTCAGACTGCTGGGTTAGAATGGGTCACTGGTGTGAATGCAGAATTTTTTACATGGTATCATGAAGGATTTTGCAGAAAGATGCAATAACTTAGATAGCTGTTCTACTATAGGCTTTCATGTCATTTTTCATCTGTTGCCCTATCAGTTATTTTCACAAATCACCATTGGTGCTGCTGATACTTAAAAAGATGTAGGAATGCACTTCATTCATTCATTCATTCATTCATTCATTCATTTTTATATCCTGTCTTATACCAAAAGTCTCAGGGAGAATTACAACAAATGCATCTGAATTTTTATATTCTGTATTAGTACAGAATTAGATTTTCTGTGTTACATAGTTTCCCATCAAATAAACCTAGACAAATGCGTCAATTAGTTTTCATCTCAGCCCAAATCACCCCAAATTAGTTCCTCTTCATTTATTACCAATTAATTTCCCAGACAGATCTTGTTGATTCAGTTTAATTGGTTTTCAGCTTCCTCTAGAGATGGAACAGATATTCAAGATCTTTCCATCTGCAAATTGATATTAGATCATTCTAATTGACAGGCTTCAATTCTGAATACTGGTCGAATGTAAATCTGGTTAATGAGTCATGGTACTATTCAGTTTCTAAGATAAATGAACTACTTGTTGCCTTTTTCATATTTAGATACAGTACAACAGAGAATGCTGAAAAGTCCACAGAAATATCCTGTATACTAATGGTTCACCAAGAGTATGTTTGGACATGCCATTTTAGGCACTCTTGGGTGATTCTGGGACCCTTGGGACACACAGAAAGTATATGAAGAAAACACTTGACCCAGTCCCAAGGTCTCTTGACGTCTGTTATTGCTCCCTTTTGCAGATATGAAAGCATTGTTCTTGGGGGTGAGAAGGGTGTGACGTGCTTATTTTTAATGCATCTGTAGGCAGAGTGGTCCTTAAGAAATTCCTCAAATGTTCTCAGTGTCATCACACCCCAAGATGCAAAGAAATATTTTCACTCATGCCATTAATCAGCCTGCATATATATATTTAGGCTGCACTCACGTGGACTTTTAAAAAGCACCTCCAAGATAGTATAGTTTTTCTTCAATTTCTCAAATCAAATTCTCCTCATTCACTACTAATTGTTCTAGAGGAAGCCACTTTAAATCAAGATATGGCTGTACAGGAAAATCTTACTCAGTAATAAAAAATGACCTCCGACCCCAATGTAATTCCAACACTAAAGCACTCATGGGACTTACACATGTATTGTTAAGTAGAGGCCAAGTAGAGATGAGTAAGAAGCCTTGGCTTCTTAGAAAGAAGCATATGTGCGCATGTTAAGCCCTCATAAATCATTGTAGGGACTCTAGGGCATGTTGTGACATGGCAAATAATCAGCTTAGAGTCCATCTTCAGTGTTTTCTGTACTGACATTAGTGTTTCCATACCTTTTTTGGATGAAAGCGTTAAAACCCAAATCAAAGAGTATTTAGGTTAAATGAGCTCTCAGTCCAGCTCAGAGCAGCCGCAGCCCATTTTATTCTGGTAAGTAAAAACGAGTGTACTCTATTTTGTGAGGGAACCTTACTTTTTGTGATACATTTCTTTCTGTACAATGACAGACTTTGTTGCAAGAGACTGAAAACATCATTATTGGGGTAGAAAGAGAGAATGAAAGAGAAGACACAGCAGAAATTATGCTTTATCCTCTCTTCTTCCTTTCTCCTCAATACCTGCAGGAACAATGTATCCCCCATTTCCTTTCTTTTGCATCCCTGCAAGGAGAAGGACCATGTATCTTAAGTTTTCTCTTGTACAAGGGAAAGAATATTTCCTTTCATTAAAAGAGGGTTTTTTACAGAAAAGCAGGACTCCGCATCAGCAGCTTGAGAGCAAACAGAAGAGTACAGCCTATCATTTCTCTTCAGGAATGGCTGGTGGATAAGGGCACAATCCTCTTACCTCAATAGTACCCATGTTACCATTGAGTTTGCCATCAGTACCACACAATTTCAATGTGGGACACATGCCTCTGTGGATTTCTTGAAGGGGGCAGGTGGGGCTGAAGTAATTTGCTGACCACTGGCTTCACTACTGTGAATATTGATCCCTCACATCTTTCCCCCTTTTCAATAAGCTTTCCCCTATTCCATGGTGCTTTGAAATTACATATTTCTGTGAAACTGCAATTCTGCAAAACTGCAATTGTAAAGTAACCCAAAACTGCTGTTAAAAAGGAATAGAAAGTGAGATTGGGCTTTATAGAAGCTCTACTATGTTTTTGATGTGGAGCTGAAGTTGTACCTGGGTAGATACAAGCTGGAGGGAGAGAAGCAACAAACAGTGAATGAGATCAAGCAACATCCCCCTGTACTGCTTTGAAATGGGAACGGAGAAAGATCGAATTGGCTTTGAGTCCGTGTTATAATGCAAAGATGGGAGCAAAGGGAACTTGCATCTGATCCCTACATTATTCTCTCACAATGAAGACTTCCTATGTGATGTCAGAATGCACTCTAAAGAAATGTAATACTTAACCCTCATCTGCATGTTTGAGAAAATTGTGAAAGTCTAATAGGAATAGAGATTTCTTATGTGAAACAGTCATTACAACTCAGGCAGATGGAGATTTAGCATTTTGCACCTTCAAGCACATTATTTTGCATGCGGAGGATGTTGATACACTGAGAGGTGAATCACCAAATGATGAGATATCTCACCATGTGGTGTCTGTGCACGTGTGAATCAACTCTTCAAGTCAGTTTTAAAATGAGTGTGATCAGGTACAAGGAACAGTTTCCAAGGAAGTTCAGTCCAAGTCTGCCCCATTCAAATGGCTCAGTAAACTTGAAACAGATGATGGGGCAGACACGTTGCATAAAAAGAGAAAGGTTGATCTCTTCTCCAACATTCTTTCTTATACCTTTGCTTAAGTGAACTAATATTTAATATTAGGCCATAGGAGGAGCCCTGCTGAATCTGGCCAAGCTGAATCTAGGCTGTCATCCTGTCTCACACAGGATTGCCACCAATTGCTTCTGGCATTTTCAAAAAGGCAAAGACTTCACCTTTAAAACAAACTCCACATTGCATACAAAGCCAAGGTGCTGCTCATTAACTCTTTGCTCCACAGATTTTTTTACTCCTTTGCAGTCTGGCCCAAAATGAAGTTTCCTTAAATGATTCAGTATGTGGGAACCAAGCATTCCAACCAAAATACTCAGCCCATAAGAGCATTGAGTGATAAAAAACAGCCAGGGAAAACCGCCCCATCCAACAGCAGTGTGTTGTTATGCAACAAAGAGATAAGCCTAATCATAGATGACAACTTCTGAAAACCTTTGCTTTGAATTCATCCCTGGCATTTTTCTAGGCCAGCTTGGAAACAAAAGCTCTGTCTTCTTAAAATGCAGTAGCCTCGGGCATCTTTGGGGGAAAAAAGTGACATATCTCAGGTTTTTTTTGGGGGGGGGACTATTGCCCTTATATTCCCTTTACAATGTGTAATTGTAAAGCTTCTCTTTACAATTTAGCTAGATTCAGATTATCCAGATCAGTAAGAAATCTACAGATTAACTCCTATAAGTAAAAGTATAAAAAGTGTAGGTTTAGGATTACATATGAGCTACCTCATTACAGCTTTATGATTTGGAAAAAATCATTCATTATTAACGCAGGACACTTTTACCTAAGGTTTTAAAAAGATAAATATATAAGGCATTTGCTGTAGCAGTATAAGGAAATGCTGAGTTTATTCAGGTTGTAATTTTGATTTTGCCCCTTTCCTGCCCTCCTTGTGACTGCTGGCTTGTCTTGTATCCTTTCCGTATCATTCTTCATCTGTTTTGAATATGTGTCCAGTTAAAACAAATCTTGCAAATATCTAGCCTATATTTAAGCCCAGAATAAACATTTCCACTTTAACTCAGGGAAATGAGTTTAGGAATCAAAATGGAGACAGTGGCCCTTTCTGCACTGGGCCTTCTTCTGGATTATCTTCTGGAACAGGGACCTGTGGTTCACATGCTAGTGCAGACTACATCAGGCGTCAAGTGGGGCCTGTAATAGTTTGTATTAGCTTGGAGATGGCAGGTTCCTATTCTGGACTAAGGGCCAGTGACTCTAGCAGTTGGCAAAAAAACCCTCAGTTTACATCTTACTATTGTTTTTCAGTATGATCAGTGACAACAGAATTCAGACTATTAGTTAATATATATTTTAATATTAATAGTTCTGTTTCCCCAGCCTCACCAAGTTAATACACCCCCTCACTGACAATAACCACATAAAAGAATTTTAGAGACATGTGGTTAACCTCTGCCAAAGTCAACCAGAGTTCCTTTCTGACTAAACCAGGGCCACTATCATCATTAATGACCACCACCTAGCTCTGCATCTAGCTCCAAATGAACTACTCTCTCTCAGCCTATGATCTACCCTACCACTCTTTCTCACATGCATAATAGCTAGAGATGTGCATGAATGGAAAATTACATATTTGATTAAAAATAAAATTGAACACCTCTTTGTTCAGCTCGATGGTGAACCATTTAAGCAAGGAAATGGTTATCGAGGTTTGTTTTCAAACTTGTTCAAAAACAAAAAAAAAGCCAAATTTTTGAGCGGAAAAGTCCTTTTCAAGGGCAAAGAAACACAACAAATGTGAACTGTTAGATTATATCATTCGTATCTTCTGTATCTACCTGCCTGTGCCTTAAGATCTGGAGGTCAGGCCCTCCTAGTTGCCCCACCATTTTCAGTAGAAAAAGGGTTGGGTACCTGGGAGAGGGCCTTCTCAATGATGGTCTCTAGGCTATGGAATAGTCTTCCCCTTGAGGTACGTCAGGCTCCTTCACTGTATATATTTAGGAAAGCAGTGAAAATGCACCTCTTTGCTCTGGCCTTTGGTTAAATGGGAATATACTGTCTCTTTCCATTCTAAAGACACTGTTACTGTTTTAATATATACTGTTATTGCTTTAACATATGTCTGATTTTAAATGTTGTTACCTACGCTGAGACCTTTGAGTATGGGGCGAGATAGAAATATAAATAAATGTTTTTAAGTGGGAAACTGTTTCAACTTAAATTAAATTTCTGGATATTTGACCCATCATGTTTGGTTCAATGTTAACAGTTTTGAACAAGAACTATTTGATTGAAATTTCAAACATGAACTCAACTTTCCACATCTCTAAGAGTAGCTATAGATCTTACTGACAGTATATTTGGCAGCCACAATTGTTGTAACATACATAAATACTGAGCAGCCTGAATAGGTGGAATTCTAGTTTATCAAGAACAGTATGCTCTTGGGTGTTTTCCCACTGTCATTAGAAGTACCCATTAAGTACCCATTAAAGGGTACATAATGGCATTTTTGTACCCATTAATGGGTACTTAATGGGTACTTCTAGTGACAGTGGAAAAACACCCTTTAACACCCAGAAACCACCTCACTTTGGTTTGATCTTAGCAGAAGCAGCAGCAAAGTTTCGCAGTAGTAATCTTAAATTTAGTTGAAGGTCAGAAATTTCCAAAAGCCACTTTTATGGGAAATCAGATCAGAATGTTGTGAGTCTTTCACTGGAACAAATTGGTGACTGTCTATTTAAAGTCCCTGTTATTGTTGAGAATGTGTGTCTCCTTTCTTCTAAAAGGACTGAGTCAGACCACTTTTCCTTTCAAATAAATGATCTCCATCAACAGCATTAATCTTCCGTTCACATTCAGCAAAGCAACAGCCTGCAGATAAGATTCTGGCAGATAAACACAGAGATACACATAGGGCCCCTCCAATCATAATACCATGGAAGAATTTCGCCAGCTCCTGTCAACTGTCACCCAGCTCTCTCCCTCAGTCTTAACTCCTCTGCTTCCCCCTATCTTTACTTCCTTCCTTGCTGGCAATTCCTCTGAACCACAAGGTCTGTTCAAAATACCCTTCCCCAATCATTGGCTGTTATGTGCCTTTTGAAAAGAAGCACACCTTATGAGATTCGCTTTCTTTGCTTTGCTGTTCCCTTGAAATCCATCTACAACTTTTATCTTGACAGTCAGAGCCCACAAACATCCTTTGCTGGCATTCAGCTGGGACACTGAAAATATTAGTCTAAGGTATGTGCCTTTGGAAGAAATGTCTTACATTCTAACCAGGTCCAATTTTTCTGTTCAACAAAAACATCTATAAATATGAGTAATACTACTGACGTGCCACTACTGAGAACAGGTAGCTTTTAAGAGACTCTAAAGAGCTCTATTCTTCCTCTGTTATTGCAGTGTGGTCTAGGCTTTCCTTACACAACATGAACTCCTTTGCCAGCAGTTATTTTCTTCAAAGGTTATTTAAAAAAAGAAAAAGATGTAGCACTAAAGCCCAGACAAGTGGATTACATGTACTACATTGTAGTCAACACATGCATGATTCAGGCAAAGTTATGAAAAATGAAAGCCTTTTAATTGCAATGTGTGCTTATCCTTCCACAAATTAGTAGGAACAGAGGACTTTGTTTAAAAAGGAGTTTGGTGTCTACATGATGTGTATTCTCTTTCACTGCATTACAAAAGCTTTAGTCAGGATACTCTTCCACGTTTTAAGGAGGAAAAAAACAACAACCCTATCCTGGATACCAAGACTCACGGGGGATTCTGAAAGAGCAAAGGCACCACACACAACTCAGCTTTAAAAATCCCTAAGATGAGCAGTGGAATCATTATAGTTGAAAAACAAAATTCCCTTTTTGCTTCCACATTGTCTTATTAAAGAGTCCCTAGGATGAGCTGTGAACGTACTTACGCATGGTTTTGTTCCTTTCAACTGTTTTGTAGAATGATCTCTCAGCACCTAGAACTGCTCTTCAAGTTTTTAAAATGCTGAGTTCAATGTCATAGTTGACAAATGCTCTTTTCGTAGGTTAAAAGAAGAAAAGAACATGTCCCATTCTGTATCCTTTCTGAATGTTCTCACCACACACCTACTGGACTTCAAATGAGGAATACATCTCTTCCCCCATTCCCCAAAGGTCCCTTATGAAACTGTATTTGAGAACTGTGTTTCAGTGGAACTCAGCAGAAGCTTTATCACAGGCTTTTCAGAAAAGCATGTTGAAAAGAAATGGTTTTGCCTAGATGGGGTTGTGTATAAGGGCATCACACAGCAGCAAACTTGTATTATAACATACCACCTTCACTTACATGGTGTCTATTTAAAATGCGTCAAAAACATAACTTACTGTTGCTGTGAATATGGTATATTGCAAATTTTGAGTGGGAGTTCTGGGTTTAAATGTGCATTCTTTGAGAAGTGCATCAGATCACTTCCTCTCACCTTATGCTACTCAGAGTAGCTTAGAGGAAAGATGACTAAGAGCAAGGGTTTGACTGTGTACAATTATACCGTGCTGTAAAAGTGCAAGTTCATCTGACTGCTGTAATTAGTAAGGCATATTTCTGATCAGCAATGTGGCATTCCTTCATGAAGAAGCCAATTCAGCTACTATAATGTTTGATTCAGATGTGATAGAATGTGATTTAAGACACAGTTCAGTTCAGTGCACCCTCTTGGACAGTTCATTACTCTGAGCTATGACACCTCAAACACTAGCAAAGGTTCAGAAATCCAAGGAGGCAGAAAATTGCAGCACATTTTTTCTTATCAGAAATATCCTTTAAAAATAGTACTGGAAATGTTTGAACTTTTTTGTTGTTGACATAAAGGTGAGTACCACAAACAGGATAATATAAGACCACAGATCAATGGAAGGACATGTGTTTTGTATGCTGAGGGTTCTATGTATGTCTAGTCAAACGTGTTAACAGATGACAGAAAACACTTTCGGTAGTACAGGTTGAAATAAACAATACTGTCCTAGTTGGACAGGTAGCATGATCTACCATTACAAAACAGCCGTTAAAGTTCTTTTGCTACATTAGCTCCTTATTCTCCCAAATACATCACATAGTGATCCAGGCACCGGATCACTGAAATGGTGTTCCAACCATGTTGATGCAAGAGCAATCTTGACCTAAGGAAATGTAAAATATTCAGTTTAAAAGCTGAATTCAGGGGGGACTGATTTATTCCACAAACAACATTATTAGAAATCTTCAGCTCCAATAATCAATTAACTTTCCGTAGACCACATACCTGGCCACGCAATAAGTATCGCAAAGAAACCTGTACCCCCTACATCACAGCTTTCATGTTTCATTTGAGAAAATGAGATGCAAAAGTATACTGGACTGTTGCCATTTTATTCATTTTAGTGGTCTTCCAATACAGAAAAGGTCTGTTTCTATACTTTGGATTCTCTTTCAGAAAACTTTCCGTCCCACCGCTCTTGCCTGTATGCTGGCATAGGAGCACCTCTGTTCTCTTTGCCCCTTCCAGGCAGACCAAGAGACTTAAAACAGGCAGAAAGTATTGACTTAGTGAAAAACATATTTGAAATCCAATTTGCAAGCAGCCATTGAAAAAAAGACGACGAAGACAAGTGTGTGTGTGAGAGAAAAACAACTGCGTATCTGACAAGCACTGCTTTAAAAAATACTAATTAAAATGTGTCCAAGGAGGTGTAATATTATTCGTTAGCACAAGAGCTGCAGGCATTAATTGCAAAGAGAGGGAGAAACATTTAAAAGTTCAAAGACACACACAACAAACACCTGAAGAAAAAAAGGGTGAGAGGAATAGATCATTATTATTATTTTTAAAAAGGAGCAAAGTGGATAAGACAAGCTTGCAAAAGCACAGCCAGCTGTTTTCACAGGGAAAAAACAGAGGGAGTTAAATGAAAGAGGGAAAAATAGGGATTGGGTAGGAGAGCCAAGAAAAGGTAAAACCAGTTTTTAGATGTCAAGGAGTTAAGTAGAATAAATAATCGCACAGCAGTAGTAACAAAAAAGTTCAAAAGTGTCTCTCTTTTTTTTAAAGAACACAACAACGAACAAAAAGAAGAAGAAAATTATTCTCACGTGGAAAGAATGACAGGAGAAAAAGCAGCTGTAAGAGGAGGAAGAAAAGAAAAAGGGGGAAAAATACTCACCGAGCAAGAAAAGATTCAGAAGTAAAAATTTCAAAGAAGTGAGTGAGAAACAAGGAAGGAGGAAAGAGTGAGAGAGCCACCAACACAGACAGAGAAACAGCCCGGCGGCGGCGGCGGCGGCGGCGGCAGCAGTACCCCAGGCTACCGCTGGTTCCCCGAGCCGCCACCACCTCTCTCGCCCACTCGATCCACCAAGCCGCGAGCGAGCAGGCTGACTGGCACGGCGGCTCCAAGTCCCGGCGCTAAGAGTCCCTCCAGCAGGACGCACCATTGCGAAGGCTCGAGAGGGGGGGAACGAAGCACAGGTACCGCAGCAGCCGCCTGGTCCTTGTTCAAGGAACTCCTCCGGAAGCATGAGAAAAGCGCTCAACGGCAACTGGTAGCCGCCTCTTCTCCATTCTATCTGGCTAGAAGTAAAGAAAGATTGTAGCTGCGTAAAATCTTTCCCACTCTTCTCCCCCTGCCTAGTCTGTCATTTTGGAAGCGTCCGCTCCTAGAGGTAGCGAACGGGGGGGAGAGAAAGGGAAGAGGTGATGGGGTGGAGGAGGGTTATAGCTGGACCTTACTCAGCTGTTGTATAGCTGTAGTTCGGGGTTTTTTAAAGCAAGGTGATGGTCTTTCCACTACCCTGCTTGGGCTTTTCGTCAGACTTGGCAGTTCGGAAGAGCCGGGAGGAGGAATGCTTGCCTGATAAACAGAACCAGGTCTGCTTGACCCAGGAAATAAAGCGTTAAACTTGGGCTGCCATTGGAATTGGGGCTGAAATGTCAGCTGAGCTGCTGGATTTTGCACGGTCCCGTCGGATGCACCAGTGACTGACCTAAACACAATGAAATCAAGTGGATGAAGAAAGTCAAAGTGCTTGGGAAGGGAGAAAGGAACAGGAAAGCTCCCAGAGCGTCATAGATCGCGGTTTTTGCTAAGGTTTGCAATGTATTAAGTGCAAAAAAATAAAAATAAAAGACTTTTCGTTTTTACTGTCCTTGTTGCAACGGACTGAAGCACTTGCACCAATTTAGAAATCCAACAGACGTTCTTGCGAAGCCTGGGACCGGTCCGTAAAATGCAAAGGAAGAGTGCTTGCTAAATATATAGGGTTCTGTAGCAAGAGTGGGTGACGCGTGCATGCTGACTATAACTCCCGTCGTCCTTTCCCCACCCCTGCGCTTGTTGGGGTTGATGGGAGTTGCAGTTCGAGAAAATCGCCAACGCTTCTAGGGATTTATTGGGTCTGCTGCACTTACCTACGCTCCTAATTGCTGAGAAGTCAATAAGGCTCAGAGAGACAGCAACGTACCAAAACAGAAGGGACAAGTTTGTGTCCTAAGTACTTCCAGTTCTGAGCATAAGAAATTCTGTACTGGATTAGAACCGTCTACTCTATTGGTCTGTTTTCACAATGTCCAGTGAGCTGCGCAAGCCTGACCAGGAGCGACCAACTGCTTGTGGTCTCTCCATCAGCTGGTCTTCAGTCACAGTGCCAACAGCGTTAATAGCCATTGACTTCCATGAGTTGCTCCAAATCTTCTCTGCAGCTATACCAGCAGTGAGCAACACAAAACCTCTTAGTAGAAAATTCAGAAGTATTGTGTAAATGCATATGCTCACACTAAAACACACTATTCAGCTTCATTGGGTAACCCCCGGTTCTAGTATTTTGAGAAATGGAGAAGAAACTTCTTCTTATCCATTTTATCCACGTTGTGCAGAATGGTATTGCAGCCCACGACCAGGCTTGGTGCCAGACATAGACATCACTAGTTATCCACAAAATGTCCATATCTGAGGAAATTATGGGAGTTCCCATTTAATGCAGCTGGGAGTCAAAAAATGTCAGTTTCAGGTATCTGGGAGACAAAAATATATGATATGGCCAAAGTTATTTCTTCTTCTCATCTCTCTGCTTAGAATGTGAGCATCAGTCTCATCATTTGGGCACTGGGCTGTCATTCTATACTGTGCAGGAATTCTATACTTCATGTCCTGGGGGTCCATCAATACATCTGCAATATTAATCCTCTGCATTTTCAGTTTTAACATCTTGCACCTGCACTCTCTGCCCATAAATCTGATTCTTCCCATCTCCATTATACAAAAAAATGTTAAAACTTTCATATGGCTAGGAAGATGCAAACTGAATGTCTTATGACGAGGTCTTAAAATTTTCTTCTTCTTCCATTTCAATAACTCCCCCCCCCCCCCAATAAA
>MTQE01003428.1:12267581-12278557 GCA_014337955.1 Aspidoscelis marmoratus | reverse complement strand
CCCCCCCCCCCCCAATAAATCTTTTCAGTAATCAGAATTCTGGAACTCACCATTGTATCTTCAAATAGCAGCTATGATGCTTCCAATCAAGTTCTGTTGCCTAGATCGATAAGAGGGAAAGCAACTTAAAATATTTCACGTACAGTACACATAAAGACCACACCTTTTCACCAGTCCTGTGTAACAGTGTCATGTCACACATACACAATTATTATACACACACACATACCTGTGTAGGTGTTTTCCTACAAAATGTCAGCTACATGCTTCATAAGTGATCCATGCAGTATTCCATTTGCTCCATGGAGCAGTCATTTAGCAGGTCTAGGAATTTTCTCTCTTTCCTGAGTTGAACAGGAATTCACCCAGTCTATGTGAAGATAATTGAAGTCCCCCATTATAACTACCCTATCTTTTTGGAATACCTCCTTTTCCAGTCATTGATCTTCGGGCATTTGGTTGGGAGGACGATAGCATGTCCCTATTGTTAGGCTTCCTTTTTGGCTTGGTATTTTTACCCACACTGCTTCTGTGGAAGAGTCAGACTCACCTAGACATTCCACTTCATAAGATTCTATCTCTTCCTTAATATACAAGGCTACATCACCTCCATGTCGCCCTTCCCTGTCTTTCCTGTACAGTTTGTAACCTCAGATGACTGTATCCCATTGGTTTTCACTGGTCCACCAGGTTTCAGTTATACCAATAATATCGATCCTATTATCCATAACTAAGCTTTCTAGCTCCCCTATTTTAGCTTGAAGGCTTCTGGTGTTTGCATATATACATTTGTATTCACTCCTCTTGTCCAAATTCTGCTGTCAAGGAACATGAGAATCCTTACACTGCCCCTTGCATCATTCTGCTTGCATACTATTGACTAATCCCCCACTTCGCTCAGCATTAGGTGCATATTTCCAGCCCTCCTCACTCAAGGGTGCACTCTCCCAAACCGGATGCTGCCCAGCTCCTGTCGGCTTTTCCCCAGGGATCAGTTTAAAAGCTGGTCTGCAACCTTCTTAATGTTAGTCGCCAGCAATCCGATTCCATCTTGGTTCAAGTGTAACCCATCCCTCTTGTACAGGTTTGGCTTGTCCCAAAATGTTCCCCAGTTCCTAACAAATCTACCCCCCCCCGACACCACTGCCTCATCCATGCATTGAGGCTTCTGAGCTCTGGCTGGCTGGCTGGTCCTGCACATGGAACAGGTAGCATTTCCAAGAAAGCAACCCTGGATGTCCTGGACTTTAGTCTTCTACCTAATAACCTAAATTTGGCTTCCAGGATGCTCCATCTCACCTTCCAAACATCATTGGTACCGACATGTACCATGACCACTGGCTCCTCCCCGGCACTGTCTGCTAACCTATCTAGATGCCATGTGATGTCTGCAACCTTTGTACCCAGCAGGCAAGTCACCATGCGGTCAACACGCCCATCACAAACCGGGCTCTCTATATTCCTGGTAATCAAATCGCCCACTACAAGAAGTCCTCCTCCCGCCACCAATGGAGGAGTATGCTCAGTGCAAGAGGATACAGGCACATCCACTAAGCAAAATATCTAACCCCATTTTGGTACATAAATAGTAATATTTTCATGTTTTAAAAAGCCCTACGCAAATAATTCTGAACAGTATTCCCAAACATTGAATTTTTGAGTTTAGATTTTTCATTAAGTTGTTGGTATAAATGTTTCATATTACTTACTGTTTCATGTTAGATGTTGCTTTCTTTGCTGCTTCCTTTTTACTTTATATTAGGAAGCTAGCAGGATTTTATGGCCTTTTCATATTTGTCTCTTGGAGGGAACAGAGAAGTAGAAGTCAGGAGCATCATATTCTGCATGCTGTGCCTTTAATGCCTCCTGAAGACCTGGCTGGTTCAGGTGAGTGGAGAAACAGAGAAGTCAGGTTCTTTCTCCTACAGTGAGCCTGTATCAGAACTGCTGCCTGATTAGCTAAAAGGAACAGTGCCTTTCACTATCACCTTCCATTTATTATTTACTTAAAATATTTTCATGCTGCGTTCCATTAAAGGATTCTGAAGTGTTTCACAGCAATAAAGTAAAACCATAGCAAAGCAACCTCAAAATCCACTGAAATGCATTAATAGCAATATGCTTCACAATCCCATCTCCTCAGGCACCAGTTTCCCTTCCCTTCTCCATGGGAGCTCCCACTGTTTGTCCCTTCCGGGACATACTGAAGAATTTAGAATTATGAAGCTAGTGGTGTTTTCAGCCAGGACTTTTTTCAACTGCACCTTTTTAAAAATGCACCCCTTCTGAAGACAAAAAGGCCACATCTCCACTTGATTATTTTACTTGATGGGTACTTAATGGGTACTTCTAGTGACTGTGGAAAATCACTCAAAGTCAAAGAACTGATGATAACATGGATATTTAGAGTGGGACCCACATGTACATGCATGAAATTCACAGCTGAGGTTTGGAATGGAAAATTTGGTTTGGCTCCCCACACTGGACACAGTATGGGGATTGTGATCCAAACCTGAAAAGTGTCTACTGAAATACTTGCATTGTCACAGGAAAATGAATTCCGTAACAGCATCACTGGTGATGTGAAATACATTGAGGTAGGCTTCATCTCCTCCCCTTAATTGAATCCAAGAAGCATCTACAAATCCATGGCCAAGGAACTCATGAGCTGCAAGCCAAACTCCTGTGTAACATCCTGGACTTCCGATTGGTGGTCAGTGTTATTTTATTTATTTATTTATCAAAGCTCCTTCCTAAGGAGATCCAGATTCTCAGTTCCTTGGAGGGACATGCAGACAGGTAAGCATATATATACCAAAGACATACTAATGGCAAAGGATGGAGGGAATTGCCAAGATGTTGGGGCAGCAACATGTCTTGTCCCCACCTTCCAGCTAGTAACCAGAGAGGAAGGAGGGGAAGGGGAACCACCTCTAGTGAATACAGCAGCAAATGAGAGAGAGAAAGAAAAAAAAAGGTCCTCACTAAACACTGAGCTAAAGAAAACCAAGCACTTTCTGCACCTACCTGGTATTCCAGTTTAAGGAGCCTCATAGTCTACATGATCTGTACTGAGGGCATAGTAATCTAGGGGCATTTCTGCACTTGCTAAAGTGCATTATAGCCTAGCTCCTGCATGATCAGAGACTTACCTGGGTCCAGTCGCACCCCTGATCATCTGCTGAGCACCACCATATTAGTTCTGACACTCTGTGTGACTGTGCATGCTCCAGCATTGTTGCTATGCTGATGCTGATGCCCTGCGCATGCATAGTCACATCAGGGGTCATCTGAGCTGCCAGCACGCTTGTGTGGCAGCTCAGTTGACCCCATGCACCAGAAAAGGTGCAGATGGTCACCCCTGGATGCTCCCAGGTAAGTTCCCGATCATGATGTAGTGATGAAGCATCAGCACTTAGAATGGCGCAAGGAACATCAAGGGCCTGACATCAAATAACATACACTGTGATGGGGAGACTGAAGATGCCTTTACAGTCACTTTGGAACAATGGCTGCATTGACAGCAATGGGGTCTTTGCATTTGCCTCTGAGGACACCTCACATGCATGGCGATAGGGGCCTCGCTTCCATTACCCAAATGCAGCATTTGGTCAATGGAGACATGGGCCAATTGCATCGGGTTTTTCGAGGTGTTGTCAGCAATAGTTCACATTCACTGATACAGAATAGTGCGGAGGCATCTGCAAGG
Source organism: Aspidoscelis marmoratus (assembly GCA_014337955.1). Taxonomy (NCBI): domain Eukaryota; kingdom Metazoa; phylum Chordata; class Lepidosauria; order Squamata; family Teiidae; genus Aspidoscelis; species Aspidoscelis marmoratus. The sequence continues at coordinate 12,274,848 of MTQE01003428.1, read as the reverse complement.
TATCTCTCCATATGCAGCGTTTGCTAAATAATGCAGATTCCTCCTGCTAATCCAGATTCACCAACATGGGTTAGGCATGCTAAGTGCAGAAAAGACCTCAGATACCTGGAGATTCAAATCAAATGTTTTGGAGAGAGAGAGAAAAAAAAAACACTGTACAAAGGGGCAGGATTTATAGCTGTCAGGAGTTAACAATATTCATTTAGCTGGAATTTATGCACTCATTTTGCGTTTTCTTTCCTTCTTTGGTCTCTCCATAAACATAGAGACTAGAATAATTGTCTGGAAGTGCTGTGCAAACTAGTTACAATGTTTCTAACTCTGTCATAATAAGCCTGTAAAGGAGAATTGGAAATATTCTAGCTGGTTTGCAAAGTTTCCAGTCAATTATTCAAATATCTGCATTTATGGAAAGACAACAACAACAACAGCGTGTTTTATTTTCATTGCCATTTCTTTTATTGTGAGCAAATCGTTGGGGAAGGGAAGAAAGTGAAAGGATGCATTTTCCATGTGAGAGGGAGACATGGGGGTTATATTTTTCTCCCTCATCTCTTTTGTGCTCGCAGACCTTGGGGAAGAAAGCAGAGCTATCAGCAACAGCTAGCAAATCCAGGTGAAAAAGCACTTCTTCATTTGAAATTCTGTGCGTGAGGATCAGAAGGAGGAGGCACTGAGGAGAGATGGAAGTTGGGAATATTCTCTGGCAAATAAAAGGAAATAAAGATGGGAAAACAAAAGAAATGATGTGCATTCTACCTTCAGCTGCTTGGAACAATAACTGATCTGAGAGACCATATCACTCATAGTTCCCGTTCCATTAGGGATGTGCAGGAGTATTCGTAGTATTCAATATTCTTATGAATTTGTACAAATTCAGACATTCGTATGCAAATCAAATGTTACAACACTTGTACGTTGACATTCATATTTCTACGAGTGTTTTGGAACATTCATATGAATTCTTCGGAACATTTGTGAACCAGGGAGGTGGGAAAGTGGCTGCACCAGTCACATCTGTAACAGATCCAGAGTGCATTCGACATGGATTGAGAACAGATTCAAACTGGATTCAGGGCAGATTTGATGCTTTCAGAATGGATATGTTATGGGATACATATTGGATATTTATCAGATATGTATTAGATACGTATGTGTTCATATTGGATATTTGTGCAAATTTGTACAAATATCCTACCACATTTGAAGGGGATCTTTTGGAAACAATATGAATTTTCTTGCATTCGATTTGATACAAATCAACAAAATTCCACCATACAAGGGTGGAATAACTGAGTGTGCTGATTGGTAAAGAGGGTGGCACTCTGCTGACAGCTGTGCCGGTTGATCAGAAAACCACAGGGACCAAGACTATAGTCCCATCATTCATCCATATACCTGTAGCCAGTCCCCAATGAAAGCCAGATTTTGCAAGAAGATGGTGGCTGCAGTAATTATTCAAAACTGATGAGGGTTTCCCTAGAAAATGAGAACAGGGATAGAACACACCCAATTTTTAAAAGTGAATCTAACCTACCTGTGTGTAAACCACACCCAAAATTCCAGGAGAGATTATACTTGAAAGTCTGTATCCATTTTCTATGTAGATTTTCCTTCCCTGATTGGGACTATCCACTAAGTGGATTATCCCAGCACTGAGTCTGAATAAACTCAGGTAAAGGGGAATAACTTGGACTCTCACTGGAGCCAGGAGGCCCCCATCCCTGCTCCCCTTGCTGTCTAGAAAATGGTAATCCCTGGCAAACCTCTGCTCCGATTCTTGCCCCTCCACCACCCTCCTCAGCATCAAGAATCCCTCTGTGCTGCCACCGCTACTCCAATCCCCTTCTTCCTCCCTGAGGCTTCCTCTGGCCCACTAACCTCTTTGATCCCCTGTCCCTCCCCCTCACTGAGACTCCTTCTGCCCCATTCTCCTGCTCTGACCCCCCTCCCCTCTATCCCAGCACTGCTGCTCTGGTCCCCTATTCTTACCCCCCTCTCTCTGAGACTCCCTCTGATCCGCTGCTGCCATTCCAATCCCCTTACTCCTCACTGAGATTCCCTCTGCCGCACCATCCCCAATCTGCCCACTGAGACTCCCTCTGCCCTGCTGTAGCTTCCATCTCCCCACCCCTCTCAGCCTTGCTGAGGCTTCCACTGTTCCTCAACCCCATCAACCCTTGGCATGCAAACTCTCCCCAAACCGGCCCTTGCCTTCTTGCAGCACCATCACCTCCTTGGCATGCAAACCCATCCATCCCTGCCCTCCCACAGCTATGTTGCCCCATCCCATGTTGCCCATCCAGTAGATAAATTCACCTCCCCTGTCACCCCTTACTCTCCTTGAACACCTCTCCATCAAGTGGATCATTTCCCCTATCACCACACCAGAGGCCTATTCGCACTTGGCTGTATTTTGGAATATATCTCAGGACAGGGGGTTCTTGTCCACATGCTAATGCAGACTCTGACAGGCCTCATCTGGGGCATCCTATAGCCTGCACTAGCATGTGGACAGCAGATGCCTATTCCTAGATATATTCCAGAATAAAGCCAAGTGCGAATAGGCCCCAGGTGAAGATTACCTTTTTAAGAAGGCTTGGTGGGAGAAGGCAGCAACAGCAGCAGGTAGGTTTGAGCAGGCCAGACCCAAAATGGCCTGGGTACGGCTGTCTTCCTTGTCAATTCTGGAGACAGACTTTGGGCACATCCCATGAAGCCCTCCTAAGGAACGTCCTCCTCCTCCCCTCCCGACCCTGAGCCCTCCTACACACACACACGCATGCACACATGCACAGATAGGGGAATCCCTCCTCCTCCCCTCCCCCCTCCCGACCCTGAGCCCTCCTACACACACACACACACACACACACACACACACACACACACACACGCATGCATGCACAGACAGACAGACAAGGGGACCCCTCCTCCTCCCCTCGCCCCTCCCTCCTCCAGCCTGTGGTGAAAGCTCCGTGGTGAAAGCTCCAGCCTGTGGTGAAAGTTGGTGGTGGGTGGAAAAGGAGGGAGACACGGAGCTTTCACCATGCTAAAATCCTGTCCTTTGCCTGGCATGCTTCCTGGCTACAAGGCAGACTTGTAGCCAGCAAGTATGCAGAGCAAACGGTAGGATTTGAGCGAGGATTTTAGCATAGTGAAAGCTCCATGTCTCCCTCCTTTCCCCCTGACAGTTGGGGATGTGGGAAAAGGAGGCAGACACATGCAAGTAGCCAGGAAGCATGCAAGGCAAAGGACAGGATTTCAGCGAGGATTTTAGCGAAAGGGGGGACAGTTGCCATCGCAGCCTTAGCAGTGTTGACAGCGAAGCCCTGCCCGCTAATGCTGCGATTGTAACCCCCGAGTGTCCCCATGCCCCCTTTATAACCCGCTCTTGGCCCCTAATTCTGGATAAATACTGCTATAAAGGGTTTTTTTTTTTAAAAAAAATCTGAATTAGTGGATTTTATTCCACTGTAAACCTGATTTAGGGCTTGCCATGTGGATGAGCCCTAAAATAATAAGGTGTGACCGGGGCTAGAGATATGAACTGTATTACACATTTTGTACAAAACTTGAGCAAAGCATGTGATGAGGTACAAACTTTGAGTAGGCTCTGCAACGTTTATGCAGAAATTATTTGGTGTGACTAAAACTTAATTTAGGGTGAAAGTTCTGAGAGCTCTGTGTCCCTGCAGATTACTATTTTCAGTTCTGGTTTCCTCACTAATTTGTTTGGTTGGAATAGCCCATAGGATATAATCAATTTGCAAAGTTAAGCACCTAACTCATTTTAGGACATGGTCTTCTATTAGAACGTTGTTTCTTTCCTTATCTTTTATACTTTTTCTTCAAATATTGAGACGTAAATCAAAACAAAACAGTTTTTAAAGTTTTCATTTCAAACATTTCCCAGCTTTTTAAAGGGAACTTCCCTTCCCTTTCTCTCTCTTTTTTGTCTGTATTCCTCTGCTGTACAAAGAGAGGCACAATGGCCATGCAATCCCTTTTCTTTTCTTTTTAATGAATTTTTTATTTTCTGCTACAGGTACAGAAAGAATAACAATGAAGAAAACAATGTCAAAGCCAAGGAATTCATTCCCAGATGTTACATAGCAGCAAATCTGCCACAACAACAACAACAAAAACCTTAAAAAATCCCAATAAAGTGAAATTTCTGGGTTTTTTTTCAGCTCAAGTACATATCAGAGTTATTTGTACTTCCTGAGCAGCAAAGTACTCCAGGGAGTGACTGAAAAATGATTGCTCAACAAAAGTGCCTTTTCATATAGGAAAAAAAGGAACAGAAAAATGCCATGGGGTACTCTGAAAAGATGGGGATGACCTTGGATCATGGTATACAATGATGACTTAGAGAACCATCATGTAGCCATTGATTCAATTCCCAGATGACGGGTGGGATCTCCCAGATGGCACATGAAACTCTCTCAGTCAGCGGCAGGTGCTATTATTAAGTTTGTACTATGAGTCTTACACACCTAGTGATATATCTATATATTTGTTTTATCGTTGGTTATACATTTGGAAACAAATTGATCTTGACATGAAACACTTCCATAACAGGATTGTATACTTGCAGACCAGTCTTAAATCCTCTTCTTATTAAAAGTGTATTAAGGGGTTTCAGTAATGAAATGTGCTATAGCATATAGGAAACTGCACTATTCACGGTAGTGCCTGGCCGACTGAATTGCTGTTTATCAGTCAGACAATAATGGAGAAAGACATGCAGAAATACAATATGGAAGTTAATTCAAGTTGCTTCTATCAATTAATGATATGTGGCTAACAATATTACGTCAAAGTTAGGATGAATAACAGTGTAACAAATGAGATATGGGTAGAAGTCTGGGGTAAGTCAAGGACTTCAGGGGGAAAAAAAATCAAAGTAAGGCCAAACCAAACATACAAAATCACATACACTGAATGTGCATTTGATGAAGACAAACAGGGTTTAGAGGGCCAGGACTGTTAGGTTCATTTGCTAACAATCCTGGCTGTGGCTGCTTTGCTGCAATTTCTGTTAGTTTTCTCCTTTGACGTATTTGAGTTGTCTTGTATTAATTGGTCTTATGATTTATTTTTTTATTTGATACTGTGTACTGTAGTTTCTTAGGTTACACAGCTTATTATTAGAATTCTGTACATTGCTTATGGTGATGATGGTATACATTGTTTTGTGCCATCCTTTGGTGTAAGGGGTGTTATTATTATTATTATTATTATTATTATTATTATTATTATTATTATTATTATTATTATTATTATTATTAATAATAATAATAATAATAATAATAATAATAATAATAATAATAATAATAATAATAATAATAATAATAATAATAATAATAATAATAATAATCTTACTTGTGAGTAGAAAAGCAAAGCAGGAAATTTACTTGTTTTCTGCAACATGCCTTCTTTATTCCCTTACTGACATATTTCATTTGTAATGAACCACTGTGCAGTCTAATGTGTGGTTTCATCATCAGAGTTTGTTGTTAGGTGACAGGAAAGCCATGAGTACTATATACAAATGAGGAATGCTTACTACATTCTGTCATATGCACTATACTGCTTCCCAATTATTGGAAATTCAGCAGTCTGTTTTTCTGCCAGCAAATATTAAGACCGAGGAGTGCTTTTTTTGTTTTAATTTGAACAGCTCCACTGAGTAAATTTAAATCACCTCTTATATAATGGAAGGCTGCCTCTATTTCAGTTGTGGTTTGTGGGCAATGCAGCTAAAGTAAAGTGATAGCAGGTAGAAATAGGAATAGAGCAATGGTAGCTGCTTCTAAATAGACATAGTATTTTGTTTATTTATTTGTTTTAAAATTTATATCCTGTCCTTCATCATGAGGTCCCAAGGTGGATCACAACACTAATAATACTGCATAGAACTATTCTTAAAATATCTTTAAAGTATAGCCTGCTCTCCCTTCCTGGCAGGACTACACCCAAATGAAGCTAAACACTATATTATGCACACAATGGCCCTTTCTGCACTAGGCTTATTCTGGATAATATCTCAGAACAGGGACCTGCCATCTATGGAGATTGTACCCCCTGTCCCCCAAAAAACATGGGGTGACAGGCGGGCCCCATGTGGGTCGATCCAGATCTGCCACATGGGTGCTCCAGCATTTCAACTGCAGACAGGCTAGCATCCATTGCTATTGGGTGCTAGACTACCCATCGAAACACACCGGGTACTTCCCTTAATCTGGATCTACTATATCCAGATTTGTTGAAGGACCCATTCCCTAGATCTGGATCATCTTAAATCTGAACTAAGAGAGGTCAGTGGAAAAAAGCCCAATGAAGAACTCAGGATGTGAGGTAGTGGCTTCAGTGTCATTCCTCATGCCTTGACCATTAGATGCTCTTCCTAGAGCATTAGAAGCTCTCCCAGACACTTCAGTGGGTGGAGACATCCTGGGAATCCAGGAAGACTATCTCCCCTGTGCAATGGAGACACAGCCAATATCTTTTTATATGTGGCTACATCCAGACAGCTGTCACAGTGCCATACAGCTTTTAGAAAGCTGTGCAGTCCCTACAAAGCAAAAAACTCTGACTTACCTGAACATTGGCTGCAGATTTCCCTTTTCTGGGTGTTTGGGAACAGATCTTATGAAATCTCATAAGAGTTCAGCCTCACCAAGAAATAGCAGGCCTCTTAGAGAAGCTCAGGCCACTCAGGGGTGGTGGTGACCATGTGGTCCAAAGAGCCCTGCCTGCTGCTTTGGAGGATTGGGAGAACATGGGGGACAATCTGTTCTCCCTGTAAACTTTTATTTATTTTTACTTCAGAGAACACGCAAGTTCTTTTCTTTAAAAATGTCTGTTGATACCCTCTATGTGTAGTTTTTAGTGCCTTATCACATATAAAGCTATTCATTACTCATGACTAATGAGGGAGCATTAAACAAAACAAAACCAATCCATAAATACCCCAGAGATTACATGAACTGGAGGTTGCTAGGAGGATCCTTTGTTTGCAAGGGTGCTTGCAGAATTGGGAGTTCCTTAAGTAGAATTTGGAGAGTCATACCCTCTGACACTGGTGTTTCACATGGAGGTTGAGCCAAGTGGTGCGACTGTTGTCGTTCTTTACAGGAATTGACCTAGAGTAACCTGAACTAGCTACCCAGGCAGTCTCAACTGACCTAAATTTTATCTGAATGCCCCAAAGAGTCCCCCAAAACTCTTTCCAAAAAACAGAGGACTTACCTCCCAAACTTAC
>MTQE01003428.1:12245114-12256874 GCA_014337955.1 Aspidoscelis marmoratus | reverse complement strand
AGGTTGAGAACCACTGATTTAGTTACTCATGTAACAGATTCTTCATGTCTCATTCCTGATTATTCAGTTTCTTTCTTGTTCTTTGTCTGTATCCTTATCTTGCCTCATGCCTTTCCTTTTGAAAACAGATTTCCTGCTTTACTATATGTGTGAAGTTATTTTTTGGGAATTGCCCTGCAATATTTTAAGAACAGAAGAGAAGCCCTGCTGGATCAGGCCACAGCCCATCTAATATAGCATCCCATCGCACATAGTGGCCCACCAAATGCGCATGGGCATCTCAAGCAGAGACAAGGACAAACCTATTCCTGCTCCAGAATCCCAGCAAATGGCCTTAGAAGTGCCCTGCTTCCCACCCGCCAGCCTGAAAGATGCACCTAGGCATTCATTCTAGTAGCCATTAATACATCTGTCATCCATAAATTTGTCTAACCCTACCTTAAAGCCATGTAGACTGGTAGCTGTCACCACCTCTTTTGTTTTGTTCTTACATCTTGTAATTCAATGTTGCTTTTTATTTTTAAAATAAATTTCTTTATCTTAAACCTTGCCAGGTTTTTTGGGGTGGTTGTGGTAGTTCTGAAGCTCAGTTATTCTATGAAACACAAGGCTCCTCATGACAGCAGCCTGGAGGTATATTAAGGCCATGTTGGTATAAAGTTTATGGGCAGAGATTTATTTCTTAAAAATAAAGCAAGAGAAATTAACGTTCAGATTTTTACAAAAATCCAAGAGGCATGAAGCTGTGCAGAATGGTTGTACAAAGTCTGAGCCTAGTACTCAGAATCTAATTTTCTCTCTCGATTCACATAACATCCTTGATCTTCCTGTGGATTCAAAATAACATGTAGCAAGCATACAGCTAAGTCCTTTCAAATAGCCACAAAGTGCATAAAACTGCTCAGGGGGAAAGACTATTCCTTCTGTATCCAACATATGAAGTCAGCTTACTCTGGAAGAGTGAGCAAATAGACCTGTTACACCTGAAATTGGGCCTGACGGAGAAAGAAGAGAGTGCTGCATATCAAATGAGACTGGGACTCTTCTTGCTCAACAGCACCTAAGCATAGACAGCTCTAAGTCTAGGCTTTTGATGATATTATAATTACTTCTGATATCTCTAGAACTGGCTAGAATTTTTCAAATGTGCTTAGTGCTTGGCTTCTGAAAATTGCAAATTTTATTAGCCTGGAGCACTTTGAATTTTAATTTCCAGAAAGAATGTAAATTTTATAATATACCACTCCTTGAATGCTGTGGGAAGAGTGCCATATGGTGTCTAGATTAATTTCAATTTCCCATACATTCAGTTATTTAAAGCTTAGAGTGGTTCAGTGCCTTGTCTTTTACTTGACAAGAAGCAAGGTGAGGAAAGGAGACACAGAACATTTAAAAGGGGGGGGGGGAAATCCTCACAGTACTAAACATTTCCACATAATCTTTTATCTACCAGGCCATCCTGATCAGACCTCCACCTTATTAGGAGAGGGTATGATAGATAGCCAAAAAGATAGATCAGGGTATGACAGATAGCTAAAAAGACATATAAGTGAATTCTACATAAAATAAAATCTAAATATCCATTAGCAGCTGTCATACTTTGGCATGTAATGAGAAAGCTAAACTCCCTGGAGAACATGGTGATGCTTGGGAAAATAGAAGGGAGATGAAGAAGGGGATGGCCAGCTGATAGGTGGATTGACTTGGTTACAACAACAATGAAAACCTCAGTAACAGACCTAAGAAAGATGTCAAAGACCAAGTCACCCTGGAGGAAGTCATTTCATACATTCACCAAGAGTCAGCTATGACTAAACATCAAACAATAAAGAAATGTTTTGAACAACTGTAAGAGGAAAAGGTCTTCTAACATAACACTGTTCCACCTTCAAACCAGGTGGCTTCATAATTTCTGTATTTTATTAGGTGTATCCTTAAAATGGAATGCCCATTTTTCTCCTTGTAAGTGACCATTTGCATTGATAGTGCTAATTTTTCTGTCATGGGGGCAGCAAGTGAATTTTGCCTGCCCTCCTTAAATATAGCATTCTGTTCTCTTGGAGAAATGGCTCCCAGGAATCCATTAGAGAATAATAGCACTAACCAGTAGTTGTAGATGAACATCATTAACGTGTACATTATAGACTATCATTAGGAGAGAAAGACATTTTGTTCATTTTTAAAGGTGCATTTTCAAAAGTCACACTTTCTTAATGTGTTTGTGACCAAAACATGACCAGCCTTAAAGAGGTTTACTTATCTCTGAGGCTGCATCTTCACTTATTTGAGTAGGATGCCTCCAAGGTCAGTGGGAACCTTTGAAGCAATCACGTGGGCCATTTTCTGGTTGTTCACAGAGGCAGCTCCATTGCAGGATGTTTTCTTCCTGCCCTGCAAGGAAGTGCTGAAGAAAATGGTGCCTCCCCACTCCAAAATAGAGGCAAGCAGGGCACTTTGCCATGGCAACTCCCCACACAGAGCCACTTCCACCCGGAACTGAAGCTAGGGCCCAGGTTTTGCAATACAATATGTATTTTAGAGGTTGGTGAAAATAAAATACTATTATCTTAGAAAAAATACAGAAATAAGTGCATCTGACAGAGTTTTTATAAAATAATGGAATAGAATTTATTTTTAAAGGGTTGTTGTATTCACTTAAAACTGAGGAAGAGGGTCAACTAGACTTTGAGGCAGGGTTCAAGTGGCCATAGTAGTTGAACTAAGGGATCTAAGGACTCCCTCTGTTCTGAACCTCTGAAGGCACTGTAAGGAGGGGAACAGGCTCTATCTCATTAGCTCAAGTCACAGAGACGCAATTGAGGAGGCTAATGTTGCCTGCATGATGTGACGAATGTTCAAAAACCTGTATTAGTACGAATAAATCACATTTGAATGTGGTAAGATTCTATTTGAATCTATTTGTATGTATTCATATGAACATTTGATATGTGTCTGATACAAATAGGTATGTATCTAGCATGAACAGATATATATCTGACATGAACGGATAGAATACATAAATAATAAATAAATAACATCTGATACGAACAGATCATGTGTATCTGATATAAATAGATACGTATCTGATATGTTTCCCCAGCATAACGAATGTCCGAACTATTTGTATGAATATCCAGAAAAATTTGTATTCATTTGTTACGAATATTCGTGCACATTGTCCTTTATGGTTGTTGTTTTATCAGGAGAGAAAATTATGCTGGGATGAACACACTAGAGAAGTGATAGATGAACTTTCAGAAGTTTCTTATATTTCTGACCTGTATAAGTTTTAGGATATGGGAGGGAATTTTATTTTATTTTCAATAGGAGTGTGCATGCTGTGGCTGTTCTGAGACTCCATAAGATATCTGGCATGCATTTTACAACCCCCTACAAACAAAGTTTAATTCATTTATTTGAGCATGCCTGCTACTCCATAGGCTTTTTGGCCTTTTCCAGACCTGTCAGGATAAGATGAGATGTCTTTGTGGCATGTGATAACATCATGCAGGCCTGTGCATTTTCTGACCTGTTGGGAGTTCCTCCGACTTTTGCCAGCCTTTAAAAAGGCAAATAATGCTGAAATGAAATGCTATTTGTCTTCTGGGAGACTGGTGCAGACTGAGAAACCCCAAGAGGCCCCCAAATGACTAGCACTGCATAGTGATGTCATCACAGAGCATGGCATGGTGACCTTTTGCCTGAAGGCCAAAAAACATAAGAAGGAACAGGTGCTCCTAGGTACCTAGGAAAGAGATGCTATGCATCTTAATATTGCCTAGCCTCATAAAATGTGTTGATTGTTCTGAATATTTCTCAACAATGTCTTGCACATCTTTAAATTTTACCAGAAGCATGGGGGGTGGGGGGCAGTTTCCAGATTCTGGCAATGTTTTCTATCCCACTTTTTATAACTGGACTATACATGGTGTTAGCATGATTTCCATAATTCTGGCATTTACCTCAGTTAATCTATATTAACTAGATCCACAGTAGTTGGATCCGTATCAACTGAAGGCAGAAGCATCTTCACTGAGTGGGCTTTAGAACAGCAAATGTTTGCTAAAGAGTGCTAGCACAGATGTAGACCGCATTTATCTGGTTTACCACTAGTTGGGATTAGTAAACCCTTAGCATATTTCTAATCCAGATCTACTCTGCTCCCATGCAGATGATGTGTTCTTAGCAGGTCTTTGATCTGGATTAGCAGCTGTGTGCAGAAAGGGCCAAAGATGCATTTTATACAGGCACAAACTACATTTAAACATCTGAGATGTGCAAAGAGCTAAGCATGCTAGAAAGTTTTGAATCCCCAATCCAGCATGAAAGCTTGCTGAGTAATCTTGACTCAGGCACTACCTCTGAACCTGACCTACCACACAAGACTGTTGTGATGCTGATGTGGAGGGAAAGAAAAAGGTCTGTGCAGCCCTTTGTCCTTTGGAGAAAAGGTGGGATAGAAATGTCATTAATAAATAACATGAGTGAACCAAGTGTATTTCTCCTCTATCCTGGTTGGGATGGAAGAAAGAGCACCATACCCACAGAAACAATGAATCGCTAGGGAGGGAGAGAGAGAGCCATGAGGATGAGGCTTCAGGGCTTTAAGTAGAAAGCTCCATTCTGTAATGGGCAGGTTGAAGAACAGGGCTTCTTTAGTTGGACACCTTCCTTAGTTAAGAACATAAGAGGAGCCCTGCTGGATCAGGTCACAGCCCATCTAGTCCTGCATCCTATCTCACACAGTGGCCCACCAATTGCCCTTGGGCATCTCAAGCAGAGACAAGGGCAAACCTTCTCCTGCTCTTGAATCCCAGCAAATGGCCTTAGAGGCATCCTGCTTGTCTCCCCAGCCCAAAAGATGTACTTAGGCATCCATTCTAGTAGCTATGATGAGTCTATGTTCTCTTCCTCCAAGGTACACATTGCCTAGTGGTAAAAGGGTCTTGTAGTGGATGATTTGATTATTAGAGACATAGAAAGGCTGGTTTGTGATGGATTTATTGCCCACAAGATGGCTTGCCTGCTGGGTGCAAAGGTTGCAGGCACTACAAAGAGTCTAGATAGGATGATAGTGTTGGAGAGGAGAACTAGAACTTTATGAAGCTAACGAGCAGGAGAGTTAGGACTGAGAAGAGAAAGTATTTATTCACCCAGAGGGTCATTGGTCTATGGAATCTATTACTAAAACAGGTTGTGACAGCAACCAGCCAGAATAACTGGTTGGGTGGAAGCAGGATGCTTCTAATCCCATTTGCTGGGATTGAAGAGCAAGAAAAGGTTTGTTCTTGTCTCTGTTTATGCCCATGAGCATTTGGTGGGCCACTGTGTGTGATGGAATGCTGGACAAGATGGGCTGTGGTCTGATCCAGCAGGGCCTCTTTTATGTTCTTATGTTCTAACTTTAAGAAAAGGTTAGACAAATTCATGGAGGATAGGGGTATCAGAGTAGACTTGATACCTAAGTATTCATGTCAGGTTGGAAAGACAGAATGCCTTTGAATACCATTTGCAGGGAGTTAAAATCGGGTGTTTTCTGCTTGAGAAAGCACAGAAGCAATTAGTGGGTCATTGTGTGACACAGGATGCTGGACTAAATAGGATATGGCCTGATCTAACATGATTCCTTTTACCTATTTCAGAATATCCATGCTTTATTTCAGAATATCTAAACGTAGTGGAATACGCAAGAGATGTCTGAATGCAGCCTTATGTTCTTATACTCTAAGCAAAGGCCAGTTCACACTTAGGTTTCTAGCCAGCAATTAGTGCAGCTCTGGTGACGAGCATATGCATGTCCACTAGGCTGCTACAGGCTAAAAGCCACCCTCACTAGAAGTGCACTGTTGATTACCAACACTAACTAAAAGCTTATCTGGAGCGTCTGGTCAACATTCGCTCTTCTTTCAACTTGCTGCATGTGGTGGGTGAGGGAGGCAGTGTCCACACAGGCCGAAGGCAGTGGCGGCCATGATCAATCCCAAGATCATTCCCGTGACCTATCAAAGGATCAGAAGCAGGGTGTTTCATTGGCGACGGAGCAGTGGGTGCTGCGTGTTCAATTACGGGTGCTGACATGATCGGCTGCCACACGTCCCTGTGCTCGAACACTTAGTGAGGAGATGGGACTTCTGGCTTTGGAGGTGGCAGCACAGGCTGGTAAACGGGAGGACCATTTGCATTTCTGGCTGGTAAGGGACACTTTGTGTAAGCTTTCCTCCAGGCAAGTGTGAATGGCCCACCTGTATCTGAGGTTTACCGGCCTTAGTTCATGGCAGCCTAATCAGGTAAGTGCAGTAAGGCCTCTGGTCTGAGCCCAGGCTCCCACCTATCACAATTTAACGTCAGAGTCATTTTTATTGGACCATAAGAGCACAGTTGAGCCAATTTCCTACTTCTAGATGAAGCCAGGCTTTAGAGTTATCCAGATACTTGGAAGAAAATTATAAATATTTGAATGTAAAGCACATTCAGCCATTTTAAAAATACAAGTGATTATATGTCCAATTAGTAGATTGTGATATGTGTGCCATTTCCCACGCATCTGGCATCTAGGCTGTGACTATTGCATTTGACATTTCCTACACTTTTGGAAACATTTTTTTACTCCTGCTGCTTATTCATTATTCCTGCTTGCCTACAAAGGCCTATTAAAACCACAAGTGAGCCAGTTTCTATTTATATCTCTGTATTAATATTTAAGAATGCAGCACATACCACCTGAATATGTGCTGTTGTGCTATCTAGCTCCTGTGCAATACATTTTACTTGCTGTTTTGAGGGAAAACATTTAATATTTGTTGTGGTTGTTGGTGAACTCCTATATTGGAGGACTGAGGAAAGTCAAATATCTCACCTATTATTTTTATTCTGTCCTTCTTTCTTTCTCTCTTTGCACAGCTTTTTGGCCATCTTTCAGTTTTTCTTATTTGCTATCATTAAAACAGATCCTCAAACTTGGCCTTGTCTTCTTCTACCTATTTGTCACAATCACATTTTCAATGTTAACCTATGCTTTGAATTCGTGGTCTCTTCCCAAGCAAAGTGATTAAGACAGTCACCTCACAGCTAAATGTATCAAGTCTTTTCCTTATGAATCTCAATATATTCTTCTATGGCAGCACCAAGGGCCAAAAGCCAGATGAGCCACCCACCATCATTCAAGACCCTTGAAAAGGATCCATCACAACAATGGTATTTACAACCACACTGTATCCCTTTAGCTTAGTTACTCTTACAATAGATCCAAGCCAGTTTCTATCCATGTGATCTTTTCATATTCTACTGAGAATATATTCATTGTTTTTATGTTAATCATAATTGTATAATTGTTCATATTTTTATAATATTGGATCTTTCAAATGTAATGGCAGGGTCTTTTTCCTTATATATTTTGAATCATAAGGGTACTGTATTTATGTGAGAGAAAGTGAGTGAAAGAAAAGAAAGAGAGAAATACTCTCTGTTTGTGTGTGGCCAAGATCTTTCTAAACACACATTTTTTGTTTTTGTTTTAAAGCATGTGTTGTATCATAACTGGACACTGGGTGGATCTGCAGCAGAAATGGAATAACATTAGAATATTATTTAAACAAATTAAGGAGCAATTAAATTAAATTAAATTGACATGCACAAATTTTCTAGCAAGCTCTAACTAAGAGGATAGTAGACTAGTGATATATTAGTCACACTGCCATCATCTGCTTAGTCCTCATATTAACTTCAGTGCGTACCTGAAAGGAGAAAGCAAAGAGAATGACAGTAAAACCAAAAAGATAATTCTCATTTGCATAATAATTTCCTTTTACTGTACTTAATAGTCTTAGAGTAGCATCAAATATATATATATATATATCATCCATTCTTGAAGAAACTTCAGTGCACTAATTGAGACTAAATTACACAGTCCTTTACTCTTTTTCATTACTTCGGAGATTGTGTGAGTTTCAATTTAATGTATTATTACTAAAACTGACAAATACACTTGCCCTGTGCTTTCCAAAAAAGCACTATTTGTGGCTCTTTTCAACTGTGGACAAGTCTGGAATAATCTCCCCTCCCATTAAAACATTTACATTTCATGGACAAAGAAATACTATATTTTTCCATTTGAGATGCAGATGGTAATGTCTACTGGAGGTAGACTCACTCCAAGTAAGTTTTCTTCTTAAATTCCCTTACATACAGTGTATAGCTCAATTAATCTGTCAAACTGACATTTTCATTTTAAAAGAAAAGCAATGACAAGGAGTTCAGTAGAGTGGCAGCCAGCAAAAAGTGAATCTTTTTGCATGCTTTCTTACATGTTTGCAAAGGAAATGGTGCTTCAGCAACGACATGACGGTTTTCAAAAAAATGCTTTAGCTAGGATATCTCTTCCAGCTGACCTGGGTGAACTGATGAGATTAACATGTAAAGTTGACACTGAACTGCCATATTGACACCTGAGACCTTTTCGCACTACAGCCGATAGGCTAGGCCATGCGGGATGCATTCCCCATGTAGGCATGCGTCCTACCTGCCTAGGTGCGAAAGGGGAATCGCGGGTAGCTGGACAATCAGAGCTGGCAGCACAAACAGACGCACAACACTGCTGGCTGGGACAGGTACTTTGAACTCAGCTGTGATGAGGTAAGTCGTGTGCGTGCACATCCCCGCTAGGCTCCATCCCAGGGGGTGGTGCCCTCCCCACAGCTGTGTGACCACTTACCTTGTTGTGGTGGTCGCACAGGTAGCCAGGGTGATGTGCTGCTCCTTGCATTACAACAGACCCATGCTGTCAGCACCCCCATTACGAAGTGCTGACAGCTTGGGCCCCATCTACCAATAGCAGCAGGCAGGGGTGGAGCCCACAGCTGTTCCGGAGGGAGTGTGAGAATGCTCTCCCTCATGAAGAGCTGTGGGACAGCCCAGGACAGCGGGGAACATCCTGGGCCTGGTGTAGAGTGCAATTTCATGCTCTACACCCAGAATGCAAGTGGGTGCCCTGGGATGAGCTGGGGTGGTCCTAAATGGAACTGCCGGCCCAGCAGTGTGAATGCTCCATCCCAGGATGACCTACTCCCGTTCCTCAGGCCCTCATGTGAATAGGCCTCTGGTGCATTGACAGATCACCCAGACCAGTGTTCAAAGCTCTCCAATGGGAAGTCATAAAAATTCAGTTTTATTGTGGAGTGAAAGAAGTATTCTAGTTGCCTAACTGGTAAGCGGAGGTTCTCACAGTGTGCAAAGTGTTGGGAATTGGGAGGCAACAGAACACAGTGTTGTGTGATAGTGAGCCAACTACTGCATTCTACCAGCATCAGATAGTCATGTATGTAAACATGGGCTTTGGAGGTGATTACACCAGTGTTTTTCTCTGCACTTGATCCATCTCTGGTCCATAATAAGCACATCAAAAATTGCTGATCCGTGTAAGTTCCATAGAATCTCTTCTAATGTCCACTTTTTTTCAAACTTTTTTTTTCTCAGTTAGGGAGCACCTCCTAGATAGACATGAAGGTTTGTTCCTTTGTTGGATTATTGGTGGCTTGACCTGGGCAGCCTCTGGAGTGTTGCGTGAAGTGCCTTGGGTAAAATGCTCATGCAGGTTCCAAGAGGTTTCAAGTAAGACCTGCTAGAGTCTGCATTAACGTGAGGAAAACAGACCTTTATCCTGAGATGTTTTCCAGAAGATAACCAAGTGCAAATAGGCCATAGTATCCAAGGTTGATTATGTCTCCAAAACAGGCCTGAACTCAAATCTAGATAATTGTTTCTTTCCAGAATTCCTGGAGCTGCACAGCCACAACCTCTCTAACATCTTGCTTAGTACATTCACTTTATGTTTTGTTTTTATTGCTGTAACCCTCCTTGAGACTTTTGGATACAGGGTGGGATAAAAATGCAAAACAAACTGTGCAATAGTTAACACACATCTCAGGATCCAAGGAGGGTTTTTGTTTTAACAAACTAACCACCTCTTACAAATGCTCACTTTAAAGTTTTTAGAAAGGTCTTTCAGGCTTTCCTCCTCTGTAAAAAAAATCAGTGGTTTTCTTTAGCCCCAAGCTCCAAAGGGGACAGATTGTCAACACTTCAAGAAATATTGCTTGGCAAAAGTTGTTAAAGCAAATGAGAAAGTTGCCGCTGGTTCCATCAATTCAAAGAAGCATATTAGTGAAACAAACAACACAAATGTTCTGAAGTTGCCCTTAGCAGATGCTGTGCAAGTTTAAGAGGAATGGTGGTTGATTTAAAAACACATCCCAAATGAAATTAATCAGCAAAGGAGTAAATTGTCTCCAAAGGACCCATGCTGCCTTTTTCAAATGTCAACTTAGTACTCAGTGGTCTCATCTTCAGGATAAATTTCTTCTTTGGGCCTGGGATGATATATAAGTTGTGTAAAATTTTCAATTGCACTTCTTAGACCTTAGTGATCTCTGAGAGTTCCCTAATACAGAACATTATTTTACCCTGTCTGGAAACCTCAATTTCTGACCCCCTCTCTTCCCCCTCTTGCCTCATCATTTGTTTCATTTGGAGCTTCATACACAAAATGAAAAAAGTTTATTTTCTTTCAGTGCTGGCATTGCCTGGAACTTCCTTTTTCTGCAAAAACAAAACAGAAACAAACACCAAGCGATCAAATATACTTAGGCTGCATTTCTACTGGCCCTCTGGTCCAGCCTGAATCCGGCTCAAGGGTCCACAGTCCTGACACAAGGATGGAATTCCCCGTTTCTGCGGACTTAACATCCGAAAATTCAGACAATCGCTATTCAGATTTTAACAGAATTCACAGCAGAATCCTGTCAAAATCTGAATATTTAGGGCAATGGTAACACCACCACCCACCATTTACCCTCCCATCCCCTTCTGTCATTGCCCCCCCTGTCAGTCTCCTGCCCCTTCCCCCCACCCTGTTTTCTTCTTCTCCCGCTGTCTCCCCCCTGCCTTGCTTCTCTGTCTTTCTTTGTCTCTGGTGTCCCCCCCCACCTCCAGTGAAGTCTATTTTTAAAAAAAATAGGTGCAAAATTAAAGTTATCACAGGGCACAGAACACAGTCTGTATTACAGACAAAAGTTTCCTGGCTGTGATGTTATGGCAGTAGGAGGCAGCAGCCTGTGTGAAGAGCATGCCATTATCTCAAAAACACTGCTAAAAGTGCATCTCTATTCTTAATGTGCAGAGCAAAAGTGCTACACTTGTAGCTCTCTTGATCCTGCCATCTAGGTTTTGCTATTGTCTGAAAAGATGGTTGTGAGGATGAGGTGATTTTCATGGTACATTGGGGCATCAATAACATTCAGAAATGAAGTTGGGAGAACATGCAAGCTAAATTTTTCTGCAATGCTACCCGTACCACATGCAGGGCCATCTAGCCAGACAGAATAGAAGTGTCAAGTGTGAATGAGAATTTGTGCTGGGAGAGTGCTTTTACACGTGTTGGGCATTAGGGAGTATTTTGGGGTAAGCTGGAATACTTTATACTCCTCCCATTTTCTCCTCGCAAATACATTATGGCTATCAAGCTGAGGCAAATGGCATTTGTAAGCCACAGTTTATTCAAGGGCATATTTGCACTAATGGCTGTTATGCTGGGGTAGAACAGTTTGCTGCACCCCAGGATTAGGAACCATTCTAAGCTGGTTCCTATCTGGCTGTTGAATTCCCTCTTTCTGACCATCACCTAATTTCTTTTACCCTCACCTATTCCCCACCTGCATCCCATACTACTCAACGTTCTTATCGTGATCTTCGATCTGTTACTCCTGA
>MTQE01003428.1:12223464-12236697 GCA_014337955.1 Aspidoscelis marmoratus | reverse complement strand
TTTGGTGCTTACTGAGGTAACTCCTCCCTCCTGTCACTCAATCTTGCAAATCCCCTGGGAACTTTCCTGCTCCTTTTAGCTAGCAGCCAATGCTTGTAAAGACTCAGGGAAATATTTCCTGCTCTTTTTGCAGCTTGCAGAAGATGTTTGCAAAGGGCCTGGGAAATCTTCCTGCCCTTTTTTCTGCCTGCAAAAATGAATCCACCAAAGTCAACAATGAAAGTCCTTAAAATGACTTGTTTTAAAACCCAAAGCATCGGGTAATAATGTGCAGTTACAGTGGAGAACCTTTAAAACCTGTCCAATTGAATCCTGCTGTGCATTCCCACCCACATTTTTAACCCTGTCTGAATTCACCCTTAATTTGGAAGAGGAAGAGACCACTTATAGTGCTCTTTCTTTTTCCATCCCAAAATTGCTTAAAATCATGCACAGAAATATGAAACAGAAGCAGCCAGTGTTGACAATGAGGGAGAAGAGAAGAGCTGGATGACAGTTCATCAGTGCTCTTTGGCAAACCAAGCTTTTGATGTGTAACACCAAGCTTAACAGCCAACCAAGCAGTAGTAGCAGCAGCTGCAGAAGAGTTGGCTTTTATATCCCACTTTTCTCATCCTTCTCCCCACAACAGACACCCTGTGAAGTAAGTACAGCTATGAGAGCTCAGAAAGAGAGCTGTGATTAACCTAAGGTTACCCAGCTGGCTTGGTGCAGGAGTGGGGAAACTTTCAGAGAAGAATCCAACACTCTACCACAAGATCAAAGAAAGACACCTGAATCTCTACCAAAAAGCTATGTCCTCTGCAACTCATGAACTTAAAATTTGTTGTTTGGTTCAAATCAACCTGGATATCTTTTGGTTCAGTTCAAATTCAAACCTGTTTTAACTGGTTCAACACCAATTTATGTGCTCAAAATACAGGGAAAATGCATGGAGAAAGCTCTTTAAAGGGGCAAATGTGAGCCAATTTAACGTAACTTGTATATTTTTTGTGTGTTGATTCAATAAAACCCAATGGTTTGGTTCAAATTTGAACCAACCTAGAACCAGCAGGGTTCAAATTCAAGCCATCAAATACTTCTGATTTGAGTTCAAATTCTCATGCACATTAATGACCAGAAAATGCTTTTCCAAGGCATAGTTATCCTTTGCTTTAAGTTTTTCTTCTTGCTGTTTATTAAAATGTAAAATAAAAGTGGGGAGGAATGTTGGTAGATCAGGTCAGATAAGGTTAGGTCAGATCAAAGGAGTAACAGCTCTGATCTATTTTGCACTGGTTACATCTCACCTTGCATATTGTTTCCAGTTCTGCCATCCTCTCTTTGAGAAGGATTCAGACAATGTCAGCTGGCAAAAGGAGAGTAAACTGAAAACCTCATTGTATTCTGCATGGAGCCATCCAGAACAGTACTTCACATATATGAAGCAACTCTCCATTCTTCCCTGTCCTGGTTCGTGAACTTTTTGGAAGTTCCCATGACCAGCAAATGAGATTCTTTTTTTAATTTTCCAAGGCACACTTGCCAGAACTCTGCCAAACACCTACAAAGAAGTACGGGGGTGGGGGTGGGGAGAAAAGTTTTCATCTGCATTCCCCTTCATAAGCTGCCACTTGATTGAGACAACTTGGAATACTTTTGAAGAAGGGCAAAGAGGCTAATCAGGAGACTGGAATTAAAGTCCTACAAGAGGAGACTGAAGAAACAAAATATGTTTAGCCTGGAGAACAGAAAACTAATTGACAATATGATAGTACTCTTCAATTGATGAAAAAAGATGTTAACAGGGAGAGGGTCATGACGACCTATTCTCTATCCTCCTGTAGAATAATGAGCTTTAGTTACCATCCGGGAGACTCTAACTGAATATCAGAGGAAAATTAAGAGCTTGTAAAAATGACAGTCCAGCAAAGTGGAACAGATTACCTGGAGAGGTGGAAGACTTTTTGTCAATGGATTTATTCAGCTGGAAGCTGGGCAGCCAACTGTTGAAGGAAGTGGCGACTAGCAAGAGGTTTGACTGAATGGCTTATCCAATTCTGCAGACACAGGGAGCTTTTGAGTGCTTTGAAGGTGTTTGGAGCTTCAGTGGAGCATTCTCACAGTGGTATACCATACTAGGGAAGTGTGTTGTCTGCATGCCTCTATTAGATCACTCCTTAGTACAGCAGTAGACATCAACACTGATAACAAGGTCTACTGGTAAGTTGAACTAGGATGTTCTTTTGTGTGTCCGAGACCACTCTATTACCCATCCTGTGTGGACAGAGCTTTTTAGGAGGCGGCAGGACCTATACTGCTCTAACAGTGTGTGCAGAAAAGGCCTTAGATGCACTCTAAGTTTGGTCTAGTGGTTAGGGAGCCGGACTCTTATCTGGGAATACCAGGTTTGATTCTGCCCTCCCCCATGAAGCCAGCTGGGTGGCCTTGGGCTAGTCACAGCTCTCTTCTGAGTTCTCACAGCCTCACCCACCTCACAGAGTGTTCTGTTGTGGGGAGAAGAATAGAAAAGCTTTGTCAGACGCTTTGAGTCCCTTTAAATGGGTGAGAAAAGCAGGGTAGAAAAGCCAACTTTTCTTCTTCTTCATGAAAAATACTTTATGCATCAAAGTTCTGTTGTCTGTTATCTTGGCAAGAATTAAAACTACAACTCTAAAATAATCCAGTGGATTGATGAAGGCAGATGTAGTTTATTAAGCTTGTGTTAAAGTGATTGTCTTGCACAAGGTGAGATTCTGTTTCCCAGCCTCTTTGCTGACTGAAAAACTAAGAGTTTCTATTAAAAGGAGCTGGTGACAAGTGCTGAATTATAAAGCAACTGAAGTTGGATTGCGCATGAACTAGGTGGATTTGCTGTGCATCTTACTTAATCTCCAATTGGAAGGGCTTTCATTTCTTAATATCACGCCGCTCTCTTCTTAGCTATGCCTAAATATGTCTCATCTATTGTGAATAAGGTCATGCATTCTTGACACATAATTGCACCTGTGTTCTGTGTTTCTTGGCACACAGTGAGGCTTGTGTTCTATTTTATGACTCGCCCCACGTTGTACTATAATTGAATGTGTTTGGGTGGGTGGGTGAATGGATATGTAACTGGGCATACATGTTCTGGGCAAAATCAGATTTTCTTCCATCCAGCTATTGGATGAGAAAGACTAGATATAGTGTTTCCCAACTATTAAACATATTTATGCATATGTGAGCTGTACATAGGCTGTCCTGTCCCAGGGATGTAAATAGCTTCTATAAAATTGCTACTCAGTACAAAAAGAAGTACTGATCCCAATAGTTTATGGAAGGGCACAAGAAAACTCATCATGCATTATGAGCAGCCTGAGGCCAATTCACACTTGGCCTTCTAGTGCACACTGGGGTAGCTTCTGGGAAGCACCATCTGCACTTGCACGAGCTGTTTCCGCATCAAAAACATCTCCTGCCATACCAGAAGCTACTCCAGCAGCCACTAGCAGTGGTGTACAAAATTGTGCACCACACGAGTCTGCAATCTCATCTTTCCCAGCCACCAGAGAGAGCATTCACACCTTTTCCAGTGCCAGGGGTCAGCTGACGTGCTGCCGCAATGCACTGTCACATCAGTTGTCCTGGTGATGGTGCCGGTGCACGTGCAGTCATGCCAGCCTCCAAGAAGAACATGGCAGCACCCAAACCCACGCTGACATCACCTGGACACATGCCTAGGCTCAGGTGAGTGTTGTGGGGAGTTGGTTTGGTGTGTATTAACATTTGAATGTGAATGCTAGTGCATGCCAGTGGGGATGGACTATTCCTGTCCCAAGAATGGGAAGTGAAGTATAGAAAGACTCCTAGGTTAACCTGGGATAGTACTCTAGAATAAAAGAAAAAGAAAAAAATCAAAAACTGTCTTGGGATAGACTTAGGTCCTCTAAAACTCACAATTCTCTGAAAACTGACCCAGATTGATATTTTAGTCCTTTGTTAAAGCTATTTGCACGAGGGCCTCTGGAGCATAATTAGGCCAGCTCTGGGATCGAACATTTGCTCTGTGGACCGGGAGGTTCTCTCTGGAACTGTCCCATCCCATCCCAGGGTGGCCTAATTGCAGAGTGTGGAGCATGAAATCATACTCCACACCCAGTCCAAGTCATCGCCAGCTGTCCCAGAGCTGCCTGGCAGGGAGAGCATTTGCACTCTCCTTGCCGGACAGCTCTGGGCCCTGCCCCGCCCCACCGCCATTGGGCCCTGTGGGCCCAATGGCTGGCAAGCCCTTTCGGGGACAGAGCAAGACCAGGCCGGGTCTGTCCTTGGGTCCCTTGTGCTCCAGCCGACCTGATCTGCAGTTGGGCCATGGCACACGCCTGTGCAGAATGCTGTGGATCAAACTCAGCAAGCCCTGCCCACAGGGCTGCCAGTTTGATCCTGGGTGCCGAGCAGTTAAGTCACGTGCACACATCTGGGGGGCAACGCAGGCCTCTGGATGGAGGTGGGTGCCCAGAGGGTCCCTGTGGGCTCCAGCTGGCATGATTAGGCCAGCAGTAGCCCACAGGACCAGGACCAGCCTGCCAGCCTTTTTGGGCTGGGACACATAGGGACGGATGGCCCATTCGCACTTGGACAGCAAAGGATGTGTGGGAACACATACCTTAATGGCCAAGCGTGAATGGGGGTTCCATCCGTGCGTGTCCTAGGCTAAGTGCACAACACCCATCTGTGTGAAAAGGCCTCTCGTTAAGAGGAGGATGTTCATGGTTGTGACCATACCCTCCCATGTTAGAATCACATCTCTAGCAGTTCTTAGGGAAGAAAAGATATTGCTCTTTGTCCTAAATATCTGCAAAAGGCATGATGAGAGGTCAGCCGTCCATATCATAGCTGTGCTTTACAAAAGACAGCATTTTTTTTCCTACAAAAAAGACTCTCTCATAAAATCTGGATATGTGAAAGCTCACATAAAGCTGCATTGAGTTAATACTGTTCTGAAATATTTGTATGATTGCTGTTCAGGCCTTTATGTTCTAGACATTGTAGAAATTCAAGCCGTTTCTACACTTATCTTACCAAAGTGTAGAAGGGAGGATCATGACCCATTGCAAAACCAGGACAGAGGTAAGAATAGAAGACCATCAGTCTTCCTGCTATTTCTATGTCCTCATTTTGTTTTTGTGTTTACAAAAAAGCCTACCATTGCGTCTACACCTGTCACATGATGAGATTTTTAATTCCTCCCACCACCAAAATTCTATATATCCTGTTATGTGGAGATCTGAATAAACATTAGAGCATAAAATGATTATCAAACATATTTGAAATCCTTCTAGTACTTTAAGTTTGTACATGCTTTTTTAGAGTTCAATGCTAAACAAATTTCTTCGATACTAAACAAATTTGGAACAATTTGGAACAATAGCTCTACAACCACGTATATTCAGATATCAAAATATCTGGTTTTGGAGAGAAAGAGAGAATCCCATTGTGCCACAGTTTTGGTGTTGCACAAATTTGTTTTTTTTTAATAAACTTTGGACCATTTCAGCAAACTCTGAGCCACTTAGTAAGTCATCGTAATATGTTTTTTTTATGTTTCCCTCCTGTTAGTTATCCTATTTTTCTTAACTTAAGGAGAACAGCTGTTCTGTTTCCACACAGGTATAGATGAACAATCTCACAGCTATTCTCTTGTTTTGCTGATTGTAAGGATGAACAAGAAGTCTGAGGGGCAGTGGACTGAAAGAAAAGTTAACTGATCAGTGGGAAGGAAGGAAGGAAGGAAGGAAGGAAGGAAGGAAGGAAACCCTGTCCTCTTTTGGTCTCTCTCTGTCTTTTTGAAGTAAATTTATCTCTGTTTTGGTAATGTGCACCTGACCACTGTAATACATCTAGGATATACCAACTTCCTACTTCCATTAGAAAGTTTGTGCTACATAGAGGAAATTTTGAACACAGCATAAGACCTACAGGTGCTTCAGTAACCACATTATGAGACAAAGGGTGAGGGCTGAAAGTACATTGAAAACTTAGATTAGATATGGCATTACATTGATTTTACTACAATTTGTTACTAAACAGATTGATTTTACTACCATTTGTTACTAAGCAGTGACATGTCTGGCACCATTTAATTGTATAAATTTAAACCTGTTGACAGGAAAGAGCCCCACAAAATTTCTATTAATACAGGGGCTGCAAAGAGGATTTAAAAAATCAGAATGAATACTTAGCTAATCCTCTCTTGTCCTGTTGGCATTCTCATGTTACTTTGCTTACTGTCTGAGATGGTTGTGGATACAGTGAAAACAAGCCTAGATAAGAGCACAGAGAAAAGCATGCTTGTCATGTGACGTAACCTATTGCCCCAGCGTTTGTTTTATTTTGTCTTATTTTTTGTGTATGTTTTACAAAACAAGACCATTGTGAAGCTGAATGTGTAGGATAGTGTATAGAATTGTAATTGCCACAGGTAAAGAAGGAAAATATGTACCAGGTATTGGTTGAAATAGAGCTCCATGAACTATCAAAGGCCTTGCTGCACTTGGTTGTGGTCTGATCACCTAAGGAATCCAGGGGGCTGTTGGCTGCACACAAGAGTCAAACTTTGCAGGCTCCACATCTAGCAGTACACTATGGCTATTTCGACACTTACCAATTTTAATCTGGATTAAGTAGACCCCAATTGTTGAAACCCAGATGGCATTGTTCTGGATCAAAACGTAGACTCCCACAGCCACACAGATAATATTGGGATGGATGCTGATGGATTCTAAACATATAGGCTCTGCAGACACCGTAACTTGCATCCAAAGAAGGAGAAAGGTTCAGTTCTGGAAGTGCCACCCAGAGCACCATGTGATTGGATAGTGCAGCTGTCACTCAAAGGACACATCCAGGTAAGGCTTCATAATTGGCTGTGTAACCAATTTGTAGTACATGTGGGACTACAAAGCAGTTACATAGTGGTTATGCAGGGGTTGTGTTTTAGATCCACCCCCATACTGCTGGCAGCTGGCCTACGTGTGGAAGCTCTCTCTGTAACCTCACTGGATCAGGATCTCTGCAATGCCTGTGCGGAAGGAAGAACCTTAATGAGGCTCACAGTGTGGAAGGTACGTACCATATATGTACCATATGCATACTTATCGGGTGCTTAATGGCTCTACAGTACCCATGTGGAAAGACCCTCTGTCTACAGACTAAGATAGGGTTCCAAAATGGCACTGTTTCCTAGTCTAAGCACAATCCTCTTTAAAATGGTCCCTAAATGGACCAATGTTAGTATTCTGGACTACAGAGGGTGTACAAAGAGTGCACTTCATAGTCTGGAATACAACTGGGACCCTAGTTTGGTGATGCATCAGCAGGTACCACCAAAGGTAGTGCTAGATTTAGTGTGCCACCAAAAAAGGCTCACCTAAAGTTCCTATCTGTCAAAGATTGGCTTCAGCCTTCATGTTTCATTCTTTAATATCCAGATTTAGCAGAATAAGTAAGAGATGTCTGTGCAGCTGAAGCTTAGCCTCAGACTGTTTCTTCCTTATCAGATTTAGATCGCGCTCAGTAGATCTGGATTCACCACATCTACTGACCTGGATCACAGGGAGCTGGGGGGTGGGTCAACACGGTCTGACTGACGGTGTTCATCTGGTACAAGCCTCCATAAAGCTGCAAAGGACATGTGAGCTTTGCAGCTGGTCTCCCACTCTGATGGCTAGGAGTGAAAGTTTGTAGCCTTGGGGCTTTGGGTGTTTGTGTGAATTTCAGAAGTATACTATGACACAGCACTGAATAATAGTGCCTGGTAGTTCTGGATTGTGGAGGAGTGACATCTACATGCCTCTGTGATCTGGATTAAAGCTCTTAGTCAGTTGTAGACCCACTATGTCAGGTCTACAACAGATCCGGATTAAGGACCCGTTAATTCGGATCTGGCTACATCTTGTATGGACAGATCCAGACTAATGTGGGGGAAGAGCTTCCTTGATCGTCATTAACATGTGGATCAGGAGGCCCAGGATCTGGACCTTTTCATCCAGATCTAGAGATCAGACTCTTTTATCACTGTCTAAGGTCATATGGATAGTGCCTGGGATTAAACAGCAGAAGGGCCATAAAACTGAGTGTTTCTCATCTGAGTGTTGGCAGTCCATTCACCTGCGGTGAGCAAGGTACCTGCCAGGCATCTGTACACGCCAATAGTTGCCATTAGCACACTTTTTCTTTATCCAGCACTGTATCAGCAGCTTCTCATTATCCCAGGAGGGCCACACAGTACGGATGTGCAGGGATTTTTTCCCATGTTTGCTTCACCTCAAAGCTAATGTGAAGGAAACCTGCATTTGTGTGAACTGAGGTACTTTGAATGTGGTAGGATTTGAATCCACTCTGAATGTTTTGGGAATGCTTTTTGAATCTGATTCTAATCCCTGCTGCCATATGCGCCTCAGAATCCATTCAGAATCTGTTCAGAATCTGCTTTAAATGCACTCTGAATCTGATTTGGATCCACTCTGAATCTGCTGCATATGACTGGGCAGCCGCTTTGCCTCCTCCCCATATTTGCAAATCTAATGAAGCATCAAACGAATACACAATAAATGTATACACAATAAATAAATACACTTCACATTCAAAATGTCAGTCTTAGACTGTATCCAACATTCAATTTGAGTGCGAATGTACGAGTTCATATGAATTTTGAATGTGACAAATTTTCATGAACATTCCTACCACACCGCACTCTTGTGCCACTGTAAATGCCACATGCAGATGTTGCCAATAACCTAAGTGTGCTTGTAGCTTTTCCCTTACATCACCATCATAGAAAATGCTGCTGCCTTAAAGGAGGACAGGAGATGGCTTACGTCTGATAGAAGAGAAACAGTCATTTCCCTCCATGAGAGTTTCTAACCACAACTTGAGCTAAAGCAATTTTTATTATCTTCTCAAACTATCTGGGCATTTTTTCTTCTAAGCAATACTCTTATATGGCTATCATGTTAAAGAGGAGTTACTATTTGAAAGGAGGGTAGAAAGAGAAACACTCAAACAGCCACCATGTCATACTGCATTCTTTCAAGTTGCTTTTTCAAAATTTTAGTTCTTTGAAGGAATGGAAGATAAAAGGGCCAAGAGCTGCTGTTGACAAAGGTGGACCAGATAGAACCTTTTTGTGTGATTATTCAAAATAGCTTGTCTAGCTAGCTTGTGATCTGCAACACTTCTTTTCTTTTATGTAGGCAGAAAGATTTTGAATTCCAAACCTTTTACCATTTAGCTTCACATCAAGTCTGGCAAATCTGTGAATTTCTTGCAAGATTCTGTGCCACAAGCCTATCAAAGAGTCCACTGAAATGGTTTGCAAAACCTTAGCAAAGCCTTTGATGAAAATGGTTGGAGTTTCAAGTGCGTAGTGAAACCCCTGATGAGTCAAGTTTCACATGGGCTTGCAAATCTTCCTCCTAGCTCTGATCAAAGGTGTATTCAGCAAGGATGAGGCTTTGATACTGCAAGACAGCACATCTCCTGAAATGTTCAAAGTAGTGCCCTGGGATTCAGCCAAGAAATTCCTGTTGGGAGTGTTGCATCTAAACTTAGCAAACCTTAGTAGGCTGGGGGGGAGGAATGACAAAAAATGTCATATTTTCAGACCATTCTGCATGTCTCCAGGGGCAGTTTTTAATTCCAAAGCCTTTACATCAAAGTTCAAAATACAGTCTGAACCTAAATGCATTATGTAAGGGAATAGCTGCCTGACATGTAGCAATTTCATTTCCTCTTCTTTTTGTGGCTTCAGTTAACAAGCTGTAATAAGAAGTGTAACCAGAATTATTGCCCTGCTCCTTCGAAATGCAACATTTTATTTTAAGGATTTGAAAAATATCAGTATATTCAGAAGAGGAACATGTTACAGCTCCAAAATTGGCTACTGACCCACATTCCAGCTACCATAGTTCAGTGAGATTATGGAGCAAGTGATAAGAATTTCTACCATCCCTTTATCAGACAGAATGCATCTTGTCCCTAGATCACACAGCAGAAGGCCTGCTGTTTTCAGAGCTGCCTGCCATTAAATCCAGTATCAAAAGATTCCCATAATACTATTTAATGTTTGTTTGTTTGTTAATTTAAGACATTTTTATCCCACATTTCATTTTAAAATGAGGTTGCTGTCCCTCAGGCCCTTTCTGAAATTACCTGAAGTCTGTAATAGGGAGCTTCTGGACCCCATTGATCTTCATGTTACTATGGATCTGGGAGGTCCTGACCATCACAGAAATACTCCATCCACACAGGATGGAGTGTGATCCTGATCTGGGAGGTTCTGATTTGAAATATCGGTAGACTTGATTAAACAAGTATACTGGTAGACCAGAGCAGGCCTTGGTCCAGAAAATGGAGATATGCAGAAGGATTGCTTCCCGTGTTTGCAAAATACCAAGGAAAACCACCAAAATGTGTTCCCAGAGGCCCTGTGGCTTGGAACAAAAGTTCTCTGAGACCTTGGAGTCGGGCCTTGAAGGTCAGGTGGAATTTAAGGCTGGGGAGATAGATGGTCTGGACCCGCAGGCCTGGCTGACCCCACTGATTTTATTTATTTATTTATATTTATATTTACATTTATATGCCGCCCCATACCCAAGGGTCTCTGGGCGGCATGGACAAGCATGGCCTGTCATTTTCTTTCTGAAGGTTGGCCATCAGTGTGACCAAAGCTGATTCTGTACCCAAACCAGATCTGAACATAGACTGAAATGGTTCTAGATTTTCAGGTTCTTCCTTAGTAATTTACAATGTCTTTTTGGCCAGTATAACATCTGCAGCTCCCTGGACAAAGTTACTGAATGATGCAGTGCAGGCATTTTAGTGTTGTGTGTGAAATACGCTACCATGTCCTTACTGAGCCCAGTTTCTTTGAAGGCCTCGGAGGAAGAGATAAGCAGTTTGTGGAGGCTGTTGTGGCAAGACACTGCAGAACAGCAGATTATGAGTGAGGACTGAGAAATGTCTAACTTTGGTCTGAGCAGGACCTTCCATGACAAGGGTGGGAGGGAAGATGATGGAAGGGTGACAGGCATTAGTGGGAGAACTCATGACCCAAGCTAAGAATATAAGATTATCCTTGAGAATGGTTAGAGATAATTATTCAGTTTACATCCCTTGGTTTTGTAGGAATAAAGTGTTGGTGGTGGTTGTTTTTATTTTTAAAACACATTTATTTATTTTTTAAAAAATACAGACACAACACATGTATCAAAATACAATAACTTAAGCCCTAGGTGCTTTTGCACTTGGCCTCCTTGTCAGTTATAGTTTAACATCTGGGCAGGTGCATTTGCACTTGCAGGAGGCTTTTGCAACCTAGAAAAACTGCCTTCCTGCTTAGATGTTAATCTATCATCAAGTACCAGTGGTGCATGAAATCATGCACCACACACATACTACCCTTGACCTAAAGCTTACCTGCCCCATCCAATGCATGATCTTTTACACCATTTCCAATGTGAGGGGTCATCTGAGGTGCTGCACAAGTGCACTGGCACCTCAGATGACCCCAAACATGACTGCATGTGCACAGAGCATCAGCGATGCCATGTTACTGGCGCCAGCACAAGTGTAGTCATGCCAAACTCCAAAACCAAGATGGCGGTACCCTGTAAGTGATCAGGTGCATGGGGGTTAGTCTAACTTGTACTAGCATTCCCAAGTTCAAACACTAGTGCACATTAGTCATTAACGCACTTTCCCCATCCAGCGGACTGGAAGCCAAGTGCAAAAGCAGCCCCTATGTAAAACACCCACCACCAGTTTATAATATAGAAATTGCTGAATAACCCTGATTATAGTACCCAAGCTTGCATAGGATAGCCTTAAACAAATACTATAGTGTTGGAATTCTATAAATGCATAAGTGCTGAAATTCTAAAAATACATAAACAGTTGGTAACCTTTTATGAAGAAATCTTTTTTGAGCAATGAACAGGTGTGAACTTGTTCACATTGAAATTATACCAGGTATGTGTGGTTTGGCTGCATTTTTTCACTATGTAGGAAGGCAGGACAGATTATTCAGTTTATCATATACTTCTGTAAGTTGCTGGTATATCTAATTCCTTTTTCAGACTCTCCCTTCATTTGAAATTAATTCCCTAATTGCTATTACACATAATTACATTTAGGTCACCTGTACTTATCAGACTTCCTTCATAAAATTCCTGTAATAGTTTCATTAGTCCATTTAAAAAAAACAAAAACAAAACCTTTCTGCTCTATGGGAGCACAAATAGAAGTCATTGTATTTAAAGTCATTCTCCATTTAAACACCCTTTTAACAACTATTTATTTCCCTTCCTTTCCTACTGTCCAGCATGTAAAAATTACATTTCTTATTTATTAATCTTACTACCCCTTCTTTATTTGTGACCCGTGATTCAAACTGAAGATCCCACACCCCATCTTGCATTGGAGGCCGGATCCGGGACTCTTCGGCCGTGTCTTCACGGCAATCTTATCTCAGATTCAAAACGTTTTCAATCCTCAGAGTCCGCAAGGCAGTTTGGCTTAACACACTTTCTCCATGTTAAACCACCCCAAAGTGTGGTGAATCTCAATCCTGATTTCAACAGGTCTCACTCCGGATTGTGTGCTTGAAACGTTTTACATTTTTTTACTGTGGGGACCGTACGGTGTTAAGGGATGAGAATCCATGTTTAGGGTTTCCCTCCCTCAACAGCTTGCTTCCAAAGATAGTGATTTCACTGAAAAAAATCCACCCTCAAAACAGCCACTATAAAAATCCAGTCCTTAAAGCTACACTGTAGCGATCTAGCCTCTTCACACCTTAATAACAATGTTGCAGTTTTGCGCAATTCTAGCTCGTTGAAAGTTCTGACCTTTAAAAAAGGGAAAGGAAAGGAAAGCCCTGGAGGTTCTCTTTTAAAGGCTGTGGCTGTGAAGGGGGTTTGAGTTGCTGCTGCTGCTGCTGTGTGCCCTGGGAAATGGGGAGAGGAGGGGAAAGAATCACTGGCTGCTGGTGCCATTTTTCCTCCATCCAGGCAAGGCAGCCACCCAGCTAGGCTCCATGAAGGGGTCTGTTATGAGTGGTACATTCACGCCAGGAGGAAGAGGACAGGGCAGCTCTGAAAAGCAGCTTTTAAAAGGCAGCCACTGGAGTCCCCCCTTGAGTCACGTACGTCCTCAAAATCCGGACTGAATGCGATTAAGCTGAAAGTAATGGGAACAGGCAAATTCACGTTTGCA
>MTQE01003428.1:12205636-12223331 GCA_014337955.1 Aspidoscelis marmoratus | reverse complement strand
TATCTCAGTTTAGGGAAAGCGAAATAAGGTTGCCGTGAAGACACGGCCTTCCTGGCAGCCGCTTCTGCACAAGACCCGACCCTAATCAGGTCTTGCCACCGAAGAATCCATTCTTAGTGAAGACCTTGAAAATTAGGTCTTCAATCCATCCCTTTGCCTTGATCTGGTCAGAAGCAGGACGCTTCTGGACATGGACAGGTGAAGGGATGGCTGTCCCTGAGGCCACCATTTGGGAAGGGCAGAAGCAGGCCAATTTGCTGCCTTCTGCCCTCCCCTGTGCCCCGCGCACAGCTGGAAATGCATGGTGACTGGCAGCTGCATGCTCCAGTCCCCCAGCTGTGGGGGTGGCAGTAGCAGCACAGGAGGCTGGATGCCCTTTAGAATGGGTGCTGCGGCTTCTGCGCAGCACCTAGGCAATCTGGCTGCCCGATCTGGCCTTCCCACATGTGTGCGGACGTGCAAGGGCCCTTCAAATCCATCCCTATTTGGGCTGGATCCTTGGGAGGTTGGATCACCAAGAAATGCGGAAGCACCCTAAAGCAGCTTACTTTCTGTGATAGTGCCACATACTGTGGAAGGGATAGAATACATTCTGCATCATAATCTATAGCCAAGGGTAATAGTGCATGGTACCTGGAACTGCTGCTCTCAGCCAACCACTGTGTGGATGATTTGATGACATATCATTGAATGGTGGCCACCGCTTGCTTCTTGAAAGCACATAGGTACTTTACATAGAAAATGACTTAAATGACTCAATATAATCCCTCTTCATTCCCTTCATTTTTAATCAACATCTCCCATGAGGTTTACAAGAAAAGACCCTCAGGAATTCTAGATCTATGGACCCACATATAATTCTAAGAAACTGTGCTGTGTGTGCTAAGAAAGAAGGATGCATAAAAGAGAAGAAGAGCTTCTCATGCCTTACTTCCTACTAGCTGAGAAATGAAGAAGTCTGACCAATCAAAGAATAGGGATCTTGGGATGTGTTCAGACAATGTGGCCCTTTTTGCACTTGGTCTGGTGAGATGATCGCCATCATTCCTCCATAGAGGAACAGAAAATGCCATTGGAGGCCTCCTTCATGCAGAATGTGAAAAATGGTTCTGACAATGATTTCTACACAATTCCCTTTATACTGCTGTCATATATAGAACTACCTGGCATGCTCTCTGCTCAGCTTTCTGCCAAGACTTATTGTGGATGTTGTAGAAAATGGTTGGCTTTCACACCACTTCCTTACTGTCTAAAATAAGGCTGAGCAAGAACTTTCACTGATTACACATTAGCATAGCAGTTTGGGGAGAGGGGCCAGAAAATGCACTTCAGCCCCCCAAAATGCCACAATGCACTGTCTTAAGCATGCATGGATCAAAATCCAAATAAGTGTATCACTTACAGACAGATGATGCACTTTCCATTCTGTTGTATAGGCCCCAGCAAACAATCAGCTAACCTTGAGGTGGTGTTCTTGTTGGCTATGATAATAATAAAAGCACAATGTGGCACTTACAACTTCATACCCATAATATCTTCTGGTCTTGTAATCAAGCACAAAAGCCATTACTTTGCTAAATTGTACACCAGGTATATTTCCATAGCAACAGAGAGTTCTACTTAGGCAGGAAATGTTGCCTACAGAAAAGGAAGGAAGGAAGGAAGGAAGGAAGGAAGGAAGGAAGGAAGGAAGGAAGGAAGGAAGGAAGGAAGGAAGGAGACAGATGGGTCATTAAGAAGCATGAATTTTAGGCTGCATCTAGATGTTGGCTACTTATTCTGCTATATCTGGATATTCCAGAATAAAGAATGGTTGCTTTATTCTAGAATATCGGAATATGTTAGAAGACATAAGGATTGTCTGGATGCAGCCTTACATACTGAGGGTGTTCCTGTAAATCTCCTGTTAAGAGATTTGGCCCTTGGCTTTCCTTCAGAGGATATGTTCTCTGTTAGTACTACCTGAATCTCTTTCCTTGTTTCTTCTCAATGCTGTCATGGGCTGAGTTGCTGACCTTTTAGCAAACAGCCTCATTAAACCTCTTATTAACACAAGTTATCACCCATTAGTGGCAAAATGTACCGTTCCCACAGGATAACTTCACAATGACTGAAAAACAAGCAATTTTTTCTCAGCTGTCACAAACGTTCAAATGTCAGGAAGCTAAACATGCTAAACCCGACACCTCCTTTCTGTTCAGTCTTGAAATAGGAATCTGCAGGGATCAGTTCCACGCCGCCTTGGCAGTGTGCTGAGATGGTGTGTGTGTGTGGGGGGGAGACACAAGAACATTGCACAATCACAAAGTGCCAGCAAGTGCTAGTTCAGGTGGTTTGGCATTTGCTGGCATGAAGCAACTTGGCTTGAAGTAGCTAGTGATTGCATGACATTTTTCTATTCTTCCCTGACTTTGTGTGCTGTTAAATCCTCCTGAACAAAACCCTATTGCTGTGGCCTAGAGATAATTCCGTCAAACCTAATTCTTAAAAAATAGTCATACTGTATTCTACATAAGAATTATTATTATGTTTTTAGTTCAACACTTTTTAAAGAAAAATATTATCTTAATATATGAACTGTGCCTAGCATTTTATTTCTGATATTCACTTTTGTGTATTATTTTCATTAATGCACACTTTGATCACATCTTCCTCTAAAATCTGCATTTTTTTGTACAGGATAGTTGCATTGCAGACTTCAGCCAGATGCTGCCTTCAAGGAATAGAAGAAGAAGAAACTGGCTTTTCTACCCCACTTTTCTCATCCATTTAAGGGGACTCAAAGCAGCCAATGAAGCTTTCTGTTCTCCCCACAACAGACACCCTGTGAAGTAGGTGGGGCTGTGAGAGCTCCAAAGAGCTGTGAGTAGCCCAAGGTCACTCAGCTGGCTTCATGGAGGAGTGTGGAAACAAACCTGGTATTCCCAGATAAGAGTCTGGCTCCCTAATCACTAGACCAAACTGGCTCAAAGGAGGATCAAAGGAGATAGCCCATGAGCTGCCATGGACTCTCAGAGGCAGGAAACCATTACTGACCTTTCTGCAGCTATTAGAGCACTACTGGGAGCACAATTTCCACTTGCAAACATAGGATCTTGACCAGATTCATCCATTCCTGATGGGCCAGAAGTGGTACCAGAATTCAACTATTTTCAGTATCTGCTGGGGGTAACCAAGGTGGAATTCAGCTCATCGAATTGCCTGCTCCCCTTTTGGTGCTTCCATATGGGTAGAAAGTAGAAGCAGCTTCAATGTTATTACAAGTGAATTATTGATGCATTTTTTCAGTTGGGGGCAGCTTAGACACTTGGGTAGATGGTGCCTTAATTTGTACAGTAGTTCAGAATGCACAGATTTTTAAAAATGCCAAAACAAGTTAGCAAGACCAGTTTCCTCTTCCCATGCTGTTGGCCACTACTGAAAAAGAGCTAAGGATTGCACATCACTATTGCGGTGTCATTGTCTGTTTGTTTGTTTACATTTCTATCCTGCCCCATACCCGAAGGTCTCTGGGCGGGTAACAACAGATTAACCAACAGATTAAAAACAAGATAACATTAAAACAAGATACAGAGCTGGTAATGACGGAGCTTGTGACATGTGAATAAATTCTGTGAGGACTCGTAACATAAAAGCTTTGAAGGTTGGACCATATTCTATTTTTACAACCTAGGTTTAACACAGACTAGGGTTATGTTTCCACTTCGTGTTCCAGGTACTTGCAGGCTCAACTTTGGGTCTTGATTCTCCATTTTCAGCCACATCACACACCCAGAAAAGAGTACAGTATTTGTTTGAAGTGTCCCATCAGGCACCTTCATGCTCCAAAACAAACACACAATTGTTTGGTAATACAAAGGGGCATCAACTTACCCCCAGACCTCTCCTAGGTCACTTATGGAGGCACAGCCTTGAAGTAGCAACAACAATGGTTTGCATATATGTTTCTCATTGATTTAAGCAGCACCCACATTAGCTTCAAATCTTGTAGATAAGGAAATATCTAAATATTCTTTTACCTCCAATATGCAATTAAAATTTTTGGTTTTTCCTTATGCTTTTTCAAAAGTGCTATAGAATAATTTGTATTTGAATGGCTTGTACAAAAAAAAATCATGTTTTGGTTCCTTTGGGAAAAGAAGATACAGATCTATTCAGTTTTCATCACTTGCTTAAGACATAGGGCTTGTCCCCATGGGCTCTGTTTATTGTGGTGCTGAATCTGGTCATGCCCAATGGGCATTGTAGGTTGAATTACCACGTCCCCATTGGATTGAGGGAAATGCAGGTTCAAGATGAATCTGCCTGTCCCCATGAAAACTGCAGTAAACCCCTGCATTGGGAAACCACATCCTTTTTTCTCCACCCCCTCCACCCTGACAGGAAGCTCGGCTGACATCACCATGTCCTATCCCATCTGCTGCAGCAATGACAGGAGAAACCCCTCCCGGTTGCACCTCCAAACACACCACACACAGCTTAGATAAGATAGAAAATGATAAAAGGGGGGCATAATAGGAAGTGAAAGTGGCTCAGTGCTTGAAGGTGTGGCTCAGTGCTTCAATCACTTTAGCGGAGGTGCACACCTCTGCCTGACAACGGGCATACTTTTGCCTTCACCATTAAGGCTAAGCAGCACTCATGCTCTAAATCAAGCCCTTTACCCACATATGCCTTGCCGATCAGGCGATCAGGGAAGGGGGCTGTCATGCTTGTAGCTGGAGAGACACTCAGAGAGCCATTTGACACCCTCATCCCTTCTCTTTCAGCCTAATTTTTTTGAAGAAATCCCCCAAGCAGTTGTGATCACAGTGCGCACAGCACTGACAGTGAGCACAGGCAAAACCCTGCACATTAATGCTGTGATTGCCACTCTCCACCCCCAATAACCCGGGAGCATCCCCATGCCCCCAGGATAATGCGTGATTGCCTGCTAATTCACAGCAAGAACAGTTGGAAAGGGGGTGGGGTTTTATGCTGCAGATTTGTGTGATTTGTCCCACATGTAGCCCGGATTAGAGGCTTTGCTTGGGAATGCTCCGAGGTGAACTCAGGTTTACTGCGGAGTATATTCAGCATGGGGGCGAGGCCATATTTATGGCCATGGATAGAGTCCCTATTGTAGCCTGATGCCCTTATTAAATCTGTTATCCTATTTTATCTTTATTCCGAAGAGCTCAGTGTAGCGAACTTCTTTTTTCGCACTGTCCCTTTCCTCTTTACAAGTTTGTGTTATATACAAGTGTGCATCTGCCAGGGTTCAACAGTGACATGGCCAGGCATGCGCAGTCACGTTTGGGTCAGCTTAGGGATGCTTTTGGTGTACAGTTCCATGCACCACTGCTAGGAGACACTGGGAGAGCTTCTGAGAAGGCAGGAGACATTTCTGGATTGAAAAGCCCACATGCATGTGCAGATGCTCCTTACCAGAAGCTATCCCAATGTGTACTAAGAGGCCAAGTGCAAAATGTCCTCTAGTCTTGCGTGTGTATATGTATACATAAATTTCGTTTTTATTTTTATTGTTGCAGCTAGCCAAATGCTGTTTCCCTACCTGCTGCAGCTATCTGTGTATTTGATGTCTTCCTCTCTTTTTCCTTTTTCGGGGACACTGAGTCTTCTCTCATTCGGTTTTGCTGGTATTTAAGATGCTCTTCATCTTTATGCAAATGCAAGTTAATTATTGATAAGCTTGGCCATGCTGCCCTATTTCACTTGATAACTTAGCCATGATTTATTAAATGATGAGGCATTTCATACCAAACCTGCCCTTTTAGATGTTGGATATCTTTTAAGGAAATCGGTCATGGAACAAACATGAAGAAACAAGACAAGGCATCAAATGAATAAATTAGGAAATCTCTGGTTCCCTCTCCACAATGGTCATTAAAGCAACTTACCGTGGGAGTGCTTGCTCCTTCTCCCATATGCTGTCTATACACTGCATACCTCATGCCCTCGCTGTCTTCAAAGCTGAGAAACTTCTCCACACACACAAACTTTGAAGGGAGGGCATGGAGGGATTTCCCCTCAAGCCAGAAATGGCCCTGGAAGGAATATATATATATATATCTGTAGTGGAGACCAAATAAATCTCTTGCATGGCTGCCATGTGTCTGCATAGCAATTGTGTACACCGTGGATACTGAGGGCACTGAGCACCGTCAGTGTCCTTTATCACAATTTGTGTGAAGGTGGTCTTGAAGGTCCATGTTACTCCATGCGCCTCTGTATATGTTGTCTTATGACTAGGGATGTGCATGAACATTCACCTCTTTCAAAATTCATTTGAATGTGTACATTTGAATTCAAATTGAATGTTGGCTACATTCAAAGGTTGACATTTGAATGTGAAGAGAATGCTTTTGTGCATCTGTTTAAAACTTCGTTATATTTGTGGATGTGGGGAGATAGCAAAGCAGCTGCCCAGTCACATCTACAGTGGATCCAGAGTGGATTCAAAGGAGACCCAGAGCAGATTTGTTGTGGGTTCCTAGGGAATGTGTAGGCGATTCATAGGTGCAGCTGGTGGCAGGGATCTGAATCAGATTTGAATAGAATTCAAAGAACATTCTCAGCAAATTTGAATCCTACACTTGAAGGGGCTGTATTTGTACAAGTGCAAATTTCCTTGCATATGATGTGATTTGAATTGAAACATGAGAAACATTTATGCACCTCCCTACTTATGGCTACCCACAATTGGCTCTTCTTTGTGGTGTCACTCACCATTTGGACTAGTCTCTCCTGTGGCATTGACAGGGTATCTAAGCTTCTGGTATTTAGGCACTGATTGAAGACTCATCTTTTTACTCAGGCCTTTCCACAATGGATGTTTGTTTTCCCCATCCTAGGTTTAATTTCTGTTTTATATAACTATTTATGATTTTAGTTGTTTATATTCTCTTTGTTTTGTAAACTGCTTTGAAATGGGAAGCTGTATATAAATATTTCACATAAATAAATAGTGCATGCCCATCATGCACAGTTTAACATCATGACACAACCTCATTGGTCACATTCTTCATTGCATTTTCAGGTTTGCTTCCCTCCTTCACATTCTTTTTTCCTTATACTCTTGTAATGGGTTAAAATAAATAATGCAAATTAAAAAAAAACCAGCATATGCTTAGCAAGCAAAAGTTTACAGCAATCAGTGTCTGGCCATTCATAATGACGTAACTCACTCTCAGACCTTGAGGCACAGCAAAGTTGCAAATTGGGATATAAATACAACTAAAATAAAATAAAGTGTGTGGTCATGCACATGTGACAATTGGACTCAACTTGATTCAAATTTCAGTGTATAAGGGAGGAACAGAATTACAGTTTATAATTAAGGTGCTCACTGCTGTTTTCAAAATTTCTGTTATTTCTTTATGGAAATAACTGAAGTTAGCCCTTTTCAGTAGTTATATAATCTGGCCATATCTCAGTCTTTGAGAATGTCTAAAGGGACCCATGATAACATCTACTTAACTGAGATGGGTGTAGATGTTATCTATGTAAATATAAGCAATACATGGGGAAGTAAGCAATGTTAGTGATGCGTTCTGCTAATAGACTCCAAGGAATAAATTAAACCTTGTACTATAGAAACCATGTTCAAGAAGAGAATTTTGGTTAGAGTTACCATATGAAAAAGAGCTCCTGTAACTTTAAAAGGTATATAGAAGAGGAAATTTAAGCAGGGATTGCTTGCTTTTTTGTATAATTATTAAAGGTACTGTAATCCTGTCTTCTTTTTCATATGGTAACTCTAATTGGTGCGGAAGAAGATTTTATATGTGATCAGGTAAAAGCTACCTTAGGAGGGGCTGCGGTTGAATCCTAAGGTAAGCAGCCTGGAAACAAAGGGTCGCCAGTTCAATCCCCAGCCTGCCCCTGGAAGTAAGCAATGATAAACCACTTCTGTATATCTGCCAATAAGACTGCAAAGAGGTGCCATCGAGGTGCCCACACCATCAACGAGGAGGTGACAACAACTTGGGAGTATCCAAAAACAACAAGAAAAAGCCATCTTAAAACTCTGGTGAGTCCCTGGTTCTGGTACTGGAAAGCAACTATTTGTCTGGGCATTTTTAAGTATAGTTTATAGGGAATATTTCTTCATTCATCTTTTCATTTGGAGCATGTTCATTGACATGAACTTGTACAACATTGCCCTATAGTCTTTTGATGAGTGAAACTTTCTAGCTCCTGTTTTCCAACAACAACAATGACAAAGCTAAAGACAAATTGGTTCTCATATATGAAAAAAAATGCAGGAATGATTTTTTTTTTTTAAAAAGCAGGTTATATCTCAGTGGTAGAGATTAGTGCATGGAAATTTCCAGAACTACTACTCCCATGCACCTTAGCCATGGCACTAGCATGTGAGAAGCATGGGATATGAAGTATATTTTAAAAATCTGTTTTGCAGCATTGGTAGAATAGGGATTTTTTGTTCAGAAAGCCCTATGTTCTCACTTCAGTATCTGAAGGTGGGGGGTGAGATGTTTCCTGAATGAATCCCCCTAGACATTTGCTATCAGTCTACATAAGCAGTGCTATGCTAGATCAACCATATAAGGAAGACTCCTAATTCGCTAATCAAGCTAGAGTGATCATATGATCTGCCACTTGATTTGACCTAATGATTTGGGCAAACAAGCAGAAGCAACCAAGCCAACTCCCGTTATATTAGAAGATGTCACATGGCTGAAAGTCAATTTTCTATTACAGTATCCAAAACCGTGCAACAGAAAACAATTTCATCCAAATTTTCTTTACAAGTCATGGGATGTAATCAGTTACACAGAGCATGACTGAAACAATCATGTATATTGAGCATCATTTGAAGCTTAAACAGTTGATTTTAAAATGAAATAGGTGCTTTGAAGGAAATTATATCCTCTGATCTGTGTGATAGATATTGGACACGTTTCCGATAAAAACAGCACGAAGCATCACTTTAAAAAGTGTATATTTTTTACTCCTCTTTGAAAATAATTGATATAACAAAGGCATTTTTAGCCAATGATTTTTTTCTCTCATCAGAGCAGCTGTTGCAGACAATACAATCACATTTCATTCAATTCTCTCATCAATGTTTAATGTTTGTTTAGGCTGTGTTTGTTATAATCAAAGAGTAATAGCAAAGCGAATTGGGTAAAAGCCTTTCTAGCTGTAGCTCCATTGATTTCAGCAGTTGTTTTGTCACGCACGACTGTTATACAAAGCTATGAGAACAACATGTACATGCCAACTTGAGAAGTCAGGCATCATTAGGATATGCACATGTCACACTTAACTGGAAAACAAAAGCAACTTTCAACAAGCAATGAGAAATGTAGAGGGTGAAGCAGAGAGTGCATAAAAGCATGGCCTTTCCGAAAAGTGAGCCAATATAGGGCAATTTTATACTGGCTGATATATTGGACAAGCCAGCATACTAAGAGCCTCTTTTCTGCACCCTGGTGTAGTCTAATTCTAACACAGTAGAGAAGCGCACAAACTCAAATTTGTAGGCTCGGTTTGAATTGAATTGAACTTCATTGAGTTTAGCTTGATCTAGAACAAGGTTGAACAAACTCAACTAGTTCTAGATCGAATCTCAAAGAGATTGCAAACTGTTAAAAAAAGAAGTGTACAATTGTGGAATAGGGATGCATCTGAATTTTCATAACATTCAAAATTCAAAGATTGTCATTTGAATTCAAATCAAATGCTTTGGAACATTCAAATGAAATTTCATTACATTTGTGAACCTGGGGAGGTGGGAAAGTGGCTGTGCCAGTCACACCGGCAACGGATCCAGAATGGATTGGAAGTGGATTTAGAGTGGATTCAAAGTGGATTCAGGGTGGATTTGATGCTTTCAGAGCAGGTACGTAGGGGATACATATTGCGATTCATATTGAACATTCATATCAAATTCAAATCCTACCGCATTCTAAGGGGATCTGTTTGAACACATACAAATTTTCTTGTGTTCAATCTGATATGAATCAAACCCCAAAAAACCATCTGTGCACCTCACTATTGTGGAAATTTTGCCTAACAAGGTGAAGAGTTGCATAAGTGAGCAAATTTTGCCCTGGAATGTGTAGAACGGTGCATTTCCATAGATTTTTTAAAAGAAAGCTGTAAGTGACATGGGAAAAATTATGGAATTAGTAAAGATGAGGCTTGATTTTAAACAGTCTAAACTGAACTATTGGTTTGATGCTGTTCAAACAAACAACATTCCTTTTGAACATAAGGGTAGTTCTGATTAACCGTTTGTTTCGATTTGAACCCTCTGAGATAGAT
Source organism: Aspidoscelis marmoratus (assembly GCA_014337955.1). Lineage (NCBI taxonomy): Eukaryota > Metazoa > Chordata > Lepidosauria > Squamata > Teiidae > Aspidoscelis > Aspidoscelis marmoratus. The sequence continues at coordinate 12,213,038 of MTQE01003428.1, read as the reverse complement.
CATTTGTAACTGTGGTTACTATAAAATCTTGCCCACAAAATTCACTTTTGTACAAAAATGCAAATATCAACTCCTCATAAGTTTTTTTTTAATGTACATTTTATGACAATAATTTTTGATTATGGAATGTGTAAGAAGGCTTTCTCTATTCCAGTGTGCAGCAGTTGGAACATAGCACACATATCCTTTACTCTAAAGTGTTAAAGCATTACCAGAAGAGAAATCATATTTTGAGAGATAAATTAAATAAGACTTCCTTATGGCGCATAGAAGACCCATTAAGTTTTCTCTGTTTTAAATTCTGGTAAGCCTTTCCACTGAAAATCAAACAAAAATAGGATAGATTGCTTATAGTATCTATCTTATGTTGTGTTGAAAGTCTCACTGTGTGTACTGAAAGTGGTGACATCTATGTGATAGATTACAGATCCAGATGTGATATGCTGTATTTTTCAAGGTCTCTTGACAGACTTACTTGCACTCTGTCCATTAATCCAGTTCACTGAGCACTTTCCAAGAGGAACTATTTTTAAAAAACTGCTGTGTTAAAGAATTGTAATCCTCTTTCCACTAAACATGAAATTCTTCTCCTTTTAAAAATGATTCTGAACTGTGCATCAAAATAGCCAGTAATTTTGAGCATCGTTTTCTACCTTTGCTACTCCAGAGGGGATTTCTGATTATTGTTCATATATTTGGACTGTCTGCTGAAAAGAATTATGTTTCAGACTTCTCTTCCTCCCACAGTTATCTCTGGTTCCTGGTTGTAGCCCTTTGGTGTAAAGGAATATTTTCTGTTAATGAAACATCTACTTAACTGATATGCTGAGGACATCCTAAATATGGGTTACATAGAAATATAAACCACTCCCAAATTTGTTTTGGAAGTGCAGTGTGAAGAAGAAGGAAATCATGATGGATGGAGCACAAGGGTTATACAAACTGTATAATTAGAACCAACATGATTAAGAATATTCGACTTAGAATCAAACCTTTCATTGGTTTGCTTAAGTGATGCTATTCCAAAACCAGTAGGAGATTGGTTCTAAGTTGGTCCAATGTTTCATTAAAACTTAAGAACGTAAGAACATAAGAAAAGCTCTGCTGGATCAGGCCACAGCCCATCTAGTCCAGCATCCTGTCACACACAGTGGCCCGCCAACTGCTCATGGGCATTCTAAGCAGAGACAAGGACAAACATATTCTTGCTCTAGAATCCCAGCAAATGGCCTTAGAAGTGCCCTGTTCCCCCACCCCCCAGCCTGAAAAATGCACCTAGACATTCGTTCTAGTAACCATTGATACATCTGACGTCCATAAATTTGTCTAACCCTACCTTAAAGCCATCTAGACTGGTAGCTATCACCACCTCTTCTGGCAGCACATTCCATAAGCCGATGACCCTCTGGGTAAAGAAATACTTCCCCCTGTCAGACCCGACTCTCCTACCCATCAGCTTCCTAGAGTGCTCCCTGGTTCTAGTATTGTGTGATAGAGAAAAGAAATTTTCTCTATCCACCTTTTCTATACTATGCATAATTTTATATACTTCAATCAGGTCCCCTCTTAAACGCCGTCTCTCCAGACTGAAGAGGCCTAGATGTTGCAGCCTGGCCCTGTTCTGCATTTTATCCCAGAATAGAAACCTGTTATCCCCATGCTAGAGCAGACCATGGAAGGTACTGGGTTGGGCCTGCCCTAGTCTGCCCTAGCTTGTAAATGAGTTCCTATTCTGAAATATAATCTGGAATAATGGCAAGTGCAGAAAGGGTCTAGATTTGCCTTTATTATTCTCGATGCAAGTGATAATTTTTTTCTAAATTTTCCTTCTGCAGGTTTAAATAGAAAGAGAAAAAAAAACCTCACCAAGTTTTTTTTTCTAAAGGGCTGGGAAATAATCCAGAGTCTCATTTGTTTGGTTCCTTCCCTCATCTCATCCCTGGCAGACAGGACAGCAGAAAAGAAATAACTGTAAAGTAGTTTCCTGCTGTCTCAGCAAGCAAATTCTTTCTCCCTCCAGGGGCTTCCTACTCCACCCACAGTGAAAGAGGTCTGTGGGATCTAACAGCATCTGGGCCTCATTATTTTTGTTGTAGCCTTGTATATTTCAAGGTAATATTTCTGCGGCAATCTGTAACTCTAAAGTCTTGGTTTCATAAATCCGATTTTCTTTTCTTCCCTTCTCCCTCATATCATTATCTATATGTTGCACTTTATAGGTCTTAAATCTGCATGCAAACCCGGGGTGTGTTTACATTCCCCTTCCCGTCTGCTGGTCAGGCAAGGAGTAGGGATAGACATGAATATTCGAAACATCTGAAATTCAATTGAACTCGTTCGAATTCAAATCAAATTTCTATTTCAAATTTCTTATTTATATTCGAGCACATTTGTACGGATACGTACAGAACGAAAATGGGATGCATACAGGATAAAAATGGGATGCGTACAATTGCATATGGATGCATTTGAACACATACAAATGTTGTCAACATTTGTGTCTTTAAATACAAATCGAATATTCATACAAATAGATACAAATGTATTCAATTCAAATTGAATGTGAATATATTCAAATTTTAAACATTCAAATCGATTTGAATCTTCAGATATTCGATTCGAATTGAATGCTGAAAATTGCATTCATACACCCCCTAGAAAGGATCACAATCAGCCAATAGTGACTAGCACTCGCACTTGCTAGCACTAGTCACTTACAGCCTAAGCCCCATGTGATCAGTCACTCACCTATGACCGATCCCAGGGCCAGTTCTCTTCAGGCCACCACTATCTTGAGTGTGGCACCCTTCATGACTGTGTGTGCGTTAGTGCCATCACTACGATGACGCTGATGCTGTGCACAGTTGCATTTGCATCAGGAGGGCAGCAGAGCTGCCAGCGCACCTGCACAGCAGCTCTGTTGACCTCCTTGTTCCGCAGAATAGCGAATGCTCCACGGCAGGATGTGTCAGGTAAGCTTTGGGGAAAGTTGGGAAGATTATGGTGCATGATTTTGTGCTCCACACCTAATCAACATTTAGGCAACTTTTGGGAAGGCATGGGGTTCCTGGAGGCTGTAACAGCCTTCTCTAGGTCCAGATGCACTTCCCTAGATGTTATTTAATTGTTGACTATGGGCTGAAGTGCAAATCAGCCCCTGGAATAAAACAGAAGTAGTTAAAATCACCACCACAACAAACCTGCATTCCATTGATGGAGCACAGACCTTTCTCCAGCCATGTTATGAATACAAACATTGATGTTTTTGCCATTTCCTTTCAAGCATGTTTGCAGAGTATTAGCCCGTGCCTATGGGTGGAGCAAGAAATGCACCAAAATGGCATATAGCTTAATCAAAATCTTCACCACCTCAGTGGTAAATTGCTGTTTGATCTGAATCCTCTGTGGAATTGGATTTTGGGGCACCATTTCAAAGAGAATGAAAAAAAAAAGTACTTTGTTGGGGGGGAATGTATCCTACAGACTTCCTGTAAGGAAAAAAAGAGACATATGATGGAATAGCAGTAGTAGGATTGACATGATTATGCCACTTCCGTGGCCTCCAAAGATCAGCAAGGCTGCATCCCCATTACAACCTTATCTCTGTTTCAAACCATTTTCAATCCTCGCAGACCCCACGTCAGTTTGGCTTAACACGCTTTCCATGTGTTAAATTGCCCCAAAGCGTTGTAAATGTTAATCCTCATTTCAACAGGTCTCATTCTGGTTCATGCACTTGAAACGTTTTACATTTTTAAATGTTGGAACCCTTCCATGTTAAGGGATCGGAGTTTCCCTCCCCCAATAGCTTGCTTCCAAAGCAAGCTGTAAAATCCACCCCTCAAAGCAGCAGCCGCTACGCTAAAATGTAGCAATCCAAGCACTTCACACCTGATAATGATCTTGCTGTTGAAAGTTCTGACCTTTAAAAAAGGCAAAAGAAAGGAAAGCAGCTGCAGGTTTGGGGAGATGTGTGAATGTTTTAAAGGCTGTTGATGATGACGGGCGAAGGGGGCTTGCATTGCTGCTGCTGCTGCATGTCCTGAGCAATGAGGAGAGGAGGGGAAAGAATTGCTGGCTGGTTGCTGCCGTTTTTCTTCCATCCAGGCAAGCAGCAGGCACCCAGCCACCCAGCTAGGCTCCGTGAAGGGGTCTCTTATGGGTGGTGCGTTCACGCCAGGAGGAAGAGGACAGGGCAGCCCCAAAAGCAGTTTTTAAAAGGTAGCCACTGGAGTCCCCCCTTGAGTCATGTACATCCTCAGAATCTGGATTGAACGCGATTCTGGCTGAAAGTAATGGGATCAGGCAAATTTGTGTTTGCATCCGGTTCTGTTATTTCGGTTTAGGGAAACTGGATTAAGCTTCTAATGGGGATGCGGCCCAAGTGTCCTCAGAGCCATCCTTCCCACCGAAGTGGATGGAGGCTCATGAGTTACTTTCCTTGCCATGTTCAGCACAGGCATATTTTGAGATACACCCCAAAATGGCTAACTTATGAGGCCATTTCTGATGCATCCCATGAGGACTGTGTTGTCACTTTGAAACCAAGGAACTTTCATTCATCAGATCTGCAGTCTGTGAGTGCCCCCGACCTCCAGGGTCAGCAGGTGTTTCCATATCATAGGGATGCACTCAGATTCTTCTTCCATTTCTTTTTGTACAATATGTCCTTTTCTTTCTTTTAAATCTCTCCTGTCTACTTGTTTGCTTTCCATCCTAACTGTGAGCCAGTTTGGACTAGTGGTTAGGGAGCGGGGCTCTTTATTTGGGAATAACAATGTTGATTTTGCACTCCTCCACAAAACCAGCTGGGTGACCTTGGGCTAGTCACAGCTCTCTTTCTGAGCTATCACAGCCCCACCCACCTCACAGGGTGTCTGTTGCGGGGAGAAGAATAGGAAGCTTTGTCAGCCGCTTTGAGTCCCCTTAAATGGATGGGAAAAGCAGGGTAGAAAAGACAATTCTTCTTTCTTCCTCTTCACCTTATTATTTTTCCTTTCCTCAGTTTTCTACCACATAAACACCCCTTTGTTTGGTTCAAATCTGAATTTTTTCCTTCAGACAGCAAGGTGTTTGGTTTGAACATGAAACTTTTGAACACCTTTGAACTCTGATTGAACAGGCTGCGTTCCACAGGATGTTGGAACACCCTTTTGTTCAGTTCAAACTTAAACCTTTTGAACACCCCCGTTCTACTTGAACATATTCCAACCTGGACCAGTCATTTCTCATCCTCTGTACTATCCGCATTTCTCGATGTTTCTTTTCTATCTTTTGCTCTATATTCTCTGTCATGTTTTTCTTTGCTTGTGTTATCCTTCTCTGCTGTCTTTCCTCCTTCTTGTTAGAGCCATATGGAAGGAAGTGCTCTACACATATCTTGCCCTTAACCACTCCACTAACTGGCCCATCTCTGCTTCTTAGACAGCTGACCAGTGCCTTTGCTTTACTCACTGTCTCACACAGTAGTCTTCAATTTCATGCTATTGGGGAGAAGATCTGGACATCATCCAGGGTGCTTACACCCACACATGGTTATGAGTTCTTCCTCCAGGATGACAAGAAAAATAAGGAAGGATTCAGCAGCTAACTTATTTAAAGCACACTGTTTGTCCCAGCAATCTAACAACTCTTAAAGGACTGGAAGAAGCATGACTTGACCTTACTCCATTTTTATAGCTGAAAGGAATTATTACCTTCCTTTTAATGTCTGACTGTTGTATGAGAAAAGCCTTGCAGAGTGCTGACCTTGTAGCTCAGCTAACCTTATAATTGAGTAATTATTACAAATGAGCTTTTGTGGGCAAAGCAATTATCTGAGACATAGGAGTGCTAAGGGGAAAAAACCAACAAGCTGTCATTTCTGTCCTGTTCTCATCTTGAATCTTTCCTGTCTTTGTAAGCTCATTTTGTCTTATGCCTATGAAGCATCTTTTCTTTTCATATTTGCAAAGGAGGAGGGAGACTACTCAAACATCATGAGAAGATTCTGCATTGGTCAGTGAGTGGGAGGCAGTGTGAAATCTACAAGGTAACAGTTATAAAACAAGATGCTTGGAATGTACGTCTTTATTTCTATATGTTCCTTTTGAGATCACCTCTGGAAATGATTTTTTGCAGTCTATTTCTTGAAAAAGGCACATAGCGAAATGTATAGAGCCACCAAGAATGCCCATTGTAAGGATCTTGGTTTATGCCACTGTTCACCTATTAGTGTTGAATGCTTCACATTTCCAGTTCTGTAATCCACAAAGCCTCTTCACTAAGCACGCATGTTGCCATGGCACAAAATGCCCACATCATACAAAACACATGATTGTAAGCAGAGGTTTGCAGAATTTGATTACAGACTTTCTTTTGCATGACTATGTTACCCACCATAATAGCTCATGAGAAAGCTGAGAAGGCAGAAAGGGAATATGTGCTCTACTTTTTACAGCATTTCAATGCACTTCCCCTACTGCTCCTCATCCAAGTCACATTTTCAAAGCAGGGTGGTTGGCCCTGTTGCTTGAAATGCCCACTAGTGGGAGCATTTCCTGTGTTTGAACAAATGTCCCATCCCGGAACACTGTAACCAGAGAACTTGATTTGTGTTTATGTAATTAGAGATGTTTCCCTGTACAGTTCCTAGAAGCACCCTACGATTTTGCCTGGAGATCAGTTACATGAGTGGACACATAACTATAATCAAGTATCAGTCAGTTTGGAGACAAGTGAGTAAAAGAGTACCCATCAGTACTCTTGAGACCATAGCAATGGCTCCTTCTGTGGTGGAATCTGCCACTGCTATTGCTACAGTGATGCAGATGGTCCCAGATGAACTGTCCACGCTTTGAGGACTGCAAGGTATGCATGGGTTAAATTTGGGATGGTTTCAGCACTCGCAGTGAATGCCAGCTACTGTCCCTGAACTTAACTTCCATGGGATAGTGTGCCACAGAAGGGTGAAAAAGCCAACTCATTGCCTTTAATGATTTGGATTCCAAGGAAAAAAGAAATTATTGGCATACAAAACTACCCCGTCTTTCTCCTCGTGATTCTTCTCCTTCTCCTTCTCCTTCTCCTTATTATTTTATTTTATTTTTTGCAAGTTAGCTTAAGCAGATGCAGCAAATGTTCAACCTGAGAATCAGGATTGTATTCAAAGGTCATATGTACTTATTAAGCCAAAAGTGATTCTGCATCATGAATACAATGCATTTCCCACACATGCAGACATCTTTGAAGAACCCAACATATCATTCAGGTTCAGAGAGAACTGGGGAAATTGACCCAGTCCTAATTGAATTGGGCTGGTGTTTTTAACAGCACACCCAAACAAAATATATTTGGGTAGCAGCTGACCTGACCTTTAAACTAAAACAAAAGGGGAAGGGTAACAAAAAGTCAAGCAAAAATA
>MTQE01003428.1:12168736-12194006 GCA_014337955.1 Aspidoscelis marmoratus | reverse complement strand
AGAGCTCAGAAAGAGAGCTGTGACTAGCCCAAGGTCACCCAGCTGTCTTCCTGTAGGAATGTGGAATTGAGCTGAGAGACCTCCAGATAAAAGTCTGGCACTTGAACGAGCTGCCTGCTTACCTGGGTACTGTTATCCATGACACGCTAATCTCAAGAGTGGCCCATTTCTAATGACTGCTTTTGATTAGAGTAGAATCATATATCCACTGGTCCAACCTATATTTTATTTTATTTATTAGGGGCGTTTTTGGATTTTCAAGTAAAAGTAATTTATGCTGCAATGGTGTGATTTCCTATTATATTTGTGCACCTATTTCCCCTGAAATGGTTTGTTGGAGAACTTTTACATCAATACTGATGTACTATTAAGAGTGATAAAGAGTTATAGGAGTTGCTCAGGTTTTATATGCTTTCTTATACGGGCACAGTATATTGGTTCATTATTCAGTTTTTCATTGCCATTTAGTCTTTGTGGGTTATTGCTAAGCATTCTGTTTAAATTTGGTCACTTTGTTCATTTATATCGAATGGCATTGTGTGATTTAGAATTAGTTTTATAATCTCTTTTGTTTTTTCTGGCGTCCCTGAGGGCAAAGATTGATCTGAGCATAGGAGGCAGGAGGCAGGGTGTTTATCTCCATTTCCCTTGTTATCACATAGGGTTTATAGATGGTCAGAATAGATGAACATGGGTTATATTAGCTGTACAACCTATTCATGTTGTTACAAGTTTGACAGTGTGCTGCCAGAATTCTTGGTTTTTTTAGGTCCATTGCTTCGACTTCCCCCAATGTTCTGGCTGTTGTTAGCAAATGAAAGAACTCCTACATTGATGGCCCTAGATCTGCATGATCTATTCTTTACTGCACTTGGCCTGCCTTGAAAGGCTATTTTTGTGTGACTATAGTGTTATGAATATTACTCTGAATACATGTATCGATGGACTTACAGACTCAGAACTGCTCAGTTATATGGGTGTTCTGACCATGGCTTGCCATGGAAGGACCCAAAAAGTATTGTAAAAATATGATAAAGAAACCATCTTGAAACCGTGCTAGCTGGCCTTTGAAGTCTTGGGTGTACACTTTTCCCTTGCTTCCACACCAATGCTTGGTGTTGGCCTGAGAATTTGGAACTGAGGAAACTCATTGCCTCTTTCTGCCCTTTGCATCCTGGAACTAGAACAAGAAGTCCCAGTTTCTTTGAAGTTCCCTGCCTTTTTCTGCCACATCTAAGCCTTATTTTTACACAGGCTGAATTTCACTTCTATGCTGCTTTGCAACCCCACTCAGCTAAATCACTGAGATAGAGGATCTCCCCTCTTTCACACTATTTTCTGCATACAGGATATCCTTGGCTGGAAATTTGCCACAGATCCTAAGATCTTTCTTTTGGGCACAACATGTCTGAGTGTTGACTTGTCCATCCTTGGGCTTGTCTCACAAATATATCAAAAGGTACTTCTTGGTGCTGCTTGTAGAGCCCTTCAAGACTTTGGTACCTGAGAGTGGAAACCCTTGTCCCCTTGCCACTTTCCTTTCTAGCCTGGCAAAGACTATTCCAGGAGAAGACACCAGTGGCGAGGACATCAAGGGTGAGGGTATCATTACCCATACTGTTGTTGTGTCTAGCTAGTATAGCTCTTTTGGGTTGAATGTAGTACTAAGTAGGGCAACTTTACCTGGGATCTGGACCTGAGACAGTATTCAGGTGGAGCTATTTATTGGTTGAGTTGGGTGGAGGGCTTTGGACTACTGGGATACTGGGAGAAAGTTGTTTAGAATTGTTTGGGACCTTTGTTAATTTTTAAGCACACACATACACACCTAGGAGACCAAGATACCATAGCCTCAGTGCTGTGCAGCCACGCTCTTTAAAACCTTCTGAAATAAGACACTGTATTGTGAGGAGCCACCCAGAGCCCACTTGTGGCGTGGGCGGGGTATAAATCAAAGAGTAAAGTAAATACACTTGCTGTGGTGTTACTAAACAGTAATTTTGTGCTTTTGAACTGCTTGCTTGCTGTGCTATTACCAATTGCTTCATTATCAGATATTTCAGCTGCTGTTTATTTTTATTATTTTTAATAAAGATTATTGTTTTGCATCTATTTGCCTCAGAATTCTTTTCTACCCCCTTCCCTTTCTCTTGGGTAACACACACCAACCAAGTGCAATCTGCCTCAGAGCAGTTTGTTAAACCAACCTTTGGGTGCCAAGATCCTGCAGGAATAACTGGAATGAGTAATTCCCCTTAAAAAAACCAGTTTATTCCTTGTTTTCTAACAATAGGAATCTCCTGATGGCAAAGGGATGGGGTAGGATGCATTTGGATCCTGCAGTTGTCTCTTGTCAACATGCCAGATGGCAGAAGGCAATGACACACTCTTATCTTCAAGCTGTTCCCTTCCTGTATGTTGGATGATAATGATGTTGATGATGATAAATGATGATGATGAAAATAAGAACAATAATAACAACTGATATATTGTTTTTCAAGTGGAATAAGAATAAAACTATTGGAGTACTAATTTACTTCAAAAATAATAATCTCAGAGTGATCTATTTAGGATATGTTTGTGAATATCATGATAGCTAAAAGTAACCTCAAATAGTATCTTCTGTTACAAAAATGTCTAAGCAACATTGGACTCAGGGTTTTCCCCCACACAGCTGATCTGTTCAGCCAGGGAGTTCTTTCCTGATCTATTTCTTAAAATAAAATAAAATAAAATAAAAATTTATTTATGACCACAAGTTTCTACTTGACCGCAAGGGATTTTGCATTCAGAAGCCCGCTGTAGCAGAGTTACAAAGTATTTTGTGGATACAGTCAAGATCCTGTGGGACTTCCATATCCAGACTGAGAAACAAGCACTGGCCAATCAACCAGATATTGTGGTACTAGACAAAGACAAGAATGATAAAGATTGTAACAGCCCCAAGTGATGGCACCATCAAGGAGAAAGATAAACTAGAGAAATAGCAAAGACTGAAGGAAGAAATGGAGGAGATATGGAAGGCAAAAATGGCCCCTGGCAGAACACTCAGGGCATGACTTCTAAGCTGGAAGAACTGCTTCAACAAATCTCAGGACAAACATCAGAAATCACTTTTCAGAAGAGCTCAGTCCTAAAATACATGTGCAGGACCCACAAACCCCCAGGTCTGAGACTGAGGAAGTCTTACTACCTAACAATCTCTAAGGAAAGAGAAAAAGAATGATATATTCTCCACTTTTCTGATAGGCCTAATGACCTGGTCACCCTGATCCATGCCCTAATGTATAGTTGTAAACAGGCTCTAAGATATGTTCATAGGAACCAATATCTTCTGAACAAGAAAAAGTGCTTCTAGATATGAGTAAAATCCCACATTTCTCCCAAGATTATATTTTGATTGTTACAGATATTCATGGCAAACACAGTATAGTCCCAGGTTAGTCAGGTGAAAATCTGCATTATAGAAAGCCCAGCAATAATTATTTTCCTGGTTAAAATACTCAAATGTTAGCCAAATGCAGGAAAAAGACAAAGCTGTCTGTTTTTCCTCTAATCTCCTAATAAGCTGTACTTAGAACTATGCTCAAAAGGTGCCATGTTATCACTATGATCATAGTTTTACTTTCCTGCTGCTGTGGGGTTTCTAAACAGAAGTGCAGGAACAATGGTTAATGAATTATGAATATGCCTTGGCAGATTGGTTTTAACTCCAGAAAGATGATTACAGCCATGATGACTTTATATGCCTTTTTATTGGTTTGGAATAATTTGCTTTGTTGAATTTCTTTGCTCTCTTCTAGCTATGAAAACTTCCCCATTTGTTGGACCTTTTAGCATGCTGCTTATCATGTAGATTAATCTACAGTGCTGTTATATTTTAAACCCTAATTTCACCTTTGTTTTTCCAACATTGTGAACCTCTTGATCATGATGCATAAGTCAGGTGTTTCACCAGCAAAATATCACAGATCAGATTTGCTTCAAGGAAAGGCAAAGTAAGGAATAACTGATAAAGTAAAATAAAAGTATAGAAGTTCCTATTTGGAAAGATGGATAAAGATCCATTTCCTTGGATGCATAAGATAAAACTGAGAGCCAGATTAGTGTAGGGGATGAAATGTCCAATCTAGGACCCGGGATCAAAATTATCCATCCAAGTTTCATCTTTAATAGGAAGGTTCTGTTAAAAAGCCAATAGGCTGCATGATAGAGACTGTAACCAGAGTGGCATCATAAAGGGAGCAGTTCTGGTACATAGTTGCTCAGTATCCTGTGAATTCATGAGGCCTATTCACACCAGGTCCTCTGTAGCAGAATTAGGCCAGCCCTGGGACACAGCATTCACTCTGCTGGGAGGGCAGCTCCATCCAGAACTATCCCGGCACGTTCCAGGGCAGCCTAATTGCGGCCAGACTGTAGAGCACAAAATCATGCTCTACACCAATCCCAAGCCATCCCTGGCCATCCCAGAGCTGTCTGGAAGGGAGAGCATTTGCACTCTCTCTGCTGGACAGCTCTGGGCCCCGCTCCATGGCCATTGGGCCCTTTCAGGCCCTCAGGCCAACAGCCCCTTTTGGGGGAGGTGTGAGACCAGGCTGGCTCATCCTCAGGTCCTGTGGGCTATATTGGCTGGAGCCCGCAGGGACACCCTGGGCTCCCCACCCACCCCATGCTGCACACTTCCCCCATACCCGCACACACATCTTACCTTTTTGAGGGCCTGGTCTGAACTGGCAAGCCCTCGGTGGGGCTTGTCGGGTTTGAAGCACAGCATTCTGTGCAAGTGTGCACCATGGCACGTGATTGGACCAAGGTGCGTTCCTGTGCAGAACACCGCACTCTGAACCTGGCAAGCCCCACCCAGGGCTTGCCAGTTCAGACCATGACCCTGAAAATGTAAGAAGTGTATGTGGGTATGGAGGAGGCATGTGTCCCTGGGGGGGGGGCAGGGGGCCTCCACTGGGCGCAGCCGCCTCGATCAAGGTTCCTGCACCCTGCGGAGGACAAAGACTGGGCAGACCCTGGCTGCCTGCCAGTAGGTTGATTGTGACCCAATGGCAGCAGTGGAGGGTGGGGCCTCCAGCCCGCAAGTTGGCCTTTTCAGGCTAGGGCACAAAGGGACGGATTCCGCATTCACACCTAGGCAAGTAAGGGACCCTTACCTGCCTAGGTGTGAATGGGGAATCCATCCCTGCATCTCCTACCCTAACTGCACTACAACTATTCGGCTGTAGTGCTACAAGGCCTCAGGTTCTTGAATTCATCTTCTCTCACTTTCAGTCCTGTTCCCACTCAAGCCCATATTGGACTTATTTCAAATTATTCTGGCATGTGTCTCTCTTCTTCATGCCCCATGTTTTCTCTCTTCTTCTCTCCTTCTTCCTTGCACATAAAACAATGCAAAAAATTTGAACAAATCTGGGATCAACAAGGCAACTCTTAGGTAGATTCATAACTGGCTTAGACTGCATCCAGACAGAATAAAACTTCACAGGCACTGTGGACCAGCTCTCAACCTGTCAAATAGGTTTATGATGCTGCACAGTACTTGGAGATTAAAGCCTGATACTCTGAAGAAAAACTATGGACGAGATGCACATTTAATGAAAGTTCAAAGCTGACAAACTGAAGAAGTTCTGTTTTTAAAAAACTTAAAAAAATTTGATCCAGTGCATTTGATAGGAAAAGGCCTATAATTTTTCAGAAGTTATCTGAATTTGGTTAAACTTGAAAAGAACTAAGGAAGAAAACAAAAGGTTACTTGAAGAGTATGATTTCCTATTTCTCCTGCCTTGGACTGTATTTTGCACACAGAAAACATTAACAATAGTTCAGAGATAGTGTTATCACAAGTTTATGTGCACACTCAAGGTCAGAAAATGCACTTTCATACCACATTAGAGGTTAATTGGAGGATGGAAGGACAACGCCAGTGTCACATGCAACTGCACCACATTTTTTACTGCACATGAATCCAGCCTTAGGTACCCCCTGATATTACAATAACAGTGGTGGTGGATGTTTACATGTTATGGATTCATTATGGAGTTTCCAATTTGCTGGGATAGTGTAGAAAGTGCTATATTGCTCAGGTTTCCACTGATTGAGAAGACAAAATCAGGGCCAGGCCAGCTGTACAGCTGATCCCGCCAATTGTTTAGATACCAAACTTTTAAAAGGTAGTAAATAACATGGAAGTGATTTTTTTCCCTCTATGTTTTATTCCAGGTAAATATAAAATCCAGATCATGCAGCAAGATGTATATCAATGCGATTATGCTTACATTGTCAATAATCAGATGCATATGCTGGCAAGAGAATGTCAGTATTGAATGGGCAACACATGTTGCAAACGATCAGTTTTGCACATGTAAGTTTTATATGTGTCCATTTCCCCCAAACATCCCCAGACTTATTTTTGTCAGGACACAGGATAGTCTGTTTTCTCAGTCCTCTCTTAATTTCATTACATCAGGAGTTAAAAGGCACCTTTTCTGATGGAGCAAAAAGTTGTAAGCCAATAAAATAATTCATCAGAAATCGTTTATAATCAGTCTTCAAATCAAATCATGTATCTGAAGAAAACTCTGTTCCCAGATAACCCCACAATAGCACAGACAGAATCACTTCCTGAAAAAGAGATGCCTCTGTGTATATGATATACTCCCCTGGATTAATTCAATGACAAAGAATGCAGTCCTTATTATTATGAAAATTCCTAGGCTTCCAACTTCCTGCTTAATAGAAAGGTGCTTGCGGCACAGCGTGTGCTGCAGATAACTAGAGAGTGTCTGTAATTTTTAATAACTGCTTCCAAGCGCAGAGATGAGGATAATATTTTATTCAGCAAGAAAGCTATTTTCTGTACTCTGTGTGGGTTGGGTTTTAAGTTGAATTTTTTACCTTGTCACTTCACAATTTTCAGGTCACAGGTTGTGGTTGGCAGTCCTTCCTAGTCCTTGAACATATAGACTTATTAAAATCATATAAGCTACTTCTCTGGTAAATATTCTGTTATGTAATACCTCCACCTGCTCTCTGTCTCTCCAGCCTAGAAGTAGTTCCTAGGCTTCAGTTCCAGCACCTATTGAAATACCTGTCCTCTGTGAATTTGTTTATAAAAATATAAGATATTTTAAAAGGTTTACCGTGGTCTGGAATAGAGTATTATTTTGTTGCCTTATCATTGACCACAGCCTTGTCCAATGTGGCATTCCAGGGGTGGGGGTGGGGCTCTGCTGATGCACAGTATGTGAGTCCTGGCAGTGGCCTGTAGCACTCAAACCACCCTATAAATCAGTCTAACTGTGAGTGTGGAAAGGGCCTAAAATGGTTGAGTGAATAAAAAAGGAAGGTCCTTTCTCTTTTTGGCCCTCTGCCTATTGAACTTCCATGATTAAAATGTAATGGTGTATAAAGAAAAACAATACATTTTGATACAGCTCTCCGGAATGCATTTTAACATGCTTCTTTGCCTATCTCTGTGTGTCTGAATGGCAGAAGGGAAGCAGAAAGGATTTTTTTTTAACTTTGACAACAAATATCAAGTAGAAAGCTAAGAGCAAGGGCACTTGGACAACACTGGTAAACTGGTAAGATTTCCTAGGTGTTAACTCTGACTTATAAGGCCCTAAATGACTTGGGCCCCAAATATCTAAAGGAGCGCCTTCTCCCATATCGACCTGCCTGTGCCTTAAGATCAAGTGGTGAAGCCCTCCTGGTCATCCCACCACCCTCACTAGTGAGACTGGTGGGCACCCGGGTAAGGGCCTTTTCAGTGATAGCTCCCAAATTATGGAATAGCCTCCCTCTTGAGGTGCATCATGCCCCTTCCTTACAGATATTTAGGAAGGCGGTAAAGACCCACCTCTTTACCCTGGCCTTTGGCTAAGACAAGATGATTATATTCTCTTCCTTCCCTAATCACAGGCACTATAAACAAGATGAGAACTCATGGGAACAATAGGGAATGTACTGTTCTAAATTTACTGAACTTTTAAGTGTTTTTAATCTATATTTTATGTCTATATTGTTTTTAATTTACTTTTCATTTTTAATGTGTATCTTGTGATTAATTGGCTGTTACCTGCCACAGACCTTAGGGTATGGGGCGGGATAGAAATATAAACAAATAAAATAAATAAATAAATAAATAAATCCTTTTTTGTGCTGCAGAAACTCTATCAGGAGCAGTACTCCATTCTAAAATGGGATTAGAATGGTTTATGTGATGACAGTAGAATAATTGGCCAAGTTTACTTCATAGGAAACTAAGAACAAACTAAGTAGAATTCTTCACTCAGAAGTAAAAGAAAATAATTGTTCAACCACATCCATTTTGATTACAAGAAAGAAAGAAAGAAAGAAAGAAAGAAAGAAAGAAAGAAAGAAAGAAAGAAAGAAAGAAAGAAAGAAAGAAAGAAAGAAAGAAAGAAAGAAAGTGTTCCCAGCCTTTGCTTTCCTCCCTTTATGTCCCTAAGTTTAATTCAAGGTGCTGGTTTTAAAGGCCATACAAAGCTCAGGTCCATGGTGCCTATCAGAATATCTTCTTCTACATAATTCAATCTGGACTTTATATTTCAAATCAGACCCCTTCTTTCTCAGATGCCAGGCAAACTGTTGAACAGAAAAGATCCTTTTAAACTCTTGAATTATTTCCCCATGGAGGCTTGTTCAGATGTTGCTGTTCTTGTTTTCAGGTACCAGATAAGAACATGAGACGGTATTAACAGCAAACCCTTTCTGCATTAACCTCAACTAGATCTGGATCAGTGGGTTCAGAATAACTGGGCTCGATCAGCACTGTCTCTCACAGATGGAACAGGACCAGCAGGGCCTCCTTGATCCACATTAATGTGGAGATGGGAGACCCAGAATCTAGCACAATGAGACCTTTAATTCTGATCTCAGGTGCAGAGAAGACCTTATATTATGTTTTGTGTGGTACTAACCATTTTAGGCCATGATCCCACTTGGCTTGTTTAAAACAGAATGAACAAAAACAGATGCGAACACGCATTATGCAGGTTTGTTTTACATAACTGCACTGAATGAATGAATTTTTATTTATGGTCACAGACCACAGACCAAAATCAGAATATAAAAATACATTGTCATATTTCACATCGACATATAAGCCTGACTCCTTAAATGTTATCGAATTGTGAGTTAGTGCCATTAGGTGGACTCGGTCCACAGCATGATAGATCAATGTGTGCTTCAGAACCCAGTCTAATGCCTACTACCCTGAGGGGTTGACTCATGGACTACTGTTGATATAACTCCAAGCACCCTTTGCTGGACTTGATGAGGCCAATGAAAAGTGGAATCCAACCACCACCAGAAGACTATAAGTTAGCCACATTTTCTATCTAATCTGTCTTAGGGCTAACACCTTTTAGTTAAATAGGCTTCCTGAGCAAACACGCATAGGACTATTCTATAAAGATTTAGGTCTTTGTGCAGCAAAATGAGCTACAAAATATTCACACATGATTATTGAGACACATAAAGAGTTCTAGTTCTTTCATTTCCAGAGAGATGTGAAAAGGCAACTGTATTACTGGGCTGACAAAAAGAAACTTAAATGATATGCAAAATATAAGATGTCAGGGCTTGACATTTATTATCACTTTTATAAAGGTATCTAATAAGTTAAGTAGGTATAAATGTCACATCACTGCAAACACCTATTCTCTGTTATTCTATATAATAAATGTTTACAAACACACTTACACATAAAATACCAGCAAAAATATAACATAAAAAAGCTTAAAGAGAATGTTTAGATAAAACTATTAACTGCCATGTCAAGCTTGAAGGTGGCATTCAGTGGCTTAAGCAAATTCTCATGAGGGACAAGTCCATGGCTTTTTGTGGTAGGGTTGATCTTAGCAATAGGAAGAGACTTCAGTAAGCAGATAGACATGATGTATTAGAGATTCAGGTTTTGCAGTCTGGCCTGTTTCTGCCAAGATTAACTACCTTCAATTATGGAGGATGCTGTCCTAACATATGTTTAAGAAGGAGTCTAAGGCAACATCCACACAGTATATTTAGACTGTGCTCAAGGTGTCCATCAAGGTTGGCTGTGATCTGGGTGGGGGAGGGGGGCAGTCCCTCACCATCAAGACTGCAGCCAATTTGAACAGCAAGGGGGAAATAGCCCCTCCCTTCAGTACTGCAGCTACGGGATTCCCAACTTTGATCTTGATGAACAGGAGATTCCCAATCAATGATCTTGACAATGGAGGAAGGATGCACCTTCCTATCATGATCTCTGCCAGGAAATCTTGGCCGCCCCTGGTCATCGCATTTGCTGCTAAGGATCCCCCTGGTGGCCATCTGGATGTTTGGGGGAGATAGCCCCATTTTCTGGTGTCAAGATCAAAGCTAACCTTGATGGAGGGGAGAAGCATCTGCCTTGTCTTCCATCCATCAAAACTGCCACCAGGGATTTCTTAGTAGAGAACTTGTTGACAAGGAGGCAGCATCAAGGGGGAGGGGGTTAGGGTTGTACAGATCACTGGGGTGGGGGAAATTCCCCATGGTAACCTTGTTAGGCAAGGCAGCAGGTGGTCTCAATCAACACATTACTGCATTAACGATACTGCTACAATTGTAGCGTTATTCACAATGTGCAGAGAGGAGAGTTGCTTTGCTTCTAGCACTCCTCCTCCTGCTGCCACATGGATATTGCCAGTGATGGTTGGAACAAATAACAAAAAAGGCAAAAGACAAGGTGTTGGGAGTTACTCTTTTACAAAATCTAATAAACCCCCCATAGGGAAGGAAAATTCTCATTAGCAGCCAGAACTGTATCTATGGTTCTGCATGCTGTATGAACTGTATAGCTGTTATATATCATAGCTTTTTTGTTGTTGTTGTTAAAATCATCATCCAGCAAATTGCAGCAGGAAAGACAAAAGCCTGTTTAATAAAATATAGTAATGCAGAGTCTACATCAATTTTCTATACATGCTATTTCGTTTATTACCTCTCTTTTCTACTTGTACCATTAATTAGTTCATCTTTTGAAAGCAGTTTGCACTAGGCTTGCAGTAAAAATGGTGTTCATTATAACATTGCATTTGATCCTTTTAGAAATTCAGGTACCTTTAATTTTACAAAAACATAGAACATAAAATATCTAGCTTCCAGGGTGACCTTTCCCCACTTCTGTGTGTATACAGTCTCTCTCTCACACACACACGAGAGCCATGCTCTGGGGAAAAATTGGCTTGTAACAAGGCACAAGGAATCCAAAGGGATTGTATTTAGTCAAATCTAGTTTAAAAAAACAGACTATTAGAGCGGCATGGTAGCAGGAAAGCAGTAAGGTCAAGGTTCTTTGAAAAATGAAAATAAAACTTTATTCATTGCACAGGAAGAGGCTTCAAATGGCAATAGTGTAAAAGGAGGGCAGCAACCACCTAGCTAGCAATCACCAATAAGGCCAAGGGCAGAAGAAAATAAACAAATGGGCTTCACCCCCAAAATAAAGAAACCGAGCTAGTGTGTGGATAAGTGGCTGGGGCAAAGCTCTCTATAAAGTAAATCCAGTCACGAAAGGCAAATTAAAGGCATTTACAATGTAATGAAGCTTGGTCTAGCTTGCTAAATAAGTTTTATTCTTCAGTCCTTTTGGTTTTGACCAGGGAACTATAGACATTAACGATGCAGACCTGAAGAGATTATCTCTTTGAGCTCAGCCCGGATCCCGGAGTGGGGGTGCCTGGGGGCTCTGCAGGGCTGAGCCGCCTCGATCCAGGCAACCCGACCCCTGCAGAGGCTCGCAATCTGCTGCAGTCGGCCGGGAGAGGTGGGACGCCAGTAAACCGGACCCACACAGGTCTGACCTACCAAGGGGTCCCATAGCCCCTAGCCCCTAGGCAGCTGGCCGCGGGCCCCGGTGTGGGTGGGTGCCCAGGTGGGTTCATGCCAGCTGTACAGGACCCAATCAGATCCTGTACATCTGGCAGGACCTGGGGAAAGCCACCTGACAGGGCTGCCCATCCCGGGATGCTCCCACCCAATGGCGGGGAGCCCTGGCAGAGGCATCCCCACCCCTGGCCAGCCTTTCCCGGCTAAGTCACTTTGGGACGCTTTGAGCATTCGCACATAGGCAGGCAGGAACGCATGTAAACACGTTCCTGCCTGCCTGTGTGTGAATGGGTAAAGCGTCCCGGAGTGACTTAGCCCAAGTGCATTACAGCCGTTCTGGCTGTAACGCGAAAAGGCCACAGGTTTGCTATAGTTTTCCTCTCAAGAACCAAACATCTTTTAATCTCATGGCTACAGTCGTCGTCTGCAGTGATCTTTTAGCCCAAGAAAATGAAATCTGAGTCAGCTTCCATTTTTTCCAGTCAATTTGCCAAGAAGTAATGGGACCAGATGCCATGATTATAGGGATTTGTTTTGTTTTTTAATGTTGAATTTCAAGCCAGTTTCTGCATTCTCCTCTTTCACCCTCATCAAGAAGTTCCTTATTTGCCCTTCACTTTATACGATTAGAATGTTATGTTCTGCATATCTTTGGTTGTTGATATTTCTCCTGGATGTATGTAGGCCAGATTCAATCTCATTTGCAGCAGTTTTGGGGTTGTTATGCCGTGTTCCAGGTTTCTTTTTCTGAGAACTTAAGCTTTTGGATATAGCTGTGATATCCATCTTCAGAGATCTTTGCTCTTTGCCAAGTCACCCTTGAAAATTGAATCAAATTGATTCAAAGGTGGTAAATATGTTTCATGTACATCCCTATCATCCACACAATCAGTGGCTTTATCATAGACAATGAAGCAGAAGTAGGTGTTTTTCTGGAGCTCCCTTGCTTTCTCCATAATCCAGCAAATGCTGGCAATTTGATCTCTAGTGCCTCTGTTTCTTCAAAAACTGGCTTGCAATTCTGGAACAATGAGCTCTATATGAGAATGAAGAAAGAATAGAGGAGCTAAGTTTTTTTTCCTGTTAAAGACTAAGTGCAGTCATGAATTGAAGGGATCTCGCTAGTGCAAGAAATACATATTCCCTACCCCCAGGGTCAAACCTTCATAATACGCTCAGTGTAAATGGCACAGTCTGAAGGCGTTGGCATGGCTTGGAGCTATATTAGTCCTTCTGCTTTTGGAACAGGAGGAAGAAAAATGCCTTCTATGGTCATGTGTGCTCACTGATTGTCAGTGGATGACTGAAGGCTAGGAAGTTTTCTGTCAGCATCAGCAAAGCAGTTTTAGGCTCATTTTCAACCAGATAATGTATTTAAAATGCCCACTTGGGGACATTCTGGATGGATCTTTGATCAGTTACCTATAGTATGATGTATTCTGGACTACTTTCAGTGTGAAGGCCCTTTCTGCACTGGGAACTATTCCAGGTTTTATGCCAGAATAGTGACCTGCAGCAACACGCAAATGGAATGCCCCTGTTCCATCATATAATTCAGAATAAGGCCCAGTGTAGAGAGGACTGTACAGTAGATACAGTATCAATTCCAGTAGGAATGGTTCCACATTGCTCATTTGACGAGAAAGGAAATCTGCCATTGGAATCACAGGCTTTACCTTAACCCTTGGGAAAAAAGAGCAAGACTTCTCAGTTCAGTTGTTTCATTCAAGAGCATACTTTGCACCACCTGGCATCACAGGAGAGCTGATTGTGTCAATTTTATCCACGCATCTGACTCCTCTAGGGCCCTGGAGGCAGCTACAGGCAGGTCATTAAAGACGACTCAAGAGCTCCTTTTCAACCCTGATATCTCCTTTAAAAATCTGTCTCACTGAGAGGCAGAAACATTCTCCTTGTGAGCTCTGCTTGCTGGCTTGAGGAAGCATAACGCAAATGCACCTTGGAAATGGAGTAGCGGCCTCTGTGGTGATTGCTGATGTGTGATAACTGCCCAATGTATTATTCATGAGAGAGCTGTACAGGTTTGTGCATTCTAAATATACCATCAGGTCTATAGAACTCTCTGGCCGATGACCCTGAATAGAGTGACTCCAAAAATGTGTGATATGGTTCACAGCATAGCAGAGAATGTGCATCTAACAAAGGACTGGGTAGTCATTATCCTGGGTCCTCAGAGCCATCTTGACTTGGTAAATGACATGAATAAAATGCAAGATGGGAAAAACAACTTTAAGAAAACTTTAAAAAAAGAAAAAAAGAATGGAAACCAATAAAGCTGTCTCGCTTTGAAGAAAAACACCACATGGATAGGGGGGGAGGGGATTTGCCATTATTTGAATCACACTTCAGAATGAGATTTGCTAGTATAGTGACAGCTGACATAGATCAACAAAGTTGCATCCTTTATGCACGAGTTCTTAGCATAGTATAGGAGAGGGTCTAGGGGTCTCCCTTCCACACATTGGTGTGGGATAAGGGAAGCCCCACCCCTTCCTGGCACAATGCATCTGCACAGGACAGAACATAGAGAAGGCTAGTATGCCCAAAGTGGTGTCCTAGTCCAATTAACTAGGAGACCATATGTGCTCTTATTGTGTGGTATTAGAAAGGGTCTAGAAGTCTCCTACATGTTGGTGTGAGATAAGGAAGGTCCCACCTCCTCCTAGCATCCTGTATCAACACAGGATAAAACATAGATTGGGTTACGATACCCAAAATGGTGTCTTGTCCAATTCACTGGTACATCTTGAGGTTTACCAGTGTGCTAGGGCTGGTATATCAGATCACAAAGGTGTGTAGATGGTGCACCTCTGTGCTCCATTATACCATGGAGGACCCATTTATGCCCTTCTGGG
Source organism: Aspidoscelis marmoratus (assembly GCA_014337955.1). Taxonomy (NCBI): domain Eukaryota; kingdom Metazoa; phylum Chordata; class Lepidosauria; order Squamata; family Teiidae; genus Aspidoscelis; species Aspidoscelis marmoratus. The sequence goes on along the minus strand of MTQE01003428.1, from coordinate 12,179,244 downwards.
AGCTCCAAAACCCAGGAACATTGATTTCTGTCCCTCAGAGCTATCATAGTCCCCCTTGCTGGCTCTGAAGCTGGCATGAGTTACAGGGCTGGCACAAGACATGCTGTCCCAGTGCAAGTGCCCTCTTCCCATATCAGAAACATCTCATCACAGCTTGGGACAGGTTGCTAATCCATTTTTTGAGGATGCAATTTTACTGCCTTAACAAGGCGCTGTGATCATGCTTTCAAATAGAGAGATATAGAGGTGTCATTGTCATGGCAATTGTAGTATCTCCCCCAATTGCACTGGGGAAGTGCAATCTCTGTTTTCAAACAGAGACAAGATTTGAGTCTCCTGACCAAGGATTTCTTTTTAGACACAGATTCTTCATCAATATATCACATAAATCAACTCTCCCACATCATCAGAGTTGGACGGAACCATTTAGGCCTATGAGTTCAAATGCCTCATTGCATCCCAGAATGCACATCAAAGTATCTCCAACTAATCACATCAATGCCATCTTTGAAGCAGTCTGTATACACATATCCATCTGATCTACTCAGTGGCATATTTTGGGCTGAAGCGATTGCTCTGATCCTGGAAACAGCAAGAATGTTCTTGCACACCAATACTGCCTCCTTGGACTAATGTCAAAGCCAAGGAGATTTCATTTCTCAGCTTCAATGGGCCTATTTGCACTTAGGCCTCTGGTATGCAATTAAGACAGCTCTGGTACAGCTCTGGTACAGAATATCTATAACAGAGCTGTTCTAATTGCATACCAGAGGCCTAAGTGTGAATAGGCCCAATGTTTTTCAAAATGGTTGAGAAGTACTCCCTGAAGTTTAGACATTTTAATGTCTCCAAAAATAGCCCTGAATTTCCTAAGTGGCAAGCATTTTCAAATGCCCTCCCCCCTGCATTCTGCATGAAAGGTACTCTGGCAGCATTTCCCACACACCTGTACAGTGGGGTAATGACCCAATGGATGCTAGATCATTCAATCGACATGCTTTGCATTCTCTGCACGTGAGCAGCCTGCCCAATCAGAAGCCGCACTGCGCGTAGGCGGTGCACGCTCCCCGCTGCCTCAGCTCATTGTCAGGACAGCGAGGAGGTAAGTGTTGTACATGGGGGGGCGCATCCCCAGGCCCCAGGGGGGTACTGGGGGGGGGTCTGCGAGGCTGAGCCACCTAGATCCAGGCAGATTAACCCCGCAGAGGCTTGTGATCTGCCACAGTCAGCAAGGGGATGGGGGATGTTGGTAAACCGGACCCACAGGGTCGGGTCTACCGAAGGGTCCCACAGCCCCTGGCCCATACACAGCGGCAGATCAGCCTCCTCCCACCCCAGAAAGGGGTGAGGGGAAGCTGATCTCAGTGTCTCCCTGGCTCCTACAGTCCCAATGGGACTGCAGGAACCTGGAGTGAGCCACCTCCCCCCGCATGAGGACATCACTCACCTTGCTGGGCCAGGGTTCCCATTGAGCTGGCAGGCGCGCTCCCAGTAAATGGGGCCTGTGGGTCCCGTCTACCAGAGTCGGTGCGCCTGCACGATGGGAACCCCAGCTCGGCAAGGTGAGTGATTAGTGTGGCTCCCACCACCTGTTCAGCTGATTTTCGGCCAATGGTGGCGGGGGCCATGCCCACGGCTGTCAGGAGGGGAAGCGTGTGCAAATGCTTCCCTCCCTGGACAGCTGGGGACACTTGGAACACGCGGAGATGGATGTAGAGTACTTTCAAGTGCTCTACATCTCAAACGTGCAGAGAGCACTCAGGGACAGGCTGGGACGGCATAACCATCCCGACAGTGTATATGCTGCGTCCCCACATTTTCCATGTGTTCAAAAATCCCTAGTTCAAAAAGGCCTCTGGACAGCACATTGAAAAGCAGAAACATCTTCTTTCCAACAATCGTTCATATACTAAAAACTATGGTTTTCCCTGTAATAATGTATGGCTGTGAGGACTGCCAAACAACTATCACTTTTGAATTGTGGTGTTTGGAGAAGCCTTTTAAGATGCCCTTGGACAGCAAGGAGATCAAATCAGTCAACACTAGGGATGTGCACGTATATTTGAAACACTTGTTATTTGTCCAAATTTGTCCAAATTCAGCCATTTGTACACAAATCAAATGCTATGACATTCATACATTAGCATTCATATAATAATGAATGTTTTGGACATTCATTAAACTGGGGAGGTAGGAAAGTGGCTGTGCCACACATCTGCAGTGTATCCAGATTGCATTCGACATCGATTGAGAGCAGATTAAAAGTGGATTCAGGTTGGATTTGATGCTTTCAGAGTGTGGATTTGTTACAGTATAAGTATTGGATATGCACTTGTTCATATACGATACATATTTGTTTGTATCCCATATGTAGCTAAATTTGTACAAATTTGTACACATACATTCATATTGAATAGAATCCTACCACATTCAAAGGGGATCTATTTGAACGAATATAGATTTTCTAACATTCGATTCATTATGAATTGAATGTCCACAAACCTATTCATGCACATCCCTAGTCAACACTAAAAGAAATCAACCCTCACTGCTCATTGGAAGAACAAATATTGAAGCTAAAGTTCAAAAAAGAAAAAGAAAAGAAATGGTCCATATAATGAGAAGACAGAACTCACTGGAAAGTATCCTGATGCTAGGAAAGATTGAAGAAGACAAAAGGAGAAGGGGATGTTAGACAATGAGATGGACAGATCATGTCATGGAAGTAATGAACATGAGTTTGGGGAAATTCCAGAAGACAGGACAGGATAAACTTGCATATTGTCATCCATGAGGTCACAAAGAGTCAGATGTAATGACTGAACAACAGCAACAGCAGCCTAGCCTATCTTATATATTTAGGGTCAAACCTCCTGTATTTGGATCTGGATTATCCTGATGAACATCCCAAAAGGTTTGAAAGAACTTCATTCATACAAGCTTGAGGTTTCATATTCTATGAAGGAGGTTGAGGATATAACTTTTTTGAACAGCTTGTTTACCCACCCATGGATGAAGAGTTTATACATGCAGAAAGACAAGAAGTGTGTATGTGAATATTCTGTTTAGATAATTTCTCCACTCAAGACAAACAGATGCATAGATGAGCACAGAATCTACTGCCCAATAAATAATACATGGACAGCTGAATATACACTGTATATGATTTTTTTTCTCTGCCTAGTTTCCCCAGTACAAATGAACAGAGTAGTGTCTTCATTCAAAATCTGGGAACAGACTCCACACAACGTCCAAACACTACTGGGGCCAACAGCCTATCTTGCTATCATCCACCCAATAGCACAATGCCACAAACTGTATTATATTGCAACTTACAATTTTCATACAACCATTTTTTTTTGTTTCTAACAAAACAAAACAAAATCTACCGTCTCGTAGAAAATTGCAGAATACATTAAAACTTCAGTACATAATAAGATAAACATTGTGTATAAAATAATAATGCATAAACTATATGAACTAAAAATAAACATAATGTTGGGGGGTGGGGAGTCAAAGTACCCTACAGAACATGTGGAAAATAGCAACAAAAGTAACTCATCAATATGAGGAGGATTAACCAAGACCAAGAAAAAAATGAATCAAGTGTGGCAGATCCAGGATAGGCAGACCATTAGAATTCAGCAGAGGTGTCTTCTCCATTCCTTCCTTCCTCCATCCAGGCTAGAGCAGCCACAGCTCTTGTATTGCCTCGTATTCCCACTTGTAGATGCTACTGTTTTAATACATATTGTTTTAATGTTTGATTTTAGATACTGTTACCTGCCTAGAGACCTTTCAGTATAGGGCGGGAGAAAATATAAACAAACAAACAAACATTTGCCTAAAGGAGAACATAGAAGATTGCAAGGACTGTATTCATAAAGGAAAAGGCCTTAAGGATGCAGAAAGGGCCTTAAAGATGCAGTGATTCCATGGTTACTATACCTATTGGGCCCCTCATCCACTCCAAAAGATGCCAACCATTCTTCGAAGGAAAAAAGCCATTCTCCAGTGACCTGCCACCTCATGCAGAGGGACAATGGCAGCAGGAGTGACTTACCTGAACATATTTCCTATATATTCATTAATGAGCCTAGCAAACTTCAAAACCAGGAAACTTTTGCTCCATGGCTTCAATGTTAATAAAGAGCAGGAAGATTTGGAGAGAACGCCATTCCTCCTCACTCTTGGATTAGAGAAAGCACTCTGGTCCAGAAAGGGGCTTACACCACTGCCACATGGAAATAGCCAGGATGGCAGCCATTCACATTTCTTCCAGCTATTAAGCCTGCTTATGATGTTGTTATATTCAAATGCAGATTGTCACATTCAGCAGAAAACTTTCAGTTTTTGAATGGACCCAAAAGAGTACCTTTAGAATGGACTGAAACTGGCTTGAATTCAGGCATCTAACAGTTATTTACCTATATTGGTCTGACAGGCAGATGATACATCTCTGAGTTTTTATAGGCAAGAATATATTTTTATTGGGTCTCCATAACTAACTCTTGATCAACATTATCGTGCTTTTGAGATTCTGCGTTGAGATGCAATTCTAAGCTTCAGATTGATGGATACACTGGACATTATAATACATTTATCTATTTCTCATCCATTTTTCTTTCAAGGAACTCAAGACGTCCATTATCTTAGAAAATAAATTGAGAATGATAGTCTCCAGTCACACTCAAAATTTCATAGTTTACCATCTGAACACACCATTCTCTCCCTGTTTCTTGTATGATCCTCAAAACACTAAACCATTCTAGTGGTTAGGGACGTGCACAAAGCACATTTTCCCTCATTTGATTTTATTTGAATTGAAAGGGGAAAATGTTTGGCTTCATGTGACCTTCACCCATGTGAATGTAGTATCACCTCACCATTGCTTCCATTCAGCCCCCATCTGAGCACTATCTGAAAGTGGATAGGAGAGGAAGATGCAGTGTCAAATTCTGCCTTCCCACCACCTCTTCTGGGAGCATGATTTTGAAAAATGTTATATCAGGCACCCTCTTCATTATGAGTTCATGTGTTACTGAGATTGTCCCCTTCATCCACTAAGATTGCAAACTGCCAACTGATAGCTGCCTCCTGCCTCTGCTGAAACTGATCCCAGTCTGTAGCTCCCTGCTTTACTGAAAATTGTCCCCGTCCTGTCTTTTCTACAGCCTCTTTTTAGCTGAAAAAGATTTGGAGAATTTGCTTCTCTTTCCCTGTTCATAACCCATAAGGTGCCCAAGGGTGGAAGTGAAGCTTTCTTACCAATCACTCCTGGCTCAAAGCCATTCAGCTTGAACCTTCCATGCTGCTGTGCTCTTGGCCACCTGAGAATAAGTACTCCCTTTGGATAATGGGAAAAGTAAAGAGTTTCACCTTCCTGCCTTGGAAAGATAAGAGGCCTATTTGCATTTAGGCCTCTAGTCAACAATTAGTGCATCTCTGGTGAAGAGCATATGCAGCCTAGAAGAGTGCCCACCCTCACTAGAGGTGCACTAATTGTTGAATAGTTGTGGAGCATGAAATCGTGCTCCACAATGTTAATTAGAAGCTTACCTAAAGTGTCCGGCTACATGACCATTCACTCTTCTGTCTGTTGCCTGAGTGTGGTGGGTGGGGGAGGTGGCATCTGCACAGGCACAATGGAGGTGGCAGCTGTGATCGACCCATGATCAATCATAGGGTTGCAAAAGGGGCATTTCATTGGCGACACAACAGTGGGTGCTGCACGTTTGGTCATGGGCGCTGACATAATTGTCCACCACATGTCCCTGTGCTCAAACACTCAGCTGATGGCAGCCAACTGCAGCAGTGAGGAGGTGGGACTTCTGGATTTAGAGGCAGCAGTGCAGGCTGGTAAACAGGAGGACCATTGACACTTCTGGCTGGTAAGGGATGCTTTGGATAAGCTTTCCTCCCGTAATGGTCCCCTGCATCTAAAGTTTACAGGCCTTAGTTCACGACAGCCTAAACGGGTAAGTGCTGAAAGGCCTCAGGTATCTGGTTTGTGCCTTGGTTTCCTTCTATTTGGCTCCCAAGTCTTTTGGCAGCAAAGAAAACCCGCAATCCCAGTTTTGGACTCTCTGTGGGGCAGGGACCCACCTAAGAAGGAGAACCCTCTCCTCTCCTATTTCCTTGGTGTTTTCCCTTCCATTGCAAAGACTAACAGAAAAGGAACCTCCAGAATATAATTCTTTCCTGTGCCCAACTTGTTACTTTGTTATTAGGAATAGAGAAGGGACAAGTAATAGTCTAAGTTGGGGGGTGGGCTTCAACGTTCAACTTGGCACCAAGTCAGAAAGTGCTTTTGGCCCTAGCCAGATGTAGATAGGCTGGGCAGACATGGGCTTCAGAACAGGCATGGAGTTACTTTTAGACCACTTTTAGACACCTGTATTAGACTACCATTACAAGGCATTCAATTGAAAAATGTTAGCAGCTCAGTTTAAATATCTAACTACTTTGCTACTAGCTGGTCTTCACCAGAATCTATAAAGTTTATTCAGCCACATAATCCAATTATTGCCTATTGTCCATTCGATAAATTTTGCTGCTTTCTACAATTTGATTAACATTTTAACAAAGTTTCAATTTCTTGCCTGTATACCTGCCTGTTGCTCTATTCAAGTCACCATTTATGCTATTTTAAAGTGCTGTTTTCTATTGCATTTAATAAAAATGATCAAATCTGTATGCTATAAGCCTTACAGAACTCCTTCCTTGACCTATCTCAGCCGATAGCATTCTGCCTCTGGCCATTTGTAAAACCTACCTCAGATACCCGTAAAGACCTTAGGAGTAACTGGAGCTGAGTAATTCCCGCCAAAACCAGTTCATTCCATAATAGTTGTCCATTATTACATGTAAAATCTTCACAAATGGAATTCATGACTGTTACCAACTTGGGTAACTAAGAAAGAGACAGTAGTGAAGTCTAGACTACATATTACCCCCCCAATCTTATGGAGATCAATCAGATTTTTTTTTTAAAAAAAAACCTGCTGAGTATGTTCAAATTCCAAAAGGGTTTTATGTTCTAATACTTAGTAACTATGCTCACTTTTTAGGGTTTCTTTTTTCTTGATCACCAGTCCTAATGTTTAGTTTTATGAGCTGTGCTATTATGTTTTACCATAGCTGCTTTAAAGTTTTAATGCTGCAGCTTTGTTGTTTTATAACCTTTCTCTTTGTTTTGACATTTATTTTTGTTATTTGTTTTATTTGCATATATCGTTCCAATCTTCTTTGAATACTCTTGGGAAAAACAGACACTGAAAAATGTATAGCAACAGCAGAAGTAATTCTCAGCTATCACCATCAGCCATATTTACTCTTGAGAACTTATGCAACCTCAAGGAAGATTCTACTGAAAATAAAGAGCAGAATATCCTCCAAAACGTGGATTTATCTGGTATCATCTCTGCAGGCATAGCAATTTTCTTTTTGTTCCTTTTTATGACATGTTAAAGCCAAAAGCCACACACTGGTGCAGAAATTTTAAAGTCACATTTTAGTGCTATCTTCTGTGGATAGTTGGTCATTATGAACTTCAGCCTCACACATCCTGTAGGTCTTTCATATCTTCCATGTGGTGTTAGTAACCAGGTCTCAGGTAGATTTAATCATTAAAGTTAAAGCCCAGTTCAGAATAACCCCAAAAATTAAACAAATCACACCTCAAAACATATTGGGAACAAGCACTATTCCAGAACAAATTCAATTTTTTTTTATTAAAACACAATACAAATCAAGAAAATAATGTAAAAATCAAGCAGATGTAAAAAATGCCAGGCAAGCAATTGACTGTCAAATAGAAAACTGTGGATATTCAAATTCAAATCCAGCGTTGGTACATTCAAAATTTGACATTTGAATGTGAATCGAATGATTCTATACATTCATATGGAGCTTTGTTACACTCATGAATCTGGGGAGGTAGGAAAATGGCCACCCAGTCACATCTGCAGTGGATCCAGAGTGGATTCAAAGCAGATTCAGAGTGGATTTGAAGTGGATTGAGAGCAGATTTAAAGTAGATTCAGAGCAGATTTATAGGGGAGTTGTACGCATGACTGGCAGCAGGGATTTGAATTTAATTCATATCAAATTCAAATCCTACCACATTCAACAGGGTTCTATTCAAATAAATGCAAATTTTCTCACATTCAATTTGATTCAAATAGAACATGAAATAAAATTTGTGCACATCCCTAAAGAGGAATGCTGCTACCTGTAGTCTGAAATGTCATCTGTAGCAACAAAACATCTGCTGGAATCACACACAGTCACTAAATGTGCAGCAGGAAGAGTACTGCAGCTCTGGATACAAGTGTGATTTGGACCGCAGCTGCAACCTTCACTTGCCTCCCCTGGCCTTGTGTATTTCCATAAGGTAGGGGAAGGTGGCATTCCTTGACAATGCACAGTCAGAGTGGTTGTGATTTAATGAAAAGCCACATTGTTTGGGGGTTGGGGCAGCCCGAGGAGCATTAGATATTTGCCTGTCCTGCCATCTGAGGCTTCTATATAGATAGAAAGTCACCCCAATCTGTGTTCCCCCAATCTTCCTATTTTGTCTGGTTTTACACCTTGGGCCTTTTCACACTTGGCTTCCTGGCCTTGGGAAGCCTTGAATGACACATCCCTGATGGCACCAGGGGTGTGCATGAATATTTGAAGGTATTCAAAATTCAATTGAATCTGCCCAAATTTTGACATTAGAATTCAAAGAAATTTCAAATTTCAGATCTATTGGTTCCAATTATCCAGACATTCGCATGTGTACATGTCTGTACATGACGAGTACTTGCAGATACACATCTTTCCCGCATCTGTAGGTACTGGTACTGATCGGTATGGGACAAAAATGGGTTGCATACGGGATAATTACGAGATGCATACGGATGCGTACGGATGTGTACGGGATGCGTAACAATATGTGCGTAACAATATTGTCAATACTCGTAATTGCAAGTTCGAATCAAAAATTTGAACCAACAGATAAAAATTTGCTTAATTTGAATCACATTTGGTTGAATTTGAATTTTAAAGATTCAAACTGAATTGAAATTTTGAGTATTTGGTTTGAATTGAATCTCAAAAATTGCATTTGTGCACACCCCTAGATTGCACTAACCATCTCCACTTGCTGCAGCTCGATGCAGTAGAACCCTTCCCAATAGCTCTCCTGAACTCAGATCCTGGGTGCCGATGCCATGTCTCACATAATATCACATAATATGTCTCACGACATGTCACACAGGTGCATGTTGTGTCATGTGATGAATCAGCACATATCACCTGACACATCAGTGCATCACCTGACATGTCATGTACTCTTCCTCACTTGTTCCACCTCAGAAGAAGTGCAGAAGGAGCTTACCAGGATCTAAAAAGCCCTGTGCTAGAGCAAGTATGGCACATGTTTTAGAGCTCCATACTTGAGCTGTACGAGGTCAGCTCTGTATGGTTCGTCTCAGAGGTGGACATACCTGCACTGCAAAGGTAAGTGCGAAAGGCCCTCTTGACATGTTAAGCTTCCCCTTGCAAAGTCAAGAAAGTCGACAAAGCGTTACTGTTGCATTTTGTCTTGTTTGTCTCAATCCATCCTTGCAATGTTTGTTTTGATAATAAAAGAAGAGAAAGGATAGGACATAGAAAGCTAAATAAAATTCCCTATAGATACATGTTGTTATTAATCTTCTCTCCTGGCTCATATGTATTCCCTTCTCTTTGTAAACTTGCAGCATGTTTGCAATATATTTGCTCTTAATAATACACCCATATAGTGGACGTAGCTCCCTGTGGGAGAACAAATATTAAAACATGTATAAAGTGACTTGCAAAGACTGGTGTTAGTTTCTCATCTCTTTTCCTCTGTACAAGTTTAGTATTATATTAACAGCTTCGTAGACCTGGACTTCTTTTTTCTCCAGAATAATCGCAATGTGTGTATTTGGGGATAGATGGGCAGAAATGTCTTCTGTGTGTACTTGAAAACAATCCAGCTTGAGGGGAGTAGCTATAAAGAAGGAATTAATTTCTAGTAGTGCATCAGTTGCACTGCCTTTGACTTCTGCAGTTTCAATAGGAATCCAGGGGAAGGATTAAGCTTCTTCACATTAAGGAATAGAGAAAGAGAGGCAATCTTATCTATGCTACTTCACTCCATCATATAAGGATGTATTGTAGGGATGTGCACAAATGTTTTTTTGGCATTTGTATCCAGGTGGAATAAATACAAACCCGAATACCATTGGATCCGTATCCGGATCAAATGGATTCGAATGTTCACTGAGTATTTGTACCAGATACAAATGTCAAATTTTAACGTGCGAATCTCAGGTACACAAATGGAAGATTTGTATCGTTCATTTGTGTACGCGTATGAAACATACATATCTTAGGTACGTACTTAAGATACGCATATATCGCATGCATACTCAAATGGAAAATATTGTCCGATCTGATTAGATCTGTAGATAAGATCTGTGAGCAGAGTGATT
>MTQE01003428.1:12089934-12163069 GCA_014337955.1 Aspidoscelis marmoratus | reverse complement strand
GTACATCCGAGCTGTGTTTTCCCTCACACTTTTCTCACATTCTAACAAATATGTATCCAAGATACATAAGTTTCATATGCGTATATAAATGGAGGAGTCGTATCTATGATATGTATACCGGATATGTGTCATAGATACATGTGTAATACATATTTTGTGCCTGCGGAAAATGATGGATGTGTACCATAGATACCTATCCGCCATTTTGCACAGGTGCAAACTACAAACATTATAATGTGGAGCCCTGCAAAGCATGTGCTTTCACATTTGAGCCTGTCCTTTGCAGCTTGCTGAAGAACATCCATATGTGCACAATTCTAATGTGAAATATACATACAAATGTCGTTAAGATGTGATGCTGTTGGCTGCTGGCTGCCTGAGGCACCTGTGCTTGTAGCGCTTTAGATACCATATGGAAGTGCTACAAGCATGGGTGACTCAGGCAGCCAGCAGTCAGCAGCATTGCATCGCTTCTTAATGACATTCATATGTATATTTCACATTAAAATATATATATATGAACCTTAAAAGTAAGACCGCCACCTGGTGGGGAAGCACTTAAATGTCACGGGTATTCATACGAATGTCTTCAGAATCCAATTTAAATCCAAATTTCGGCATCCAAATGTGCCAACATTCTATTCAGGTTCGAATGTCTGAATTTGTTTGAATTTGTTCGAATAACAAATAATAAGAATATTTGTCCAGATCCCTAAAGCATTAGACCACCTGGCACTGTGACAGCAGTTGTTTTGGTAAGTGGAGTGTTTGAGCCTTTCTACTCTAACCTTGTGTGATCTGAATCAGCTGATACAGCTTGCATAGCCTGCTAACGCAGATCTTGCCCCCTACACCACCCCAAAGCTCACATGAGCTTTGAAACCAGCTCCCAATTTCTCCAAATGTCCAAGACAAATGCTTCTAGACTCTGAACCTTATTTCTGCAGAGGCTTTCCCCTAGGGACTGTCCTAAAATGGTATTAATGTACTCCATAATCACTTGGCTGGGCATAAAGTTATCTCACCTCTGCTAATGAAGGTTAAAACTGTTTTGTTGTTAATTACCAGATTCACCCTCAGTGACTCGCTAATCTGGATTAATGGTAGACCAGATAAATGTGGTCTAGCCATGCTAGCACTCTGTAGCACAAATTTGCTGTTCTAAACCCCGCTCTGTGCAGATGCCTCTGTCTGTGGTTGATCCAGTACTAGTTAATATGGATCTAGTCAATACAGATTAACTGGAGTAAGTGCAGAAAGATCCTCTAACCCCATCAATCTGCCTGGTCATTGTTTCCCCCTTCTCCTGATGGAATTCCTGTGATAGGAATGGAAGTTCTGCCTTCTGTGGCATTCTGAGGTCCATTATGATGCTCCACTATCTTCCACTCATGGTGGCCTTGGAAGCTCCCACCCTAGAGATGTGCACGAATATTCAAATTCAATATTTGAAATCCGATCGAAATGACTGAATTTTGACATTCAAATTCAAAACAAATGTCCTTAAATTTGAATTTAAAGTTTTGATTAGAATTTTGAATTTCAGATCTATTCATTCAAATTTTTCAGACATTTGTATGTGTACGGGTTCATACACAATGCGTACTTGAAGATCCACATCTTTCCTGCATCTGTACACATTTGTATGAATCTGTACAGGATGAAAACAGGTTCCATATGGGATGACTTCAGGATGCATACAGACAAGTATGGATGTGTACGGACCCGAGGAAGATCCGTACGGGCATCTATGAATATTGTCAACATTTGCAAGTGCAAATTTGAAAAATGCAAACAAATAGATTCAAATTTGCTAAATTCGAATCAAATTCGATTAAATTCACATTTAAGTGATTCAGATTGAATCGGATTTTTGAGTATTTGATTCAAATTGAATTGAATGCCAAAAATTGCATTTGTGCACACCCCTATCCCACGCTGGTTCTCACCCTTTTCTGGGATTGCCTGGATGGCGTCCAAGACCAAAAACAGATCATTCTTGGACCTCAGATTTCTTAGAGCGATTTTCAAAATGAGTTTTGAAATAGTTCCACACTTAAATAACTTTTCATTTAAAAATGAATAAATAACATTTTTTTCATTAAAAAACATTTTAATTTTATTGGGATCAAGACTGCACCATGGGCAGTACTGAATATTAAGTGTGACATTCAAGTTTTGACTTCTGCAAAGTCACTTAAATGTTTTCTAACCCAAAAGCAAGAAAAGATTTGACAATATCCAGCCTATATCCAAGTTGTTAACACCAGTTTTCTTTTTGAAGATGCAAACAACAGCAACAAAAAAGAAACATAAATGATCTAAACTGAAAATTGTCTAAGTAAATCTGCCTCCACATGGCATCCAAAGGTCCAGACCCAGAAGTGGCAGGCATGCTGTTTGCGCAGTGGCTGCCCACTGCTTCTGCAAACCTTTGAGGCAGGGAACAAAAGTTCCTCAGCTTCAAAGTTTCTGCCCAGGCCCTTAAAATAAACAGGGGTTGTAAAAAATGTGTTATTAGTTGTTTCAATAAAATAAGTAAATAAAAGCTAAATAAATGACCTACAGATGGACTATGGACCTTGTTGAAATGGAACAAAAAGCTTCGCTTACTAAAGATTGTCAGTATGGGGGTGTACTAGAATCACAAAAAGTGGAACACACCAATTCATCAGAGTTGTTTGAAGTCCTCAGCCTGAGGCCAATTTATACTTCGCCCAGTAGTTCACGATAGGATAACATCTGGGCAGGTCCATCTGCCTTACCAGATGTTAACCTTTCATCTTCTAGCACAAAACCATGCACCACACATGACTCAACCCAACCCTAACCTTTCCTATCCCATTCCTTACCTGTAATATCCAGTGCTGCAACCATTTGTACTGTTTTCGGCACAAGCATGCCGGCACCTCAGATGACCCCAAATGGAACTGCACATGCACAGAGCATCATCATTGCTGTGGTAATGGTGATAGTGCATGTGCAGTTGCACTGAGCTCTGAACGCAAGATGATGGCACCCTGCCGGTGCTGGGATATGCCCCTGGACACAGGTAAGTCTCAGGGCATGTGGGAAGTAGTGTAACATGTACTAGCATTCCTAAGTCCAAATGCTAGTACACACATTAGTCTGCTATGCACTTTTCCTGTCCAGTGGATGGAAAGCCAAATGCAAAATTAGCCCTGGATTAAAGAATCTGTTGCCACTACACTGAAGATTTCAAAGAGGTGCAACATCATGGCTCATGTTAGTTTGGGGAACCTTCAGCCACTGCTTCCTTTACCTGCACTTGATTGTATGATGACATTGCAAGTGAGGGGAAAGTTCAGAGGTTGGCCCAACTGAGGACTTTTCTGCTATGGGGCATATTCTGGACTACATCCTGAAGCAGGGGCCTGGTGGGTCCTGCTTTAGTTTGCACTAGCATGTGGACAGCAGTCCACTAAAGTCTGCCACACAAATAGTGCCAGTTAAATGACACAACCAGCCCATTTCCCCATCTGTACTTTCTCTTTAGATCTCAAGTTTATAACAAGCTGGGTTTTTCCCTCTCTTTTTACAAAATGAGTTTTTATTCCTTGATGGTTTTTCTCTTTTACCACAGAGAGTAGAAAAACAAACTGCTTGTCTTTCTTTTGTGTTCAGGAGTGTTGATTGTGTCTTATCAATTCACTGTGGGGGTTACTCTTCTTTCCAGTATGTTCAAACTGAGTCAAATATAGTTGCCAGCCTAGAATTAGTTTTTATTTTAAGGTGGAGTAGTGGAGAGAGAAAAGAGACCTTTGTGTACTAGAGGAAGAAAAGGGAGAAACTCTGAATTTATTTCTAGGCATTACACAAAGGTATGATCTCCACAGTGTCATCATGGTGCATGGGGATTACACGATCCCACACTCATTGAGATTACATCCCTCGAGGGACGGAAAGTGCTGTCAGAAGTACTTTCCCTGCAGAGTAGGAAAACAAACTCTAACAGAGCTTTCACCCACTCTTCCATCCTATTGTCACTGCCATGCAGACCCATTTTTAGCACTTCCTTTAAGATGAAAACCAAGGCCCATTTTTTGCTGACACTGGTGATGGCCAACTTCCTTGGCCCTTTGCTGCATCTCTGAAAACAGCCCTGGGCGGAAATGTCAAAGCTGATTGATGTGGGTGGTATGTGTGTATGAGAAAAGCATGCTTCCAGATCCTGCCAAAGAGGTTCCAGAACCAAGGCCCTTTCTGCACTTACTTGTTAATCTGGATCAAGGAACTAATAAGAACACATCACCTGCATTGGAGTGCAGTAGATCCAGGTCAGATGAATGTGGTCTATATCCATGCTGATGGGAGAACACTTAGAACATTAGTCCACTCAGTGCAGACTGTGGTTGATCTAGATCTAGCTAATACAGATCTAGCTAATACGGATCTAACTAATACGGATCTAGCTAATCCAGATTGACTGAGGTAAATACAGAAAGGGCCTAACCCTCTAAAACAGAATGAATGGGTGCCAATTCAAGCCACAAAGTTTACATTGCAAAATTGCATGGTCCTCCTTCTCCTCCTCCTCCAGACCCTTGTCTTTGGAGTAACCAAAGTCAGTAAAGAAACACTTTAAGTGATCTCATCTTTGGCAATATAGCATGTTTTACATATTCATTCTTTATGCATTCAAGATCCAGAGAACTTCTGATGCCAAGGGCAAAATTTAAACTTAATATTCAAGTGAACAAACCATCTGAAATTCTGAAGAATGTCACATTTGGAGGCCTGCATCTTATAAGTTGTCTGGATGGTTAATAGGCACTTTTTATTGTAAGATGATGGAAATCCTGCTAGAAAAGAAAATCTGGGACCCTAGTTTAAATGTTCAGCCCTATTATCTTTCCCTTAATAGTTTTCATATGATTACCTACTAATTGTCACTTCAACACATTGATGCTTTCAGCAAACTGTGGCTGAGATCTTCACAGTCAAAACAATGACTGTCTTTGCGGTGGGATTTTCAGATCCTGCTGCTGATTCAGGTAGGGCACTGTGCCTGACAATTATTTGTTTGGAGTTTTTTAAAGCTGTGTAACAAAAAATTCAACCTGACATGATTTAGCACTGGACAGGAATGGCCCCAGAATTAAATTTAATTATAAATTAAATAATTATAAAGGAAGAGAGGGGAAATTCTAGGAAGAGGGGGAAATTCTAGGCATGCACACGTTTAGAAAATCTAAGTAATTCACTGAAATTTGACTATAAAGAATTGAGACTTGGTTCTTTATCATTTCATTTAAGAGGTCTCAGTTCACATATTGACAAGAATCAGGTGTCCACTAATACTGTTTGTAAGTCTGGAGTAAGATAGATTATTATTGAAGAGCAATCTTTTCCTTGTCACTCACGATACTCTCAAAAAAAATCCATCATTAATTGATTTAAAGATTGGTAACTAGTAGTAGCCATATTGACCCATGAGAAAATCCCTAAAAGCCACATTAGAGCATCACCTTTATTAGGTCTACCAAATTGTGTGAAGTCAAGTTCTTTAAACTCTCCTTCAAAGCAAATAATAAGCAAAAACAACTGGTGATAGTCACAAGTCTGTATGTGATAAGAATCTCAAGATCTGATTTATTACATATAGGGTGTTTTTCCACTGTCACTAGAAGTACCCATTAAGTACCCATTAATGGGTACATAATGGCATTTTGTACCCATTAATGGGTACTTAATGGGTACTTCTAGTGACAGTGGAAAAACACCCATATATTGTACTTACGTACCTGTGCTTGCCTTGTGTCGTTGATGTCAGAGAGGCATTCATATGGTTCCTGGGCAAGTTACTCATCCAAACACAAGCGGGATGCAGTTTTATTTACCTTCAGTAAGGTGGTCTTTAGGATGTATCTTCAAAACCATGACCTGGTAGAATGGAATACAGGCATGCAGATAAAACTTCTCAAGTGCCATGCAGGAATCTGATTATACCAGAGCTTTCTGGGAAAGAGAAACATACAATGGCTGCCTTTCAAGCTCTGGAAATTTGAAAATCCAGCCTTTCTTTTCAGTAAATCAAATGTCAAATGCATTTTACTTACCTTGAAATATTTCCTTGCTCCAGGCCTGAATATATGTAGGCCTAATCAACTCTTATTTCCCATCCAAAAAGTAGATGAAATGGCTCTTGAAAACAATTGACTACTGCTTTGCATGTTTGGACTCCCAGAAGGAACTCGGGAGGTGGCCCTTGCTGTCACACACGTATGCCTTTTAACAAAAGCATAAACAGCCTGAAGGAAGCTGTGTCCTCCACACAAATGGCAAGCACATGTGGTTTATTTGTCAGTAGCACATGTAATTTTCCCCCTTTCTTCATTCCTCAACTTTATTATTATTTTTAAAATGTTGGATGTCAGCCACATGGCAAGGTTATTCTGTTAGACAAGCTGGCAAATGTCAGTGACAGGATTATAATTAAGTGCCAGAATATGCAGCCAACACAATTACTGTGCTGTTATTACGCTGTATGCTGTGCTAAAGAAGCTCATAAAAATGCTGTAAAGCATATAAATCAAGGGGCATGTATACAATCAGGGGAGGGGAAAAAATAAAGATGACATCCAAGAAAGAGATAAGTTTAATTATGTATATATATATATAGACACACGCATACGCACATACACATGCGCACTAACAAGTGTTTCTAATCTATTTCCATTGCCATTTCATCGGTCATGTTTCATAAACCATGAAATCTGAGTGTAGCCTCAGCCTGTATTTCTTACATTTCTTCAGCATCTTCTCCACATGATCCTTTTTGCATTTAGTTTAGTTCCAAAGCAGGGGTATAAGATGCTGCTTCTAGTAATCTGGCCTTCTGGGCCATCTAGCTGAGTACTGTGTTGTGTGTAATGTCTGAGTGTTTATAGGGCGAACAAAAGTATAAGAGGGATTTATCATACGTGCAGGGTAGATGACAGTAAGTCTAAAGCATAAGAGAAACTTAAACACAGGAAAAAGAGCTTTTAAAGATATGTTGTCCTGGAGTAGACATATGAGTAGAAACAAACAAACAAAACATTGAAATACTGGAGACCATTCAAAACTGCTTTCTGAAGATGGGTAATCAAATACATGTACATACATAAATACATACATAAATACATACATACATATTTATTTATTTTAAAAAACTTTACAACACAGTCAAGAGTCACTGAATCAATTATGCTATGGCTTATTTCTGATTTATTTATTTTGTGAGTAATACGTTGAGTCCATGTGCTTCCTACATGAAGTCAAACTTATTTTTATTTGCATTTAAGGGTGAACAGAAAAGTGAAAGTTCCTTCGTATTAAGCTTTCTGCCTGGGTTCATTGAATGAGATGCCAGAAATGGACCCAGCAATTAGCCATATCCGAAGTGTTGTTAAATGCTGCTGGGTTCTGGACTGAAAAGCAGCAGCAGGAAGAAACCAAACTTGTGATAGATTCGCAGATCATTTCTCCTCCCACTCTGCAACAGTGTGCTCCCTGGGAGTGACCTAGGCACCAGTGCAGAAACATATGAATATAGTGTTCTGCTGCCCCCTCTTTTGGTGCAGACCCTTCAGGCTGGGCTGATCTTGTCTTTGAAAGACAGGACTAGATAGATCACCATAACTAGGGTTTGCCTACACTGGGTGTCACACCAGTCTCAGGGCATTCTGCTTGGCACGAAGGCTGCATTTCCACTGGCCCTCTGGTCCAGCCTGAATATGGCTTGTGGGCCTAGTGTCCCAACACAAGGACAGGATTCCCTGTTTCTGCGGACTTAATGCCCAAAAATCCGGGGAATTGCTATTTGGATTTGAACAGGACTCACAATGGAATCCTGTTAGAATCCAAATATTTAGGTAATGAAAACACCGCCTCCCACCATTTACCACCTTCCGCCCCATTCTCTCATCATCCCCTACCATCAGTCTCTCATCCCTCCCCCCACCCCGTGCTCCATTTTGTCATCTCCCACCCTTCCCTTCATCTTGTTTTCTTTTTCTTCCACCATCCCGCTGCCTCATTTCTCAGTCTTTCTTCATCTTCGGTATCTCCCCCACCCCTTCCCTCCATCTGTTGGAGAACAGCAGGGAAGGCAAGCAGCAGGATGACGACAAAAGGCGGAAGAAAACCAGGTGTGGGGGGGAATGTCAGGTTTTTTTGACAAGTCGAAATGTAGCCCAAGTAGAGATGCCTATGCATGTGTGCTATTAAGCTGAGAAGTGCACAAGGACATTCAGATGCTTGGGTACAAAGCTTATTTTCTCACATTGTCTGGCTGAATTACAGTCAGAAACCTTCAGTTTGGGTGAAAACAACTAACCAAAGCCTGGAGGGGTGACCATGCCTTGATGTCCACCCCTGAAGTAGATGCAGCCCACGTTTCTGTTTCCACTTTGCAGAAGTTCTGCTGGAACTCATGTTAAGGTTTCCACTGTGTTTCTTCTTGGTGACAAGAAGTCCAAAGCTTCCATGGAGGTTATATTAATATCTGAAGGCACCTGCTGTTTCAAGACACTTTTTTGAAATATTCTTTAGATAAAGTCATGTTTAATAATTCATGCTTACTTTTTTCTGTTTTCATTCTTTCTTATTCTCCACATAAATTGCAAACTTGAAGCTCTTTCTTGTCAACATTTACCTCAAACCAACAAATTCAGATACTTAATTCAAAAAGTCGTATGCAGTTTAATAGAAGTTAAACATGGATCCAGAGTGGATAATAGGAGGGCTTAAAATTAATACCTCCATTTTTGCAGACCACATCTTAATGTTGGATGGTAAGGCAATACTGTAACAGAATTCGGTATTAATATTGAATTAAAAATGCTTTAGAGTGACTCACAAATGTGAGCTATAATATCTGTCTAATAAGGTTCGTAGGAAATGGAATTTTCTTTTTCTTAAAAACGTGCTTAATGAATATAGAAAATAGTCTGGCTCAAGTTAAGTGCATGGGAGCTAAAGATTTTAATGATGGGAGAATCTTGATTGGAGTGGCCTACCTGTAGGCTTTGCGGTTTATTGCTTCCAACTGATGGCGGCATCTTTTCAAGTATCTGAAGGGCTGTCCCAGTGCAGAGGGATTAACCCAATTCTCACTTGCACAAGATGGGAGGACTAGAAACAATGGTATGAAACTTCAAGGGAGTCAGTACAGATTAGATATTAGGAAAAACCTCCTGACAGTGAGTGCAACAGTCAATGGAATACGTTGCCATGGGAGGTAGTGAGTTCTCCTTTATTGCTGGTCTTCAAGCAGAGGCTGGACCTACAACTGTCTGGGATGGTTTCAGAAGTTCTGCATTGAGCAGGGGGTTGGACTTGATGATCCTAGAGGTCCCTTCCAACTCTACGATTCTATGATTCCATGGGGGCTGGATGCAGTCAGGATCCAAGGCTAGTGGTAAAAATTCCTT
This sequence comes from Aspidoscelis marmoratus, assembly GCA_014337955.1. Classification (NCBI taxonomy): domain Eukaryota; kingdom Metazoa; phylum Chordata; class Lepidosauria; order Squamata; family Teiidae; genus Aspidoscelis; species Aspidoscelis marmoratus. The sequence goes on along the minus strand of MTQE01003428.1, from coordinate 12,153,632 downwards.
GGGAGCTGACGCAGGCAGATGACATTTATCTTGCAATGATCCAGTATGGCAAGGGAGTACTGTGCAAGAGAACTTCCCTCCCAGCAGCTACGTTTCTGTCTAGGCCACTTGTATTACATTGAAAGTATGACCAGCAGCCTGGAAAGGAACAGCCTGTTAAATCGTTCTACAACAGGATCTACAGCCATACGGTTCCAAACAGGTAAGTCCGGAAAGGCACTTCAGATTCTCTAAAATACACTGAGCCCATCCCCATGCTGAAAATATTCTGAAATTATTCCGAGTCTACCTCAGGAGCGTCTCCATACAAAGCCCTAATACGGGCTGCATTCAAGACAATACGTGTTTAAAAAAACCCACTTAACAAGTGTACTACATCCAAAATAAGGGCCTAGCATGTATTGCCCTGCGGTCATGCAGACGCTCCTGGGTTATTTGGGGTGGAAATTAAAAGGCCTTTACCTCCTTCAGGATTGGTTGATCTAAAAGTGATTGAGACAAGTTGACCTGGACTGGGAGAAAATTCTGAGCCGGTTGCAAGTGAGGGGTGCCCACTGTCATGCCCATGTGCGCACCTCTGTAATCTGTGGAGGCCAAGGAAGGGAATGATCTGCTTTTAGTTATGCTTTTAACTAACTTTTGGTTATGCTTTTAACTGTGTCAGCCAAGGAAAGGAATGATCTTTGTATTTGTGGAGGTGCAACTGAGGTGTTTGTCTGTCATTGCAGCAGCAGGTGGGATGGGTTACAGTATAGTGACGTCAACCCAGCTTCCTATCAGGGGAGAGGGTGGGTGGGGAGAAAAAGATGCAGGCTCACACTGAGACTTCCATGGGGACAGGCACATACTATTTGAATCTGCATTGCCCCAAACCACATAGGGATGCTTTATTGGGAGTTACAATGCGGATTTTTATGACACATATCACAAGCAGAGCAACCGGCTTCCATAGGGACACGCCCACTGATACTAAAGCACATGGCCCTTTTTGCACTGGCTCTTATTCTGGATTATATCCCAGAATAGGGGCCTGATATCCAGATACTAGTGTAGTCTAGCCACATGTGGCATCTGTCATCTCTATGTGGATGTTAGACCCTATTCTGGGATATAATCCAGAATAAGGACCAATGCAGAAAGAGCCCATGGTTCATAACCTGGGGTCCAGTGAAGTAAGGACCATATTTAGATCACAGTAACATACTTCCTAAAATGTTCTGTTCTTACTGAAATCGTCTTGACAAACTACAAATGAACTACATTTTGAAGTGTTTGTTTTTGCAACAGCAAATAGGTCCTCACTGACTGTGCATATATTTGGGATGATGTTCTCCTTCTAATGTTTTTGACCCATATGAGCAGAAAGATAAATAAGCACATGACCCAATTTCAGAGATAAAGTTGGATGAACTAAGCACAGTATGTGAGTTTTTCCAGCCTAATTTTCTTACCAAAATCACACACACTGAATGCAGCAGTCTCCCCCTCATCTTGTTCATACTGTAGCAAAGCAAACTGTGCAGTGCTGTGTGACTCTTTCTTCATCTAATTTCCCCACCACAGACAAGAAAATTGTAACAGTTGTCTGCACAGTCAGAAACTATGTACCTCAGAAAACATAAAGCCAGATCTATGCACTGTACCAGCAATTGTCTACTGTCTGCATTATGCCGTTGTAGTGTCTATTTGGTGTCCACATTCAAATCTGATTTCCAAAAAACGGAAATTCTGTATGATGACGTTTTCAGAGCAGAGCACAATCTGGTGCCAAGATTCCATTTGAATGGAAGAGTTAGTTTTAATAGAAAGTGGATGATTGATTTAATCCTTGCTCATATCTAGACTAGCATGAAGTTTAGAAAGCATGACTAAACCAATCCAAAGAGTCTTTGTAACTGCTAGTTTATGTTAATTAAGCATAACTCCTGGAAGTAAGAGAAGAAGTTTTTTCTTCCAATTTTTCCAAGAGTGTGGAAAGGAAAACGTGAGTTGTACCTCTGCACTGTCCATAGTGGATCCACCTGTCTGGATTCTTATCATGGAAACATACTGGATATGTAGTTCAGCTTACCACAGATTGATGTAGTGCAAGTCAGGCTGATTGGCAAAATTAAACATGATACAAGTAATAGGGAAAGTGCAGTAAGATATAAGACAGGAAGGCAGTGATTTTCATCTATTTCTCTAGAACATTAGAATTTAATTCTTAATAGGGCGATTTGCCTTGCCAGTGCATTGAAGTTCCTCATTTTGCATAAATATTCATAAACACATGTTGAAGACTAGTATTCCACACAGAGCTGTGACTGTTTTCAGAGCTGGATTAACAACTGGAGGAATAAGATCAGAAATTAAGCTTTTAAGTAGCTACTCATAGTCTGCTGCACCATGCCAGTTGGGGTTGGAGAATATTAGGGGCTTGGCATGGAAGCTGGTTAAATACTATTCAACCCAATGGGTGAGCTCGGGACAAGCACTCTCATGTAGGATGGTTATAACATTGATGTTTGCAGCTCTTTGGAGGCATGCCACAGCCAAAGAAAATAACATTTTGCCTCCTCCCCACAAAGTGGGATTGTAGTGCATGCTGTAGTTGCTGGACAACATCTCATATCATTGTGGATCACAGAGTATGTTTGCTGGTTTCATACAGACACCACTAAGATAACATCGTAAGGCACCCCAGAGGTTGGTCTAGTTGCTGGGTGTCCCATTTTAGCTCAGCCCAGAAGAAACATCTGTAAACTGTGTTCTTGTACTTCTGGAAGAAGTTTTGCATAGTCCATCTGCATTGTGGAGAGCTGCTGTTTCTGCACATGCAGGACTTTCCCCAAAGTGTGTAGATGTAAAGTAGTTCTAACTATTCTAGAGTGTTGGTACTGTTGCTGCGGTTCTGTGATTATTCCCATAATGGTGATTTGTACCTTGCTAGTGTTTAGCGAAGTACTGGCAAAGTTAGGGATAGATCTGGCATCCGAAAATGCGTACACCAGAGCTATCCGCCTTCTTTGCTTCCTCATGAGGTTTTCTAGGGAAAGTGAAGGTGTGACATTGCCCAAAGTCTACTTTGACATTAACTTTCATAGTCACATATGTTCATTCATGGACCTGCAACATCTATTTCTGAATTGATCTGAGGTAGTAGTAGGAGCTGAATGACAATATTTAAAGGGAAATTTTAAATGTATATGCTTTCAAAATCTAATTTTCTTTGATAGTGCTCTTTCTCAAACATTCAAATGCAAAATACACATTTTTTAAAAAATGGTGCTATTTCAGTATATCTTTTGAACTGACAGTTTCACAGGAACATTCAGGAAGTGCAAAAGCTGCACTTAGTCAGGAGTTCTTATACATACACAAAGGTAGCAACAGTAGATCAGGTCATTTCACAATCTATATATATCCATCAGCATCCCGGCTGTGCAAAAGTTTTTCCCATGCAACCATGATCTTCTCAAGGTCTAGAATTTAATCTGCCCAGTGATGACATGGCCTTTTCCTTATACACCTTCTAATCACCTGTAGACTAGGGGAAGGTGAATGCCTGAAGAGCTATCTAGCTTTGCTTCTTTTAAAACTTCCCTTGCTCTTTCACAAGATAGAAAGGGAGAGGCCGATGTGGCCTGACATTTCCATCAACTCACCCCTCACCCTCTTCTCCACTTTATACCTTAATGAAGAACCTGACATGCTGACCTATAGCTACAGGCAATGTTCTTGCTCATCAGATAATCACACTTGGAGAGACCACCTTTCTTCCTGCACAGATACGCTCCCCGCAACAGCCTGCTGTACAACAAATGCTGAAAGTTTCCTTGAAACCAAGAAACAATCTAAAGCAAAGGTGACTAATATATTGCTCTCCATATCTTGCTGAACTATTACACCTATTAGCCGCAGCTAGTATGGCAAACGACAAGGAATGTTGGGAACTGTGGTTCAGCATCATCTGGAAGAGAACAGCTGAACTAAAGACACAGCAGATGACTAATCAACTCTCCACTCCTCCAAATTGCTGTGATATATGTCTGAGGATTGGGGGGACATGTGAAAGCAATGGAGGGGCATTTTCATATTTTATTCCTGGACTCACTCTAACATTGGCCTTAAGCAAAGGCAGATGTAGGAATTTCACATTGAGGGGCTGAGTGCTTTAGGGTTAGGGTTAGCTTTTATACCTACCCCACTTTTATATCTAAGAGTTGGCTGTTATACCTACCCCACTTCTCACCTATTAAAGAGGACTCAAAGCGGTTGACAAGCTTTCTATTCTTCTCCCCACAACAGTCACCCTGTGAGGTAAGTGGGGCTGTGAGAGCCCAGAAAGAGAGTTGTGACCCATCTGGCTTCATGGAGGAGTACAGAATCAAACCCAGTGACTATGAGATATGAGTCTGGCACTCTAACCACAAACAGGTAAAAAACCAACATATGAGTTAATGACAATTGTTTTGTGGAATTGACTAATAATAATACCATTCCAGTGAGGCTAAGATGAAGTGTGGATGAAGCTATCTGTTACACTTCAAGTGATGGTGTAGTCCCATACCAGACCACCAGCACTTGAAGTTGTGGTTGGCTTGGCTGGACAATAGCCACAGCAACATCTGGACATTGCCATGGTAATTGGCCAGTGGCATGCAACAACACTGCTTCCACATCTACTCACAGTGTTGCACCCATAAGAGCTGCTCCCAGTCAAACTGAAGACAAAATTTTACTTGTCCACAATTCGTGAAGATTGGGATACCCTGAGTGAGCTCCGGTATGGCAGTGGCAGCATGGTGTGAAGACAGGCTTCCCCAGGAGTGACTGAAACAATTTCAAAAACCTAACTGTGAACAGGGCCACACTTCATTTAACTTCAGTCATGTTGTCCTGTCACCTAACTTTAGACCATGGCTCTTCTCGGCACTAGGCCCTATTCTAGATTATATCCTGGAATAGGAACCTGTCATCTGCATGCTGGTGCAGGCTATTCCAGGCACTGGGTGGGACCTACCATAGTCTGCACCAGCTTGTGGATGGCAGGTCCTTATTCTGAGATATAATGCAGAATAAGGCCTAGTGCAGAAAGGGTCCATGTCCTAAATGCAGTACAGTATTGTGGGCGAACTAACGGTACAAGTTAAAAGACAGAAGTTCCTTTCCTCTTGATCAACAGGGCTGTAGGAATTGCCTGCCTAATATTCATATCACACTTGGGCTGATAGTTCTGCCTCATGGTTATTTGTGACTCTGCTTTGTTTTTGAAAGCAAAATGGAACAGAAAGCACAGACATGAAAGTAGGAGAAGATCAATGAGTTTGATTCAAATATGTTATTTGACCTAGAAACTTTTCATCTGCTGAGGGGTGGGGGGAATATGTCCCTAGACGAGTGGCACCAGGTTGGTATACACAACCATCACATCAACTGACCTTGTTCCCAGCCTGTCAGTCTTGCTGTGCAAAACATTAACTATGAAAGACAGAAGACCTTGTAAAGAATTATATTATCTGAGGGGCAGCTTCTACCTTGGAAATGTTCAAGGAGTTTTCCTCCCTTCATATCTCCTGCCACAAGCTGGTTTTCAGAACATGTTTATATTCCCTTAATAATATTCCTATGTCTAGTATCATCAGAAATACTGGTGAGATAACATATTGCCAGTGGGAATCAGTATCTGCTTTTGAGTAGCAAAAATACTCAGGATAGCAAATGGCCAGGACAAGAGATTTAAAAGCTAGAATCAAGAGATTGAGCTTCTTAGGTGAAAGGAGCAAACAAAAGGAAAATGTGGACATTTCTGCATTTATCTTTCCCTCCCTATTACCCTCCACAATGCACTTAACTTTTCAACAAAGGCTGTAGAGAGGCAAGATTGTTGAGCTTACCTTTTTGACTGAAGCAATCTGATTTAACTTCCTGAGCCGCTATGTATAGCAGAATACAGTTATTTTATTTTATTTTCATTCCTCTTTTTGTGGGTGGGAGGGGACATTTCCCACAAGGTTTGTTCATTTATTATTCATTTATTGCATTTTTTTTTATCCCACACCAAACCCAACAGTCTCAGGGCAGGTTACAACATTAACATTTTAAGATTGTAACCCGCCCAGAGACCTTTGGGTATGGGGCAGGATAGAAATGTAATTAATTAATTAATTAATTAAAAACCAAATATAAAAATCAACATACTAAAACAGTAACAGTGTCCCAAAGTGGGAAGAAAAAATAATTTCCCCACTTAGCCAAAGGCTAGGTCAGGACAATGATATGTGCCTTCACTGCTTTCCTCAACATGTAAAGTAAATGTGCCTGACGTCCCTCGGGGGAAGACTATTCCATAGTTTGGGAGCCATCACTAAGAAGGTCCTATCCTGGGAGGCCATTCCTTTTGCTGCTTAGGCTGGCGGTACTTCCAGGAGGGCCTCCCCTATAGATCTTAAAAGGCATGGGCAGGTCGATATGGAAGAAGGCATTTGTTAGATGTTTGTGGCCCATGTCATTTAAGGCCTTGTAAGTTGAGGTTAACACCTTGAATTGGGCTTAGTAGTGAACTGACACCAGTGCAGTCTTTTAAGACTGGCATGACATGGATCTGGCCAGCTGTCCCGGTCAACAGTCTAGTAGTTGCATTCTGCACCACCTGCAGCTTCCAAACAGTCTTCATAGTGAGAGGAAAAATGTGTGTCTTTACAGAATAACGATTTTATATGTGTCTATATGCCATCTATATATGATTTTATAAAATTAATCCACGGAGGAAAATTAGGACTTCCAAAGAAACTAGGGCTTCGAAAATGCTGTGCCTGGACGTCACATGACCCCAAAGAAAGTTACCTCAGCAAGAATCTGGAGAGGGAGTCTGTGTCTTTTCTTGTTTAATGAGTTGGTAGATTTAAATGCTTTTCGGCTTATGCTGTACCAAGTACGAATAGGCAGTTATAACTGGGAGGCTGTATGTAAAATCATTCCTAGGCAGAAATTTATACTTAGAGATAGTTTTGTGAAGTGTACAACAATCATTCCCAATAATGAGCCTCATGCCTATTAACTGACACACCTATGGGAGGCATAAGGCAGGAATAAATGAACACGTGTTGCATATTAGGGGAGGGTGTCATGTCAAGAAAGGCATGAAATAGGCAGATGGAGTAGATTGTGACTTCATAGTACCCAAAGCCAATGGGGAACAGAAGAAGGGACCATGCAGACGGGAATTAGGTATATATGGAGGGTTGCATCCCTCACACATTTGAGTCTCAAAAAGGTCTGGTGATTTTCCTCTTTATATAAAGATATTTTTAAAATGTCCTCTGTCTCTGCCTGACTTTATTAAGGTAAATGGTAAGTGTCTCTTATAGGGCATTCCTTACAAAGGGCAAACCCATGTAGAGTGGATCAGTCTTAAACTTACCAGACCATGGATAACTATTAGCTCAAAAACAGTTCAAAATGTGCATAAAATGTATATTTTACTTTAAACATTTAACAAAACATGATAGCTTTGAGAAAAAGCATAAAAATGTCTGGACAGTCTTTCTGGGAAAAATGTCCAAGTTATAGAAAAAGGATAAAGTCTTGTATTGTTTCAGCCATTGCATACTTTGGCTGTTACTGGTTACTTGTTTGACTCCATTATTGAAGAGCATTGGGCTTCATTTCTGAAGGCCTGAATGGCCTAGGACCAGAATATATAAAGAACAGAATACCTGGGCTTCAGTCCCATAACCCACATCCACAACCAGGGGTAGTTTATATATTCAGCTAATTGTGTAAATTTCTGGTGTGAGAAAGAGCATAACTGTTAATATTTCAAAAATAGAAACAAGAGGATAGTGAGGTTACAGAGAATACGTGATTTCATGTGGATTTTCTTCATTGAGCGACTGTGCTGAGCCAAAGTTTGGACTTTGGATCATTCCACCAGATGTCATTTGTCCATTCCTAAAATACTCATCCTATTTGAGAAACCCCAGGAGTCAAAGTAGGGCAAAGATGCCCTTTATTGCAGGTAGAGTCTGTTGACAAACAGTGAGAAGTTGTCAAGCAAAAATACTACCAAAATCTATTTTCTTTAAAACTATATGTCCTCCCTCTGTCCCCTCCTCTCTTTTTTGTGTATCTGCTGAGCCTTCTGCAGTTACACCTAACCAGATTTATAGACACATTAAAAGAGCAATTTCAAATTGTCTAGAAACTAAAAATAAGTATACAGCAGACTGAGGGTTGTCCGCCTACATTCTTTGATGGTGTCCTCACTGAGCAGTTTACCAGTTCATGCCTTTGCAGTCAGATTCCCCTTGAAATGTGTGCTCAGGGCCAGAAGGTGCCAAAAGCCAAGTCACTCCCCTTGTGCCTTAAGAAATGAAATCCTTTCCTCATAAGCAATAATGAAGGTGGGCTTTTACTGCCCAGGCATCTAAAGTCATGTAACCAAAGGAGGGATTTTAACTCCTTCCCCACAGAGTTCAATTTAACTCGAAATGTTATTAAATAATAAAAGAACACAACAAAATATGTAGCAAACATAGAGAGTAGCCAGATATATTGCTAATAACAGATAATGTGGAATATCATCCCTCCACTATTGTTGATAGCTAGACAGTGTGGAAGGTAAGTAGGGAAGGGTGTAAAATGGGTCTTAACTGGGTGGCTAAACCGGTTTAACCACCCAGTGCAGAACCACCCATGGATATTAGTGTGCCCTTTCTAACTCTATTCCTCATTAAAGGCCAGAGAATGAACTTAGAAAGTGCATTTTCTGGCCTTTAAAGTGGAATAAGACCCTAGCATGCAGACACTACCAATTCTAAGCCGTTTTTCAGCCACTTTTGTGTGTTTACTTTGTGCAGATGCAGCCTCACCACATATTGTACTAGTAAATCTTACTTCTACTAAGTATTTTTAAGAGAGTTATAGTAAAGTTAGTAGTTCACCAGTGGAGTGTAACTATTTTGCCTCTTCAAGATAGGAACAGCTGAGTACAGTAGTATGGCCTTTCTAAACTTGCTTCCTTGCTTTCTCCCCTTCCATTCTGAAATAAAATCAAAGAAAAAGAGCAAAAGTTTATTTCTTGTTGAAATAGCAGTGCAGAAATAAAGTTTTCCACTGCTGTTGTAAATGTGAGGCTGTGGTGTTATTTAAAAAGTCAGATACAGTGCACTTAAGAATAAGAGATGCTTGAGACGTTTGATATTTGCAGATTCCTATACACATTGGCCCAGGCCACACTTTCCAGACTAATGTGCAACTTGGAACTTAGTTATCCATTGACTTCCAAAATAATCTGAGCCAGTTTTTGGCTCATAAAATGAATCAAAATATGAACTAATCTGAGGAACACACACAAATGCACTCAAAATTCATCTAAAGAATACTGAGAAGGAAAATTTTCACAAGTACTTCAATAGATAGTGGAATGGAATAGATTCATAGATGGAAAACAAACAAAGTGATATAGAAGAGAAATTGATAGATATGTCCATTCCTACTAAAAATATCAAGCAACCTGCCAGGCACGTGGAAATATTCAGAAACTCTAGGCTTTCAGTTTATCAGATTTTATAACTTCTGCCTTATTTATCTTCACAACAATGCTATTAGGTGAGTCACTGTGCCTTCTCAATTTAATTATACTTACTATATTCCATCATCACTCCCCCTTTTCTTCAAAATGGGTGAAGTTTTAGAGGATGAAAAAAGATATTTTTATATTGACTCATATATTATATTATAGAATCCTCCATAAGTTTGGATACATTTCATGTGTTATTTTAGCTCTGAGCTCAAATTACTCAAGATAGTTTTTGTTTAAAAACATTATCTATAGACCTTTTCACACTTAACTTCAGTGGGATTGTATGCCACTGAAGTTAAGTTACTGAAGTTAAGTTTGGGGATGTTTAGTTAGTATTTGCACCATGAGTGACGTAACTGCCTTCAACTTTCCTACTGGTCCTTGTAGTGTGGACGGTTCATCTCAGAACTTCCGCTTTGCTGTAGCAAAGACTGTGGCAAATCCACCACTCACCAGGCCATTGCTACGGCAACTGCAATGCAGTGCACAATAGGGATGTGCACGAATATTCGTAACATCCGAAATTCAGCCACATTCAGACATTCGAACTTGAATCGAATGCTAGAATATTCATATGCTAACATTCAAATGAATGCAAATGTTTCTGGACATTCATACAAATAGTTCGGACATTCATTAAGCTGGGGAAACATACCAGATATGTATCTGCTCATAGCAGATACATATCGAATGTTCGTACGAATACATACAAATAGATTTGTATCAAATAGAATTTTAACACATTCAAATGTGTTCTGTTCGTATGAATATGGATTTTTAAACATTCATTTCGAATCGAACGTCAAAAAAAATTCATGCACATTCCTAGTGCACAACCGTGTTACTGCAGCCATGACAGCCTGCCTCCATGCAGCATTTGCACTGGTTGTTTATATTTTCTCATGCATTTAAGTTTTTAGATAATCCCCCTACCCCCAAAGAGTCCAGAAGCTTACAGATGGGATCTCCACCTTCTTCACGCAGGTATTTCCTGTGTTAATGGTTGTTCTTAATCCACACAATTTTAAATGTGTATATAAAATCATTGTGTGATTTTTAAGTGTTTTTACTCTTTTTGAAGTCTCTCCAAAATGCTTTGAGGTTATCTCTTAATGGGAAGTGGTATGTACATGTTTTAGATAAATAATAAATATAATTATGTCAGTTTAATTATGAATCACTTTCAGCTTCAATGAAAAGGTGGCATATAAATAAAAGTGACAGATGACAAATGAGCTGCCCTTTGCCTTCCTCTTTGCTGCTGCTTGTGCATTAGGAGAAAGCTTGTGAAATGGTATTGACAGCAAGGAAGAACAACAAACACAGCGGGTTCTTTAGGAATTGGCAGTTAGGCTTTGCTAGGATGCAGTTTTGGGCAGATGCCCTCTTGATGAGATCAGAATTCACATGACACCTTCATGGCACTGTGTGCGCACCATAAGGAGGCAGGGCCCATTGGAAGAGTGTGATGTACATATGGACCCGCATTTGCCCACTACCATGACGTCATAAGTACCCCTTAGGCTGCTTGATCAACAGAGCAGAATGTCTTTGACAGCTTTTCCTCCTGCCTTGCCACAGCTATACTTTCACCACTCCAGGGGACTTATTAGTCTCCTTGGCAGTTTTGTATAAAGTCATTGAAATGGTCCATAGGGGTTGTTGGTCCTCCCTTAGGGGTGTGCACAAATGTAATTTTTGACATTTGATTCATAACAAATTTAATATGTTTGCTTTTAAATGTTGTAAGCCGCCCAGAGACCCTCGGGTATGGGGCGGGATATAAATATAAATAAAGAAATAAATAATATTCAAAAATCTGAATTTATACAAATAAAGAAAAACTGTCTGGACATTCAAACAGATACGAATACATTCATATCTATTTGTCTGAATATTAGATAGGTATCCAATGATACAAATGTCAAATGCATCTGTACGCATTCCATTTTCATCCCATGCACAAGATGTGTACATATCTGTACACAGACGAATGTCTGAATTATTCATACCAACACTGTAACTCAAAATATTCATATTTGTACAAATAATAAAGTACGAATGTCTGGACATTCAATTCATATATATGAATGTCCATATTCATCTGAATTTGCAAGAATGACTGGTATTTCAAATATTTGCACACATTCCTACCTCCCCTGTCTCAAGGTTACAGCTGAGAATTATAATTCCCCCCTCCCATGTAGATATTGCCAATGATATACTGATGCTACCTCTGATTTTTTTAGTTCAGAGCTGTTCAAATAGTGTCCATCCAGATGTTTCAAAATTACAGTTCCCAGCCTCCTGTGCCAGGCTGGCATGGAAGCCTGGGAGTAAAATGCTAGCAAGTTGTGATTCCAGAAAATCTGGAAGAACATGAGTAGAGCAAATTATAAGATACTCATTGCATACAGCAAAAGATAAAGTGGTCATTTGCCAAGGTCAAAAGTGTCCAAAAGGACTTGGAAGAGGAGCACAATAAAAAAGAACATTGTACTTAATTTAAAGAGTTACATCTATAATTAACTAGATTATTGGACAAGCAAACCGACTTTATTAAGAACATTAAAAATGCTCCATTGGGCCAGATCCATAGGCTGTCTTGTCCAGTAGTCTATTTTCACAATGGTCAATCAGCTGCCTAAGAAAGCCACTAACACAACGTGAGCATACTGCTTGCCCTGATTACATTCTCTCAGCAAATGGACATCAACAAAAAATGTTTCTCTTGTCCAGGTCACTTTCAAGTAGTATCTCCCCACTGTGACCACCTTTTGTTGGATCCCCATTCCACTTAATATTACATAAGAATCTAAGGCAGGGTACATTTATGGCACCATGGAGGAGGCAAAATTCACACTTTGCCTCCCATCACTCGGAAAGTGCTGAATGCTTTCCTTGCAGATGCCTAAAGCATTCAAAACTTACCCTGCACTTTACTATGTGTTGGCTGAGTGTGAACAGTGGAGCTCTGGCAATAGTGTCAACATGGCTGCCTGGTGCCATTGCTAGGGTGACATACAGTCCATAATCACACCTGTACCTCTGGTCATGTGCTCCCCAACACCTGGAAGAGGTGTGTATGTAGTGTGCTGGGCTCTCCTAGCACTGCCACTAATATAAGGGTGTTCCTCACCTATATAGATGGGCAGAACTTTGGCACACATGGAGCCATTTCTTAGGTGTTTTCACACTTTCCTTCCTGTCCACTGGACAGGAAAGGAGTGTGATGACCCAACTTTAATTAGGGCTCACACTTGCAAGCATTATTTATTTATTTATTTATTTATTTATTTATTTGCACTAGTCACTAACAGACTAAGCCCTGCATGATCAGTCACTCACCTGTGACCAATCTGGGGGCCTGCCCTCTTCTGGGCACCGCCATTTTGGTTGTGTCACCCTCTGTGACTGCATGTATGTCAGCGTTGATGAAGCTCTGTGCATGCACAGTCACATCTATGGTCGTCCGAGGTGCCAGCATGCTTGCGCGGCACCTCAGTAACCCTGGAACACCAGAAGAGGTGTGAATGGCCACTTTCTGGATGCACCAGGTAAGCTTTTGGGTAACTTTGTTAATCAACAATTACGGAACTTCTGGGAAGGCAGAGGACACTTGGAGGCTGTAGCAGCCTCCTCCAAGTGCAGATGCCCTATCCCAGGAGTTCCCTATTCATGCACTACCGACTGTAGTACAAATAGGACTCTAATAAAGAAATGGCTTTGTGCAATGTAGATGCATTGTGTGGGAGTTCCTTCTGCCTGTCCTGTAAAGGTAAGTGCCAAAAACCTCAACCATTCTGATGCAGAGGAATAATTACACCATTCTTCCTTCATGGTGAAAATGGACAGTGGCAGGTGTACTGAACCACCTTTTCTAGTTTGAACTCATGGACATTTAGCAAAGTGCAGAAAATGACTGACTTTCAGGATCATTTCTTCTGTTTTGTTAAATGGCCCCAGCCAGAGGGTTTGAAACAAGTTCTTGTTTGAAATTATCACAGCTGGAAAGGGTGTGAGAGAAGCAAACAGTTGATAAAATAGATTGGGAGAACTTTTTCTGCTTTCTTGGACAATTCAGGACAGACAAAAGAAAAGGTATTTTGTTTTGTTTTTACAGAACATAAGGATAACCTCTGGAATTTCCTCCCAGAGGTGTGATGCTGGCTACCAGCTTGGATTGTTTGAAAAAGATTTGGACCATTTCATGTAAGTAATACTTACCATTTCATGTAAGTAAGTAATATGGCTATTAGTTCTGAGGGGAACAGGAGGTGGTTTGCCTCTGAAGGCTCCTCTTGGGAGTCTACAAGAAGAACAAGCTATGACTTGATGCACAGCTGGTTGGCTGGCCACTGCAAGAGCAGACTGCTAAGGTAGATTGGCCATGGGTATGATCCAGTGGGACATTTTGTACGTTCTTATGCATGCTCCACCCTTAAATCTACTATCACGTAAATGTTGTCTAAGTGAGCTTCCCAATGGGGCTGTCCTACATTTTAAAACAAAGCTATAAATAGCTAGAGTGACAATGAGCATCTCAGGTTCCTAGAGACATAAGATTAGAGGATTTTAGTTTGAGAGTTCACAAAAGCCCCCAGGGAATTGTATATCAGAGCCCTCAGAAGGCACCTTGAAGATAAAATTACTTGTTTTCACGCCAACATGATACAGAATATAAGGTAGTGGTTGTGCAATTGCGAGGAAAATGATTATCTGGCCTCATTTCATTCTGCATTCTGGCCTGTATTGGGGACAGAAGCAGTATGTCAATTGTTCTGAAGAAAGAAAGGGATTATGACTTTGCTGATCCTGCTTTCAGAAGAGATAGAGGGAGGTGCTGCTGATCCTGGTCAATCTCTTGGTGGCCTTTGACCCTATAGACTATGGAACCCTTCTAGGTCACCTATGTGGGATGGAAGTAAGAGGCACGGTGTTACTCTGTGCCTCACCATTGTGGTAGCTGAGATGGTTATTACCATGCTCAACATCTACTGCTGTATAACATGAGTGTTAGGCTTCAGTGTGAATTCATCCTGTGTGAGCCATTGATTCAAGTGGCTAGGTGAGCTGCCCCTTTACATGGCTCTTTTGAGTTGGATAGGCAGATTAATGCTTCATAGGGCAGAGGGAGCCAGTCTTCAAGCTCAGGAACACAGCAGTTCAGATACTGAGTTTTGTCCTGCTACACTCTTTGGCTGCTAGGATCTCAGTGTTGCAGCTACACGATTACAAGCTCCACATGGTGGACACCACTTTGGTCTTCCATTGTGGCTAGAGTGTTCATGAAGAAATCAGGAAGCATGGTCGGTGTCTGTTCCTCATCTTTTGCAAAGAAATGGAAGCAACAGTCATTCACCGACAGCAGCATGACAGCACAGGTTCAGACAAGCCCCTGCATTGGCCCCAAAGCTTGCATGAGCTTCAAGGTCAGGCACTGAGGGCTAGCTTCAGAACCCACAGGGGACCTGTTTTAGTAGCGTGCTTTTGTGCACTGCTGAAATGGGTTCTCTGATATTCAGGAACCTTGAGGTGTGGACAAGGCCTCTCATATTATACATTAACATGTGGAAAGGAAACCCTTCGTCCCCTTTCTGATCCTGCCCAAGCAATTAGCCTTACCTATTCTAACCCCCAGAACACTTTCTTTTCACTTTCTTATCATCCATCCCACTAAAAATAATGGGCACTAGCAAATACTGAATATAAACATCATCTCCCACACCTTCAGCCTTACTGGACATACATTCACAGAGTCTGAAAGGTTGCAGGGTCACTACTGGTGAATAAATACTAGTAATAGTTGCAGGCTCTACTTCAGTTGTTGAGGATAATGCTGGGTGGGGAATGTTGTCAAACAGGAAGCAAAATAGGATGTCATAGCAGACTATTGGTCAATCCAGTTTGGTATTGTCAGCACTGACTGGCAGCAGTATTCAAGAAAAGGTTTCTTCTGTCTATCAAGATGCTGGGGAAGTTTGTTTAGGACTTTGGGAATGCAAACCAATGTATTGCTGTTTTCTTTCCATCAGTTTAATGTAAAACAATATAACAAAAGAAAGCATAAAATGAAAGTATGTAGAAATGTCAAGAAGCATTAGCAGTGGGGACTTTGAAGCTTAAGGTAGTCAGGTTGGTAAAGGGGCTAGCACTGAGGGTGGTCCACAATTGTCAAGAGTGTAAAGGCAAAGTTGTATTCCCAGAGAGAAGGGGAAAATTTAATGTTTCACTTGTTTTGGGGATCGAATTTCAGGAAGCCAACCCTGGCTCATTTCGGATTCCTTGCCTCTGGGTTCTGCCATGCAGTTCAAACTCTGCGTGGAGAGTGTCTTTGCATGTCTGAGCAGGATTCCACTTTCACTTGAATGAATCTAACCTAATTATGCTGTCCCCAGATAGTGTGTCTAAATCCATGCTGTTTTAGTAAGAACTGCAGCTTTGCTCACAGCAGTTCAGCAAAGGCAGAAGATGTGAGCATTAGACATTCCAGCAGGGGGTGGTACTGATGGCAAATAAAAATAATCTCCTCTCTTTTACAAAGGATTACACAAAGAACAGGCTAATCCCCGCAGAAGGTATCCTAGGATAGGCTAATTACACATGCATACCTATTTATTTACCTACCTACCTACCTACATTTAAAGACCATTGGGAGAAAAGTGGAATAAGCATTTCCAAGTTATTGTTACTAGATAGGAGCAAACATACTCATATGCACAACCCTCAGATTTTCTTCCTGCCTAAATATTGGGCCCACTTGCACTTAAGCAAGTTATGTTTCACAAATGGTGTGATGTTCATACTGTGATGCATGCTACTTCTTGGTTGTTTGTGCAAATTCACATACTTTCAGACTAGGCCCAGGTGGCACAGTACTTGCACTACCTCAATATGTGACCACAAAGGCAAACTTTCCTAATAGCGTAACCTGGCAGCTTTCCTAATAGCAGCTTTCCTAAAGAGGCAGCTTTCCTAAGAGCATAACTTGGAATAAGAAGGTGAGATTGAATGGGAGGCAATGTCTTTAGGTTTCTTTTTTCTCTTTACCAAAACAGGTGACTGCAACTGAGCTCATTACATAACAAAACTGGGAGTGGAGAAGGTCAAAAAATCATCCTACCATTGAGAAATGAAATTCCAGTAAGTACAACTGCAACAGCCTTTTGCTATACAATATTAGGATATGCCTGCGTGTTATCATTTTATGCTTTATCTTCCGAAAATAACCAGAAAGCTCTCTTTATCATATAATGTTGCCACGGGCATACTTTGCTTCCTTTTTGTGATTTCCTTTTTTTTTTTTTTTTGCATTATTTGGGGAAGAGCCAGAATATGTTAAGTTCAGTATCAAAACCCTCCATTTAGGTCTGTAACATGAAAATCTTCACTCAGGAACATCTAATCACCTGGAAGCTCACTTTCACCTGCCTAAACCATAGTACATTCCAGAAAGCAGTTCAGACAGGTGAATATCAGGCACTTCCTACTACAGATGCATATGAATGTAAAATAATCAGGTCTGTTCAGATGGAACTATATCTAAAGGTATTTTGTTTGGTTAAAATTTGAACATTTTCAAACAAGTTTGATCAAACATCAAATCTGTTTGAACATATTTTAAACTGCTGATACTATATTTAAAAGTCCCTTTTAAAGGGCAAAATCATCCCTGGTTCAATTCCAGTCCCTTAAACCTGGGAGTGTTTCATGAATTCAAACTGATCAAACACTCCAGTTCAAATTGATCTGGTTTATGTTCAAACTGGTTTAGGACATCTCTGCTTCCTACTTCTATCTCCATTTTCCATTTTTCTATTTTCATTTTAATTTGTATACCGCCTTTCCAGAGATATACTTGTATTTCAGCTTGCAAGATGATCATCCCTCCTTCCCTCTATTTGAGTCCTAGGGGGCCTTCTACGTGAGATTGGCATCTAGGGGGCTGTTGGCAATTGGCTGTATTCTGGAGTAAATCTCAGGATAGGGGTCTGTTGTCTGCATGCTAATACAGATTCCTGAAAGCCTCACTTGGGGCCTGCACTATTCCAGGATATATATTCCACAATAAAGCCAAGTGTGAATAGGCCTTAGGGCTGCATCTGCATACATTTTTTTTAAAGCACCGCAAAAGCAGGTTAGGAGTTGTAGCATTTGAAAGCTGGTTTGTATCTTAACTAAGCCCACGGTTTTTTTTTTAATGTGCATAATTTTTTTCTCTGTTTCCTTCACCCTGAAGGAAATGGAATGGAAATCTGCATTTGTGCAGCTGGAGTCACTTTGAATGTGCTTGGATTTGAATTTGCTTCAATTATTTTCAAATCCCTTCAGCCACAAGTCACACCTGCAAATCTGATGCAAATTCACTCAGGAAGTGTCTGGGCAGCCGCTTTGAATGTAACAGTTTTGAAGGAAGGCACAAAAGCTTTTGCTGTGGTTACAAATGTCTGTCCTCAAATACAGCCAATATTCAATTCTAATGTGAAGTTTTGAATATTCGCAATTTGGATGAGAATAATATTAAAGAAATACCAGCTGAAGGAGGGAATGGAGGGGAGACAGCATGATGTTTGTTACATTATTGCTCCTTGCCAAGGAGAGTGGGTAAGAAGCCTCCACCTCCCAAATACAAGAATGAATTGCGAATCACCCTATCCTTCCCAAGTCAGGTATATCTTGTCCAAGGAGGGTCAGGGGGACAAACTGCATTCATATTCCTTACCACACAGATCTATGAATGTACCTCCAAGCAAAGAGGAACATTCCAAGTCTGTAACACTGGTACACCTTTAAGGGGCTGCTTTCCAGTAGAAGCACTTGGGCTTCCCGTCTTTGAAAGTGCCCCAATCAGACCAAGTAGCAAGGGCTTTAAAGGCTGCAACAAGGCAGTGCTGGCAAAGGGAAAATATGTGTTTATTTATTTTTATCCCTCCCTTGATGTTTTTATAGTATTTTATTGTGACCTGCCCTGAGACCTTAGAGTATAGAAGTTTGTGGTCCAAAAGTTGTTGCTGTATTATTCCTATCTATTGGCCATTTTGGCTGTGGATGATAAGTGGCTTGGTTCAATAATACTAGTAGGCTCCAGTGTTCAACATATTCACATTCAAAATATGTCATAAATTTGTCTTTGATCCAGTGCAGAAGGTGACAGATAAAATTTGTTACAGTCTAAAGTAAAGTTCTCAAGGTTACAGAACACCATAAAATAGCAAAAGAGAACCACATACAAAAGAAAGATATTTATACCCTTAAAGTTTAAAGAGACCCTGAATCCTCAGTCTGTTCTTACTAACACGTGAGCAGAGTTTTGGCCCTTAATCCAGACCACAGGCCTCCCATATGCACATTAATGTGTGAATCAAGGAGGCCCCACCCCTGCTGGTCCGACTCTAATTGCACAAGACAAAGTCAGATCCAGATTAAAGAAGCCTTTAATCTAGATCCATTTTAGACCCATTTAATCAGGCCTACAAGTGACCCCAGCACCTGTGGTTCCTAGCCTTCAGAGTCTTGTGAGGACAACTGCAAGACCCACACCTTCACATAATCTATATCAGTGGATCAGTTTTTCCAGATCCACTGATCCGGATTAATATAGAGTAAGTGCAGAAAATGTATTTTATGGTTTGCAGCAACTCAGAGGAAAGAAAAGTAAAACTACTAAGAGAACTCAGGAGGGGAAATGTGGTGATTTTCATTAGTCAAATGATTCTGAGTATAAAGGGGAATTAAGTATAATGTGTTCTATTGATTGCATATTCAGTCAAGTATAAGACAGGAAACTTGTTGGATTTTACTGTACTTCCCAAATAAAGTAGAAGTAACTTCCATGTATGAAGTTGGAGCATACTGTGGTGATTGATTCTGGGCTGAATTTGCACTTAGGCCTCTGGTATGCAATTAGGACAGCTCCTAATTGCATACCAGAGGCCTAAGTATGGGTGCTTCCGCACACGCACTAAGAATACATATAGACACACATTAACAACACATACAGACCACATGTAAACTTACCACTGGAGACTGGATTGAGGCGGCTGCTTCCGTATTTCGGTGTGCAAGACCCGTTCTTAATCAGGTCTTGCCGCTGAAAGATCCGGCCTCCGGGAAGACCTCAAAAATTCAGTCTTCCATCCGGCCCTTTGCCTCGATCCAGTCGGAAACAGGATGCTTCCGCACACGGAGAAGTGAGGGTCAGACGTGTTGGTGGCCACCATCTTGGGGAGGGCAGAAGCAGGCTGGTTTGCTTCCTTCCCCATGCGCTGCGCACCACTGGAAATGTGCAGTGACTGGCAGCTGACTGCTGCAGTCCTGCAGGTCTGGGGGCATCATCATCAGCATGGGGGGCATCGCCGCAGGTGCGGGAGCTGGCTACCTTTGGCCATGGTGCTTTCACACAGCACCCTGTGGATCCGGCTTCCCCGTGCATGTGCGGACACGCGAGGGCCCTTTGGATCTGCCCCTATTTGGGATGGATTCTCAGGAGGTTGGATCGCCGAAAAACAGAATTCAGCCCTGGTTTGGAATGTGTTCCAGGCTAGTATCACTACAGAGGATGAGAAGCATGCTTGCAGCTGTCCAGGGAAAAACCCTCCCTGTTTCTGAGACTGGGAAATAATCTTGCAGCCTGGAAACATGTCCCTGGGGCTCCAGCAATGGCCTTAGATATGAGACACCTTCCAGGGCTTGCAGAAATGTTACTGGACTCTAATGATAACATTAATGTTGCTCAATTGTGAGTCAGTTTTGTCTAGTGGTTAGGGAGCCAGACTCTTATCTGGGAATACCGCGTTTGATTCTGCTCTTCCCCATGAAGCCAGTTGGGTGACCTTGGGCTAGTCACAGCTCTCTTCTGAGCTCTCACAGCCCCACCTACTTCACAGGGTGTTCTGTTGTGGGGAGAAGAATAGAAAAGCTTTGTCAGCCACTTTGCATCCCCTTAAATAGGTGAGAAAAGTGGGATAGAAAAGCCAGGTCTTCTCCTTCTCCTTCTTCTCCTCCTTCTTCTTCAATTAAGTTGGCCAAATCAGGTTAAAGAGGTACAGCATTGTCTTAAGACTACTATCAGGTCTCTCAGTGTTGCAAAAGTTTACAACCCTGTAAATGTCATTTTAATGTTGAATATCCAATATAGGTTGAATGAGCTTGATTTTAACTTTTGCTATAACCCCATGCTGTGAATGAATCCAGAGACACTGATAAAAGAGGTCTACTGGGCTATAATGGTTTGGGACCTTTAGGCTACTGGATTGGAGAATTAATTAGCATGGAGCTGTATGAAAAGCAAGCAAACAACAAAAATAACTCAAAAATAGTATCTTCTGATAAAAACAGTTTATTGGAAATATAAGAAAACTGGCAGCAGAGCAAAAACAAATGTTAGCAGAAGTAAAGAAATGCAGTATTTTGACAATCAGCTGACCTGTTAGTGTAAAAAAAAACAAAGTGAATACAGTTATGGAGTATTTCCCTAAAGAGGGCACATGCCCAGTGAGTCCAGTTTCTCAATGAAGTTGGCAGAGAATGAATGAGTTTTGACAGGGACTTCCGAGCAGTAGTGGAAAGGCAAAGCTTAAAACTAAAACTTAAAACGAGATGGGCCCTTAAACAAAAAGGGAATCACACAGATTATCTCACTCTCCAGTGTAGTGTTGTGAAGGTACCAAGAGTTCTCCCTGATAAAGTGTACAGAAAGGGAAAAGTGAAGGGCAGTGATTCCAGAGTTCAGCAAGCTCAGCAACCATTTAGCAACAACAAGAACAAACCCCAACAATTCTTATAGTTCCAGAGTCCAAAATCATCAAGGTTGCTTCAAATGTTGAACATCACAGAGTAGTCAATTGCGGAGTTAAAAATGTAGTTGCCAGTAGATTAGCTCATGACAGCAAACAGCTCAGAGGGAAATTCCATAGCATGGAGGGTTCAAATGACAGAGAATCATAGATCGTGGATGTGGTGGATGGAGAACCATATTAGACCCTAATCTTTGGATCTTCTTTTATCTCTAATCTGGACTTAGGGGCTGTTACTCAAGGCCAGGAGAACATCTCTTGGGTAGGGCAAAAGGTTATGAGAGATGTGAAAAGAAAGCAAAATGACATTGGTGTTTGGTGGAGAACACGCATATCTTGCACAGAGGTTTCATAATGTGTTCAGAGACAAATGCTTACATGCCAGCTGCCTGTTGCACCTCAGGACTGAGATAATGCCTTCTAGATAGTTTGCATAGATAACAAGTAGCACACATAGACAAAGCTGTCACATGTTGGTACATTTTGCTCCATTTCAAGAATTCCAGAGGTTGCACCTCTGGATTTTGCCAAAACAATGCAGTTGGTCAAAGTCGCACAAAGAAAACCTTCACATCTTTATAGATTTTGGTGAGAATGTACCAGTTCAGGCCATTTCTACAGGGATTTTCATGTAACTTTGGTAAACAGGACATTTCATGATTCCTTTAATGCAGGTCACTTCCCTGTGAGCAGAAAGAAGGGGATCAGAGGCAAACTTCAAGCCTGCAGTTCTAAAATGAGGTTTGTCTTTTTCCAGTATGGAATCTATTTGGCACAGAGTTCCAGGCTTGTCTGGTCAGAACTAGGGATGTGCACAGATGTTGTTTTCTATTCAATTTGTATTGAATAGAATGCAAGAAATTTCATATTTGTATCTGCATTCAAATGCGATATGAATGTTCAAACCCTACAAATCCCATACAAATCCCATATGAAGCTTCATACAAATGTATCAAAACATTTGATTAAAATTCGAATGTCAATCATCTAATGTGCCAACATTTCATTCAGATGTCTGAATTTGTACAAATTTGTACAATTTTGAATGTTACGAATATTCCTGCACCTCCCTGGTCAGAAACCTGTACTTTCAACATTTCATCTCTGTTTCAATAGTCATGGGCACACTCTGGCACAAAGCTGCTTCTGAGTCTCATGCATCAACATATATATATAAATTCCTATTTAATATGCACATCTGTGCACATCTGGTAATACCATAGCATTAACTTTGTCTTCTAACTGCAGTGCAGAATAACACCCACACAAGAGCAAAGAGTGATTTGTAACATATTGTGATCTCAAGAAGAAAAACAGCTGTTTCACACTCGGCTCTTCTGGTGGATCCTCAGTCACTATGAGACTCCAGATTTATACACTTTGTGTTCTAAGAGTTTTCACACTTCTCCAGGTACCATTAACATTCTGCTCATTCTCTTAGTAATATTCCTGGGAAGGAAGGGTTTATATATTTTTCCCACTGACAGAGCTTTATCACAGCCTTTAATGTCTACCTCAAAGTTATAACTAAAATTATTTGAGCAGTGATAGTTTTTTGCAGAATGCTAGTAAATTCCTGCACACCCAGCTTTAAAGATGAGATGACAATCACAAGTGCATATATGTCAGTCATATTCACAAATCAGCCATTGGAAAAGAGGAACATGTTGAAATAGAATGAGAAATGTTTATTTTATATGGTGGGTTTTGTGCACTATGCTATTTTCCCCCCCAGAAATGCTTCTACCGAAAAATGTGATAATGGAAATTCACAACAGCCAATAACTTGCTAAAATTTTTAATTGATATATGTGGGTGTTTCAATCCTATTTACTCATATTTCTTGTTACTTACCCTAAGATTGCAGGGAGAAAGATGCCTTACAAATTCAAACAATGAATTACTTTGAGGCTATTCAAAGGAAAGGCTGTTTGTTCCTTCCTTAACTTCTTACCACAATCTTACGACTGAAGACAAAACAATTCATGGTGTTATGTGGAACCAAAAGGTTCTTTCTATTCTAATTCTGGTAGGAAGCAGCTTTGTAACTTCTATAGAAAGGCAAACACAAATGTATGTGATTCACTGTCTAAAGATCGGGATCTTCTTCCTGTTCACTACTCAAGCTACTTTTATTTCATCATCTTTGTCTTCTTGAGGTCAAAACATGGGCCAATTATACAATGCTTAGCTGAAAGCAACATGCTTCTTTAGTTTCTGTCACACACACAGCCCCTCCCAACTTTTTTCCTGAGCTGCCGTAAGTTCCATTAACTCAGAGTTAAATAAAGGTTATGCTATCGGATGAGAATAATAAAATGCATTGCCTTGACTATAGAAGCTACATCTTTCATGCCTTTTTAAAAGGGCCATAAAAGCCATGATAAATGGTCTCTAAGTTTAGCCCTTCTATGATGTTCAACTAAAAATAGAAGCAAAACCACATGGGGCTTTCTAGCTCTCTTTTTCTTCTACAAAGTTCCACTACTGATCACAAAGTTACTAGCAAGGAGAACAACAGTGCTAGAGGCTTATATGAAGCTGGCTTGTCTTTTTAAAAACTATTGACAGCTGAGGTGCTAGTACATGGAGAGGATCCTAGCTTGTAAGATAATACCACTTTGGCTTTTCTGTACATGTGAGGTCCTGGTCATGATGATGTCAGTGGACACTAGGGACAAGATTAAACAACATAATACAAACAAACCTGAGATGTCATGTTTAAATATGAGGCGTGAAAATCAAGATCTAGCAGATAAGTAATTTTTACAATTGATTGCCAGCTGTCTTCAATTTGTTTTCATTTCTCAGCATTTGATCCAATGTGTAACCCTTTAAGCACTGAATATAGAAGTAGCTCATGAGGAGAGGCAGCAGTTTACAAGCAAGCTTTTTATCAGCCTCCAAAAATTGGCAAGAGGCCATCTGGAGAAGTGACCTATTTGTACAATATTTGAATTGAAATGGAGGGAAGAAATAGGGGTGTTTAGAGAAGACCTAGTTGCACCTATTATAGAGAAGAGGAATTACCGGACATTTTCATGAAAAGAAGGAAATTGTAATTCCACTATGTCCCATCTAGAGCCACCACATGGGATCATGGGGCCTTTTCACACTTGGCCAACAGAGGAAGGCCCTTGATGCCTAGTTGAGACTGCGAAGAGGGTGCGATTGCAGCAGCGGCCATGATAGCCACAGCAGGGGGGGGTTACAGGTAAGGGAGTGTGGTGGTGGGGGGACAGGAGGCCAAGGTTGGGCAGATCCAACCTTTGGTGAAGCTTCTACAAAACTTCAATGAAGTATGGATGCATTCAATTTGCTGCTGAAGGGGGCCTACTCCTTTTAATTCACCTGTGAATGTTCATACAAATTCACATAAATTGTGAATGTAACAAATACTTTTTGCCCATTCCCCATCTAGGTGATGTCTCTTCAAGAGCAGGACTGCTAGATTATAATCCAGAAACAGCAACCAAGGAGGAAGGTCCATAATCAACCAGGAAGTGTGTTCCAGTAGCAAGGAGTGGAGCACACCAGACTCGGACCTTGTAGCAAAGATAAAAAATATAAATCCCCACAATCTTTTGATTCAGATTCTGGGCTCTGCAGGCACATTGCTCTGACATCACTCCATTTCTGAAGCAAAGGATTTAAATGCGAGGAGAAATCAGGCTGCGGAAAAAGGGAACAGATAGTAGTTAAACCTCTGTTTAGCTGTGTGGAGCAAATCTGTTTAGCTTTTTTCTGCGTGAAGCAAAACTGACTTTTAACTCTGTTTTACAATCTTTCTCCCTGGAGATAGCCTTTCTTTCCACTCCCCTGGTAATCCTACCTTGGTTAAATTTTAAATCAATTTGGTTTTGATAAAGCGGTATCAAGGACAGGTCATTAGCAGCAGATACAAAAGAAACCATTTCAAATGATTATGTGGGCTGAATCCAAAAGTTTCAGGTATCAAGATAGCATGTGATCTTTCCATGTCAGCCTGAAATCATGGTTTTCTAAGGCTCTTTGAGCACACAACCTCATTGTCAAAGTCCTCCTGGGTCAAGTCACTCTTTTGATCCAGTTGACAGTCTTTAGCAGCAGATAGAAAGTCTGAAAGTGAAGTATTCCTCTCTGGATGTTCTGGTACCTAGTTCACACTAAACAGAACTCTGAAAAATTGTAACACTGACAAAGACTGTATGTTTTGCCCAACAGAACTTTTATCTATAACCTTCCATTTACACCTGTCAAATATCAAATGGAAGCTATTACAAAGTGGGCAAAGAGGTTACTAACAGTACTTTCCCAGCTCCTCTGCAGTCTGCTACAGTCGTCGCTGCAAGAAGGAAAGACATGACACGGAAAGAAAGAGCCTGATTGTGAAAGCTTTGTGCCAAAATGTGATGCCAGAGAAGTGAAACAAGAGTCTGTGGAGGCTCCTCATTATCCTCACTGGAACTTTGCCCAGGGCCTTGAGCGGACTAGCATTTCTTCTCTGAGTACCATGGAAGAAGAGCAGGCTGAAGAGAGAAAAATAAGGTAAGAAACATTCCACATTTCTTTGATTTACTTGAAAATATTCTTAAAACATGTTTAAAATATAACCCGTCCTTCCTTCTTCCCTCCCTCCCTGGTAGGACAAGAGAAAGCTAAACATCAAAGGCCTGGGTGAACAGATATATTTAAATCATGTGACAATATACAAATGTAGACACCTGGTGAACCTTCAGAGGAGGGCTATTCCAGAGCCTGAGGTCCACCTAGTCTGGTTTGGTCCATCCTACACTCCATTCTTGGTAGTCAGAGCATACTTGGAAGGGGTGGGACTCTAAACTGTGGAAACAGCCAGTATGTCCAGAACATTAGTTGCAATGCTTTGTTATACTAGAGAATATCTCTTCATTGCTTGAGAGCACCAACAAAAAACCTAATGAAGTTTCTTTCTAAATAGGAGTGCCTTTGCACAAGCACTAACAACCCATTTTAGATCCCATTAGGAACCCAATTGGTACCAATTGGGAAGGCCCTGTCCCCATGCAGACCCCATTTAAGGCCCCATCCGGCAGACCCTGTCCCCATGAGGGCAGGAGAAATCCAGATTTAATGGGCCCTTCAAGCCCTTAAATCCAGATTTTGTGTGGGCCTGCTTCCGGTCTTCAGGCATGTGTCCACAGGACTTACTTGCCATGGAGTCCAAGGGCTAGGCCAGCAGGAGCAGAGCTGCATGTGTAGGTGGTGCTGGCTCCACCCCTACTCATGTCTACAGAGGCTTTCATGGACTTCTGTGCAAGACAGCCTCCCTAGCTGTGATAGGAGCTGTCCAGGAGGGAGTAACCCGGTTCCACAGGTGCACTGGGGCTGGGGTGGTGGATCCTGGCTGCTTGCTTTGCCTGGTGTGCACAATTGCCCCCCCCATCAAATCCCCCACCACTTCCGCCTCCCGACTCATGGCCAAAGCAGCCATCATCAGGATATGGGAGGGGGAGAGGCTGTGGCCACAGCTGCGACCACAAGAGCAATAATACTGGCCACATTGATGGGGTTGCCATTGCCCTCTCTGCTACCTCTGCCACACCCACATAGGGGCATGGTGGAGGTGGCTGATGGGGTGATTGCAGCCCCATCAATGTGACCACCATTGTCGCTGTTGCAGGCACACCTGTGGCCGCTGCCTCACCCCCCACACATCCTGATGATGGCTGCTTCGGTCATGAGGTGGGAGATGGCAGCAGCAGGAGCCTGCCGCCACTGCTGCTGCCACCACCACCACTGTCTCCACTCTCTCTGTTACCGCTGGCTCAGGGGGGTGGCAAGGCATGATCACCATTTTCCCCCCACCTCCGCCACTCCGGGTGACAGTGGAGGTGTGGCCGTCACCTTGGGGGCATGGCTGAGGCAGCTGCATCACTATCACTACACCCCCAATGGGTGGAGTCAGCAACAGAACATTCTCCTCAGGAGTCTCTCAGGAGGTCTCAGAAGTCATGCTGCAGTGTCCACATGGTGCCCTGCTTAGCACCAATCTTCAAGGTTCAGGTCTTTGAGTGTCTGTGCAAAAACAGGCAAATGAACCTATCAAACACAAAGGTTTTTGGTAGGTTCACAGTTGCATGTTCAAAAACAAAAGTATGAAAGTGAACAAAGCAGTGTTCAGTTTAATTTGAACCGCACAGCAAGTTTAAACTTATGCAAATCTCTACCTGCAACATAAAGTTTTCCCTTCTTCTTCTTCTTCTTCTTCTTCTTCTTCTTCTTCTTCTTCTTCTTCTTCTTCTTCTTCTTCTTCTTCTTCTTCTTCTTCTTCTCAAGCAACTGCACCATTTTCCTTTATATAAACTAATTTCTTTTAAAGCTTCTTTGATTTTATAAAACATTTTTCAACGCATCGAAATGTCACCAGGATGGAATGGGGGGGGGATATGATTCACTGTGAAAATCTAGCTACATACACATATGCAGGCAAAAAACTTACATCAAAAGCTTCAATTCAAAGCAATGTCTCAGATCAAGAAAACCCATGCATAAACAATATTCTCGCCTGATAGTTTCAACAAAAATTTCAGATGAAACTTTATGGCGAGAAACCTACAGGTGCCATTTTCTTAATGTCAAAAGTACAGCATAAAAATTTCCAAGAACCACTTCTTGGCTACATCTCCATGACACAGAGCAATTGGTGGGCCACTGTGTGGGACAGGATGCTGAACTAGATGGGCTGTGGTCTGATCCAGCAGGGCTCCCCTTATGTTCTTATGTTCTTAATTGTAACGCCTTATTGGCAGGAACGCTTGCTCCAGTCCCAGAGGTGGGGCATGTTGTGCCCTCATGCCATGCATGTATCTCCTTGTTATTATCAAATTTGCACACTTTCAAGAATACCGCACAACAGTATTTTATTTTTGCTGTGCCTTTTGGCTGCATCTGAAAAGGCATCAAACAATACCTCTTGAGTGTGTGAAGGTAACTCACATGTGCGATCACCATGTATGTGGATATTGGTGGTATAAGTGCCTACAGGCAGCCGACACCCTCCTAGTCCCTTTCCTGCTAGGCAAGAAAGATATTTCTGAGGGCACCTTCAGGCTGTAAAAGGCTCACACTGCATGTCTGGGGTCATCACTAACATGGTCCTGTCATGTTCCTCAGGCCATCACCATGAACACTTGAAGCCCATTATGGATGCAGTCCTTGAAGATAACTAGCACTTTAGAAGCAACTGCATGGAGATGGAATGGGTTGTAAAACAAGCTGAAAATTGTAATCTTATAACTCTAGTGCATTATCTGATGGGGAGCACTTAGGCTTTTTTAAAGGAGGGATCCTGTGTCGTCAAATTCAAAGATCCAATAAATTGCCAAAATTAACCACTGAGAATAGTGTTACATGAAACTCTAATTTTTTAAAAGTTATCCATCAGTGATTTTAATTGTGTTTTTCCCCTCTTAACAAAATTCTGGAAATTTCACATAATCCTTAAGGATCAGGATTCGAACACAGACTCCCTAAGAATGACAAATTGGTAAGTTTATCCATCATCACTGGGTTTGTCCAAAATGCACATAATATTGCACAGGGTATGAAATAAGTGCAATCGAGCATGAGCAGAATTTGTATGGTTCATTTTCAAAAGCAAGAGACTGGTATCTTTTGATCAAAGTTTTGAATGTTCAAAAAAAAAAACTAGTTTCATTTTGATCTGGATGTCTGTATGAAATATTCAATTGAATTTGTGAATGCACATCCCTATCCAAATGATAGCCTTCCAGATATTGCTGTACTAAAGTTCTTGTCATTCCTTGTCACAGGCCATAGTTGGGAATCACAGGACTTTTAGTTCCATTATCTTCACAGGGCCATTGTTGGGCACCGACCCCAAATGTGATTGAACTTTGGCCAAATCAGGGACCAATTTCATGTGGAGAAGGTGATTGCATATGAACCAACCATCTGTTATTTCTTGCTGTTAGGTGTTGAATAGTGTTCAATACCAGGACACTGTACGGACATAAGCTTACCATCAGGGACTGCCTGATACATGATCACATTAGTTAAACTGTGGATACATGTCAATATGTATGCATTTGCATAAGATACATATCCGGTATTTATGCATTTGTATAGGATCCGTATGCAGGATATGTATGCATTTGTATTGGATATTTGTACGAATACATTCATATCGAATAGAATCCTACCACATTTGAAGGGTATCTATTCAATCGAATACAAATTTTCTAACATTCGATCCATTACAAATAGAATGCCAAAAAAACCATTCATGCACTTCTTTAGTCTAGATGCAGCATTATGCCATTGACAACAATCACATAAGTTATAAATTATAGAACCACCAATGGCCACGGCAGGACACAACTGGTTTCATTGTTATTGCAATTCATCAGGTGTCTGTAGCCTGGATTCTTATCCCTTAAAGGGATTCAAACTCCAGGGCTGATGCACAGAGATATTATGGTATTTGATGCATCAGCTGGCTGAGCCACTTAGTACAGTTTAACAATCACATAGGCTGTTAAAAATATAGCAGAGTGCCCCCGAACTGAATGGTAGCAAGGAGAGGAATTGGGCTAAGAGAACCAAATGGGTCTGTGTTCACCATCATTGTAGAGAAACACGGAAATTAGGGTCAACTCCCCTTGCTCACAAAATAAACACATAATAGGTAGCTTTGGCTTAGGAGTGCTGTGATTAGATTCTCTGCAAATTGGCTTTGTGCCTTTTGTTATCCTTTAACCAATGCTAACAAAAGATTCTTTGATTATAAATTTCGAGAAAAAGTGTTAAGAAAAAAATTCGTGTGTAAAGATTTGATCAGTCATTCCTCAAGGGTTCAATTTATAAAAATATGTCATGTAATTGTAATGGCATAGGGAATGTAAAGAGCCTGAGCATTGATTTACTAACATTTTTATTGGTCTGTCTACAGAATTAATGTTCTATTTGTAGGAAGCACCAGCCGACTCTTCTGATCTGCAAAAGAAAGGAAGGAAGGCTGGAATGTTTGCTGAGCTGCATGGACAACTGAGAAGTATACTACATTTTATTTTGTTACTGCCTACCTGCTATGGACCTATAACATCAGTTCTTGGTATTTCACAAGAAACACAGAAGCATAGGGAATTGCCTTATACTAAACCATAACAGTGATCCATCTAGTGCATTGCTGTCAGCATTCTGACTATTGCTTACATGGCCCAGGATGCTGCTGCGAGTGCCTCACATTCCTGAGCTGCTAAGCACTGGGCGGGTAGATGCATGGCTATGCCACATTAACCAGAAAGTAAAGCAGCAGCCCAATATAAAATTTGTTTCTAACAGGTTTTACCATACCAACCTGTTTCTAACAGGTTTTACCATACCGGTAGTGCAGTGGCAGCCATCCACACTGTGCATGCCGGACCAGCCCCGTGCTTGGTCAGCAGTGCATGCAGTGTGAATGGGCCAACCAAGTCACCATGGTGAAGTCAAAACTGGCATCAGGTGTGCAGTTGGATATTGCCATTGTGATCCTGCAGCTGTCCTTGACTGCACAGCTATAGCCATGCAGACATGCCCACTTGCTATGCAGCACTTGGAAGAGGGTGAGAAATTGCCTCAGGAGCAATCTAGACACTTCTGGAAAGGCTGTGGACTGTTTTTTAGCATCCACAATGGGGTGGCTCTAGGGAGGGCTTATTCTGCTCTGGGGTGGCTATACTGATGGGAAAAGAAGAAGAGTTGGCTACCTTGCTTTTCTCACCCATTTAAGGGAACTCAAAGTGGCTGACAAAGCTTTCTGTTTGGATTAAAGAGTTTTGTTTCCATAAAGAAAAAAAAAACCCACAAAGCTTTCCGTTCTTTTCCCTAGAACACCCTGCGAGATAGGTTGTGAGATAGGTGGGGCTGTGAGAGCTCAGAAAGAGAGCTGTGACTAGCCTAAGGTCACCAGATGGCTTTGTGGAGGAGTGCGGAATCAAACCCAGTATTCCCAGATAAGAGTCCACCTCCCTAATCACTAGACAGAACTGGCTCCAACAGGTAAGTGTGAAGAGGCCCTTATTTTCTATTTCTTTCCTATTTCTTCCTAGCATTTGCTTTTTTCAGTTCTGCTGCACACTGGGTTGAGACCAAGGAGTGCATTAAGGGCTACTATGAAAGGATAGAGGCTGAAAAAGCAGGTGAGCATTATCTCAATTTCATGTTCCTCATCTTAAGCATATGGCAACACCTATTGAGGTTTTCAAACAGGACTTTTTCTATCACATAAGCTAATATGATAGAGTGAATTTAGGAATTTCCCCCCTATCTACCACTGAGCTACACTGTCTATTAAAATATAACATAAATGATAAATGTAAAACTTGAGACACATAGACTCAGTCTATGGTATAAGGATGTCCTTATAGATCCAGAAGGTCGTAAATGACTTATTGACTCATAGCCTTTCTGCACTTGCTCTGGTGGGACAATTGGAGGCTGCTTCCATGCAGAGCATATGTACTATGTGGAGCCACTGCTATCCTAGGAGTGTACCTGCAGATGCTTGAGTGTGCCTCAGGTGTAAAGATGTAGAACACTAAAAAGTGCTCTACAACAAGCTAGTAAATGCTGGCACTGCTCTGTTTGTGAATGCAGCTTGGGGCAGGCAGCATAGCCATGGTTGCATGTTGTGTTGTTCAGTCACTGTGGCCATGGTGCTGTCCATGCCTGTTGCTGTGGCAAAACAATCCTGGTGATCTCAGTTACCCAGGCCCTGGGAAAGCGCTGGGTACGTTCTGGATTAGGGACGTACACAAATGGTTCTTTTGTATTTTATTCGTATTGAATTGAATGCAAGAAAATTTGTATTCGTTCTAATAGATCCCCTTCGAATGTGGTAGGATTCATTTTCTAAATGAATGTTCAATCCCACATGAATCCCATGTGAATGTGTACAAGCCCCATACAAAGCGTCATACAAATCAAAACATTTGATTCAAATTTGAATGTCAATCTTTGGATGTGCCGGCATTCAATTCAAATCCAAATGTCCGAATCTGGCCAAATTTTGAATGTTACAAATATTCGTGTACATCCCTATTCTGGGTGCATGGAGCATTACAAGGTGTGGATGCCCAATGCATCACAGAAATTCACCAGCTCACATGCCTGTGTAAGATGCAGGAGGCCCATAGTTACGGCCCAACCTCTTTAATAGAAGCCTGTTTTTATTACTTTTGAATAAATCTCATTTAGAAGATGGTATCAACTAAAAGCAAGTGGCTAAAACACTCTTTTTCAAGGGCAAGTTTATCAATGCAAACCCAATCTGCTAATTCCAGGTTGAATGATTATTCATGATGCTGATGAAACTGGTAATTCAGATTTCTGGGTCAGTTTTTGGTCAATGTGAAAGTCAGACCATCAGACCCTGGTAATAAGTTATCAGCAATTTGAACAAAGTGAACATTTGCAGAACTGTATAACAACATTCCATTGGAAGGCAGGCGAATATTAAAGAAGAATGAAGAAACTGAGCAGATTGTGTAGCAATAAGTTTCTTTAAAATGACGTGTCTGTTCGAAAAAAAAAGTAATATAAAATATTTTCTCAAAGAATAACAGAATGCACAGTATCGGCAAATAAAACATATCTACAAAAAAAAAAAAAACTTTCAAGTTTGAAACAAGTTATAAAAAGCCAAAACAATCCAAAGATTTGTTGACAGAGCACAGACATCAAATGAAACCCACAAATCAGCGCATTGTGGGGAAAGAACTTTATTTTATACCAAGTCACACCAATTACCCCTATATTGTTAATAACTGAAGCTTCTGTTCTGAAGATTTGATTGAATTAAACAGCCATAAATAGAATCAGTACATGAAGTTCTACAGGTTGGTGGTAATACAAGCAGCCAGGAAAGCAGAAGGTTGTTGGTTCAATCCCCAGGCTCTCTTAGGAATTAGACAATGGCAAACCACTTCTACATCTCAGCCAAGAAAACTGTGTAGAGATACCGATTGAGAATGCAGTCAGCCACGTCTTGATGCTCCCAACAAGTGAAGTACATAAGAAGATAAGAGAGCGCCTGCTGGGTCAGGCCACAGCCCATCTTTTCCAGAATGCTGTGACACACAGCAGCCCACCAATTGCTTCTGGGCATTCTCAAGTAGGAGACAAAGGAAAAACCTTCACCTTCTAATTCCCTGGAAATGGTCTTTAGAAGCATCCAGCTTGTCTCTCTGACCCGGAGGTCGTACTTAGGCATCAATTCTAGTAGCCATTGATACTTCTGACCTCTATGAATTTGTCTTAACCCTTTTTTAAGATGGTCTAGGCTGGATGCTGCCATCACTCCTTCTGAGAGTACATTCCATAGTTTGATCAATGACCTTTTATTTAAAAAAAAGACCCCTTGTTCTAGTGTTCCAGGATAGAGATTTTTTTTTCTCTATTCACCTTTTCCCCACCATGCATGATTTCAGTCAGGACACTTCTTAAATGCCATCTTTCAATCTAATTTATAGCAGATTGAATTCGGCCATGGAAGCATACATACGGCCATCTTTAAAGTATAACATTACATGCATGCAAAGTTTATTCACTTTGCGTTTAGATTTGTTTTTGTCTAGATAAGTGTTTGCATTCAGAAGACAATCTGAAAAGCTAAAGAAGCTCCTTGGGTGAAGCTTCAGCAGCCAGGGTTCTTTAAATAAAGTGGGGAGAGGGAGAGGGCAGAACTATGAGAAGCTCTATTGATGTGCCCAGCAATTGTTTCAGCAGATGGTAAAGTGGCAGATAAAATTAAAGCTTTTTTTAAATTATATTCTTCTTGCTCATTTGATTTTGAGGCTCTTTCTGCTCTTACCTTAGATCCAGAATACAGACCTCCTTTAGGCCACATTCTGGGCCTCCAGTCCTCACCCACACATTAATGGAGACCAAGAAGGTTCCCACTCCATTGGTCCTGCACTGTCTGCTAGATGAAACAGAATTTGGATTAAGGACTCTTTAAAATCCAGTTCTCTGGTAGCAACCTGAGAGTCATGCATGGTCTGGAACTACTGGAGGGTGCTTTTGAGGCATACCATAGCACGCCAACAAAAACCACCCTCCAGGGCCATAGTGTGAAACCAAAACCCTTCTCCCAAAGGTTTGTGTGTGTGTGTGTGTGTGCGTGTGCGTGCGTGCAAAGCTCATGTGAGCTTTGCAGCTGTAGGGAAGTGTGAGCCAAATCAGCACCATCACTGCTGATGGTGCTGATCTGTCCCAAGCCTCCACATGATACAGATCGGTGAATTACTGTGGGTAAGTGCAGAAAGGACCAAATTCTTACTTTTCTGTATGAGGAATGGTGACATGAAACAGGGTCACACTGCACTGATGGTATTGCCTCAGTGAGGAATGGCTGTCATTGGGCACATATAAAAAACATTTGAAAACACGTCTTGCCAGTTGCTCTGCTTTTTGTCCATATATGGAAATTTATAGGAGGTAGTATATCTTAAGACTTGGGTATGCTACAGCTGAACAACTGTGGGTCCATATGCAATAGGCTGTTCACTGAAGCTTCACACACACAGACAATTAAAAACAAAAACAAAAAACGCAGATCCAGAGCAGCTTTACAAGATAGCATGCAGATGCCAGTGTCACCGTCCCACTTTTAATACACTTGGAAAGTTCATTTTCTGACCTTTAATGTGGATAAAGGCACCAGCATAAGGACTCTGCATCTTTTGAGCTGCTTGTGAGTGCCTTTTTTTCTTTACTATATGCAGATGCAGCCATTGAAAACAGGTCTGATCCAGAAGAAGACTTCTCAGGGTGCTTCCGCACAGGGCTTAATAAATCCAGATCTACCACACCCGGATTTTACTAAATCCGGATGCCTGGTAGATCCGTATTTACGGGGTAGATCCACATCTAGTAGATGCGGATCTACCCCCTCCCTGTCCCTCTGCCGGTTCTGGGGCGAGGACGAGCCGAAAGGTAAGAGTCCCCCGGCTCACCATGCTTGGCTCCTCGGAGCCAAGCATGGCAGGCCAGGGGAGGGCCCTGGGTAGGCACACTTTCGCTGTGTGGACGCATCCTAAATGGATGCATTTTCACAGTGGAAGACCCACTAAGCACACATGAAATGTGGTGTCATTTTCACACCCATTTAGCACACTTTAAGTACGGATAGATGTGGACGCACCTCACCGGAAGTGTGCTAAATAGGTTCGAAAATGCGGACGTATCATCCTGAAAGTGTACTTAATCTGTGTTGCTGTGCGGACACACCTCAGCAGATGTGTCCGAAACAGCAACGCGTGTGCGGATGTGCATTTCCAGATGTGTGCTTAATGGGTGTTAAAGGGCCTGTGCAGAAGCACCCTCATTGTTCTTAGACAACCTCCTCCTCCTCCCCAGCAATTCAGAGGAAGGGCAGATAGTAAAAGTGGTAAAATAGTTGAGAAATCAAGTTACTCTCCTATTCCTCTCCTTCTAAAGGTAGAAAATTCAAGACATTTCCTGCAAAGTCTTGAAAATCAAATTCTGTTGCCCACAGCATCTACTTCATCCCTTTTAGAATTTCTGGCAGAGCTTTGCATTGGCTCAGTTTGCATGTTATGTTAAACCACAGTTAATGGCATGTATAAATTGGGCTGTTTTGTACATCCCTTGGCGCTGACTCGTGCTAAGAAGAAACGAAGCACAACTGCTGCTTTGTCATTGCAGCTGAATTAAAGCCAAGAGCAAACCTTAACTATAGATCAGGAGCCAGGGATTGCAGTGTGCTTTCACCCACTGTGAACCTGGAGGAGTGGGCTGGAGGGAAGCAGGAGGTACTCACTCATGCATGATAAGGTATGGTTTATGGCTTTCCATTAATGCATGAACAAGGTCATTATCAGAAATGTGAGGTTCCCCTGCAACAATAGGCTCATGTTGATTTCCCACCTCTTCCTTTGAAAGTGTAGCTGCTGTGATGCTTTTATTGATTCTACTCTTTTAATAGGTTTTTAATTTATCTGTTTTAATATGTGAGGTTTACAGCTTCTAAATATCAGTTGTGAGACAACCTGAGATTAGAAATACTGAAGGGTAGAAAATGAATGGTTTTGAATAAATAAGTGGCTTGAGTTTATCGTGCATCCCTAAATTAGGTATTTTCTCACACCACACTCCAGATCACTGTTTGCTGCTTGCAGATGCAAGCAAATGTCCACATGATGGTATCAGGACTGGAAGAAATTTGTGCTATATGAAGGTTGGCGAATATGAAGCCAGGCTCTCAGGATCACTTTGTTTGTTTTATTGACGCCTGTCCTATTACTTTCTTTCTTTGTCTGATATCGTGCTTATTAAGTTATAACAATAAAGCAAGCAACCATTTCCCATCAATAACAACAACAGGCTTCTTACCAAAGGGGAGAGATCCTGCACCCAACTGAATGTCTGGTTGTTGGGAATGGGAATGGATAACTTCTTGACACTGTTTAAAGTACTGGTTGCCACTACTTTATATTTCTACCCTGCTCTCTACCTGAAGGTCTCAGGGGTGGTTACAATACAATTGTAATAAAAGCAGATGAAAAACATGATTAAAAAATGGCAGTGCCTGTATCAGAAGGGAATGTTCTTCCCTCAGCTGAAGGCCTAGGTATAGACCAGTGATCTGATCACAAATAATGAAGGTGCCTCACTTACTTCAGAGGAGCTATAACCAAGAATGCCCTGCCACATGTTTCCACCTCCCTAACTACTGAAAGCGGGGAGACTGCCAAGAGGGCTTCACCAGCAGATCTTAGGGTGCAAGCAGGTCTATATGAGAGCTGTTCCTTTAGTTATTTGGGACCCAAGCCATTTATGGCCTTGCTGGTTAATGACCTGGGCTCAGTAGCAAATAGATGGCCAATGCAGTTATTTTAGGATTGGTGTGATACGTGTCCAGCCAGCAGTGCCAGTTAGCAGGCATCTTCCAGATACTGCTGTAACGCATACCAGGCCCATCAGCATCCTGAGGCCTGCACTTTGCATGCTCCTGATCTAAAGTCAGATATGCCCCTTATGCTATAATAATCCAGTAGGAGCAGTTGTAGCTGTGTGGTAGAGCAACTGCCTGAAAACCACAGGGCCAAGCCTGAACATCTCTCTGGTAGAAGGTAATGGCAAGCCATTCTGTATCTGCCAATAAAACTGCATGGATGTGTTCTTTTAATTACCAGAAGTTGGCATGTAACAGCAGCAAGAGCAAATTTTCCTAGATTCCTTTATAGATAACTCAGTAAGACCTTCCTCTGCTTCCTCTACTGAGCCTACACAGACTTTGGCTTACCTTCCGTACCATCTTCACTTGAAAATATAACATATTTATATGCCACTCTATGTGTGTATGTTCGTGTGTGAGAGAGAGAGTTCCTTGTTTGCAATTTTTGAGCATGTTAAATAAACCTCTTTGGAACACATACTGTGTTTCAGATCCCTGGACAAAAGCACAAATGGCCGATTAGCTCACTATCAATCCCCCAGATCCAGAATATGTAGCATTGCAAAGAAGGTGCAAATAGAGTAACATTGTACTCTGGCAATCCTCCATTGGTACAGAATTCCTTGAGGATCATATTCAGTTTAGCTGGAATAAATAAGCTCTACCTTGGCAGGCCCAAGCCTTCTATGGGGCCAAGAAATTGGATATCACTGCTATAAAGCGTGTGGAATATTAACTGGCTGAGCTTCATAGCATGCGTGCAACGTGAGGAGCTCTACAACCCACATTTTTAAAGGAAACACATAGCACTGAAGACAGTAGATATTTTCAATATTGTTTTTGCACAAGGTAATGACATTTCTCACATTGTACACTGGAAAATAAATCTTACTGGCTATACCCACACACTTTGTGCCAAGCCCTAATGAGTCCTTAGTGAGGGAAAGATAAAGGGTTCTATTAGATGAAAGCTAACCTTGTAAGATGGATAATCAAAGCCTTATGAAGAGGAGGAACTTTGAGAAAGAATGGTTAATAAATAAAAGAAATGGAGAAAGAACTATTGTACTAACTAAGGGCCTTTCTGCACTTACTTTGCTTAATCCAGATTAGCTAGATCTGGATTAGCTAGTTCCATGCTAGCTAGATCTGCATTAGTTAGATCCAGATCAACCACAGGCTTTAGAATAGCAAATGCATGCTAAAAAGCAATGCATTTGCTATTCCACATCGGTGGATGAGAACAACTTCCATGGAACTACCCATATTTTGATGCTGTTAGTCCACAGCAACTCCAGCACCTGCTGCAATTGCTTTCTCCCCATCAATCGAATGTTACATATGGGTGGGGGGAAATGCAGTGCCTTTTAAGGCAATGTAAAAACACATTCACCATAGATATGAGGTGTCTTTGCAGGCACTACAAAGACACCATTGGTGTCAATGTGGTAACTGTTGTAGAGGCAGTTGTATCTTTGCAGTCATGTTGTAACTGCACATATCACTCAACACCATGCCCACATTCTTCCTAGATCCATTCTAACTGCAGATGTTCCTTCTTTGCTCCAGATCAGGGAGTGGTAGCATGA
Organism: Aspidoscelis marmoratus; assembly: GCA_014337955.1. NCBI lineage: Eukaryota > Metazoa > Chordata > Lepidosauria > Squamata > Teiidae > Aspidoscelis > Aspidoscelis marmoratus. Next base: position 12,114,737 of record MTQE01003428.1, on the reverse strand, counting down.
ATTTGGACCACATTTGTTGGATCTACCACTAATTTGGATTAGTGAGCCCTGAGCACACTTCTGATCTGGATCTACTCTGCTCCTGTGCAGATTGCTGAGCAGACAACACATTCTTAGCAGCTCCTTAACCTAGATTAACATGTAAATGCAGAAAGGGCCTAAAAGTGACATCTTACTGCTGATGTTCTACCTGTTGTTGGATTCCAGCCACATCTGGTTCCAAAGAGCTTGGGGAACTTAATATCAGTTACCTAGAACAGGAGCCTCAAAATCTGTATCATGCATCATCATGAGCAGATGGAGCATGGAAGTAGTAGCAGGATCTCTCTTATGGTTAGAAGAGGACTATGAGGGATCATAAACCCAATTAAAGGTAAATGCAGGAAGGCCCTATGTTTTGTCAATGTCTCAATATTATATATATATGTTGAGGTTATGATCTCAGTATAAGTCATAAGATTTCACTTGAACCATATCATAACCAGTGTTTAGAATTAAAGTCTGGCCATTGGACACCATGCTGAAGATCACAGAAATTATAGGGCCTCTGTAGAGGAATTATTCCATTCTCTAGACATATTTCCCTAAGATGAGATTCACATAATTTTGTACCATGCTAAATCCTACTCTAATATATATACAAGTTTACTTTTCAGATTAAAGGTTTTCCCCAGTTTCTTATAATAGATGACTTTACACATCGTACATAGATATCATACATATTTGCTGTTTTCAAATATATATATATGACTATTCCAAATGCTGGGTGCTAAAAGCAAAGCACATACTTTTTTTCCAGCTGTTCATAGAAAAGACTCCCTCAGTATGCTGTTTAAAGGGTTCATAGCCAAGGTTCAGCAGGTCAGCCCCATGGCAGATGCGCACAAAATGTCCCCTTGGCAATGCTTCTTTTGGGTTACAGATGTTTGCATCCATGAAACAGAAAGAAAAATTCTAAGACAGAAGACAAGGTTGCTTCTTGCAATATAACTCTCCCATTGGATAAACTGGAAAATACCATGTGTGCTGCACAGCAGGAGAAATTTCTAAATCCAAGGGAAAGTTGGTTTTTTTCCAGAAACAATTAACAGACCTCAATATAATAGAGACACAGTATTTACCAAGTAGACAAGGTTCTTGGGCTAAATGCAGGAGCAGATGTTAGTACTGAAATGTGCCAGATTAACAAACACATTTCTTTATCAATAACTTTTCCTGTTTCTAGTTAATCTCTCAGTATTTTATGTTCTCAACAAATAAGCTTGATCTTTTGCATAATAATTAAGGATGGACAGGACAACATAATTCTGGGTCCTTCTGCACTCATTTTAGATCTGGGGTGTTTTTCCACTGTCACTAGAAGTACCCATTAAGTACCCAGTGGAAAAACACCCCTGGATAAAGATTCTCTTTAGGGATGTGCATGATTTTATTTTTTGTATTTGATTCAAATTGAATTGAATGCAAGAAAATTTGTATTTGTTCAAATAAATCCCTTTGGATGTGGTAGGATTTGAAATTGATATGAACATACAAATCCCCTATGAATGCCATAAGACTCCACAATGAAGCTTTGTACAAATGTATTGAAACATTCTATTTGAATTGAATGTCAATCTTCAAATGTGCCAACATTCAATTTGAATCTGAATATACAAATTCAGCCAACTTAGTACAAACTTTGAATGTTATGAATATTCATGAAAATCTCTATCTTTATCCAGATCACAGGTCTCCCATCCACAGGGTTGATAAAGATCAAGGAGGCTGTGCCCCCATTAGTTCTGCTCTGTCTGCACAAGATAGAGCTCGATTTGGATTAAAGAACTCTCAGTCTGGATCTCTTGTGGACCCATTTAATAAGGTCCACAAGAGAACCAAGGATGTTGTTCAAGATCATGGGAGGCATGCAGATGGCACAATTCTGTGATCTGGAACTACAGGGGGATCCATCCATCCATCCATCCATCCATCCATCCATCCATCCATCCATCCATCCATCCATCCATCCATCCATCCATCCATCCATCCACACTGATCTTTGAAGCCAGGAACGAGTTAGTGAGATGAGGATCTTTTTCTAAGATGCCCTGGCTGTTTATGGGATAGAGATGATACCATGAGCGAGAAGAAAGAAGGTAGGGAGTAGCATGAGGCGAGTTCCCCAGGCTAGCTCAAGAGGATGGCTGTAATCTGTCTCAACTGACTCCCCATTTGGACACATGACTGCTGAGCTACATGTTAACAGGATGGGACAGGCACCTTCAAATAATGGAAGCTGGGAAACAAGATGCCAGCAAAGGCACTGTGCAGAAACAAGCTTCGTCAGTTCCTGTGCAGGGAGCAAAATACAGCGTCTCCTACAATTTACCTCCCTACTATTTACCTTCACAGTCTCTGAAGTCAAAGATCCAATTGACAGGGTAACCAGCATGATTAGCTTGAAGGAATTCATCAAAAATTCATCAGAAAAAAATGGCAAAAACCCTGAGTTTTTAAATAGCCCTATTGATTTATTCATAACAAAGCATAATCAAGCATGCCAAGTGGATATACTGGTAAACAAAAAATAAAAAATAAACAAAGGCCCCGTTGGACATGTTCATATGCTTCAAACAATGTAACAATCCTGTTCTTGTACAGATCTAAATAAAGACTGAATAAAAATCAGCATGTAAGAGCAGTTGGTATAGAAACTATCCTTTCTGTCTTGACAACAAATGAATTAATAAAGACATCCAGGAATAACTGGGAGCAAAATAAAGACCATTTGAGGTGAAGGTGAAGTAAAGATTCATAATAGAGGAAAACATTGATAATTTGCATTTGAAAAGTGGTATGAGCAGCCATGAAGACTACTTGATCACATTTTCGTCTTGTTTGGTAAACTGAACTTCAGTTGTAATTCCTACTAGCTGCATGGATGTTTGCATGCATACAAATACATATAAATTTATATATGCAATTTAGTGCACTTTTTATCTTTCATTGTTATCTCTTTTTTTTCTTTTTGGTTTTTTGACAGCTTTTTTGGGGGGCAGTAGCAACAGCCATGAAATCTAGTTCATAACAAATTGTGATTTCCATTTTTCATATGAAGAATTTAATATCTAACTAGTGTTTTACAAATATCCTTTTACTAAACACAAAGATCCCAAGACTTCTTCAGCTTTTTTTTTTTTGTTACTCGACATTTATTACACAGACCTAAATGTGCAGCTAATAAAGTAATTGTTTGCAAAGGATTTTACACAGCTGGCTGGCTACACACAAAAGCTAAGATATTTTCAAATGTCATCCTAATTCTTCACATTGAATCATCAAATCAACTTGTACCTCTCTGAGATTTTTTTTTTAAATATAAACTGTATAGAACCTCATGAATGGTAATACCTCAAGCATGTTCAAGAACATAAAAGAATGCAAGCTGCCTATAAAACAGCACCATAAGGGCTATATAATAATATATAATAAATATATAAATAACAATATAAATAATAATATGTAATGTATTATACATACACACACACACACACACACACACAGGTCACATTCCCATGGTGGAGGATAATAGTGCCTGCTGTCCTTGAACATTTGCTCTGGTCCTAGATGAAGAAAGCTCAGTATCCTTCCACTTCCCATCTGTAGCATTTATAGAATTTGAACCTGGGGAGCAAAGTCCTCCTGGCTTCAAAGTTACAGCACTGCACAGGAAATGCCCTGGAAGTTAGTGATTTTTTGCTCGCATACTACAGTCTCTTTCACCATGGCATGCAAATGCCTGAGGGTATTGAGTACCTTCTGAGTTATTCTTCCCCATCCCCATGGAGTTAAAAAAAAAAAAGCGGGGTGGAAGCGAGACAGCTTAATGGTAATGGAGGATGACACGGGTTCCAGGTGAACCCACCCATCCCCATGAAAACAGTGGGAAATCCCTGCATCAGGATAACACGCTTTTCTCCACCCTCTCCCCACTTGCCTGAGTGTGCGAACACACGCATGCACGCATGCACAGAGAGGGTGGAATCCCTCCTAGAGGAAGGTCTTCCTCCTCCCCTCCCCTCTTTCTCCTCCACACCTGGGGATGGAGGAATCCCTGTCAGAGCCTGGCATGCTCCTAGTATGCTTGCTGGTCTAGTATACTGGCTAGCACAGAATGGCTCAAAGTCAGCAGTACAGAACTCATAACTAAAAGAAATGCCAGAACTCTGAAATGATCAAAATTCCCAACTGACACAACTCAGTGGCTGAAGTTCACTATTATTACCCACATGAAGTAGGGGAAGTACAAGAAAGGAAAATGCTTTTACATTTATATTTATCTGGCAAAACTTATTTATAATTGTAGGTGTAAGTATGAATAAAAATAAGAGCATTAAAAAAAATAGGAAGGGAAAGTGCCAACTGTCAGAGCTAGTTTATGATCAAGCAAAGCAGGTAGGTTGCAGACATCAAAACATCATACAATTTTGTACTTGCGAATTCACAAAACATTGAATTACTAAAACAATTAATAGGGACCTCATCTATTGAAACTTTCAAATGTTAATAACTTCTGCCATGTTCACAAGTCTATTGAATTATGATGTCATCCATAATTCAGATTGCTTCCTAGCTCTTACAGCTGTTTGTTTGTCTTACCTCTTAAGGATCTATTACCACAAATATATGTAAAAGGAATGGTCACGTTCACACTTACATAAACATATGCATACGCATTTACAACTGTGGTGTTAATACTTTGTGTGCAATGTAACATTTCCACAAAAATAGTGGTTCACATTTTATCCTGTGAAATATGCATTTTATACAGTTCACATTGCTAGAAAATGTCAAAAAGCCTCTTTGATGCGATTTGCCTTATCACAGAACTTCCAATTTGAATGTGACTTGTACAAATGAGATTCTTCAGAAAAAGTTATTGGCAAACACTTTAGGATCCTTCTTATGCTCATATTGGACGTAGAGCAGTGAAGAACTTTCCTAGACTGTGGCAGGAAGTGACTTTTTAAAAGATTTCAGAATGACCTGACAGCAAACAAGTGTTTGTCTTTACAGCAGAGCAAAAGAGCATATTAAGAATATCTATCCAGTTCATATGTATCAAAACTGGAGTATTTGTTATTTAGATAGAGATGCCTTTGTAGATCAAGAACAAAAGCACAGTAAGAGTGGCACACTGAAACTTCTGTCCACGTGCATTAAAAGTGGAACATCTATGGCCACCTCTCCGAGCCCCCCCCCATAAATTGCTCAACTTGCAAAGCCCAGGAGCGCGATCCCACTGGGTCTGGTCAACCGGAGTGCACGTGGCTGTGCAGACCGCAGCAAATAGCAACCCCAGCCCAGCAAGGTGAGTGATTTGCGTGACCCTGCCACCTGTTGAGCTGATTTCAGACCAATCATGGCAAGGGGGTGTGTCTCAGGGAGGGAGGTGTGCAAATGCTTCCCTCTCTGGACGGCCGGGGATGGCTCAAAGGCGCTTTTTACTGCTCTACATTTGGAATGTGTCTAGGACAAGTTGGGACACTTGGGGTGGTCTGGAACAGATCCGCCCGCCCCACAAGAACAAATGCAGTATCCTGGCACGTCGTAGACACATTCCAGAAGGCCTAGTGCGAAAAGGTCTCTTGTTTAGTTTGGTTCAATCTAGAACCTGGTTGAAAAAGCTCAATCACTTCCAGATAGAACACAGAACCATTTGCAAATGATTCAAACTTTAGAAAACATTAAGGCCCTTTCTTTTCTCCATGTTCCATTTTGCCCCATCTTTTTTTTTTAAGGCAAGGTTTTCACAATTGCACAAATCTGCAGCTTTACTCATTGCCCTGCCACTGAACTTCTGAAACTACACATTTACAAAAATGCAAGTGATTTCTATAGCTAGATGTGCACAGGTCAGGTTTTGGGGTGGGATTGGTTAAGGTTAGGTTGCATGTGGTGCATGATTTCACATACCACTGCTAATTTTCAATAGGTGAACACCTGGGCAAGCAGGGGACATTTCTAGGGTGTAAAGGCCTCCTGCAAGTTCAGGTGCACCTGCCTAGGTGTTGATCTATTTCAAACTATGAGGTTGAATGTGGATTGGCCTCTGTATTACTGTAGTGCATTCTATATGGGTTTACCTTGTACTTAATCTGGAAGCTGCAGCTGGTGCAAAATAGAATGCCCAGGTTGCTGAGTGGTGTACAGTTCCATGCACATTACACCTGTGAGCCAGTTTGGTCTTATGGTTAGTTTGTCAGATTCTTATCTGGTAGTCTCCTAGGGTGCTTCTGCACAGGGCCTTTAACACCCATTAAGCACACATCTGGAAACGCGCCTCCGCACACGCGTTGCTGTTTCGGACACATCCGGTGAGGTGTGTCTGCACAGCAACACGGATTAGTAACACTTTTGCGGCGGCATGTCTGCATTTGCGGGTCTATTTAGCACACTTCCGGTTAGGTGCGTCCGCACCTATCTGTGACTAAAGTGTGCTAATTGGGTGTTACTTGCACACCACATATGATGTGTGCTTAGTGGGTCTTGTGCTGTGAAAACACATCCATTTAGGATGCGTCCGCACAGCGCAAGTGTGCCTACTGAGGGCCCTCCCCCAGCCCGCCATGATTGGCTCCTTGGAGGCAAGCATCGCAAGCCGGGGGGCTCCTACCTTTCAGCTTGCCCTCACCCCAGAAGCGGCAGATCGCTGTTTCTGGAGCCAGGGTGAGCTTCCCTAAAGCCCACCCTAGCCCACCCGGGGGGGGGTTGTAAGTGTACAGAATCCCCTTCTTACCTGTTCGACGTCGCCCCAATTCTGCTAGGAGGAACCCAGGATGCAGCGCGCCTGCGTCCTGCGCGCCTCCTGAGTGGCTGGGGCTGCTGCTGGCATATATGCATATATATATATATATGCTTCCTCGTTTGTATTTTTCCCATTAGTGGAAAGGTTTCCTTTCCTGTCTCTTGTTTGATAGTTGCATGAATCTTAACACAACAGGTCTTATTCCCAAGAAAGTATGATTGCCTTAAACTAGATGAATTATTTTCTAACATGTTTATACAACAAAATAGAATTTGGTTGGTGTTAAAGTGTCTGCCTGATGGCATTTCACCAATCAGCAGAAATGGGCTCAGAATTCAGCCCTTTCCAGAATCTGGTGAAATGTCACTGGACTCTGAAGTGGACTTAGGTTTTTCTGGCCCCTGCTGTCTGTCTGCACTCAAGTGGCAGGAATTAATTTGGCTGACACTGTATTTGCAGAGTGGGTTTTTCCATTCTGCAGATTGCGCACTCCTGTGTTCAGAGTCTGTTGTCAGGAATGGGTCAGACCCTGGTGACAGCATGCATCAAAGTACTTCCTGGTCTTCTTTTGGAGAATAGCATTATGCAGATACTATGCACATTCTGTCCAGTTGGCATGGCTCAATGGAACCTTGTGAGTCTCACCAATGATAATGTGTGTTCCAAAATCAGGCCTAAAACAGTAAGGGCCTTTCTGAATTAAGGGTCCATGTACAACACTTCTAGGTGACATAAATCCTCACACTGATGTGGATCTATGAGGCTATGGCCCAACTTAATCCTGCTCCATTTGTACTAGGTCCTTAATCCGGATCTCTTGTGGGCCTATTTAATTGGGTACACAAGAAGACTAGGGGCCTTGTTTCAGATGGCACACCTCCATGATCCTGAATGACAAAGGGGGTACTTTTCAGTGGCACACCATAACACACCACTGAAAAGCATCCTCTCAAGCTTAAGCCTAGGAACTTTTGTTCCTAGCTGTCAAGGATATGGAGCAGGGGCAGCTGCAATGCTTACACAAACTTTGCAATTGCAGGGAGATGTAGGGTGGATCAGTGCCTTAAGTGCAGATTGTACTGATCTGGCCCATGCCTCTACGTAATCTGAATCAGTGGGTCTGGTTAATCTGGACCCACTGATCTGGATCAATCTGGAAATAAGCACAGAAAAGGCCTAAAATTACTTAGACCTAAACTTACAATGGAAACATGAGAAATGTGCAGTGTAGAATAGCTTTGCTCTTTTTCTTCACTCAGATTTATACCCTCCCAAGATTAGAGTGTCCAGGAGAGTTGAGTTACCAAAGTAATGCCTGCCCAGACAAAGTGCTATTGTTTATGGTGCTTTAGTTTCAAAAATCTCAGAGTAAAAAAAAGCATTCCACGCACTTTATCGATAACTCCAATAGATATAAAACTTCAGCATATTCCGTAGAAGTGGTAATAAAATGAGCCCATTTAGGCTTAGGAAATGCAAAAATAAAAACAGATCTGTCAAAAGATGCTTGAGTCTGAAAAGGTGAAGCATTCTAAGACTACATTTTGCTCTTTCATGTTCCATGTGAAAAGATCTTTGCTAAATAAATAAAGAGGGGGGAGGGGGAATTGACCAGGAAGTAGCTAACTCCCCTTTTTTAGGGATAATAGAATATAGTTCTACAGATAAATGTGGATAGCTGAAAAGTTGATCAATAGAGTTCCAGATTAACAGAAAGGATTTGATTGTCCTGCCCAGAACTCTGTAGGAAATGCAAGTCTGCTCTCCAGTCATTGGTTTAATCATTTCATCCCTTTCTCCTAATCTGATAGGCATATGATTGGAGTGATCACATCCACCTCTGCCATTTTTCCTGGCAGTGCATACAGCCCATGGGTCAAAAAAGGGCTACCCATTATGGGAATAACAATATGAGGTTAATGAGCTAGAAGAGCAAAAGGTAAAAGGCAGTCGTATAGATCTAATGAGAGCCAGGTTCACATCTTCAGTTAATACCACAGCTTTCTAGGTACCCTTACCCTCATCTACGCCAAAATATTATTTTGTAAAGAAATGGAGAAGGAAGGGAATTCTGTACCACCCTAAACTACTTGGAACAAGGGTGGCATAACCAAGTAATAAAGAAAATTCATCTTTTTGTCACTGGCAAAAAGTACAAGAGGGATATTTTCCACTTTGTTCTTGCAATAGAACTGCAGATGTTTCAGCATTTTATGCCTTTGGATATATGATCTAAGCAAGTTGCTTGCAGAAGGATACTCACCCCCAGACACACTTTTGATGAGATAGCCTGTGTACTATAGACCAGAAATATAGATGTTTCATTTCCCAGTCACCACCATTTTTGTGAAAGATGTTTGTGTCTGAATCAGTCAGTTTTTAGTTTAACGTCAGCGACTCTTTTGTGACATTGAAAGCTAGAATTTTCTATGATGTCCCAGCACTGTTGTCATGGAAATGTCAAATTTAGTGTTACTTTTCTCCTTTCTGAGAAATCTGTCATGTTCAAAGACCTCTGCAAGGAACAAAGGCTTAATGTGCACAATAGCTCTGTATGAAGGAAGAATTTTTATTGTATATATACATGACAAAGTAACCAGGTGAGAAACCAACTTTCATATGAATAGGATGAAAAACTGCTGTTCTGTTCACATGACAGTTATATTAGACCTGGATACGGGCACTCCAAAGTCAAAACTGGGTATGTAAAACTCTTGCTGACACTTAGCTGCTTCATGTATACAAGGTAATCCTCATACTAGTACAAGTTATTAGTATTAATGCAGTGGGCATTTAACTGTCCACACCTCTGCAGTGTGGAAAAGCATTAGAAGATTGAGAATCAGAGCCAGGAAAAGGATTAATGAGTGAATGAACTACCTATGTTCAATTGTGGCAAGCATATCACTCTGGGCTGCTGGGAACTGGAAATTGGTTCAAATTTGAATACATTCATTTAGTTCAAATTTAAATTCAAACATTTGAATATTCTATTGCATTTGTGGACACCTCTGCTTCACAACTGTCCCTTCAAATTCTGCTAAATGACAATAGTTGTTGACTTTTGGCCATGCTCCTGAGGTTGGAGGGAGCTGAAGTTCCACAGAATCTGGGTGGGTTATATATCTCCTATCCCTGATATTCCTGCCTGGGCAAAAGTTCTTTATCTTAAAAGTAAATATTTGGTAAATAGCTTTTTAAAATTCACAGTTGGATGAGCTACTGAAACAGCATATAACATTTTAATATTTCCTCTTGATGGTTATTTCAAGAGACAGAAAGTATTTTCTATATTGCTTTCCCCTTCAAACTCATTTATAGTTGTATTTCCAGAGCTTCTGCTGAATTTGGCACTTATTTATATTCCTGGGTAATTAAAAGCAAATGATGAGTAGAGCTTTCTTGTCAGCTTTCATTTCTAAAAAGTAACTTTTTGTGTGAATAAATTTTCAATGTGTATGAGAGACTTGCTTAAGAAGAGGCCTTTAATTAGACTATTATCACATTGGAACAGTTCAGGACTAAGATAATTTCAGTTATGGTGGCATTGACCAAATATTAGATGTAAGTAAAGTAGTTTCTTGGTCTCTGTCCCTGAAATATGTTCTAGTTCTGTGATTAGAAGTTTTTAAATCAGGAGTTACCAAATTATGGCCCTCTATATGTTGATAAGCTGTGATTCCCAGCTGTCTTTGCTGTTGGTCAGATCTGAAACTCAAGGGAATCCAGAGACATTTGGAAGCCATAGTTAGCCCATTTCCATCTTAAACTATAGTTGGAAGGAGACAATATGCTCATAGATAGGAGTATGTATGAATGCAATTTCTGGGATTTGATTCAATTTGAATCAAAACTTTAAAATTTGAATTTACCCAAATTTGATTCGACTAAAGCAAATACAAATCTATTAATTTGAATTTTTGATTCAAATTTGCACTTATGAATGTTGACAACATTTGTATGCCCATATGCATTGTTAGGCATCCTGTACACATCTGTACTCATCCCGTAGTTATCTCGTATGTGACCTGTTTTTGTCCCGTACGGATCCATGCAAATGCGTATGGATGCAGGAAAGATGTGTACGTGCAAGTACGCATCCTGTATGAACCTGTACACATACGAATGTCCAAATAATTCAAACAAATAGATCTGAAAATTCATTATTGCAGCCATTGTAAAAGGTTGGAGGACTACATAATGGTGGCAGTGGCAGCATCAGCAGGGGGTAATGTGATTGGGGGCATTGCAGGAGGGACAGGGGGGTTGCATTCCAAAGGGATGACACACTGGGGCAGTGTTGCAAGAGGGTGGGGGGCCAATTGGGGGGCAGTGACACCAAGGAGTGATGCAATGGGGGCATTGTAGGAGGGCAAGGGAGTAAGGGCAGAAACAATGGCGGATGATGTGATGGGGCACTGTAGGTGCGTCAACTGAAGCCTTTTCTGGATAGAGATGACTTGGTCACAGTAATCCTTGCTCTGGGAACCTCTAGATTCGACTACTGTAATGCACTCTACATGGGGCTGCCCTTGAAGACAGTTCAGAAGTTGCAACTAGTGCAAAATGCAGCTGCTAGAGTGCTGACCAGAACAGCTAGCCGGACACACATCATGCCAATTTTAAAAGGGTTGCATTGGCTGCCAATTCACTACTGACTCCAATTCATGGTGCTGACTCTCACTTATAAGGCCCTAAATGACTTGGGTTCCAAATATCTAAAGGAACTCCTCCCATACCGACCTGCCCATGCCTTAAGTTCTAGTGGTGTGGCCCTCCTGGTTGTCCCACTGCTTTCACTAGTGAGACTAGTGGGCACCTGGGAGAGGGCCTTTTCGCTGATGGCCCCCAGACTATGGAATTGGACTAGGGTGTATTGTTTTAGATTTGTTGAATTTTTAAAGTGCTTTTAATGTATATTCTGTTTTTAATCTGTTGTTTTAACAGTTGTTACCCACCCAGATAGAAATATAAATAAATAAATAAATAAATAATATTAGGAGGAGGAGGGGTCAGGGGCAGCAGTGTTGGGGTGATGTGATGGGGACCATTGAGGAAAGGTGGGGGCTGGTGGAGGTGTGATGCGATGGGGGTATTTTAGGAGTGTGGGGAGTCAGCCTGATTATGTCTTTGTGCTTGCCTGGTGCTGGCACCATCACTGCAATGCTGAATCTTTACTTCTTTCTGCTGAAAAAAGTGTGATGGCAGTGGCAGCAGCAGGTCTTTGCCTGGCCCTGGGTCTGTTTCTAGTTGAAACAGTGCTGGGATTATCTGGTTACCGGATAGTCCCTTTCTAGCTGGAAAAGTCCTCAGAAAAAACCAGATGACCACTTTGGCATGTGGACTCCAAGGAGTTAAAGATGATCTCATAAAACATGAGGTGTGACCATGCCCTTTGTCTATCAGATTTTATCCCTTAAATCTATTCATTGCCTGTAGGTGCATCAACACCTACATAATGGACAGTATTTAAGACAAACCTGTATGGTCTAGTCTAAATTTTGCAATAAGAATCTCATGATCTGAGCCACAGGCTGCTCTAGGTTTTACTTTTACTGACTATATAGAATTTGTCAATTGTTGGCTGAAAAGCATATAATCAATCTGATTTCAGATTGACCACCTGGGGCCTTTCTTCACTTGGCTCTCACAATAGGGACCTCACAATAGGGACCTGCTATCTGCATGTTCATGCAGACTATAGAAAGTCCCCAGTGAGGTCACCATAGTCTGCATTAGCTTGTGGCCAGCAGACTGCTATCCCAAGATATATTCCTAAATAAGCCCAAGTGCAGAAAGTGCACTGGTGATGTCCATTTGTAGATTTGCCATTTGGCCTGTTGGAACAGAGTGTTTCCCATGACCAGTGAGTTATCTCGATAGCATTGTCTGGGAAAGAGTATTTATTTGGTTTGCCAGCTTAGCACCTCTCAGATCCATTTCCTTCTGAACTTTGAACCAGGCATTTACCAGTCCCCACCCTTCTCTTCATCCTATTTATGCGCAATTGGAGGCCACTTTCCATAAAGCATTTATTTCCCTCCTGTACCAGCTCCTCTGAGTTTCAGCCACAGTAAAAATTAAAGCTGGCATTTCTCTCGATAGGCAGATGTGTTTCATAATGCATGCACAGAGTATATTTTATTAATTCTGTTTTTTTGTAGATCCCTGTTTGCATACATTTTATTCTTCCTTCCAGCTTCCTCATGGGAAATGTGGCTCCAGACCAGCATACAGGAAAGGAGCAGAGTTTGTGACAGTTTGGAGGATACAGGTCATGAAAACAGATACAATAATTAGTCCTGTATTTTCAGCCGCAACTTTAGAATATCCAAGATGTGATGGTTAGCCAAAATGCCACTATTGGTAAACAATTAAATGCCTTTTGACACATGTTTAAAAAGGAAATCAAAAGGAAACACAGGAGGGGAAAATGATTCATAATCATATATTTTTAGAAAATATTTCTTTCTTGTGAACTCCAGCTAATAGTGAAAAATAGATTGTGCAAGAATTTGATGCTAAAACATTGCTATGACACATTATGTTCTTGTGAAGTTTTCTCTAAATTCTTAGTGAGATGTATTCCTGCCTAAGAATAAAGTACAGTGTTTCAGATCTCTAACACAGAAAATATTTCCATGGTTCAACCCTGGGCCCTCTTCTTACATTATCATTTATACAGCAACAGGAGCCAACTATTATTCAAAGAGGTCTAACATCACAGAACCTTTTCACACCTAGGCAATCAGGGCGCCCCTTCACGCTCAAAGCACCCTGTGTGAATCTTGCCTGATTTTCCTCAAGTTTCAGTTACTTGCACAGAATAGTGTTATGCAAGAAATCACTGTGCATTTTATCCTACTGTCCTGGTTTTGAAAAGTTTTCTTCATAAAACATACTTCTCATTTTACGTAAAAATGTTTTCTGTGGTGGATTAGCAAGTGGAGACCACTGTAAATGCTGGAGTAAGAGCCCAAGGAAAATGTAATAAAACTACTATAAAATTCATATAACACACCTCCCATAGAAAGCATAGAACTTAACTATACACCTCATACCTCATACCTTCCTCTATCATCATTGTGAAGAGTAAACCATTTCAATAGTCCTAGGGCTTTGATACTTGGGCTACAAAAATCTGGATGGCTTAATTCATGTTGTTAGGTGCATCGTGGGAATGCCAGTCTCTTCAAATCTCTGGGTCATCTTTGGTATTTCCTGACCCTGAGTTGTTGATGTTGTGGCCACTTTTCCACTCACCCCAGTAAGCTTAAGTGCAGCCTGGCCATCATGGTAGCTCACCTCCACTGCCACTGGCCAGATCACCCTCAGAAGTGCTAATACTTGTGCACAGGGACCAATTTCCCAGCATCCTTATGAGGTGGCGGTACATCACAGGTACAAGTAGCCCTCTTCATTTGGTGCACATGGCAGCTACCAAACGTTGTGAGCTGAATAAAGTTCTCGGAGCATCTTTGGAACAGGAATTTCCCACCCTGCCCCTAAAATGACAGTCACCTATTCTTAGGGTGATAGTAAGTGTCCCTTGTGGAGGTAGTCATCTCTATAATGCAGTGAGGACATAGCCTTTGTCCTTTCTCCTTTCATTTCAACAGTTTAGTGGGCATTTTATCAGCGCTCAATGCTTTCCTACATGGCAGTTGGTTGTACCATACTTTTTTAATAGAGTCATTTCATATTTTTTTCTACAATTTTTTTCTGCTATTGTATGACCTCACTGTAAACAATACCAGTACAGTCATTCTACCTTTCCATGACCTAAGTTGCCTTTATTAGATTTCTTACACAATTAGACAGTACTCCTACATTAGATGTGAACTTTTCTGTAATTTCTCTTATCACTTTTAAAAGATCTGCAGGTTTCCCTTTATGCTTGGACTCCTTTATTTGTTGACATTTTGACTGAGACACACACATTTTTGCTTAAATTTTAGAAATCTGCATTCAACTATCTTCTGAATTTTTAACTTCTCTGCAGCAAATGGAGTTTTGTAAGATTTATGTTTACCAGCAGTTCACTAATTCTAATAGATATGATCCTGTCATTTATTGAATTATAGTCTAACACATACTTAGCAATGTTCATTTTCAGCATTATTGCTACTTCAGGGGATGAACTCATTTCCCGAGCAATATATCACATAGTAATCTGAGTTAAAATACTCCATTCTCACTTGTCTCAAAGCCTTTCTGCACTGACCCCTAATACAGACTGAAGGTCCACATAGTACATTTCTAGACCTCATAGATCTGCATGTTAATGTGGATCTATGAGGCCATATCCCTCACTAGTCCACTCTGTTTGCATTAGACAGTGTATGATCGGATGCTTCCTCACAGGCCCTTTAACACCCATTAAGCACACATTCCAATGTGCGCCTCCGTACACGGGTCGCTAATTAGGACACTTCCGGCTAGGGGTGGCCGCACAGCGAACCCGTTTTTAATGCGGATTTCAGTGGCAAAACCGGTTTGCTGCCGGAGCGTCCGCATTAGCAGGAGCAAATAAGCACACTTCCAATGGGTGTGTCTGCACCTATCCAGACTTAATGCGTGCTTAATGGGTGTTTTTAGCACACCACATATACAGTGGTTTTGCGCTGTGAATCCACATCCATTTCGGATGTGGCCGCACAGCGCAAGTGTGCTAACCCATGGCCCTCCCCTGGCTCGCCACGATTGGCTCCCCGGAGCCAAGCATGGTGAGCCAGGGGGCTCCTACCTTTCTGCTCGCCCTTGCCCCAAAAGTGGCAGATCACTGCTTCTGGAGCCAGGGCGAGCTTGCCTAAAGCCCACCCTAGCCCACCCTGGGGGGAGCGCGGCGGATCCCCTCCTTACCTCTTCGGCGTCTCCCTGAAACTGAAAGCAGGTGCCCAGGATGCAGTGCGCCTGTGTCCTGCACACCGCCTGATTGGCCGGCGCGCAAGTAAGGGCACTGCGCCTGCGTGGAACGGCTCCTGAGGGCAGGGGATGCCAGGCGCGGGCTCAGCCACTCAGGAGGAGCGCAGGATGCAGGCATGCTGCATCCTGCGCAGCGTGGTTCTCCAATGGCGTTTATGCCAGTGTCTCCATTAGGAAATTTCACTCTGATTTGTTATTATTATTATTATAAAAAATGAGCTGTGGTACCCGGAACTTTGGTTGACAAAATCACAATGATGAATGTTTTAACAGACCTTTCATGGTATAAATATTTGAGCAGAGATTTGTTCATTTTGGTTACTCTGTATGCAAATTAATTGCTGTTTAACATAAGTCCAGTCTTCTATTAGTTTAGAATTTGCATCTTAAATGATAGCATCAGTGTTTGTCTTGAATAAAACATTTCTAACCTAGACAAATGCATATATTCTTGAAGGTGAACTTAAATATTAAAAATACCCTGAAGATCTGGATTCTGTTAAGTAGGGAGAATGCAGCAGAACCTCACATAATATGTTGGTTCTATTCTGGGAAAGCATTGTTCAGTGTGCAAACATGTTATTTAAGCAACAGACTTCAATGGAAATCTGGGGATTAGGAGAACCATGGTGTACTTGACCCTTCAGTTTAATTGTGTTGATTTGCCTTAATGACAATTATATTCATTCAAATCGAGAACTGGGTTCTCAATCCATATCAATGGAAAAGGACAGGGACCTTCATAGAAAGAAGTAGAGCACAGCTGCCCCAGAGAACATCTACCATGGGATCAACGCCAGAACACACAAAGGCCATATCTGAAACCTGCACAACCCAGGATGCTTGCAGCAATGTGCACCCATATCCAGACAATGGTTATTCACAGACTACAAACATTTGCCATCCAACATGCCAGTCCCCAAAATACACCCAGACATAAGTCTTTCACAGGCTGAGTAGGTGAAACAGACTGATACTACTCAAGATATCAAGCCTATAGGGATGTGCACAAAGGAATCTGCATGTAAAAATATTCGAATCCATAAATTTTTACATTAAAGCAAAAGTATGGACATTCCAACGCCCGGACTTTTGAACACAGCAAACAATGCTCCTGGCTCACAAATACAAAAAAATCAATTGAACTGTCATACTTTTGCAGCAGTTTATTAATCAAAATAAGGTTTTTCCATGAAAAAAAAGCCACAACATTTTTTTGGCTGCAAATGTTTGAATGAACAATTTGATGACGAATCACATTTTTGGACATCAGTTTTGATTTTGAAATGAATGTGAATTTTTCATTCATGTACATCCCTACAACCTTTATGTACAACCAGACAAGGATTTTTTGCAGATTGCACAGTACTGGGGATGTGCAAATTGTGCCAATTTTGGTTTTTCTTTTTGGAGATACATTTTCTCTTTTTTGGTAATGCGCAAGTCGCCATACCGGGTAATGATGATGGTAAAAGTTCAGCAACTACCTCCACCTCTTCCTCCTTTTTCTTTTCTTTTTTTTCTACCAAGTTTACCTGGACTTATCAGATATTCACTGATACCGGAGTGTCTTTTACCATGAAAAATATAATTACAGTATTCCAAGCTGCAGAAATTTATCATATTTCACACATGCACCAGACTAATGCATCCATTGTAATAGCAAGGGGTGAATGATTAGGAAATTTTCTTTATGCAGCCTCTTAAGCAAGATATGCAAGACTCTCTACGGTACTGTAGGTGAGCCTGAAGAGCACAGGGTTTACTTGTCCACACACACAGCCAGCAATCAGCTCACCACCAGTTTTCTTCCACTGTTTCTAGGGGCAATCCTGCCACTATGCCATAGCCACTTGAGTGTTCTTTGGTCTAGTCTCACTGCTGGAGTCCTTGTGTCTTTGGGACATTTGTTGCGTCCAGTATGTTCGCAGCATCACAGCCAGGGAATGAACCTTTCCCAGCTGCAAGATTAGTGTGACCAGAAACAGTGGCAGCCATGAAGGCAGCTTCCTGACATTTTGAAGAGCACTGTTAATGTAGCCCTCTTCTAAGTGTGATTCCTTAAGGTACTGTTAGGGTGCATCCCCATAGGGGCTAAAATACGGGGTGGATTCAAATTTGGCATTGGGGGTTCCCATTAAATCCCCTAATACTCCAAATAAACTTCAGATTTTCCAGCCCTGTCCCCATGCGAGTTTTCTTTCTCCAGATTTTTTGGGGAAAATGCAGGGAAAACAGGGGTTTTCTGGCTGACTCGGATTAAAGCCAAACAAAGGAGGACAGCCGGTGGCCGGGTAAGTGAGGAAGGGGGTGTGGCCCAGCCACCGGCTGTCCTCCTTTGTTTGGCTTTTTGCTGAGCCAGCCTTTTCTTTCCCCCTGTTTCAACAGGGGGAGGGAAAAGGAAGAAAGGCAGCCAAGGACGTTGGGAGGAGGAGGCTGGCAGTGGCTGCCTTACTTCCTTTTCCCTTCCCCTGTTTCAATAGGGGGTGTGCAGAGGGGAGGCCACCCCTTGGATGCAACACCCCCTCACTCACTTACCCGGCCACCGGCTATCCTCCTTCACTCAGCCTAGGACATTAGGAGGAAAAGGCTGGCAGCAGTGGCAGTGGCTCACTGCACCACTTGCAGGTGAGACTGTGCACACCTGTGGGTTCTGTGGGAGCAGCCCAATGCACACTCGGTGCTGTTCCCAGCCTCCAACCCAACCCGCAGCAGAACCCGGAGCAAACCTGGATCAGAGTAATCCTGGTTTGCTCTGGGTTCGCAGTAGGTGGGAACGTGGCCTTAGAAACAGCTTTTGCAGTTACTGCCTTGGTCATTGCAAAAATCAGATGCTAAAATCTAAATCTCAGAAGTCTAAAGCCAAACATGTTTGTTGTTATCTAACCTCAGATAAAGCTGGTGACCCTGTGAGTTTTTGAGTATTTTAAAGAAAGAACAGAAAAGGAGAACCGAGAATCCTTTAGAAATTCTGCCTGCAAAGTCTGTTACAAATAAAGTTCCTGCACAGAAGATAATTTAACATTTGAAATTATTAAAAGTCCTAATAGGTTGTAGCTTAGTATCACAACAGTTTATTTAAAATGCATGTTCTAAAATGCATATTAATAATTTAAATAGAAGTAATTAAATATAAACCTTTATTTGGATTTTAAATTGCAGGTTAATGTCATAAAAAAAAGAATCAGACTTACAAAGAATGATAAACTTCATATAAGAAACAGGAATTTAATGCTACCTATCTATAATGCATGATGCCAAAAGGACATTCTTCTTGTGAATAAAAAGGGCCCTTCTTCACATGCAGCCATTCATGTCCTGCCCCTGATCTGTTGCAAGGCTTCAAGAAAGAAAAACAAGTGCAGTTGCATCTGATTTCAAGGACTGTTTCCTTGGGGGTATCTGCCTGTGAAACTTAGCTGCTGCACCAGCAAAATTGCAAGCAGGATTAGATGGAGGATCCAATCAAGGGACCAGATAAACCAAGTCTTGTACTCAGATGGATTGCAGCTAGAGCAGAACAGGGTCAGCCTCATTCAGACTCCATGTTCCAGTCCAGCCCCAGCCTCTGTCTCTGGAGAGCCCTTTGAAGGCAATTCCAAAGGCCATGAACTGGGGGCATGCCATCTGAACTCCAATTTGGTCTTCAGCTATATGAGGGCACCATTCTAGGTATTCTAACCTTGGCCATACTTTGTCCAATGTGGACAAAGTGTGATGAGGGCAGGCACTGCTGTAGTCTACACTATATGTGGATGACAGATCCTTGTTCTGGTATTTATCCCAGAACAATCTCAAATGCAGAAAGGGCCCTAGAAGAGTTCTTTCCCAGTGACCTGTGAAAATGGACTTCAAGGGAATTTCAAGAAATAATTGGGGAACAGAAACCAGGATTTAGTGGGTACCCTCTATCAGTTTACATAATGCCCTAGAGCTATGGAAACATCTTCAGAGGTGTCGTAGCCATAGGCTGGAATAAATAACCCTATGAATAATTCACCTGCATATTCACTTCCTTCTCCTCTGTGTGGAGTGATAGAGGTGGTAGGAAATGAATGAACAGGCCAATTCCTACACATGACACTTTTATAGTAGATGAAAATGGCTAACCTTCATGTCCATCCCCTAATACCATCACAAAAGTTTTCCATGGGTGCGTCCCCATGCAAGTTTGGTTTGGTACTGAAATCGGGTTCGCCAAGAGATATCCCCATGCATTTTTTATTTGATTCAATTTCCACAGACCAAATCACCCAAACCCGTGGCTGACCAGGACCAAATCTGAT
The DNA here is from genome assembly GCA_014337955.1 of Aspidoscelis marmoratus. Taxonomy (NCBI): domain Eukaryota; kingdom Metazoa; phylum Chordata; class Lepidosauria; order Squamata; family Teiidae; genus Aspidoscelis; species Aspidoscelis marmoratus. The sequence continues at coordinate 12,094,736 of MTQE01003428.1, read as the reverse complement.
ACTGGAAAAAACAAGTCTAGGCATGGTTTGGGGGTCTGGCATGCATTGCTTTGCAAGCTGAGCCTGCGCATGGGCTATTTGGGGATGAGATTGGCACTCACGTCATTGGGAGGTGGGTGTGCTTGCTATTCCTGCTCTGTGCATTGGAGATCACAACCGCTGAGACTTTTGGGAGTAAAAATATCCCAATTAGCAAGGCAGACCTGATAATGGCTTGATATTTGCCCCTTTTCCACAGCAAATATTCCACCCCCATTTCCTGATCACCAAGGCAGGCAGGATAATGGCTTGATTTCTGTCCCTTTTCCCAAATATTCCACCCTTGTTTCCCAATCACCAAGGCGGGCATGAGAATGGTTTGATTTTTGTTCCTTTTCCACGGCAAATATTCCACCCCCCGTTTCCTGATCACCAAGGCAGGGATGAGAATGGTTTGATTTTTCTCCCTTTTAAGCTTGCCAGGTACTCTCATGGTTCCTGGGTGGTGCGGAGGTGAGCAAAACTGCTTAATTACTCCACTGCCACCAAACCTCATATCAGCTTTGGTTTTTTTAAAAAAAAGTATTTTAAAATTTATTATTTTTTCTTTGAAGTCCTGTCTTCTGCGCCGCTAAGGAGAGGGGATGTGGCATTTGCAGCTGGCAGCACAGGGGCATTTGCAGCAGGTGGCACAGGGGTGGGGTGACATCAATCTGGCTTCCAATGAAGAGAGAGGGAGTGGAGAGGAGATGGTGCTGCTTCTCCATGCTGGGGTTTGGCCAGGTTTGCATGGGGATGACTGCATCCGCAGCCAACCCTCACCCAGCCTGCATTACTGGGAATGGAAGGGGGACGGGCAAGATTTGATCTCGGACCCACTCCCAGTCCCATGCATGTCCAATCAGACCCAAACAGCTTGCATGGGGTTGTGGCCCATGAGGCATAGCTATTATGATCTCCATCTGACTCTTTTTTCAATTTATTTTGCCTCTACTTTTCCTTAAAATAAAAAAAGGGCTAGTTTTGCACAAATCTGAAAATCTGTAGCTTCACAATGGAAAATTGCAATGCTGCAAACAGTCCTAGGTTAGATTTTGACCAAATTGAGTTTATTTGACCTGGCTCTTGATTGAACTAAACTAAACAAAGTGAAATAATCCAGAATAAAGCATCGATAATCTGCAGTAAAATGTATCTGGATGTGCTTTAGTTGAGATTTTCCAAATAATGTGGATTAAGTAAGTGCTGTCTAGATGTGTGGCCCTTGTGTTTCCAAACCTTCACCTTTCCTTGCCCAAGGTGGGGGCAGAGTGGTGTGTGAACAATCCCATCTCAAAGCTTCCCTAAATTTCCTCAGAAGCACTTCAGAGACTTTTTTTTTCTGTGTCTGATCACAGCCATAGTTTGTGGTACTTCAGAATTAGTCTGAAGGACCCCTGTCTTGCCTCTTTAAAAATTCTGTCAGCCATTTTGCCAAATAAAAATATGTCAGTCAATGCTGGTCTATTGGTATATTTCTAGTGTTGCCAGAGGTGTGAGTCACTGGTAAAGATAATTTAAATACAGAACAATATTTTCCCCTTCCTTCCTCAAAGGAGAAAAGAAAGATTATTAGCTGTTCCTTGCATGAAGTACATCCATCAGGACCTTTGGCTCCAAGATGAAAGCCACTCAGTTCTTACCCTTCAGTTTTCACCAAAGGTTCACACACTAAGCATGCCAATTCTTAAATAGGCAGTTGTATGCATGAAGAAAATCATGGATTGGGGAGGAGTGGGCCTAGGAAGGGAGAAAACAAACACACATCAGATCTCTCCACTGAGCCACACCTAGAAGTTACCGATTGAAAACCAGGGTTGCCAAGTTGGCATTTAGCAAGAAAAGAAAGGAGTGTATTTGATCCAAATCCACAATTCACCCTTCTTCCCTTCTGATAGAAATCCAGCTTTATAGTATAACTATCTTTGCAATAGATCTTTGGGTCGCTGTAGGCATGCTAGTGAGGATGCCACTTTCACGGAACATTTCTGCTCCTTCTTTCCTCACTGCTTTTTTTTCTGTCAAATTGCATGGAATGGCAGGCATTTAGCTATAAATGTGACTTCTTTTTTTCTCTGAATAAATCTCTTTCAGGTTTCAAACCTTTTATGTTCTGGATCAGGGATGCACTGGTCTGCTGATAGATCCATTAAACTGGTCGACCAGTGATCCAGATGAAGGTCTCTTTAATTGGGATCATGCTCTGTCTGTTGTAGACAGAGTGGACCAGTTGGTGGGGTGACCTTATAGATCCACACCAGTGTGCAGAGCTATGGGGCCTAGAAGTGTACATAGCTCTGCACATTAGTGTGGATATATAAGGCCACACTTATTAGGGTTCTGTGCAGGAAAGTCCATAGAAAGAAGAATGTATCTTTACAACTCCATTTTTTAACCATAAGAAAAGAGTAAGACAGTCCCACTATCAGCAATTACCGAGGTCCCCTCTCATCTGCCTCTTCTCTTACGCTTAATTTGAGTAGGAAATGCAGAAGTGGAAAATTACATGTAGTGTCACTGAGACACCAAAAACAGAGTTAACAGGACAGTGGACTTTGGCAGCCCTGTTACTAAAAGCTTTGTTTCAGAGATGCTTAGTTCCAGAAATCTCGAGTAAAAAGAGGTCTTGTGCTACCATTTTTGCTTTTTTTTTGCTTCCGTTAACAAAGCTCTTGTATGAATAAGTTGCTGTCAGTTCCCAAATTTGTTGGCAGCCATTAACAATTAGCATCTAGAATTGGATCAGAGTCCTCTATTCTGTCTAATTCCAATATATTCTCCTCTAATATCCTTTCTATTCTTATCTTCATGCTTTGCAATGTTTTATTAGTGATGGGAACTTTAGTTATAGAAAGTCCAAAGACAGAAAGTCATAGTCTTCCTAGCAGTGCAATGATACCTCTGAATCTGTAGTAACTCCACTTTGGAATTATGTCAAGGGCAGGGAAAGGAATGGGGATTGAACATTATTCTTTAAGTGCGCTCTCCTCATTTTGACCCTTGCTTGTTTGTGAAACCTAAGAAATTGGGAAAATGTTTCCATCCTCAGACTTTTGGTGCCTCCATACTTGAGGACAGCTGTGGAGGGACTTCAGAGCTTTGATCACCAGTAGCATTCCACACCATATACTCCTTGGATACTATGGGCGAGTGAAGCTCCTTGTATGGCTGACAGTAACAGGTTGTTAAGTCACTACATAGTTTCCAGTTGGTGTGTCCAACTAGAAGTGGCTGCACACGGACTCTGAAGCTTCCAATTGCCTCGTCCAGTGGCTTGGCAGCCACTTAGGTGCATGCTGAAGCTTTCGGCGTGTCTGGAGGCACTTGTAGCTTGAAGAGGGACAGATCAGGACAGGAAAATATCAATAACTAAGTTCCTTTGGGTTTGATCTGAAGCAAAAGATGTTTATTATTGGTTCTATAATTTCAAAGAGCAATGTTCCACCTTTGAAGTCCAATTCTATCAGCTTTATTAATTTACCATGAATTTGTGTTTTTATAACTTTTTATAAAAAGTTCTGCTGACAAATAGGTCTTTTGGGCTTCAGCTTTCTCAGATTATTATTATACAGATATGCACACACACATGTAGTTGCAAGGAAGGTTATAATCTGACAGCACAGTCTGTGTGAAATACCCACACACTCTCCAATCATGGAAAGTTTATTAGCAGTTCCTACCATACAGTATAGCTGCCCTACCTTAAGAACATATTTCTTCCAACAGCAATTAGTTGAGGCACTGGTGAATCTTCCAAAATGCTATCTAGATACATCTACAAGATGCTTTCAACCAAAAATTCATTCTGAATGAAACTTCCTTAATTTCATGTGTTTCACAGTTGGCTAAGAACCTTTCCACACTTACCTTTAGAACAGTATAGTTGGAGGCCTAGCCCACTTCTGGGCTTCTCTCTTCCTCAGTCTGGAGTGGAAGAGAGAGGCCATATCTCTTGGTAGACTGCTGCATCTCCACTGGATGCCATATAGCTCAGTCTAGTTGCCTAGACTGGGATACAGGTCTACTGGCATCCCAGGGGTTTGTGAAACTGAAAAGGGAGGCATGATGAAGGGTGCACACTTTTCTGCTCCAGTTTAGCAAGGGACTGATTTTGGTGGTGTATCAAATGATGCTGCCGAAATGGGACACCTTAGGGTTCTGTTTCAGAATGGCATAGGGAACCCCTGTGCCATCCAAGTGCATGCCACCTTGTTGTGTTCCAGCATGGAACCAGAGGCCTATTCACACTTAGGCCTCTGGGATACAACTAGGACAGCATTCCTAATTGTAATTCACATTCTGAGAAGGCTGTGTCTGTCTAAAAGAGTCCATGCCTGTACCAGAGCTGTGCTAGTCCCTGCCGGACAGTTCAGGTAAGTCCGGGGTTAACGTTGGGACAGGTGTGGAGCAGCGGCAGGGACTGCATTCACATTCTTTCTGTCCAGGCTGCTGAGGACTCCCACCTCCTGGGTGCTGCTATTGGCTGCTGCCAGCCACATCACATGCTTTGTGATGGGACAGCTGGTAGTCCTATGTTGGGGTGCTATGCCCTGCCACTGCCTGGATCAGGCCCACAGCAGCCAGAGGGGACCTGCCCATTGCCCAAGATTGCCCAGGGGGACATGCAGCCTTCTGCCCCCTCCCCCACACCACACTGACCTGTCTGGTTTGCCAGTCCAGGCTGGATGCATCCTCAGGCCACCTACAGTGACCAATCCTGCACATTGTGCACAGGCATAAGAACAACATAAGAACATAAGAGAAGCCTTGCTGGATCAGGCCAC
>MTQE01003428.1:12013630-12069122 GCA_014337955.1 Aspidoscelis marmoratus | reverse complement strand
CTCCCATAATCACTATGTCATGTTTTCGTGAAAGTTTAGCCATCTGGTCTTTTCTTAGCGCAGCTATCTGGGTGATTTGTCTTTGCTCAATTCTAGGAAGAGGGTGTGGGTTGAACTAGCAAACCTCTGCCTTCCAGAGTTTGAGGTACAGGCACTTCCAAAACATACTGCTATTAAATTGCAACCTCAACCATTTCTATTGAATCAAAGTTATGGAAAAGAGGTCTAGTAAATGGATTGGCAAAAAAGGATTCCCGCCGACAGCAAAGTTATCAATTTTGAATCAAAGCCATGACAAAGTAGCCTATCATACAAATCAGTGAAAAAGACTTTTGGCCCTCCTGGACCAAAAAAAATATCAATTTTCTGAGGTGATGCCTGACTGTAGACCTATAAGAAATATCCTAGTTGTTCAAAGTATAATAATGTTGTAGAATTTAAAATAAGAAAATAGATTATTAAAGTTACAAATCTTCATGGCCTTGAAAACTTTAATAAAACATTTGTCTGTTAATATTGGATATTGTTTCCATTCTGCCTATATCTTCAATTGTAAAAAAAAATGACCACTTGAAAGATGCCAATATTTCTTTTTCCTTTCCCAGCCAAGGCTAACACAAGAAATGCAGTTATACTGATAAACAGTTCATCATTTACAGTGGTTTAAAATTTTTAACAGCCCTGCATAAATTGAAGCCTAGATGTTTAGCCTTCAAGGCATGCAACAGGAAAAAGTAATCTGGAACATCCATAGAGATAAATGTTATAACTTCATAGCATTTTGCACACAGTTAATAGATCAGTTTTAGGCATACACAATTTGTATGTCTGTGTGCATACACTGACGCAGCATTAATCTTTGATGCCCACCATACAAGGACACCGCAGGGCACTTCTACCTTTAATGTTTGTTAACAGATGTAATCCTGATAGAATTGCATCACACTTGTAACAATATTTAGTCTGCAAATCAGATTCCTAACACTTACTGTGTAGCAGCATTAAAAAGTCAAGATAAAATAGGTGAGGTTCCAGGAAAGTTTAATACAAAGTGTGGATTTCATCTGAAGAAGGCTGGTTTCCTAGCTGAGCTCTGAGGGTTTGGTTTGAGGGAGGAGGGGTTTGTGGTTACTCCTGACTTAAGAGGAGCTAGTAGGAATAGTTTCTTACTGCAATTGGGAGAAGAAGATCATTTGAGTGTGGATTCATTTCCTGAAGAAGTTTGGCAGAGAAATCTGGTGGAATAACTGCTGATAGGTAACACGGATCTTGTAAGTTTTGTTTTGCATTTGGTATGTGACTGGTTTAGTAGCTCATATGCCTAAACAGCCACTGCTGCCACAACATTGCACTCTCCGTCAAGGCTCTAGTAGGCCTTTCAGAGGTGTGGCTACAGCTGGAGAGGCCACCCTATTCAGGAATTGTGGGAAATTGCATGAGATTTCCTCATGATTCCTGGTTGGGGAGTGGCCTCTGCAGCTGCACATACACCTCTGAAAAGCCTAGTAGAGCCTCAGAGGAGAGTGTGATGCAGCACTGGTGGCAACAGTGGTGATGAAAGATGAGTGGGAGGGAGCAAGGTGGGACAGAACAGGAAAGAAGGGTTGGGGGGTTCCCTTCACATGTGAACATGGGGGTTTACACAAAGTCAAGTATCCTCCCCTTTGATTCATATGCTGGATTAGATGGGCTGTGGCCTGATCCAGCAGGGCCTCTTATGTTCTTATGTTCAGTGATGGCCCCTAGGCTATGGAATAGTCTCCCACTTGAGGTACATCAGACACCTTCCCTGTATATGTTAAGGAAGGCAGTGAAGAAGCACTTCTTTGCCCTGGCCTTTGGTTAAATGGGAATACACTTTCTCTTCCCACTTGCAGACACTGCCATTGTTTTAATATATATTGTTATTGTTTTATTATATAAATCCTGGTTTTAAATGTTGTTACTCATCCTGAGGCCTTCAGGTATAGGGTGGATAGAAATGTTAAATAAATGAATAAATAAACATTGTCACTGAAATGATACATGGGAATATCTGTAAAAATTACAATTTAACATCAGTAAAGAACTGTTAGGAGCAGGTCAAAATACTATGGAACATAGTACCTGTATACATGTTTACTTATGAGGGAACCGTACTGAGCTCAACTGATCCTTACTGAATACTATGAGCTTATATCACTGTAGTCGCTTGCCTAATTTGATAGTTCCATTTCTTGAAACTGGCACATTATGTGAGTCTTTGTGAGCATTTGCATAAAATGATCTTGAATAGCATTGCTTTGCCACATTTCACTTCTGTGCATAAGTAAAACTGTTTTATGGAAGAATCATGTTCTATGAGGATTATTAGCTGTGACTGTGAAGTGAAGTAATATGACTTTCATTCTTTTCAGTTTCTGTTGAGTTTTATTCTAGTAACAGCAGCCTATTTTGTTAGTTTACAGATAAAATAGTATAGGTTTAGTAAAGGTATAAAAGGTGTTCCTCAGGATTGGAGAATGAGTGTTTAAATCCTCATAATAACTGGACTCAATCTTTGTCACACAAAAGACAGAAACTTTGTGAAGATGAATCACACAACATGAGAGAGCCTCTTTGCATCACATGTTTTGTTTTTTTTTTCCTGTGGAGGCATTGCAATTTTGTTTCCAGAATGTGAATTAGAATACTTAGAGGTATAGCTGCAAGACCAGTAGAGAGGAAATCTGCAACTCTATTTAGACTTTAATTTGTAGAATCATATACAGGGTTTGGTGTTTCAGTTTCAATTGAACTAAACCTCCATGAGTTTGTTTCAACCCAGAACCAGAGTCAAACAATTCATGAATATTAAGAGGTCCAAATGATGACAGACAGACCATTGGAAGAACATTGGGGAAAGTACCATAAAGGACACAATGTAGTTGAACTTGAGCAGTTTGTATCAAACCACTCTGTTTGACTTAGGAACCCTGATTCGGTTCAAATCAAATCACCCCCTTTCAGACAAGGGCTGGACCTGGTTCAAATCAAGTGATTCAATTCAAACAGTCTGAATTCAAACCAAATTTGCACATACCTAAATGTGAGGTAGCCAGTCAACTTACTCTGTATAGTATTTACAGCAAAAATGGGGGAGTCTCCTTTATGCATGTTAAATTACAGTAGAATAGTGTTCATAAGTGACAATATTACATAGCATTAGTAGTAAAGAGACTATGTAGCACCAATGTTCATCCTTATAAAAAAAAAGTCAGCTTTCAAGATGTCTTTATTTAAGGAACTTGGACCATCCTGGAGGTTCTGTCCAATAGTTTTCTGCTAGAACATGCCCAGTGTCTGCAGAGAAGTTTCCCAAAGGGTTCAATCATACCATCCTTGTCCTAGTGAAAATTCAATGGCTGCATCCCAGAGTGGTTGGATCTGGGACTGGGTGCAAAGTTGTTGCTCCAAAGAGTACAGACTACAGTACACACTGCTATGGATACCATGGGGACTGCTACTACAGGACCACACTGATGCTCTTGAGGTGTTCTGTCTTAGCTGTTAGATATTCTGCAATTCTTTTTGTCCTCTTTATCACCATCCTCTTGAGTGCAGAGTGACTATTTGAGTTGGCATTCAGGAATCTATTTTTCTGTGTGTATTTTCTATATCTGAAATGTCCCAGTCTTCCTGAGGATTTTCTTCTTACTAGAAAATCTAGGAATGGTAGCTCTTCTTCTTTTGAGTTCCTTGAATGGCTCAGATCAACAGTGGTGATATACCACATCAGCAGCCTCCTTGCCGACATATCTACTCCAAATGACTTGCCTGGAGTTTAGGTTGACCCAAGAGCTCAGCACAACACTCCACAGAGATGCTCTGGATTCTATGACAGTAGTGATGATGTGGATGATGGTGAAGCTCACTTAAGTCTGGGAACTTGACACAACCTCCTGTGAAATTCCACCAGACTACTAGGGACAGGGTTAGGGAAGGACTTGACTCAGTCTGGGAGCTCGACATGACACCCAGCAGATCTCCACCAGACCTGAGGTCTGCAACTGTAAATTGTGTGGAAGCAAAACTTAATTCAGTCCCATGCAGGGTTCCTTCAATTTGAAACACAAGAGTACTAGTCAGTGTTGGGAAGGGTTCTTTGGATAATTCCAACTTCACAGCTGCATTGGCACCTATACTAGCATCAGAATCCTAGATGGGTCTTGACTCATCAATGTAATTGATTGCTCAGATCCCTGAAGTTTCAAGACCAGAATGTGGACATTCAGGTATCAATGCCTTTAAGAATGGACCCTGGGGCTGACCTCAGGGCTGGATTCAGAATGTCCAGTGATTTTCAATGATGGAAGTCTTTGAGGACAATGCAAAAAATGTCACTTCAGAATTTACCATTTAGTGTGATTATATCCAGTACTGTGCTGCTGCCATTTTGAAACTCTGTAATACCAGTCATTGCCTGTCTGTATTTCTTAGTGATACTGCATTTCCTTTGCTGTAATGGTAAAAGTGTAACTGTTATGGGATAATTTGAAGTGGCGTTGTCTCAAGGTTGCTCCAGGCCTGAAAGAAAAAGGGAAGTTAACTCAGGTGTTTGAAATGTAAAGTACCCAGGGTAGACTTTGAGGGAAAGTGTTGAAGGATGTACATAATTGCTTAATTGGTTAATGACTTGTCTCATTATCAGAAAGAGGGCAACTTGGGTTCTCACCAAGATTTTAGTTTGGAGTAGGGACGTGCATGAATGTTCTAAACATTAGAAATTTGATCAAATTTGATTGACTGTGGACATTCAAATTCGAATAAAATGCCTTCACATTCAAATTTAAACATTCAAATGAATTTCAAATGTTCCAAAACATTTGTTCAAATGATTCAGATCATTCAAATGTACAGATACATATGTATTACATATGTATCTGTACGAATATCATATGTATCTATATGCATTTGTGCTTATAATATGGAACAAAAACAGGATGCATATGGGATAAAACAGGATTTGTACGAAATGCGTACAGATACATATAACACATATGAATGTTTTCGACATTCCTATCTTTAAATACGAATGTTGTCAACATTTGTATCTTCAAACTCAAATCTAACATTCAAACAAATTGATTCAAATGTATTGGATTTTATATGGTTTTTGTTGCATTTGGATTCTATACATTCAAATTGAATTGAATGTTTTGACATTCGATTCAACTTGAATTTGAATGCAAAAAAAATTAATGCACATCCCTAGTTTTGAGAAAGCTTTTAATATAGTTTTGTCAACTGAAACACTGTGTCTTCCTTGGGGCAAAGGGATGAGAAAAGTCTCTGGCTTATGCTTGGAGGCCTATTTCAGGCTCCAGTATGGAATTTCCACTTCCCTGATACAGTCAATGCTAAAATCTAGTTAATGAGCAATAACTCACCAAAACAGTATCCCAGACAGTATTATTCTATACATCTAATTCTGAATCTCTTATTCTTTACACTTGCCAGCAATCGTCAATCTTATAATAACACAGAAAAATAATTTAAAAATGAATGTGACAAAGCAGAATAATTTACACTAAATTAAAAGACGTTTTGGATAAAGACATATTTCAGATCAAAAGTGAATGCAGTTACCTAATCAGAAGCTACCTCACAAGCAATTTGAAATAACTTAGTTCAAATGTTCAACATAATAAACCTATGCTGGCATCCTAGCAAGAACCAGCTGAGAAATGTGATTATATTTGTTGGCCTCCTGCAGTGATAGGATCACAATGACAGCTGAGAAACAGCTTGTGAAAAAGTTTATGTGTATGTTAAGACTAAAAATATTGTCACACCATTGCAAGCAGAGGAGAAAAAAAGAGAAGGTAGATATGAACTAAAGGTCTCTTTTAAGGTGTATGCATGAATACAGAGATATAGTTTAATACGTTTTACAGATACTTAAAACCACCTAATTGAATAACAGTTTCAATATCCCACAATTAATTGATTTCCCATTTTCCCATTTCCAATGATTGGTTTGTGGGTACGTGCGTGTGGATCTCTGAGAACTACTGAAATTTCAACCCATCGAATGGGAACAGCATCCCAAAGTTACTCAGCCAGGAAAGGCCGGCCAGGGGTGGGGATGCGTCCCGCAAGTCTGCCTGCCATTGGGTGCCAGCACCCAGGGGCAGGCAGCCCTGTCAAGCCCCTTCCCCCACTTCTTGAGGGCTGTACAGGGCTCGATTGAGCCCTGTGCAGCTGGCACATAGCCACCCGGGCATCCACCCACCCACCCCAGGGCCCGTGAACAGCTTCTCCAATAGGGGGCCACAGCACGTCCACATGATGTGCGCTCCCGGCGTCCTTGGCTCATTCCGAGCCTGGACACCAACCAGGTAGGTCTGCGTGTGTGCCATGCGTCCCTTTGATCCAGGCGCCTACGCCCCGCAGAGGGTCCCGATCGGGTGGGAGGGAGCCTTGGCTGACCGGAACGACGTGCTCCGGTCGCCCAAGGGGTCCCTCAGCCACTTCCCCATAGGCAGCTGGCCCTGGGCCCCAGGGTGGGGGTGGGTGGGTGGGTGGGGAGGGAGCTCTGATCCAGGTGCCTAAGCCTCACACAGCCCCCTCACCCCTCCCCCGATCCTGGTGGGAGAAGATGTAGTAATCGCAAAGGTTTGCATGGGTTTTCTCCTGGCTTCAGCCTGCCATTCATCAAGCCTCAGAGTAAAAGGAATCGCCCCGTCTCTACAAGCTTGCAGTGCACACTCAACACCAGCAGGGGCTGGACTCGTAGCCTAAAGGCTTAATGGACGCTGGCCGTGTGCTGCCCGCAGACAACAGCCTTCTCTTCCTGCCTGCCACAGGATGTGACATAAGAAGGACGTCTGACCTGCTCAGCTGATGCACTCCACCTATCAGCTCCCGGGATTTTCTCCTGAGGTCACTTCCTTCCCCGCCCCTCTGTGGCGGGTTATTTAAAGCCCTGCACAGAAATAAACTCTCTCTCTTCCAGCTGATCTCTGCGTCCTGCCTCTTCTCTCTCCCTCCCCATTTTCTAGCTCTCAGGGTCAGGCCAAACAAAAGGGGCCTGATCCCTGGTTACCCGGGCCAGTCAGGTAACTGGAATACTTTCGTAACATCTGGCGTTCAGGAGCTGCAGCAATCCGCTGTTGATCCCCATTCCCCGGAGCCCTCGCATTTCGTGGCATAAGCCGGATACGCCACAAGAAGCTTTTACTCTGCTTCCAAAGCGGAAGTGAGAGTAAAGGGGCACCTTCTCCCACCAGGATCTGCCAGCAGAAGGGCAGGGGGCACCCTCCCCCTTCTCCAGGTGGGCATCCCCGGTGCCTACCAGGAGCAGGAGGGAGGCAGGCCCCCCACCCATCCCCCCAATCCATGCGGGAGAAGCTTTTACTCCACTTCCAAAGCGGAAGTGAGAGTAAAGTGGTGCCTTCTCCAGACAGATTGCGGGCTGGGAAGGGCGGATGGGGGCACTCTCCCCCTGCTCCAGGTGGGCACCTGGAAGTGGAGTAAAAGCTTCTCCAGGGCAGATGGAGGGGGAGTTTAAGCTCTGCGGGGCTTAGGCACCTGGATCAGGTGGCTAAGCCCCGCAGAGCCCCCTCCCCACCCCAGCATCCCCATAAAGAATGGCAGCTGCTTTAATGCAAAAGCAAACCAGCCACCTCATCTTTCTTTCACACTGTGTTTGTGTCTGTTTCTTTCCCTGCCTTCCCCTTCTTTCTCTTGATTTCTTCCTCTGTGGGTTTTCTATTCTGTTTCTACACCCCCTGTAAGCTTCATGCGCTGCTTCCTCCTTGCCACCAGATCCCACACGCAGCAGGAGCAGCTCCAGGGCCTCAGAGGGGAGAACAGCAAAGTGGAGAACAGCCCTGCAGCTTCCTCCTTGCTGTCGGATCCCACATGCAGCAGGAGCAGCCCGACCAGCCTTTGCCTCCGAGGCTGTTCTCCCCTTCGCTGCTGGGGATGCGGAGGCAGAGGTGGCAGGAAGACGGAGGTCCTGTTCGAGCTTGGAGACACCCAAATGCTGGCACTGGGCAGGAACAAGGGGTGGAGAGATCACTGGTCTGAGCTGCTTTTTTGCTTCTAAGCATCTCCATGCTCCCAGGAAAATCCCCAGCCTCCCACAGCTTCGGATGTAGAACTGTTGAAAGGGTGTGTGTGTTCTGCCGTGGATTTTCCTCCTATGTGGCTCTGGTAGCCTGGAGTAAGGTTCTGCATGGGGACGCTCCGAAGCAAAACAAAGCTTAAATCCAGATTTTTCTTTCCATGGAGACGCGCCCTAGGTGCCTCCTGGACAGCAGTGTTGGCACCCTCTTTCAGGTGCTGTACTATGAGTGGGCATGCTGGCACCACTGTGACTGCGCAATTGCACACTGTATCCAGATTGCCCTGGCAACATCTGGATGCACACTGGATGTTACACACTCGTTGCCATGATGATTCGGCCTGCTCTGGCCTAGTCATCTGCACTTCAACCGCTGCCTGGCCTGTACAGGGCTTTAGCAGCCCTTGAGCTGTGGATGGCTACCCTTCTGTGATATAATCTATAATAAGACCCAGTGCAGGAAGGGTCTCTAACTGATCATGCAAAGAATGCTTACGAGGGAACATAGTGATGCTGAATATTTGATGAATGAACTTCATTGTTCCAGTTCTCTATGGATGAAAGAGTGTATCAAAACCTAAACAGTAGCCACAACCTTTTAAAGAAAAATGATAGACACAGACACAAACTGAGCAAAGCAATGCACATTTTATTGCAGATGGGACATTTTTGAAGAAATAGATTTCAGGCATTGCTTAACTGATAGTTTTGTTAACACAGCAGAGAAAGTACCTTAAGGATCTTATTGAATTTAATATAATAATTGATTTAACAGATTGATTTATGTCCTCCATGAAGTATGCTTCCTAGAATTCTGAAGTGAGAAGTGGACTGTGATTGAAATAGCAAATGACTTGTCTGCTTGCTACATCAGCATACTGCCACACTTTGTTCCTGAAATAAGAACTTCACCAGCCTTTTAAACTTTCTGTCTTTCTGTTGCCACTTGCCACTTTTTTCAGACAGGCTGGAGATTAAACACGAACAACCACATCTCCAGGTGACTTCCAGATCCAGGAGCCCTTGGCCAGCATGAAGGGTCCAAATATTTGTCCAGTCATTTTGCTCTCACAACATCCACTGCTATCTAGCCCAGAGGAGGTACAGTATATGTGTAAGTGCCCCCTAAGAGTGTTAAGCTTACATGAGTGTTTTCTATATGCATATGCCTCAGTCTTTCTCTGCAATGAAAGTGTATGTTGTGCAATAGAAGTGCTTCTACTTGTATCATGTTACACGTAGTCAGACAGGCCAAGAGTCAGGTTACCAGAGATTCATCAGTCAGTCAGTCAGTCAGGGTCAGGAGTCCAGGGATTAACATGATCCAGGGGTTACCAGGGAGATCCGTTGTGTTCAGTGTTGGTGGCTGGGTGCGACTTCCTTATGAAGGACTGCCCAAACCTCTCTGGTGCAGCTGTTTGGCATGAAGGTGAGCTGAAAACCACAGCTGTTCTCATTCTCTCCAGAGAGAACTCAGTTCTGGGCATGGCTCAGCGTCTGAGTCTGAGGCCTCCACATCCAAGGGGACATAACCCGTTTCTAAGGTAGGTCCCTGAGGTGCTCCTCTGTCATTTTGGCTGGCAGGGGCAGTGCCCTCAGCCTTCGAGGAGTCAGAGAGGGCACAAGACATGGCACCTTGGAATTGTACTGGATAACACCCCATGCAATCAATTTGAAGGTGTCTTTTGCTGAAAATGCTGACAGGGAGGCAACAGGAACCTTCTTCAGCCCTCAGAGGTGCCCTATTCAGGCAGGTAGAGATATGGTCACAATAGCCCAGGGAAAGAAGAAACATTCTTCAGCAGGTGAATTGCTCACATGACCATTTCCAACTTTGACAGACAAAGAGATTGTTCCACCATGTTTATCATTAGACTATATGAATAGAAATGGCCCCCCAAAAGAGTCTTTCATAGCTAGTGCTGTGTTGTATTACGCTTTTAATGTTTATTGATTTTCTATCATCACTTTTATTACTATAGTTCATAGGTGTCAATGTTTTACTAATAAATAATGAAAACTTCTGTCCTCTAGAGAAATATAAAGGGAGGGAACAAGAGACTATAAAAGCCAGAAAAGAATATAAATACTTATGAGAGAGAACTTTTCACTTCAAAGTGCTTGAAGAACAGCTTATTTTAGAACTTACTCCCTCAAGGGAATTTGTACTTTCTTCTCTGGCAATCAGCAAAAGATGTTGATGCCAAGTGTGAATTAAACATTCTAGCTACAGCTTGCTGAAACTGCCTCAAGTAACCCCCCCCCCACACACACTATCCCATAATTTTCTGTGACTGATCAGTGTTAGAATAAAAAAAAGCAAAAAGCAAAAAAGAAGTCTCAAATCATACATGAGGATATAGCTGTCTATCACCCACTGCCTAACTTTAGCAGTGGCATGCATATTAACATTGCTTTGAACATAAGTGAATATTTTTACAGGAAGGAGGGCTTTTCATAACATCCCCAAATGCTCTATGTTTCTGTTCCCACTCTTGTTCCATTACAGCAATGAAAATATCCACAGAATATGAGAAAGACAGGTTTGTAAGCATGTGAATGAGACCCTACTTCTAATTCTTCATTTTTAAATCCTATGTGTAGACAATCTTATTACCTCCTTTGGGATTCAGAGTTTCGGATACTTTGGGTTTTTAATTAATCCAAATTAATCCAAATTCACCTCCCTTTATATCAGTAGGGGTGTGCATGAATATTCGAAGGTATTCAAAATTCAGTCAAATTTCAAATTTTGGATCTATTCATTCAAATTATCTGAACATTCGTATGTGTACGGGTTCGTACACGATGCGTTCTTGCGGATACTCATCTTTCCCGCATCCATACTCATTAGTACAGATCTGTATGGGACGAAAATGGGTTGCATACAGGTTAACTACGGGACGCATACAGACATGCACGATGCGTACGGATGCATAAGGGATGCGTAATGATGTGTATGGGCACATATAAATGTTTTTGACATAAGTGCAAATTCGAATAAAAAATTCAAACAAATAGATTCAAATTTGCTTAATTCAAGTTGAATTTGGTTAAATTTGAATTTTAAAGATTCAATTTGAATTGAATTTTTGGATATTTGATTCAAATCAAATCAAATCCTGAAAACTGCATTCGTGCACACCCCTAGTCTAGAGATATGGAGGAGGAAAAAGAAAAGAGCCTTTCTTAAAACTGGTTCTCACCCATGCGGGTTCTTCTTCAGTTCAGGATCAGAGGGCACATGGCTGTAGATCATGTGGCAGTGTGTTGATGAGGACGGTAGTGGGAAGAGAAGAGGCTTTGAGCTAGCTGGCTAGTCAGTTTTTATGTTCTGTTACTCTCTGGGCAGGAAGGCTCCTCCTTAAGTCCAATCCATGAGAAGGAGGGAGGAAGGGACCAGTGGGGTTTGGGGGTGGCAACTCTGAAGGTTCCATTCAGGTGAATGGAGAAGGGAGGGGTCTGGAGATGTTTGGTAGGGGACAAAATGTAGTTGGAAGATTCTTGCGGGCAACCATCCAATCAAGGGGTGCTTCCGCACAGGGGCTAAAAAAACCGGATCTCCGGCACCCGGATTTATTAAAACCGGCTCCCCGGGGAACCGGTTTTAATAGCTCCATGTACACGGCAGATCTGGTTTTGTGGGGTAGATCCAGATTGGAGATGGGTGCTGTGCGGACACGTGGGACCCGTCTCCAAACCGGATCGGAGGGCCCTCCCCTGGCGCACCACGATTGGCTCGCCGGAGCCAAGCATGGCGAGCCGGGGGACCTCGCTGCTGCGGCTCGGCTTCGCCCCAGAAGCGGCAAATCGCCACTTCTGGAGCCAGGGTGAGCCTCCCAAAAGCCCGCCCTAGCCCACCCTTGGGGAGTGCAGTGGCTCCCCTCCTTACCTGGATGCCATCACCCCAAACTGAAAGCAGGCGCGCCGGACGCAGCGTGCCTGCGTCCTGCATGCCACTTGAGTGGCCGTGGCTACGCCTGGCAGCCCCTGCCCTCAGGAGCACTCTGCGCAGGTGCACTGCCAGGACTGGGGCGAGGGCACGCCTAAAGGTAGCAGCCCCCCAGCTCACCATGCTTGGCTCCGGGGAGCCAAGCATGGCGAGTCGGGGGTGGGTTGTTTCTTAGCACACTTGCGCTGTGCGGCCACATCCGAAACGGATGCGGATTCAGAGCGCAAGACCACTAAAAATGTGGTGTGCAAGAAACACCCATTAAGCACAGATTAAGCACAGATAGGTGCGGACGCACCTACCGGAAGTGTGCTTAATTGCCCCTTCTAATGTGGACGCGGAGGAACCAAAGTGGTTTTGCCGCCGAAATCCGGATTAGAAACGGGCTCGCTGTGCGGACACGCCTCGCCAGAAGTGTCCTAAACAGCGGCCCATGTGTGGAGGCGCCCATGTGTGGAGGTGCTTAATGGGTGTTAAAGGGCCTGTGCGGAAACACCCTAATAGGAACAATAGTTCCTGGTTCCAGTTCTATCAGCACCCCAGGCAAAGATCTTCCCAGATAGTTAAGGCAAACAAAGGCCGTCCAGGGCCTTTCCCATTGAGGTGAGCATAAACAAACTAGAGGAATCAGCATTTCCAAGAAATTCTGTAAACTCAAGGAGTATTCTTTTGTTTGTCTGTTTTCCAAATTCTCCTGAACATATATCTTATGGAGGCATTATTTCTATTTTGACAAGCTTTGCTTGGAATTATGATATTACATACTCATAATTCTTTGCATCCAGGGTTATGCCAATAAATAAATTTGCTATAAGAATTATAAGGCAGCATTGCTTGGCAATGTCTTATGGCTGGTTTCACCATGACTCAGAGAGAAAAGAGGGTATGGGAGGTTCATAGGCTTATAGGGTCATTGGTCTATGGAACTTGCTGCTAGAAGAGATGGCAACAGCAACCAGCGTAGATAGCTTTAAGAAAGGGTTAGATAAATTCATGGATGACAGATGTATTAATGGCTACTGAAATGCATGCCTAGGTACACCCTCCAGGCTGGGGAGACAGGCAGAGTGCCTTTAGGAGCACTTGCTGGGATCTGAAAGCTTTTGTCCTTGTCTTCTGCTTGAGATGCCCGTAAGCAATTGGTAGGCCACTGTGTGGGACAGGATGCTAGACTAGTCGGGCTGTGGCCTGATCCAACAGAGCTCTTCTTATGTGGAGTGGGAATATAAATAAAAAATAAATACCCATGGAGCTCCAAGGTACAGGTATCAAGAACCTTTGCATGCCTGCAGGTTCAGGGATAATAGCTTCACTGCAACTAATAGCACCCATTAGTACCTGGGAAAGACAACTGCTATTTGACCTATATTCATTTAATGGGAAGGAAACAGAATCTGTTCTCTGATCAGCCAATTACAAGGCAATTACAAAGACACTACAAAGTTCTTTTCTTAAATCAATTTGTCAACAATCCCTCATTATACGAGTAATTGTTATAAGAGGCTTCACTTATAAGAGACTGACAAAATTCTACATGTTTTTCACTACACAATCAGATTTTCACTTATGACAGGCCACCTCAGGAACAATGGCAAAGAGAATTAGCTGGAGAAATTTGGCAATTTGTTATAGGATTATTCAGTTTCCAAGCAGTTATCACAGGATGGATGAAGGTCTTATGATGAGTGATAACTATACTCTGAAAGCTCTATAAATGAATCATCAGGTATTTCTGCACTTGCCTTCCCATCCGCTGGATGGGAAGAGTGCATAACAGACTAATGCATACTAGCGTTCGTACTAGGGAATGCTAGTACACAGTTGCCTAAGCCCCACGTGCCTGGACACTTACCTCTGTCCAGCTGCATGTCTGATCCCTGGCAGGGTGCTGCCATTTTTTATTGTGGCACTCTGAATGCCTGCACATGCACCATCACTATCACTATGGTTATGATGATACTCTGCACATGCGCAGTCACATCAAGGTCATCTGGGGTGCCAGTGCACTTGTGCAGTACCTCAGACGACTTCCTTATCTGGCAATGGTGTGAATGGTTGCCGTGTGGATGGAACTGGTAAGGTTTTGGTCAGGATTGGGTAGGGTTAGTGTATTTGTAGTGCACGATTTCATGTACCACAGATAGTTTGCAATAGGTTAACATCTGGGAAGCCAGGAGGTGTTTCTAGGCTGTCAACAGCTCCTGCAGGTACAGATGCACCTGTCCAGATCTTAGCCAATTACAAACTAAAAGGCCAAGTGTGAATTGGCCTCTTGGCCGAGTTTGTTTCCCACCATAAGTGTTGGTCTAAAAGATGAATTAGGGTTGGAAAAAGTTTATGACATCTATTAATGCCTTGTTAATATACAAAGGTGAGAGGTAACAAAAAGTTAATCAGAAAATTAGATAGGACTCCGCAATATTTTGTTAGCCATCCCTGGTCTGCATGTTGTTTGTGCATCCCAGTGTACAAACAGAGCCCATGATGGAGAAATTTATGGGATCCCAAAAGCCAGTTATTAAAGATGTGCCAAACTGGCTCATTTTCAAACCAGTCCAAATTGAACCAGATGGTTTCACAGGTATGACCTTGAACCTGAACCATCCCCATTCGAGGATGTGGATTCACACTTGAACTGAACCAGGGAGGTTTGGCCAAATTGGTTTGTGTTCAGCAACAATTACCCTTTGAAAGAGCTTTTAAAAAGCAACTTCCAGTGGTTTTTAAAAAGAATGAGCAGGTTTGAATCTGTTTGACCCAGTTTGAGTTTAAACCTAGGGCTTCATGGTTCAGCTTGTTTCAAATCAAACTACCATTTCAACCAAGTCTGTGATAGGATGAGTCTCCATTTCTTTAGCCTATTTCTTCTTATTTTAACAACACAAAAAGGCAGCACATTGGGATTTTGTTGGCAACTTCAAAGCTTTTTGCCAGGCCCTTATGGAAAGCTAGGCACCTGCTGTGATTAATAATTTTATGCTGTGAGGACATTAAGTGTTTATTTGCATTTCTTCTAATTTGTGGGCTGACATTGTTTACTAGGTAATGGAAATGTTCTGGAATTGATTTAAGATTTTAATTATTTGATTTATGGAGAAGCTACAAGTCAGTGGGAGGAGTTACTGCTTTGTGCATGAAAAAGCTCAGATTCAGTTTGCAGCATCAGTAGGTAAGCCTGAGAAAAGCTTCTGATAAGGACACACACTGCAGTGCTAGGCAGATCAATGGTCTTAATGAATGTGTAGAGGCTTCCTATGCTCTTGGCTTTAAAACAATAAATATAACGAGAAGATACTTTGTCTAGACACTGACATTATCCTGGACTATGCCCCAGCTTGTTCCAAACATCTTGAACATTTCAGTTTGAGCGTAGGATGCAAATCTTCACGCAGAAAACTTTTAGTTTGTTGATGCTGGTAACAGAAGAAACAAAATACTTTGAACTGTGCTAGTGCATGCTACTCTCATGGCTTGGGGATGAAGCAAGATAGACCTTTATAGAATAACATCTGTTATAGGCAGCACCTGTATGGCATGCAAATGACATCACGGAAATGCCCAAGGAGGGCAGGAATCATATGGCCCCACACCCATTGGGCTTCCATCCAACTGCAGAAGGTAAAAAAAAAAAAAACCCTGTTAGAATCCCTTTTCACACACAGCACAAAATTCTGATAGCATTTTCCATCCCCTTCTCTCCTTGCTACCTCTTTTGCTCTCTTCTTGGCCTTATTTTGGAAAAATACAGAAAATATTATATTGAAAGGGGGAGCACGTCCTGTGCCTTCCAAAATAGGGCTGGGAAGAAGTTTGAATCTTTGACTTTATCATGGGCAGGAGGAGGCCCATGCAAACTAAAGTTGCTCATTTCCATCTCTGGCCCTTTAAGCACCCTATTCTACTGTTGCACAATTCCTGCCCTTGTTTTCCTTTCTCTATGCTGATCAGTGTCTGAGACTATTTCTAAAAAAGGACACTTGAGTCATCTTTTTTTTTCTTTTTATGTTTTCATTTATTTTTCACTTTTGTAGTGTTGTGATTGCTCCTTGCTCAGAAAAGGCACCCAAGGTCGTGAGCAAAGTGTAGAGTAGGGCTGTGCATGAATATTCAAAAATTTGAAAATCCAATTCGAATCTGACAAATATTGATATTCAAATTCGAATCAGATTTTTAAAAATTCGAGTTTGACATTTGGACGGATTTTCAGATTTCCAAAATACGATACAGATATCTGAATAATTCAAATGCGTTTATTCGTATGTATCATGTACAAATTTGTGTGAAAATGATGCGTATTTGCACTTATAATTCAAGATGCATACGGGATAAAAATGGGTTGCATACGGAATCACACAAATTCGTATAATGGTTACAAATGTTGTCAACATTCACATTTTCAAATTTGAATCAGATTTTCACATGTGCTGATTCGAATAATCTAGATTCAAATTGGAATTTTGGAAATTCAGATTTTTCGCATTCAAGTTGAATTTTCAGATATCTGAATCAACTCAAATTCGAATGCTAAAAGTACATTCGTGCCCCTGCCCAGCACAGAGTCTGTTAGCAGACATCCACTTGATAGCCAGCCCAACTTTCAAACCAAGGGAACAACAGGCCTTGGTCTCAGAGTTGCATGCCATATAAACTATCCTGTGACCTATAATCTGCTGGTGAGGCCCTCTTGGTGGTGGGAATGCATAGCAGGGTTTTCTCAGTCATAATGTCCAGGTTATGAAACAGTCTTCCATCTGAGATGCATTAGGCACTACCATTGTATTTCATTCAGATGACTGGTGAGGACCCACCTGTTTAGCCTGGCCTTAGGCTGAAGGAACAGCACGGCCTTCCCATTCAGGCATTGTCCCTGTTTTTATAGTGATTTTATTATGACCCACCTGAAGACTATAAATGATTCTGGAAGTGGGCCATTTTCTGGAGCCCAGTGAATGTTGCTGGGCTCTGGACCAGGTTCTGGGATGTTTTTGCTGCCAGTGCTGTTCACGTGGTACAGCCTGGTCTGGGGACCCAGCCTGGCCCACGGTGATTCTGCTTTAAAGTAATATCTCACTAGAGTATTCTCAGACATGGATTCCACACCAAGGAATGAACCAAGCACTGCATGCCATGAAACATCATGCCTTCCCATGGTACATATTAGTTTGTAGACCATGTAGTAGTCCCAGCACAATCAGACATTACCCTAAGAAAACTTGCTCATGTTTTCTACATTTTCTGTCATGCTGTTCCCGCTGAAAGAATTCTCCAGTTTGGATTCTGCCTGTTCAGACACTACCTCTGTAGCTGGGTTAGACACAAAGAACATTCAATGCTGCTGAAATCTGATGCTCCATAAGAGAGACCAAACATACCTAAACATCCCAAGGAAAAGAAAACCAATAGTTAGAAGTGGTCTTCCTTGAGTTTGCAGACTTCACAACATGCTGTCCAGTTATGTTTCTTGACAAGATTCTGGAGTCCCATAAAACTTAGTTTCATTATAAAATGGGTATTATAAGTAAGTTATTTTCTTGCTTTGAATTAAAATCCAGCAAATATCACTGCTGCAATCTTTCTTGATACATTAGAATCCATACAAGATCATCAGTATGCATTGTCACCAAATCCCAGCATGAGGGACTGTTGCTTTCACAGTGAAAAAAGAACCTCATAAAAAGGAAATTCAAGACTACCTATGATTCTTTTTTTTTCTTTGGAAAGCAAAGGGAAAAAAGCTCAGAAAACTTAAGATATATATATTCCATTCTATAGAACTGGCAGCAATGGGAGGCGGTGTTACTTGCGGTTTCGATCTGTAGACTTTCACTTACTATAGTATGAGTTTTCAGGTTATTTTTCTATTGATTGAATGAGGAGAATGTCAAATACGTGGTGAATGTATTGCTTAGACAATTTATGTTTAGTGTTAGAAGGACCAAATACCTCCTAACAGTTTTAAAAAAGAGAAGAAGATAAGAGGAGCCCTGATAGATCAGGCCGCAGCTCATCTAGTCCAGCTGTCCCACACAGTAGCCTACCAATTCCTTATGGGCAACTCAAACAGAAGGATTTGTCATGCTTTAAAAGATGGAAGATATTTGTGTCTACTAAACTAAAAACAACATAAAACCAGAACTCTAATTTAAATAAATAAATACTTTTATTGCATTGCAAGTTTAATTTTTTTTTAATCCCTGAGAGGCAGGAAGCATTCCATTCTATCTCATTATAGAGTATAAAGTTTACATCACTGGTTAGAAAGTTAATTACACAGGGGACATTTCCATAAGAACAATTGGTCTTGTCTTTAGCCCAATGTCATTCTTCAATTAATGGTCAGGACAGTGACAGTATTAATTTATCAGCTGAGGCATCTCAAGTATTCAATTAGGATATTTTCCAAGAAACTCTTACTAAAATGTAATAAATAGCCCTGCCACTTGTGGAAATGATTTTCTTTCTCCTATTGATGATTATGGTAGACAAGGGGAATAACTAAGGTCCTTTCTGCACTGACCTTTACCCTGGATTATATTCCAGATTATGGACCTTCTATCAGCATGCTAATACAGATTACAGCAGGCCATGGGCAGGGTCTACCATAGTTTGCACCAGCATATAGCTGCCAGGTCCTTATTCTGGGATATAATCTAGAATAAGGCCCAGTGTAGAAAGGTCCTGAGTTTCATTCTGGATTTTATCCTGGAATAAGGAGCAACCATCCACATGCTGGAATTTAGGACCTTTTGACCTTGTGGTATGCTCCAAAACAGAGCATCTGCACTTCAGGGAGCTATTTCCAAGCCCCATTTAAATGCACCGCATATCCACTTCCAGAAAGGCTCCAGGAAGGCCCACTCACACTGCACTGGTCACTTCGCCATCATATGACATACCATGCAAGCAGACTGACATATCATGTGACATGACGTGCCAGTGTGCATGTGCAGTGTGTGATGGTATGTGCAGATTTTTTTAAAAAAGGTTTAGGAAATCTGGCATTCAGCAGAGGGTTGGACTTGAGGTCCCTTCCAACTCTGTGATTCTATGATCAACAAATAGCAAGCTCCTTTTGCTTCTTGGGGCCCTAGCAACAAACTAGGCTTGCCCAATGGCAGCTTTGCCCTAGTGATAGGCATGCTTACATCAGTGGTATTATTGATCTGCCTGGAATTTATTTGGCTTCCAGAAAAGACTAGAAAAAAAAATCTGGGTGTTATGGATGCATAGCCGTTTGTCAAAAAAAAGTCTGTTTTTTCACATGAGTTCACTCTTCAGCTGGCTTCTATGGGCTTTTAAATTATTAGTGTTGTTATTACCTGTAGTGTTGTTATTCAAATTTTGCAAACTTTATATTTCAGGAAACCCAAAATAGTTTCTGTAGAAAGAAAGAAAGAAAGAAAGAAAGAAAGAAAGAAAGAAAGAAAGAAAGAAAGAAAGAAAGAAAGAAAGAAAGAAAGAAAGAAAGAAAGAAAGAAAGATTAGCCTGATAAAACCATACAATGCATCAGTAAGAGATCAGTCAACCATTCATACTGAGCTTCTTCACCATCCAAACCAGTATTAAATCATCTTAATAGCAGTAAATGCTGGAGTTTTAAGGGCCCTGTAAAAATCTCCTTTCAATAAACAAACCCCCAAACCTGTGAGAACAAAACTATCTTTGATGCTTGAAAATATGATAAAGATAGTACCAAGGGAACCTTCCTCAGGGAGAACTGCAATCCTATCATAAACAATAAAGAAAGAGAGACAGACAGTGAGGTAAAATATGGGCCATATTTATTGAATTACCCACAGATCTTCAGAGAACCGTTGTTTGATATAACCAACTCAAGGATCAAATATCATTTAAGGATGAAAAGTTTATAGGAGTCAATAGAACTCAAATCAAATTTTGTAAAATTGAAAAAGTAAACTTCTTCCCCCACCCTCTCAAATGACTTTTTGGCCTGCCCTTCCCTGGAAGAGTTAATGGTAGGTCATGAAGCAAGATCAGAAAAGAAAATGACCCAGAAAAAAGGGCAATCCAGCAGGCATAATCTGCTTAGAATTTCAAGAAGCTTTTGATCAAAAGTCCCTCCTCAAAGACTCTCCAGTAAATTTAGCAGTCAGGGAATAAATATACAGGATATGCAACTGGTTAAGGACAGAACTCGGGGGAAAGTCATTTTTCACAAGAGACAAATTTAACAGGCGGAGTCGTCCAAGATTCTATGCTGGAATTAGTGCTCTTTAACATGATCATAAATAATCTACAACCAACATTCAGGAATGAGCAGTGAAATAGCCACAGACACTAAAATATGCACACTGATAAAAAATAACAGCTCAGTAGACATGGGGCCTTTCCGCACTTGGCCCAGTAGTTGCCTCAGGGCAACCTCCAAGACTGAGCAATTGTACATGGAAGGAATTGTTTCCAAATCAGAATTATTTTTCATATATTCACAATCTATAGAAATATTTCATGGCTTTGTATTAGTAATATAATAATGTGATCAGCATATGGCTCTCTTTACTCAGAGACAACAGAGGCCACGTCTCCCAGTAGAGGCAGGTTCATTTGGGGGCAGATGGAGGGAAGCTCCTCCATCCTTGCCATCCTCCTCAGCTCCATTTCAGAGTGAGGAGGCATTGTGAAATTTGTGGTTTAAATTGCTTTAACATCACCTGGATTGCCTCCATACAGAGGGCAGACAAATTATCTGAGGCGGGGGAGCATGGACCTTGCCACAGATGAGAGACACTCTCCATCTCATCCTCACAAACACTAAAATTTTCAACCGGAACCCTTTCCTGACTTGGAGAAAATGCCTTGCAGATGTCAGCCATTTTATGTGTATCTTTCAAGGGCCTCATCCAGATGGAGACCCAGGTAAGTCACCTGCACAGCCTCCTTCCCTCCACATAGTGATGGCACAGATGCCTGACAGTGGCAAGTATTTTGCTGAGGTTTTTATATATTTATATACTTCTAGCTCTTAGAGTTAAGTTACCAGCCCCCTCAATCTCCTAGGTGTGTCTTTTGGCTGTGTGGAGTTTGCCTTGCTCATTATAAATCCATTGTGGCCTCCAGTTCTTAACTGTGTTATCTTACATATGACATATAAATCAGTTGCTTTATGCCCTTTTATTTCCTCCTCCACCCTCCTTCCTTTTTGCATATTCGCTCTTTCGCCCCCCCTTTTTTTCAGGTTCTGAGAACATATCCCATTAGCTGCATTTTGCAAGCTATTCTTTCTGTATTTATGACTTCATAATTCCCGAATCTGTCACAATCAGCGCTGAAAAAGCGTGGCAGAGTGTAATGAAATAATTCCAAATGTTGCAACCCAGCAGCAATCTGCTCCCTTCCCCTACCAGATGCAGAATGAATAATATTTAGGGATGTGTACTTATAAATCAGTGCACCCTTTAATTAAGCAACACATTTGACTAAAGAAGAATTAATTAGCAATTCGTGGCACAAGCCCTGGTCCATTATCAAAGCGCCTATAATGCGATAAGCACAATTGCTGGTTGCCTTTAGAGCTAATTACCACTAAGTTGTTTTCTTTTTTATTTCTCAACTCCTTGTTAACCAATCAGGCAAGAATCTACATGCAAAATGTTGGCTTGGTCTTCTTTTTTGTCTTTCACATCCACAGAATATGTCACTTCTGGTGGCTGGAAAGATGGAACACTCACACTGCTGTTATTTTAGAAAGATTCCAAAATGCTAGTCTTTGCCTGTGCTTATAGCATGTGACTTGGGCAATTAGGTTCAGTGATTTAGAACTACTGTTATCACAATAAATACCATTCAATATACTACCTATCCTCTGCTTGTTGTACACAGAGAAATTGTTTGCATAGTTCAGTCTTCCCCAACTTGATGCCTTCTGGGTCTTTTGATTCACAATTCCCATCAGTCCAAGCCAGCATCACTGCATCTCCATTCATGGTGGGAGCAAGGCGCCATGCCCTAATGGGACCATCTCATTTCCAACTGTGATTGTGGCTCAAAACATCGTTTGTTGTGGGTTACAATTTTATACATTGAAAAGAGGTACTTCCAGGGCTGCAGAAAAAAGGGCTTCTTGACCAAAAATAGATGGAGGAAGCACCTTTGTCAGCAGTAGGTTGGGGCATCTTCCAATCTCCCTGCAATGGAGCCACCTTGGTACATAAGTGAAGATCTGTCCTGTGTCAAGTTTTGCAATCCAAAACCATGAATGGACACCAGTATCTGCCTGGTAGCCTTGTGAACAGTGACCAGCTGTACATCTATTTTAAAAAAGGATTTGCTGCACGTTTCAGGCTTCAACAAAGCCTGACAGATCTCTTTGCATCATTACTGGCCTCTTCTGGGAGTATCCCCAGACATTGACCGCTATTGATAATGAGTAAATAGTCATGCTATTAGATCAAAGATTATACTAGATGGCCTTTCATCAGCTTTGAAGGAGCAGCAGTTCAGGAATGTAATATTTCAAAAATGTCATGTGGAAATTATAGCTGATACACACTGCCTTTATACTCTGATTAGAGGGACACATAGAATTTTATGTTTCTGTTTGTGAAACTAGTTGGCAGTTACAGTAGTTTTCCTGTTTAATATCATCTTTATTTTGTATGGTTTCTTTCTGAATTACATTAACTGGGGTGATTTGCTAACCATAAAATGACCAACTATACAACATTCAAAGGAATCAAAGACAAAAATAAAAATAAAAAACCAATAGCTTATGGTAATAACAAAATATTAGCAAACAATACAACCTGCAGGTCAAAAATAGAATCATTTGTTGGAGTAACAGCAAGGTGCAAAGCCTGCCAAATTGATGTCAGTGAAATAAAATTGGACTTCAAGTGAGGGGGGGGGATAGAAAACACATAACTATCCCAGGACATGCTTTCTGTAGGTCTTTTTTCTCTAAAGTTTTATTATTGTTTTTTCCTTTCTCTTTTTGCAAGTTAGCTGAGCTGACTGCCTTGTATCCATGTAAACACTCTTGATCCTTTCAGGTAAGACTTGTGTATTAATCCTCCACAGATAGTGAAATCTTATCATGGCAAATTTAATTCTCTCCGATTAATTAAACACTTTCTGAGCAAATTAGGAGTGTTTTGCTGAAAAATGAGAACTTTTTAAAAAGGGAGGGAGAGAGAGGACTGTTTTTGATTAGATTTCAGTTTGTCTTCTGCTGCCAGTAATACAGTGATTATGAATTAAAGTGTTGGAGGACAAATTTACCATAAATATAGAAAGTTGTGCATCTATCCATAAATTTCAGTGAAGATCCAAATCGGACCACACATGGTATTGTCACTCCTTAAGTAAACTTCAAGGTCCTCCTGAAGATCAAGTTATATTAGTGGGTTTTGTATTCAGAAAAAGTAGAAGGCTGGGATACAGAACTACCCAAGTTGTTTGAACTGGGAAGCAAAACTACTCATCTCTTCTACTTAAGATATATTTTGGTCTCTAAACCCCCAGCTATGTTTGTTTGCATAAACTTTAGGGGCCTCCTAGAGAACAAATCCTGGGTGTTTTTGCACTTCCCTCCCCTTCCCACAAACAGGAAAGGTGTGCAATCACTGAATGTTTACTAGTCTTTGCACTTGTGATCGTTAGTCAACATTACCCTATCCCCTGCACAATCGATCACTCACCTGTGATCAATCCCTGGGCTGGTTCTGTCCTATAACAATGCTGATACTCTTAGCAGTCGCATTCACTCAGGGGGTCACTTGTGTGGCAGCTCTGATGACCTTCCCAGCCAGCAGAGGTGCGAATGCTTGCTGGCTGGATGTGACAGGAAAGCTTGCAGTTGCGCTTGGATGCATGTAGAACACTGGTAATGCATAATTTGTGAACATCTAGGAGGCAGGGGACACTTGATGGTTGTAAGTGGCTCCTGCAGGTGCAAATGCACCTTTCGAGATGTTCACTACTTATGCTCTAAGAGGCCAAGTGCGAATTGGCCCCTGAACATTTCAGGTTATTGACATTAGTGGCCTGGACTTCAGAAAAAGTGAAAGAGTGTGATACAAGACTAGCCCAGTCATTTCAACTCGGATTCTCTCTTTCCTTCTTATCGTTTTCCAAGCTTATTTCCTCCTTGCAAGATTCCATATCCAACTGTCTGATTACTGTGAGAAGAACTCGGTTTTACAGAGCTGAGTATATCCAAAGGTCAAATGTACCTTTGACATCCCCAAGACATCAACAAATCCTTAGTTCTTTCTTCACTGGGCCTTATTCCGGCATACGTCCTGAAATAAGGGCTAGCCTCTCACATCCTAGTGTGGACTATAACCCAGACCTGCTATAGACTATACTAGCATGAGGACAGCTTGGCCCTATTCTGGGATATAACCTGGAATAAGACCCAGTGCAAAAAAGGACCTCCTTTGATCCAATCCCAAATAGTGCTACATGAACTTAATAGAACTTATGAACTGACTATAAGTGAAAAAAGAAGCTTCTGGCTGTGCTCATCCATCCAAGCTGCTACTTTAACCATTCCAATTTTTATGCCACATTATTGTGAAGGTCAAGAAAAATTAGATACATCCAATATGTGGTCTGCAATTTTCCTCAACCCTTAGCCTCTCTATGGTCATTTCTACACTACACACACACACTGTGAAAACCCATTGAATGCAGGCCACTGAGCTTGTGCCAGACTGGGGTGGGCTAGTGGTAGCCCACTCCAAAGCTTGTCTGCATTTGTACAGCCCATCACAGTTCAGCCCCTGCAGACAGCTTTGAAGGCTGGACTGAGGCTTCAAAACTTGCTCAGCCTCTGACGCCTGGGAACAAATCTCCCAGTCTTCACAGTTGCTGCATGTTGACTTGTGGTGGCATTTCCTGGTGCACCACTGAATAGAGGCTCTGACTACAGGGAGGCATTTTAAAGAGACTGTGAATCCTTTTAAAAAGGTCTACTGCAGCACCAGTATAGGGCAACATTTTGTTAGCCTATCACAGTCTGTAGCTTCATCTAGTAGCCAAAGTATACAGGGTTTCCTTAATTCCACAGTAGGTATGGAAGTAACTTTCTGGTCCCCTTAATTCTGGAATTAAGGTAAGTGCAGAAATAGTGTATATATTGTTGTTACCAATGACCAATGACCATACTAGCTGGAGCTGAGGGATGTGGCTTTGAGAACATCTAGAAAAGGCTAGACTAGGAAAAGTTGGTTCAATGGTCCCCATAGATTGTCGTAGATCAATATGTACATCTCATAAAGTGAATATAAAAGAAGCTTGAAGTAATTTTTGTGTGCTGTCAGCCAATATATGCATTATGTACTGCAATATAGAAGACTTGATCCTTAGGATTTATCACAGCCTGAGAGAAGAAAGGAAATGGTGTGTGTGTTATGGGGGGGGGGAGGGAACGTTTGAAATGCTGCAATATCATAAAAGTGATTTGCTATTCAAAAACTTCCTGGGCATTCATAGCCAAATGGATATCTATGTTTGTATTTTCTTTTTGTGTAGGTCACAGAAAATTATATTATCTACATATGTGTTGTGATGTGCGTGCAGAACCACAATCCTTTATGCAGAATTCTGAGTGCAGGAATAAACTGCTCCTTACTCAGTGGAAAGGGAAGTTATGCTGTACTTAGTGTTTACTGGAAGCACATGGATAAAATTATGCAGGTACCTATAGTAGGAAATAAATAGGTGTCATCACTGGCCTTGCCTACAGAATTTTGAACTATGCATCTATGCCGTGTTATTTCTATATCCCTTTCCTTGCATAACTGCAGTTCACATGGCAGAGACAGCTGCTTCCAAGGGTTTGACAGCATGTCTATGCTTCTGGTGACATAAAACTCAGTACTCTTTCACCAAATTCTGACAAAGCTTGTGCTGCACAGAAGAGGAAGGAAGTAGGCAAAACTAGCTATTAGCAAAAATGAATGAATAAATGAATGAATATACTCATAGGGTGCTTACGCACATGCCCTTAAACATCCATTAAGGACACATGTGGAAGCAACGCATCCGCACAGCAGCAGCTTTTTGAGCCGCTTTTAGCATGGAGCATCCACACAGTAACACCCATTAAGCACACATGTGGCAAACTGCATCCGCACAGCGGCACCCATTAAAGACGGAATGGGTGGACCGCGTCAGCACAGCGGTACTTCCCCTATCTGTCTCTAATGTGTGCTTAATGGGTGTTTAAAAAAACCCCACATATCATGTGGCCTCAAAGGGTGTTTCGCTGTGAAAACGCATCCATTTAGGATGTGTCCGCACAGCGAAACTGTGCCTACCCGGGGCCCTCCCCCGGCCTGCCATGATTGGCTCCTTGGAGCCAAGCGCGGCAAGCCAGGGGACTCCTAATTCGCGGCTCGCCCTCACCCCAGAAGTGGCAGATTGCTGCTTCTGGAGCCAGGGGGAGCTTCCCCAAACCCCTCCCTAGCCCCCCCCAGGGGAGAGCCCGCACGATCCCCTCCTTGCCTCTTTGGCTTCGTCCCAATTCTGCCCGGGGAATCCCAGGAGGCTGCGCGCCTGGATGCTGCATGCCTCCTGACTGGCCAGGGCTGCTTCTGGCAGCTCTGGCTGTCAGGAGGATTTCTGCGCACTCACAGAGAGAGACACAAAACCAAGCCCTGGCAAAGAGCCCATCCTTCTCCAAAGTGGGAATAATGGCTCAAACATCATGGTGCACTCATGAGGCATTATGTTGCAACTCCAGCTGAAGACGGACAAACAGGGTAGCGCATTTCTAATAACTGCAATCAGATATAGATTTGATAGTTTCAAACAGCATCCTGTCAAAACAGACAAAGCATACAAGAATATGACAGACCACTGATTGTTTTGATTTGTTCTCTATCAAAAGCAAGATGCTGAGAGATCACACTTCCCATAGGAATATATCATAATTTGCTTTATTTACTACACCACAGTTGCCAGCCATGGCCTCAGAGGCATCTCAGTAGGCATACATGGTATTGTTCTTACATCTGGTTCGATATGCACCCCACATCACTGTGGAGACCCCCACTTTGACAACAACCACTGAATCCAATTCAATGTATTCATTGCAGTCACAGACCCAAATGATTTTCGAATACAAAATTCATATCAGCAGTAGCAGCAGCTAGCTGAAACAGTTTACTGTCAATTTAGCAATAAAATAGATTTCCTAATTGTATCTACTACTACCAAAACAAAAACAAAAAACGAGCCATGGGTTCTGTTGCTTCTTTATTCTGTCCTAAGAAATTTGAAGGGATTCAAGACATGAACTGTGAGGTGGTGTAGACCTCAGCAGCAGGTGTCCATATGACAGTTGCCAGGCCTTGCTGAACTCCAAAGGCTGGAATCAAAAATCCTCCAGCCTCCAGTTTTGTGGTGGCGCACCAAAAGCACCCCTCCCCCCCCCCAGCTTTCAGGGCTGTTTCTAGGAGCCAGGCAATATGTCTCTTTGCCAGACCAGCCATCTGCATGATTAATTTAATTTTGGTACCAGATTTATACCTTGTTTTCACATGGTCTTACAAAGAACAACACTGTCTCAAAAAAGTAATTCAACTTAATATAACAAAAGAAATAATAAAATAACATATTCATTGCCAAAGTAATATCCAGGAAGGACAATAAATTTCTATCCCACCCCCCAAAATCCCTAATGAACTTGTGGGTCTTCAAATGTTGCCAGAAAGATTTTTTTAAAAAAACTAGTTCTATAAGTGGCATACACACTATGGCACTTTCCACATGCACCCCCATCCCATGCCCCCAAATCCTGGCCCATGGACAGTTCTAGATGTCTACATTCTGCACATTAGTGTGGAAACTAAAGTCAACCTTGAAATGCTTTGTTTGCACTAGATGGAGCAATGGGTACCATCCTGGTTGACCAGTACACCCTGACAACAAAGTTTACCAGTGGACAGAAGGGGTCCTTTTCATTGATGCAACAGGAAGTGCTTCTGGAAATAATGCTGGAAATAGCGGCACTCCTGAAAAGCACCTGGCCAGGAACTTTGAATACCAGGAACTTTCACTTTTGCCCTTTGAAGTCTAGTTGCCAGCTTCAAGGACTAAGCACAGCCTTCACAGACAGCATTTGGGCTTAGACTGGGCATGACTGTTTGAGTATGGATGGTCCTATCTCAGCTCAGCAGCAACCCATTGGTACTTCTCTCAGATTGGAACATTCTGCTCTGAGCTGGGATAGAGTGGGCAGAGGACTGTGGAAATGGCCTCTGCTTCATAGTGATCAAGCATTGAAATTGCTTTGTGGTATAAAAAAACTATATATTTCTCATACGCCGTGTCTTCACAGCAACCTAATCTCAGATTCAAAACATTTTCAATCCTCGGAGTCTGCACGGCAGTTTGGCTTAACACACTTTCTCCATGTTAAACCACCCCAAAGTGTGGTGAATCTCAATCCTGATTTCAACAGGTCTCACTCCGGATCGTGTGCTTGAAATGTTTTGCATTTTTTACTGTGGGGACCGTACCATGTTAAGGGATGAGAATCCATGTTTAGGGTTTCCCTCCCCCAATAGCTTGCTTCCAAAGATAGTGATTTCATTGAAAAAATCCACCCTCAAAACAGCCACTATAAAAATCCAGTCCTTAAAGCTACACTGTAGCGATCTAGCCTCTTCACACCTTAATAACAATGTTGCAGTTTTGCGTAATTCTAGCTCTTTGAAAGTTCTGACCTTTAAAAAAGGGAAAGGAAAGGAAAGCCCTGGAGGTTCTGTTTTAAAGGCTGTGGCTGTGAAGGGGGTTTGAGTTGCTGCTGCTGCTGCTGCTGTGTGCCCTGGGAAATGGGGAGAGGAGGGGAAAGAATCGCTGGCTGCCGGTGCCTGTTTTTACTCCATCCAGGCAAGCGGCAGCCACCCAGCCACCCAGCCAGGCTCCGTGAAGGGGTCTGTTATGGGTGACACGTCCATGCCAGGAGGAAAAGGGCAGGGCAGCCCCAAAAAGCGGCTTTTAAAAAGTAGCCACTTGAGTCGCCCCTTGAGTCATGTATGCCACGTACGATCCTTAGAATCCGGATCAAATGCAATTAAGTTAAAAGTAATGGGAACAGGCAAATTCGTGTTTGCATCCGGTTCTATTATTTTGGTTTAGGGAAAGCGAAATAAGCTTGCTGTGGGGATTCCCCCTTTGTGTCACCACAGCCACCAAATCATTTCCTCACAATTTCAAGGGCACCACAAGGCTCTGAAGAAGAACCCTAGAATGGACATATGCATGTGATTTCTTTCTACTTCTCTGTTTATTTGATGTTTCATAATTATATCATTTTATTTATGATTTATTCATTGTTCACTGTTGAGAATTGTAGGTATTATGTGGTTTATAGATTTTAAAAAACAAATGCACTAATCTAGAATGCATCCAGACATTTAGATATTCTGCTATATTTGAATATTCAGGAATAAAGCATGCTTTATTCAGAATATCCATGCTTTGTTCCAGAATATCCAGATATATTAGGAAAAGTAACTGATGTCTGGATGAAGCCCTAGTTTATCAAGTGTAAGTATTACTTTCCAGATGACACAGTTTTATTAACTGAGCCAATATCTCTGAACACTTTTTAGGTATTTAATGACATAATTGGAACTCTACCGATATCTGTCATTTTTATATTATGTATTCACATAAGATATCTCATTAGCAGTTCTTATTCTCTCAGTGTCATTGATGGTCTCATGTAAAGAACATTTTCTATTTTTATCTATTGTGATCTTATTGCCACAGGTTGTATGCCTGATCTGCTATAAATTTTAGGGGTGTGCACAAAGCTATTTTTCACATTTCATTCAGTATGAATCGAATGTGGGAAAATTAAGCTTTGGCTGGATCCCACCCCCTCAAATGTGGGGGGCTTTGTGAATACAACCTCCCCCCACCCCTCCATTCCTGCCTCCTCACTTACCTGTCCTCCTTGCTGCTGCTGCCACCACCATTGCACCTCCTTCTAAGGCTCTTCCAGGTCTGTGTGTGCAGACCAAAAGTGCTTTTCTGGCCTCTGGAAGGCCTATTTCAGTATCTGGAGACTGTGGATAGAGACTCAGAATGCCACTAGAATGCACCCCAACTGGTATGGGGGCACATGGGAGGTGGGCGGGACTGCTCTGGTGGTGTCCTGGGCCACATTCTGCAGTCTCCAGAGACTGAAATAGGCCTTCCAGAGCTTGGGAAAGGACTTCCAGTTCTGAGGTCACCTGATCACAGAACTGGAAGTGTCTTTTCTAGGCTCTGGAAGGCTTATTTCAGCCTCCAGAGAGCCCAGAAAGAGGCCCGGGATGCCACTGAAGTGCATTCCAAAAGGTAAGGGAGGCCACGAAGGGGACAGGTGGCCTGGGGGGAGAGGCTGTGGGGGGGGGGAGGCCCCAGGACACCCAGTATCCCCTGAAGCTTCAATCGAAGCTTCTACGAATACCAGATAATCTGATTCATGGACAAATAGGGCTTGTGAATGTAGACCCTATTCGATTCAGCCACAAATCTACAAATTTGTACATATTCATACCAATTCTGGATGTCACAAATATTCGTCCACATCCCTAATAAATTTCTATTATGTCTCCTATGCTTTTAGGGCATTCATGCCCAGAAATTCAGGTATCAGTTCTGAGTGTGTTTCTTTGTAGCTGATAATGGAATAAGGGAGAGCATCCTCTAAATTGTTAATTGTTTATCATTACTGCATATAAATATCCATTAACATTCATGGTATCTTAAAGTGTTGGGGGGAAATCAAGAGCTAAAAGATTACTGAGGAGTGCTTCTCGGTACATTTGTTAGAGGAAGAAGAAGAAGAAGAGTTGGCTTTTCTACCCTGCTTTTCTCGCCCATTTAAAGGGACTCAAAGTGGCTGACAAAGCTTTTCTATTCTTCTCCCCACAACAGAACACCCTGTGAAGTAGGTGGCACTGTGATTGCTCAGAAGAGAGCTGTGACTAGCCCAAGGTCACCCAGCTGGCTTCGTGGAAGAGGGCGGAATCAAACCTGGTATTCCCAGATAAGAGTCCGGCTCCCTA
This sequence comes from Aspidoscelis marmoratus, assembly GCA_014337955.1. Taxonomy (NCBI): domain Eukaryota; kingdom Metazoa; phylum Chordata; class Lepidosauria; order Squamata; family Teiidae; genus Aspidoscelis; species Aspidoscelis marmoratus. The sequence continues at coordinate 12,038,049 of MTQE01003428.1, read as the reverse complement.
ACCATTAGACCAAACTGACGTGTGAGCCAGAATCAGTTCTAGAACTATTCATTGTAATTAGATTTTATTTTATTTTTAAAAATGAACAGTACATTTAACCCTAGGAAATACAAACTGGCTGATATGTCAGTGAGCTATTTTTATGAACTACAAAAACACAAATAGTTTTCTCCTGCATATAATTTATCAAACACATTTCTGCCATCCATTTGTTCAAGTTGCAGTCTGTGGCAGAAAATGTGTGTGTGTATATATATATGTGTGTGTGTGTGTGTGTGTGCGCGCGCGCGCACGCGCATTTGCGGGTGTGTCTATGTATGCACATCTAGAATTTAACCAAATATTTCTAAAAGGACATGGCACAGAACAAAATCAGACCCCTCTGAAGCTGGAGGAAAGGTCTGACAGCCAGCTGATCATCCTGTATAGAAAGGTTAGGTAAACTGCAAATAGATTAATCCACTCCCCTGTGCTGCAATTAGCGCTGGTACATTGGTAGCTTTTCTTCCATAATCAGTAATTGCTGTGTTGGGAACACGATTTCCACTGGGATCATGACTAGGAAGCTAAGCACCGTTCCCTGTTCGCTACAATTCTATTGGAAATCCCACCCACACCCACCTAGGATTAAGTGTTTCAAAATCTCCTGAGGTGCCTGCAAACCACAAAAAAGATCCCTTTTAACATAAAGTACCAATATCTGCATAGATTGATAGCTAGGTTTTCCAAGAAGCACCTAGCTGCATTGAGATCAGTTATTTGAAATCCCATCCCTTTTATCATTTTTACAGGGTTACACTGACTGTCTGATTCCTATCTCTCCAAGCAGTAGAATTGCTCTGACTCTTCTCCTATTGTGCTCTTTCAGTGATGCTATCTGGTCCACTTTTGAGGTAAAACTGTCTTACTTATTCCCCAAGCCCGGTATTACAGGGAATTTCTCCTAAGCTAGGTAGGCATAGCTGTGGAAACTCTACCTTACACTTTCAAAAATTAAGGTTTCAGAGATGTTTAATTCATAAACTAAGGTGCTTTCCACATGGGACATTGCCCCATACTGGGAAAGGATCCCCTCCTCCATATGCAAACATTGGGTAGGGGAAACCTCACCCCCTGTTAAAATACTCTGTCCACATGCAACGTACTAGGGCAAGATAAGGCACCCAAAATGATTCCTTATCCTGTCATATGAGTAGATCCAGTGGGGCTGAGTCAGAAATAGGGTCATGTGCAGAAGGCACACAGGCCCTTATTCTGGCACACAGAACTCCCATTTTGACAACCCAACAGGGAGTGCCACCAAAACTCCCACCCACGAATATCAAAGACTCCTGTGCCAACTTTGAAGCTGATCCAGCCTTCAGCACTAGTGGCCAGTAGGGGTATGTACAAATGCAATTTTGGGGATTCGATTCGAATCTTTAAAAATTGAATTTAACCAAATTATCCATACACGTCTGTCTGCATCCCGTAGTTATCCCTTATGCAACCTGTTTTTGTCCCGTATGGATCTGTACAAATGTGTACACATGCATGAAAGATGCATATCTGCAAGTACGCATTGTGTTTGAACAAATAGATCCAAAATTCAAAATTCATTCAAATCTTTAAATTCAAATTTATGGACATTCAATTCAACTTCAAATGTCAAAATTCAGGCAGATTCAATCAAATTTTGAATAACTTCGAGTATTGGTGCACACATCTAGTAGCCAGGACTGAGATGGGACAGATTGTTTCAGTGAGGATAGATCTACCCCAGAATGGGATGGGGTTACACATCCTGGGACAAGGCATCCCACAGCATCCCAGGATCCTAGAGTTAAGTGTGAATACAGTCTAAGATTGTATTCACATGGAGATTTGTTTGTTTGTTTTTAAAGGCATATTATAAGTGGGAATAACTCCATACCTGATCTGTTACCACTGGGCTGAAAGACAAAGAATCCATCATGGTGAGAGTATCTTAAAACTGAGCATATAGTGGGAACTTTTGTGATTTCCTGACAGTGACTATTGTTTGTGATTTTACTATGTAATTTTTCCTGTTTTTTATCTTGTATTTAGCTTTTCTATTAGTCTATTACAATGTGGATTTGCCAAATGCAAAATTATATTAAAAAGGCACCTTAGAAACAGCTCAGAGATGGTTTGCAGACAGACCTGCAAGAATGTGGCAATACACCACCATCAGTTGAGAGCCAGAAATACTGCTGAATCACAAGTGAAAGCTAGTATTGCACTCAGTTGTTCTGTAAGTTGAATCTGAAAGGGAAGAAGGGAGGAAGGTTAGCCAAGTGTTACAAGTGATGAAAACACTAATGCTTAGAAGAAGAAGGAAAGTGTTCACGTCTAAGTTTTAAATCCAGTTCCAGTCCACTTTTAGACTGAGAGAGCACATCAGCAAATTAGCTAGTAATTTTCTTTCCATTTTTATTTACCCCAACGTGGATTTTCTAAGTTAGTTAATGCTGAAAGAAAACTGTTTGACACGTTGCTGATGAGTGAACTAAAGCTGGATTTAAAACTTAGATGTGAACACAGCCCTAGAGATGTGCAAATTGTGTTCAAGTTCCAACAGTGTGAATCGGAGAGTTGTCTTCACATACGTGAAATACCATTCTGGATGGCTCCATTCAGAATATGATGGGGTCATTGCTGTCAGGATGTGATCATTATTTCAAAAGGAAGAGCCAAGAGGAACATTTTGTTTCTCACAGACAAATATATGTTAAAGTAAAAGCAAATGGCTTTTAAACTATTGAAAAATTTCATATTATATATGGCTTTTAAATTATTTTTAAAAACCTCATATTATACGTGATTTTACTCAAGGTAGACCCTGAAGGAGTATGGGTAAGCCAGTCAGAGCAGCTCTGATAGCAATGTAATTGTCAGTCAGCTCAGTCTCCTAATTAGAGACAAAAAAGGGCTCACCCCGCAAAACCTGTGGGAGACCAAAAAAATAATTTTGCTACACAGAAAGCAAAAACACGTCCACCCTGTTTTGGACATGGCGGGATGGAAAAAGGATGAAAATAAGGACCGAAAGGGAAAAGGATCTGATTTGTCTTACCGTGCTCTGCCAACTTAGATCTGTTTGATAAATGTCCTAAATGCCTTAGAAGTCATTGGGACTAGCTCTCCCAGAGTGTTAGTGGCTATCTCTGCCATGAGGATGACCGGGCATGTGGAAGGCATGTCCAGGTGTTTATAGAATTTTGATGCGCCATCTGTCGGTCATTTGTGGCTACTGCAAGAGGACTACCCATCATATTCTGCAGGAGTCATCCAGGAACAAAACACACAAACTGAGTCAGTTTAATTTGAACTGAAGCAGCCACTGTTTGAAAGGGTTTGGCTAAATTCACAGTTGGCTTTATCCTGGAAGACCCACTATTAACATGCTCGTGTAGGGTACAGCAGCCCCAAAGTGAGACCTGCAAGAATCTGCATGCGCATGCAGACAGCAAACCCTTACCCTGAGATTTATTCTAGAATATGGCCAAGGGTAAACAGGCCCTTTGTCTTTAATGATGTAATTGACCCTAAAGGAGTTTTCACACCTTGTTTTCTTGTGGAAACAGGCAAAAGAACTGGGAAGGATTGGGCACCCACACTTTGGAACATGGAATCCATCTCAAACCTACTTGGCATAAATATAAAAAACATTCAAAATTTGATCAAATTCATTCAAATGCGGACATCTAAATTCAAATCAAATGTCCCTACATTCAAGTTTAAACATTCAAATGAATTTTGAATCTTGTGAATCATCCGTATGAATTATTCAGATATTCGTATGTGTACGGATATGTATGCATTACATACATATCCATACGCATCTCATTCGTATCCGTACACATTTGTAAGGATACATACAGGATGAAAACAGAATGTGTATGGATGCATACGGATGCATATGGACACATATGAATGTTGTCAACATTTGTATCTTCAAATACCAATCAGATATTCGTACGAATAGAAATGAATGTATTCAATTTGAATAAAATGTGAATACATTCAAATTTTAAACATTTGAATCTATTTCAATCTTTGGATATTTGATTCAAACAGAATACCGAAAATTGCATTTGTGCACACCTCTAATCAAGGCTAGTTATGAGGCCTGGGTCACACGTAGCCTGTACCAAGTATGCAACTGACCCTACATTGCTGGGAGCAAGCTGCTTCTTTCCTAAAAAAGAACTGTATCCAAAAGTCATTGGGCTTCCACAAGTGAAGAACTCTAATAAAAGCCTGTACCCACTGAACCAAGAGAAGATTTTCAACAGTTATATCAAGTACAGAACACTGCAGTTGCAGAGAAAAGTCATTTGGGCTGCATTCACACCTAAGTTTTAATCCACTTTCATCCATCTTCAGAGTAAAAGAACACACCAAGAAAATGACTAGCCATTTACTTTCCACTTTATCTAACTCAAGGGTTGATTTTCTAAGATAGATAATTTGACACTTTGCTAATGCATTCTCTCAGTCTGAAAGTGGACTGAAACTGGATTAATACTAAAGTGTGAACACAGCCTTGGTTTTATTTGGTTTTGTTTTTAAAGTTGCTGTTCTATTATTGAAATGCATTGTGTTTTGAACATTGTATTCACATTTTTAAAGAAGCATCAAAGCACTGTGCAGAATTATCTATCGGTGCTGAGAATTGGCACCTATAATTCTGCACAATACTCTACCCCAAAGAGGAAAGACTATAAAAACATAGGTTTTTGAAATTCCCTCTCTTGCCTGTTGCTGTTGGATCTATGGTGAGTGCTTACCTTTGCCCCCACCCTGAAGTGTGTGTGTTTGGGAACTGCTTTAAAATTTCCTTGTGGTTATTGTTTCTTTCTTCCTCTTTCTGCTGAAGTTATAGGGTTCCTTAACCTTAGAAATCTTTGGTTTATATTATACTGCACTGCTCGGTATTGAGGAATGGCTGATATTGAAGGCTGTATCTTTGTTGCTGTTTTTAAGTGATTTTTCCCTTTTTCCCTTTTTTTTATTTAATAAAGATTGTCAAGTTTGTATTATTCTTGCTTCAGAACTCCTTTCATAGTAGCCCCCTCATTCCTGTGAGTACACTTCAGCCAACTGCAATCTGTCTCAGAGCAATTTGTTGAACTTACCTTTTGCCTTAATGATCCCTGGGGTGTACTGGGAAGAAGAATTCTGTCAACCAGCGAGTCCCAGTTCATTCAGTTAGCAAGGTTTCTTTAACTTTGCAGAAGATCCCCAGATGGATTGAAAACAACATTCCTTACCAGTCTGGCACAAGAATAAATAAAAATAATGAACAATGATTTTTTTTTTTTTTTACTACTATTAAAATAAAACCTACACAAAAATTTCTGGAATTTAAATAATGCTGCTCCTCCATTTCAAAAAGTACATATGAATAGTCTGCTGCATGAATTGATTCTCTTCTGCCATTAAACAACAACAACATAATAGACCACAATTTCCCCATTTTAAGCCACATTAAATAAAAGCTTGCTTCGGAAAAAGAAGACTAAGACATATAATAGTTTTCCTAACAATAAATTCTTTAGAAATCTGTTTTGTATTTTTTAAATTAATATTGAATTCTAAGGGTACATGCATATGTCATCTAATGAAATAGCTAACTTCTGAAGATACACTTGGGGCTAAGTGCATATATTCACATATTCACCATTGTTTTCATTAATATACCTGCTTTACAGTCAAAAAGGGTATTTCATCAGATGGCTTTCCCACAAAAGAATTTCAAAATAGTTCCAAATAGTTATGTAATATTATACAGTATATAATCTCCAGTAATCAAAGTATCAGGACATGCAGAACACATAGGACTGCAAAATAATTCAATAAGAATTGTGTGAAACCATTTCTTCAAACCTCAACATTTTTCTCTAATCTCAGTCCAATAGAAGTAAGAAAAAAGATTGGTCGTAACAACATCAAAACAGTAATCTTGCTTTCTAAAATTTACCTGCATAATTCCAAACCAAAATGAAGTATGATATTGCAGTACTATACGTATTCATAGTTCATTGACCATAACACCAAGTGAAGACCCCATAAAATTGCCTCAAAAATGCCTTTGAAACAATATCATGTGGCTCTCTTGTTTTGTGCTCCACAATTTACCTAGTTGTTGGCTGGGACAGTACTGTGTGCTCCATTTCCACCTTCTCTGGGTGGAAGTGGTTCAAATGGAGGGTGTGACCAAGTAGTGCAGGTGTGGTTGCATGCAAACCACAGCAGCTGTTTGCTGCAGCAATGGTGTCATGCAGGCCTGTCGGCACCATTGCTGTTATAATCTGATTGCCTCTCTAATGGAGGTGATTTGCACTTAGCCAGCACTTGGAGAAACACTGGCTATGTTTGGGATAGATCAGGCATCATGAAATATGGACACCTGATCTATTCCAGAACTTACCTGGCCTTCACAATGAATAAAGGTGCAAATTGCCCCTCAGTCTGCAGTAGTCATCCCCAGTGGGTAAGAAATATAACTTTTTTAAGTGTCAGAAAACATCAGCTTTAACTTTGATTCATGGTTCAATGAAGTCTTTGAAGTGTGTAAAACAAAGCTTTCCAACATGAAAACAAGCACTTTGGTCTCTTTTGCATGTACCAGCCCATGGACTGTTCTAAGCTTCTGCTGTCTACAGACCAGAGCAGAATAGAGAGGCCATATTCCCTACTAGTATATTCCAGCCACACTGGAAATGGCAGTTGGGTGAGATGTGGCCCAAAATGGCACAGTATGCTGTTCCTCCAGCTGACATCAACAAGGTTGTCCACAAGCAGAATAGTGCTGGTGTACATAGCATGCCGCCATGAGGAGGTATCCAGCACTCCTGCGTGTGCCACTGAAAAGGTCTCAGCCAGGAAGGCTGGGAAACTTTCTTCCTGTCCTTCAATCCCAGTGGTTGGGTTGGGCTAGGATGAGCTGTCCAAAATGTGGACTGCCCTTGAAGCAGGCTCACCATGGGCTGGGTAACTAGCTTGTACCATACAAAAATGGTTTTCAACATTAAATCAAAACCTCATTCATCATGCTTCAAAAATACTGAGGACAATTTTTTTTTTAAGGCCCACCTTGATGCCAGCCATTTTTGCTTGATTGGCCTGCTTTGACAAGGAATCCCAAAATGTGGAAGCAGCCACTAAAAATATCCTCTTTTGAGTTTGTGCCATAAAGGGAGGGAGGGAGGAATAGAAAGGAAGAAAAATAAAGACTTGTTTGAGAAAGTGCTTTCAGGTACCACTTTATTCTAATGATAATGTTAATAAGGACAAGAATAACGGAAAATATGGATGGAAGGATTAAGAATATTTTTATTAACTTTCTTTCTATTTAAGAGGTACTCTTTGCCTTATATCACTTTCAGAAATGGTAATCATTATGCTTTTCTAAGGTCGCATTCTGTAGCTGGCAGTTCTTATGGAATGCTGAAGGAGAAAAACAACTGGCCCCACAGGAATACTGAAATTTGCCAAGTTCTCTCATATTTAATATGGAAAGTGTTTCTAATATAACTTTACCTATGACAACTTAGACATGCTTTAGTGCTACACTATATTGCTGCATAATAGGAATCTTAAGCAATGCAAGCCATGCTGTATATCAAAAGCGGGTTGTCTTTAATAGCAAAGTGTACATTTTTTCATAAATCATTTCCAGGCACTAAAAACTTTGTGTTTTAAATCCTGTGCCTGATCGAATGGCTGTCCCAAATTAAATACTGAAAGAATGTTCAATATATCAAACTGAGCATGTGTTGAATGAAGGAGAACTAATTAAAGTATGAAAGGCTTTGCTGCAAATATATTCATTTTCCTAACACTAGTATTTTTCTGAGAGGAATCACAAGCGTTTTTACCAAATGCCTAGGTAGGAACCACGCTGCACCTAAAAAGAACTCCTCAAAAACATCCAAAGGAGATAGTGACTACCTATTGACACATTCATTGCCCCTGCAGCCAGTCTCAGAAGGGCAGCAAAATAGTTCTCACAGGTGTCCAAACAGAGCATGAAAAATGATTCTCTGTGTGCCTGTCACCTTCCTGCCTCACTGCCACTGATGTGTGGAGGGATGGTGGCAGAATTTGCAACTGCAACTTATCTGTTGCATTGTCTGCCTGGGGCCATTTTGTTCCCCAGCTCTGATGCTTGTGATGTTGAGAAGTGGGACGGCATGTGAATAGAGCACCCCCTTCTCTCTGGGGTGGTCATGTGCTCCCACCCCTCAGGTTCCTATTTCTCACCTCCATTGGGGGCTGCTTCTAAGCATTGCCAGAATGACTTGGAAAACTATGCAAAGATTTACTATGCATATAGCGGCACAATCAATAACCATTCTTGGGGTGGTTGTAGAAGTTAGTTGCTCTCTTGCCCTGTGTGGATACATGGATAATAGACAAGATGTATTGACTTGCACTGGAGCTAAGTATGTTTGCCTGTAGCAATATTGGCTCCAAAAGTGGGTCCTGTATTTCCCTTCCTGAATCTTGCCTGTCCAGGTGCCTATCTGGATGCTTATTGAGAGTAACTTTCCTATCTATAACTCCAGTTCCACATTCTTTTAGATGTTTTGCTCTTTGCTCCACCAACTACTGGTCAACTTGGTACTCTTCCTTCCTTCCTTCCTTCCTTCCTTCCTTCCTTCCTTCCTTCCTTCCTTCCTTCCTTCCTTCCTTCCTTCCTTCCTTCCTGCTTGCCTGCCTGCCTGCCTGCCTGCCTGACTTCTTCCTTCCTGCCTGCCTTCCCTTGATTCAAAAGCCACTTCTTCTTACCTCATTTCTAATATATCAAGGAAGACAGACAAACAAACAAACAACCTCGGATGTCTGTGATGGTTTAGGAAAGCCTGCATTGAGCAATGGGTTGGACTTGATGACCCTAGAGGTCCGTTCCAACTCTATGATTTTATGAACCCCCCTCCCATTTTTCATCCTTAAGGAGAAGAGGCCCTGCCAGTATATTCAACCTTCTATTATACTACTCTGTTGTTCCCTAACTCGTTTCCTCTTAAATGCATAATTTTGTCATCCTCTCCCACCCCATTTTGAGGAATTGTGGACCCATAAAAATGTACTCTGCATACATGTGCTGGCTTGGAGGAATCAGCTGGTTACTTCTTTTGAACGTATTTTACTTAATTCTTATAGAAGCTTCACTTTTACTGAAATACAAGTATGCTTTTCCCATTTGAACTCACACATCCACATCCACAGCAATGCAATGCTATATTTTCCTAACAGGAGGCATTTCCGCACTGCATCGCGTTCGAAACGGAACGCGTTCAGGCGGAAAGCTTAAGGCAGCTTCGGGCGCTTTCCCCTTTCACACACAGACGCGCCAGAACGCGTGTAAACGCGTTCTGGAGCGTCTGGGTGCGAATGCTCAAAGCGCCCGAAGCTGGCTTAGCCGGCAAATGCCGGCAAGGGGCGCGCAGACAGCCGCGGAGGCAGATCGACAATCAGCTGTTTGTCAAACAGCTGATTGTCAAAGCCGCGCGGCGTCGGAGGCGAGCCCGCAGCCGTTCGGGAGACAGAAGCAGGCGCGAACGCTTCTCCTCCCGAACGGCTGCGGGCGGCTCGTCCGCGTTGGAACGCATGTAGAGCACTTCAAAGTGCTCTACATTTCGAACGCGGAAAAGACAGCTGCGGACACGTCGGAACGCAAGCCGCACGCGGGCAATGCGGATGACGTGTCCACAGCTGTCTTTTCCGCGTTCCGTTCAGCCCCGTGCGAAAACGTCTAGGATCTTTGCATTTGTTTTGTGCAGTTTACAGATGGCAACTGATTTATAGGCTGGGTTGCCCCAAGAAAAAAAAATAAATGTAAAATAAACATATTACAATAACAAAGCCTGAAATTGGGCATTATGCTTGGCCACACTGACAGAAGCAGAGGAAAGGAAATAGAAAAGATGGATGGATGGATGGATGGGTGGGTGGGTGGGTGGGTGGGTGGAATAAAAGAGATAGAATAGAAAAGTCTTTGGAAAATTTACACTATATCACAGTGATAATAAAGAATTGGAAGAGATATTGAAGCTTAAAGTTGGGAAGGAAAATTCCATCAAATTAGTTTTGACTTCTGATTGACTTCATGGACATCTGTGCAGGCACCTTTACATAGTTTTTTTTCCAAGAAAAACCGAAGTGGTTTGCCACCGCCTACTTCTGGGACTACCAAAACTTTAACCCATTGCTTTCTAGGCAGCTTGCTGTACCGTTGAATTACAGCTGATCCCAATATTATTAGTGACAGACAAAATTTCAAACATGTGATCTACAGTCACTAAGAGCTGAATTCAGCTCAATGGCATCCATAAGCAATTACATAGGTATATATATATATGTTGTGGCCATTTTTCACTTACTTCTATTTGCATCTATGTCTGTTATATTCATCACCATTCAAATTCATGATATCAACTACACTTTATTGCATAGTTAAGATTGTTGGTCCCTTACAGCATTGCTATTAGTATTCTACAAATGCATCATTCCTGGGCTTCCCCCCACCCCCAATCTATAATTTAACCAGTGCCAAAGGGTTATTTTCATCAAACCTAAAAAATGGACACTTATAAAAATGCATAGGTTTTAAATTGCTCAGCAGTTGGAGTGGCTATAAGAACTAGCTGAGGGAATAAATGTCTGCTTCTAACATTAAGCACGTAGCCTGTTTTTGTACAGGTGCAGCCAAATAGATCTCATTTATGCTTCTGTTCCATGGAATTGTTTTTCTTTCCCAACTTTAAGCTTCAATATCTCTTCCAATGCTTTATCATCACTATTAAAATGTGGTTGGTCAGCATGTACCCCTATTTGGAGCCAATCTTGATACATTCCACTTAAGCGCCAATTGGCAGTGACTCACTAACATTAATCATCGCTTTCTTTGTAGATCTACCCTGGACCATTGAATAGCAAATGTTGCTTTCTTAGGTAATGAGTACAGAACTGCTAAAACATAAGTTTCACTTTCAATCACTATCAGTAACAACTGTTTTCTTTTTCAATCAGTAAAGACAGCAGTTACCTAACTCTGTTTATTCACCTCATGTTGAAAATGAAAACCCATAGAGGATTTATGCTCTCTTGTGTTATCATGATTACATATTCTTACTAGAGGACATTGCTATACAGGAGAAAAATGATTTGCACAAGAACTGAATTCTCTTTAGTGTTTCAAGCTGAATTCTACTACCTAAGGGCCATATTACTAAGATTCACAAGCAGAGTTTGCATGATTGAAATGAGGGCCTGAATAATCTTTAACCTACTTTAGCAACAATTGAAATTGTCTTCAACTATTTTTTCTGTTGAAAATCTATGATTTCATCAGGATAATACAGCCAGAATCATTTGTCTGATTCTAGAAGCAATAAACAAACAAAAACAAAAAACCCTGTTGTTTGAGCCAAAGAGAATTTGTTTAAGACCTTGTTTCATGAGACAAGATGCATAACACTGAGTTTTGGTGAATCTTCTACAACCCGGTCAGTGGTTCTCAACCTGTGGGTCATGACCCCTTTGGGGGTCAATCTATTTTTTCACAGGGGTTGTTATGAAGTAGCAATGAAAATAATTTTATGGTTGGGGGTTAGGGTTAGGTTGGGGGTCACCACAACATGAGGAACTGTATTAAAGGGTTGCAGCATTAGGAAGGTTGAGAACCACTGCTGTACATCATGGAACCACTGTGGTGGAGCTCCCTCACTTATCTGAGGCACCCCACTATAGTCACACTATTACCCCCCTAAAAAGCTGGGAAACTATTGCTGGAAACCCCAGCATTGCTTTCAGGTTTTCCAACAACAGGACTTCATACTTATCCATGCTTTATTTTGTAATATCCAAATATAGTGGAATAAGCAACACCTGACATGGATTGAGAGAAGTGGATTCAGTGTGGATTTGACACTTTCAGAATAGATACGTTATGGGATATGTATCAGATATGTATTGGATAATTATTGGATAGGTATCGAACACACATGGGATACGTATGGATATGTATCGGATACATATGGAATACTTATGCGTTTGTATATGATATTTGTGCGGACTCGTGCAAATACATTTGCATCAAATAGAATCCTGCCACATTTGAAAGGGATCTATTCAAACATATACATTTTTTTTTACATTCAATTTGATACAAATCAAATGCAACAAAAAAACCTCTAGTGCACAGTAGATCCAATACTTCTAATTTGGGTGTATTTATACTTCTTCTAACAGAGTAGCCACTGCAACATAAGTGAAGCCAGCAACAGCTGGGTAAAAAGAACAAAAACAGCTTTTGTCTGAAGACTGAGACCACACACCTATTATTTCGTTGTTGCTACTGCATCAGCTTTATTCAAGGGTTGACTATGAAAGCAATAAGAACTGAATTCTCTTAAGATATTGTCTAAGAATGTGCTCATTACATTAGATAAGCACAGACTGACAACTAAAAGAAGAGAATTACACGTGTACAAACATTTATATGATTAACTCATGATCTTTAAAAAAGGGTTGAGGGAGAAGTAACAATATTTTAGAAGGCAGCAGAGAAATTGGGTGGAAAGTCTTATTCTTAAATCTACCATAAAAATGATGGACTTGGGATGTATAGCAGTGTGGATTATAAAAGCAAAGATGACATATATACAACACTAAAAAAGGAAGAAGGATGCAAGAAAAAGCCATACAGTAAAAAAAAGTCTGCTAGAATAACTTTAGAGCAAAAAAACCAAACAGACCCAAAAACCGCCAGCCCTTATGTGCATTTACTACTGTGTCTCTGGGAACATCTCCCAGACATATAGCTCACAGAAAAGAAAGATAACTCCTTTGGGCTTCAGCTGTTTGAGAGACTTTCAGGGAAGCACTGCTTTAGCTGAAATGGGAGGGGGCAGGGGAAGACAGATGGGCAAAACAATAAGAAGCAGATGGATTTGGAATGAACTTATTAGTCCTGTCAAGCAAGTTCCTTGAAGGGATAATTGGGCGGAATGAAACCTGCTCAAAAGTCCAAGGCTCAGGCAAACTGCAGGACTTCAAATGGGGCTTGCTCTCTGAAGACAGGTCACGTGTAAGCTCTTGCAACTACCCCAAAGTCTCAAAACACTTTGCCAAAGAACTGACACCCAAAGAAACTCAAATGGCCTGTTACATCTATATTTTTTCCCTAAAACCAAGCATGCCAATTCCCTCCCTTTGGTCCACAGTATCCTGATATTTGCATACAAACACTGGTATATAGCATCCCATGCTGTACCCCCTTTGATTTCTGCCATTGTCCCTGGCTTGTTTGGGTCTCCTTGAATATTCATCATATCCAACTATATTTTCACTACATATTTCTGTTTTACAACATATATAACTCATAACAATCCCTCTCATAGTCAACAATCCAGATCAGATGGAAGTATAGGCCAGGTCAACACCATCTGCATTGCTGTGCCAATCCAGCCCACACCTCCCCACAGCTTCACAGCCACACTCCATGCCTCTGAAGGCTAGAAATGAAAGTTCCAACCCTGGAGTCTGGGGAAATACTTTTGGGTGGTACATTATAGCAAGCCACTGAACAATACCCTTCAGTAGCTCCAGAACATGAAAATGTTCCATCTGCATGCTTCCCATGTTCTGAATGAAGGGCTCCTTAATTGAAATCTGGCTCCATCCAGTCCAGATGAAGCCAAACCAAAGGAGGCAGGGCCTCCTTGATCCCCATTAATATGAGTATCAAGAAGCCCTAATTAAGAGACTCCTTAATCCAGATCAACAATAAGTGCAGAAATGATTAGGGATGTGCACAAATGGGGGGGGGTGCATTCAATTCATATTGAATCAAGTGTAAGGAAATCAATATTTGCATATACGTATCTGATATTTATCCCGTAATATATCTGCTCTGAAAGTGTCAAATCCATTCTCAATCCATGTTGAATGCACTATGGATCTGTTGCAGATGTGACTGGTGCAGTCACTTTCCCACCTCCCCAGTTCACGAATGCTCTGAAGCATTCATACAAATGTTCCAAAAGATTAGGATGGATACAAATATCAGTTTAGAATGTTGTAACATTCAATGCGTATATGAATGTCCAAATTCGTGCGAATTCATATGAATATTGAATGTTACAAATATTCATGCACCTGCTTGGAAAGTATGAATGACTGTTCCCAAACAAGGTGCTCTTCCATTCCTCCCTGCTTTTTCACTGCTATCAGTTTAAAGGCTGCTGTGCCACCTTTTTTTTAAGCACCAGCAATTTGGTCCAATTACTGCACAGGCTGAATTGTCATGGCAACAGCTGCAGCAACATCTATCACACCTTGGGCCTTTGCCATAGTGATCAGGACACGGTGCATGGCTCCATAGCCACACCACCATATCCACTTCCATTATTGCACCTGGAAAAAGGTGTGAATGCTGCTGCCTATGAGCTTCCTAGCTGCTCCCAGTTAAGCTGTGGAGTGTTTTTTAAGGGTTCCTAGCTAGTTAGGATCAGGGCAGGCTTGGTGAGTTTTGGGGTGGTGGCAGTAGCATTGTGGTGTGAATGCACTTACCCAGTGAGTGAATAGGGCCTTACATTCATATACCTGCCTGCCAGTTAATAATCTCCCTTCAGGATGGAGAGACAGGCAGGGTGCCTCTAAAGGCCATTCACAGGAGTTTGATAGCAGGGGAAGGTTTTCCCTTCGTCTTCTGCTTGACGATACCCTGAAGCAATTGGTGGGTCACTGTATGAGACCAGATGCTGGACTAGATGGTCTGTGGCTTGATCCAGTAGGATTCCTCTTATGTAATCTGCTGAGATCACTGTATGAATTCTTTCAAAACATGGGAAAACCATGTATTCCCCAACTGTGATGCTTTGTGAGCTCGAGATGCTAAGACCACTTAGGTTGTAATGTTCTTATGTGCATTGGGCAACAGCACTCTTTTCGTTAGAGCACTGCCTTCGTTTTAGATTCTGAAATATCTTGGAATTTGGTTGGTATAATAAACTGCTCCAAAAGACATGTTTGCAAAAATTGGGGGAAAGGAGGGGGGGAGTCCATGTTGAACATGGATCAAATCCATGGAGATGTGATTTGCTGAAACAATAAGTTTTTAACTTTTAACACACCACATTTAGGTATTGTGCTATAATAATCTAAAAGACTGCACCACCCTTGTCTGCTTGAATTAAGGAGGGGAATTTATTTCTTTTAACTCCCTCCAGTTCCTCCTCCTATTTCCTCTTACAAATGTAGAGCCCAAATTTCTTTATAGACTGCTGCATCTAAGGAGTCCCATTCACTCAGTCCTAAATCTGTCAAACACTGGCATGTAAAAACACCCTAAGAGAATTAATGAGCCTGGAACCAGGCCTAATTAGCCACTCTGACACCATTTGAATTAATAATTATAAATATACATTACATCCATGCACAATATTATGAATATTTATTGTGAGCGGTAATCACATTGAGACCAAAAAGGCAAAAATCCAGTGTGAGAGCACACGATGGCTTCCATATCACTTTCTCTCAATTCATTTATTATAATTAGCCCCTTAAATCACATCTCACAGGATTTACTCGCATTGCCAAGCTTAACAGACGAAAAGCTAGCTTCTACATGCAAACTTTTCTTTCAGTTTAAAAGGGAAATAACACCCTATCTGCTTGATTAGTTTCAATACATAATTAGGCTTCAGCAACATTGACTGAAAGGGCCATTTCAAATCATGCCCCCAGGTAGACATTACCAAAAATCACACCACGATCTTTGAAGAAGAAGAGTTGGCTTTTCTACCCCACTTTTCTCACCCCTTTAAGGGGACTCAAAGCAGCTGACAAAGCTTTTCTATTCTTTTCCCCACAACAGAACACCCTGTGAGGTAGGTGGGGCTGTGACTAGCTCAAGGTCACCCAGCTGGCTTCACAGGGGAGGGTGGAATGGAACCCGGTATTCCCAGATAAGAGTCCGGCTCCCTAACCACTAGACCAAAGGACTTTTTAAAGTTAATCGCCAGGAAAACTATGCATAACCATGGCTCTGATTACCAGGAATGGGCAGTACTAGTGTGCAAAATTGCCATATGATTTAGTCACACTGTTTAGAAAAAAGTGATTAATGAAGACCCTTTCAGTATCCTTGAGTGCCACCGCCTTCGACATGGTTGATGGCAAGGAGTGATAGGAGGATTACTTTAGGAAAACCCTGAAAAACCACACTTCAGCCACCTTGACAGCAGCAAGTAGCTTCCATCTATCAGGTCCTGTTCACACTTACCTGGGAAGCAATGAGATGTTCCCTATCAATCATATTGTGCTGGATTATGAGCCTTTCAGTTGTAATTCTTTTTCCCAGTTATGACTCATTGGCAAGGGCAGCAAAGGCAGGACAGTGGTGTGATTTCTCTGTATGAAACAAGGGCTTTTTTGCACTTAACATCCACAGACAGTGTTCCATCGAAGTTAAGATCAGTGATAGTGGCCATCTTTTGCATTGTGAGCACTGCCCCATCCCAAACGGAGTCCAGACCTACCTGGGAGCTTCCAAAGTGCAAGCAGTGCCCGTCCAGAACCATTTGCATTGCTGTAGCAATGGCCAAACACATCGGATTATTGCTATGGAATTGCTGACATGGTGTGCAACTGTGCAGCTGTGATGCCTTGCCCCCATGCAGAATAACAGTGTGAGTGTTGCATCTGAGGCTGTGCTGAGAGTGCTCTAGGCACTTTCAGTTGAACTGTGGAACAGTTTTTACTGCTTCACAACTAGCAGTGATCAGGGTGTCTCTCAGCCACTCCAGGACAGACACAGCATTGTGGGGTGCATATGCTCTGTCTCAGAGGGCACTGGGCCATCTTGATTGCTTTAGTGTGAACAGGCCCTATGTCTTTGCTAATTATGCCCCAGATAAGTGCTTGAAAACCAAAAATGAAACTTCCAATCACAGCACTCCTGCGCTGCCTCACTATCTTGTGGCTTTTCTGCATCTACTTCTCCATGGCTTGGATGAATGACTCTGGATCAGTCGGGCCACCTGGTTCAGACCATGGAAAGGGATGGTCTGGGACAGCACTGTCTTCACAACTGTGGTAGTCCATACCAGTCCCAGTATTAAATCACAAGCTTCAGGGCTGGGCTCCTAACACTCCAAAGTAGGGATGTGCACAAATGCTTTTTCCGTGTTTGATTCTAACTGAATTGAATGCAAGGGAATTAATTCATTCGAATAGGGCCCCTTTGAATGTGGCAGCATTCAGATTCAATAGGAATGTTCTTTGAATGATATTCGAATCCGATTTGAATCCCTGCTGCCAATCGCACCTATGAATTCCCTACAGATCTGCTCTGAACATGTCAAATCTGCTCTGAATCTGCTTTGAAGTCACTCTGGATCTGTTGCAGATGTGACTGGAAAGCCTCTTTCCTGCCTCCCCATGTTCACAAATATAACAAAGCTTTGAACAAATGTATAGAAGCATTCTCTTCACATTTGAATGTCAATCTTCAAATGTAGTCAACATTCCATTTGACTGAATTTCAAATGCAGCAAATATTCATCCCTAGCCTCAGAATCTCTGGGGGATGCATTTTGGTGGCACACTCTGGTGTGTTTGCTTGTAGTTCCAAACATGGAGTTGTGCTTTCTGCATGCCTCCAAGGTCTGAACGGGGGTATGCTGGTCTACTAGTATTTAAACAGGTCTACCAGTGATCCTGATCTCACCTGAATTCTATCCAATGCAGATGGAGCATTCTAGTGGGAGACAGGGCCTCACAGGTTCACACTAACACATGAACTGATGAGACCCAGAGGAGGACTTTATGGCTTCTTGTTCCAGATTAACATGCAGAAAGGGCCTTGAAGCTACCCTCTGATGTCAGAAGCACCACCCTAGGCCCCATTCAAGGAACATAAACAGAGGGTAGCTTCACCATGCTCTCAAGCTTTATTTCATAACATATTACAAAGAGTCTACTGCAACATTGAGTATACAGTAGATGAAGTATTCTAACTCCACTTGGTTCCCACATCCCCACATTATGCTCAAACCAGTATAAACTTGAATTCCCAAAACTAGTAGTTCCCAGAAATCCTATTATTTTGCACAGAGATCAGTCACATCACAAGGGGAAAGCAGAATCTGCAACACAAGCTAATAAACATCAGATTCATTCTTACCTTAGTGGAATAAGATAACAGGACAATCCCAGGCAGGCTCACTTCCAACACGGTTGGAGCTGTTCTCATTCTGAGCACTGGAACACCTCTGATTTGTCCTGTAATACAAGCAATGTGGATGGTTCATTCTCTGGTCCATTCCTTCAAATCTGTCCTTCCATAGAAAATTCCAACCACCCATATCTGTTGTTGGATGATGTGCTTATCATCTTACATTGTGGTCTGTATGCAAGGTCCAAACCTAGCACCACAGGTCCAGATTCAGGGTCCAGATGTAGCAACTCAGAGTCCATTCCTAGATGTTTGACCCTGAAGGCAAATTCTCACCCTGGCCTCGCAACACCAGCAGTGGTGTAGAAGGACTGCTCCTGAACTTTTTCGGATACTGCAGGAATACCTGTGGACAATTTTTAATTCATCCACAGGAGAGCAGGACTAGGAAGGGCTTGGATCTCAAGTACTAATGAAACATTCCAACAATCTGCTTATACATGTTTGCTGGGTAAGTGCTAAAAGACTTAGCAGCAAAGTGGACAAGATGATAGTTCTGACACCTGAGAACTGGACCTGCCCCACAAGTAAGATAATGTCTGGGGGAGGGTGGAGTAAACACACCACTCCAGGAGCATCCAGATATTTGGATATCCCATTCCTGGACTAGCTGGAGGGGCATCTTATGAAGTACATGTGGATGCAGCCTTTAGCCCAGTTTTGGCTGTGTTTCTCATTTTAATTTGGAGATTGAACAGAACCTACATTTTGACATTTTAGTGCTTGTTATTTAATTACCAACAACAGGCATTTAACTCAGTGAAGGACTTCAGGGAGAAATATATTGCCTTCACAGTCTCCCACTTTGTTCAAGAAATGATAATAATCTTTTCCTCAGAACTAGTGATGCTTCTTATCTCTCAATAAGAATGGTGAAAAGTAGTAAAATAAACTTTGAAAGTCAAGTCATTCCTGTGCTTTCGCACCATCCAGCAGATGTTGTTCTTACCCAAAGAGAAGTTGCTTGAATTATTAATGGTTTCCAACAGCTCAGCTTGAAATAATTTAGCATTTGAAAGAGAAAAGTCACTCTCATTATTCAAAGTGCAGAAACATTTTGGTTATTAAAAGTATTCTCCCTTTTGCAAAAAAAAAAAAAAAAAAAAAAAAAAAAAAAAAGAGCTGAACAAATTTATCTTTTTCTCTCCAGATACCAGCAGGAACATGAGAGTGGGAGAATCTGTGCACTTGCTAGAGGTTAATTGATAACATACAATAGAATGGATAGGTCTACAGATTGCTTTTAAGCTCAAGACCTGCTCATTTGTTCCTATGGTGTCTTTACAAGACATTTAATATTTGCAATAGGAGACTGCTTAATTTGCCCTGAGGTTTGCAGATAGAATTGGTCACATTTTTCAAAGTGAACATTTTTTTCATGATAAATGTAGCAAACTGGAAAAATTTGAATTGCATTTTACCGGTATATTGCTGGATCACCAAGGAACTGCTATTGGCCAAAGCAATGCTAATTTGTTCTTGACTTCTCTTGACAGTGATTTCAGCAGTGATATAACATTTGGCTAAAAAGTTGCATGTCCTGGGAGAAGAGGCTTCAGTACTAGCTGAGGGCCATCTATAAGTCTAGTGGGATTAGTAACACTGCACACTAGGGATGTGCCCAAATAATCATAATATTAGTTATTTGTACAAATTTGTACAAAGTTGAACATTCATACACAAATTGAATGTTATGACATTCATATGAATACAAATGTTTCAGAACATTCACACAAATAGTTAGGACATTCGTTAAACAGGGGATACGTATCAGATGTGTATCCAATATGTATGCATTCATATCAGATATGTATCTGATACGTATGCATTCATATAGGATATTCATACAAAATTGTATGAATACATTCGTATTGAATAGACATACAAATTGTTCAAATATTGGTTAAACTGGGGATACACATCAGATATGTTTATGAACAGATATGTATCCAATATGAACAGATATGTATCCAATATGAACAGATATGTATCCAATATGAATGAATATGTATCCATTCATATAAATTTGTACAAATACATTCGTGTTGAATAGAATCCTACCACATTCAAAGGAATCTATTTGAATGAATACACATTTTGAATGATTTGTTAGGGTTTGTGCACATGCGTGCTCCCTTGCAGTTTCATCCCGTTGTTTCTAGTCCTTCCATCTTATGTAAGTGTGACAGACTTTCAGATACTTGAAGATTGCAACCCAGATGAAAATTGAGCTAGGAAGTTCCCTCCTCCCTCTTCCTTCTTTCCACACAAGAAGACGGAGGTGACATATAGCTGTACAACTTCCGCGAGGGTCCTTCATCCAGTCCTCCAGGTATGTTGAATGTTGGAGCAGTCAGGGTGACACAGGAATAGGGATGTGCACAAATATTCATAACATTCAAATTTGGCTGAATTTGGACATTCAAACTCAGATCAAGTGTTACAATATTTGTATGCTAGCATTAAATGAATATGAATGTTTCTGGACATTCGTACAAATAGTTCGGACATTTGTTAAGCTGAGAAATGTATCAGATACATATCTGTTCATAGCAGATACATATCTATTCATATGCAGATACGTATCTGATCATAGCAGATACGTATCTATTCGTATCAGATACATATCCGTTCATAGCAGATACGAATTGAATGTGTGAATACATACGAATAGATTCCTGTCGAATAGAATTTTAACACTTTTGAATGCATTCTATTCATACAAATAGAGATTTTTGAACATGTGATTCATTTCAAATTGAATGTCCAAAAAACATGCACATCCCTACCCAGGATCCAGTTTGTGGTAGTTGCATGTCAAGGCACCATTCCAGGGTATTCTGATTTTTGGATGGCCCATTCCTGGGTCTGCCTGGGACACCTTAAGGCACTTGTATGGATGCCTCCCCCTTGTCCTCACATGATAGACTGGGCCACGTTGCTTTCCCTAATCACCAGTTTTCCATAAACATCAACTAACTTGAATTATATGGCCTTACCCTACATAGTTAATCTGCTCTTATTTGCTCTTGAATTTCATTAAACCTTCACACAACTCAGTTCTTGGGTGGATCACATTGTCTAAAACTAAAAACCAAAAACCTATCATGTAGAAGGTAATCATTATCATAAAGAAAATCACTATTTTAAAGATCACGATAATAATGAAAGAAAAAACCAAGCTATTTAAAACATAATTAAAAATAAGATTCTAAAATTATTTTTATTATAACCTAGTAAAATGCTAGGCAACATAATTGCCAAATGACAGGAAAAGAAGGTATAATGTCACCAGGTGCCTAGAGGATAGTTAAGAGAAGACACCTGATACAACTCCCCTAGGAGATAATTTCACAGGAGAGGGGTCATTCCTATTCCTAGCCACCACCCCTGAGACTCATCAAAGGACAGTATGACTAAGCAGGATTCTCCCAACGATTTCAAACAGTGGACTGGTCTGTATGAGAAGGCACACTACTTCAAATACGTGGGGCCAAGTCATCTAGGCATTAGAACCTTGAAGCAGGTTCAGACTCTGAGGCCCTGGTCACACAAGTGTAAGACTGGATGGCCTATTCATTAATTCGATTGGAAGTTGTACCAGTGCTGGTCACACCTAGATCATTATAGGTCATCCTCAGGCTGTCCCTACCTTGAGCCGCATCAGTCACACCTTTCTCTGAGATCTACCTGAGCCTCCTCTTGGCTCTTCACTCCCTTTTCCTGTGTCAAATCTTTCTGATTGGATGAAGGGAGGCAAGGGTGTGTGTTTGTGGTTCTTTTTTAAGCCTGATCTCCCACTTCCACACACACCCTTCCTTTTTATGTGCTTTTCCTCTCCATGCAATTTTTAAAATAATAATAATAAATTTAGGTAAAAATGCTAGATAAAGGAATCATACACATAAATTGAGGAGAAAAGGGGAGGTGCCTCATGAACTTCACACATGCCAATCAGCCAAAGGAAAGATGGGACCCCACCCACCACAGCACAGTTCAGCCTCCTTTAACCCATCCTCCTGCTCACACTTTGAGGAAGCGAAGACAGCCTCAAGTGCTAGGACCGGCTGAGTCCTTGTCAGTCCTGTAAAAATGAGGACTACAGTTAAGACAATCTAACAGGGTAGGCCGGTTTGGAAAATGACTTAAATAAAAATGTGAGTAACACAACCTGAGGTTGACCTAAACTACTTGTGTAACCAGAGCCTGATAGGAAGCCAACACATATCTCTAAGGATTAGGGTAATGTGACTTTCACTGGAGGTGCTAGTTACTACCCTAGTTGCGATATTTTGCACTACCGGAGATGCAGTCTCCAAACTATCTAAGCACAGAGAGCACATTTCAATAAACCAGAGGTGTTTAAAGTAGGGGTGTGCAGAAATATTTGTAACATTCGTTATTTGAATGAATTCAGCCATTCATAAATGAACAGAATGTTACAATATTCGTACACTGCCATTCGTACAAATACGAATGTTTCTGGACATTTGAATGAATAGTTTGGACATTCACTAAACTGGGGAGGTGGGAAAGTGGCTGCACCAGTCACATTTGCAATGGATCTCAAGTGCACTTGACATGGATTGAGAGCATATTAAAAGTGAATTCAGGTCAGATTTGACACTTTCAGAGCAGATTTGTTACAGGATATGTATCGGATACGTATCTTGAATACATTTCAGATACATATTTGTTCCTATCCGATACATATTCATTCATATTTGATACATATACATTCATATTGGATATTTGTATGAATTTGTACAAATACATTCATATCGAATAGAATTTTACCACATTCAAAATGGTCTATTCATACAAATACTAATTTTCTAATGTTCTATTTGTTGCTAATCGAATGTCCAAAAACACATCTGTGCAAATCCCTAAATTCATAGTGCTTGTTTTTGAGCTTAACTACCCCTAGATTCAAATTAAGTGTCTGATGCAAAACCAAACAGTAAGAATATTCAACAAGCTGTCATAAGAACAATTTGAAGTGTCCGTGCTATATCTCTGCTCTCAGTCACCAGTATTTTGATATATCTTCACCTTTCGGTTACTTTGTTACCTTTTTCAATTGGTTGATTCAAGCCCTAGATTTAAATGTATTTCTTGTTGTCAAATTTGAGACAAGGGCTCCATGCTGCCAAATGGGAAAGGGTAGGCACATCACATATTTTCAAAGATCCAGAGCAAAACCTTTCCTGTCATTCAATGCACAAATAAGGTAGCAAAAATAGATAGCCTATTACAATAATAATAACCAAAACTCTTCACCACAATTAAAATGAACAGAAAGCACCAAGTCTATTTTAATACAAATGGCTTCGGGCCTTTCCGCATTTGCAGCCGGAAAATGGATCTAAAAGATCTGTTTTTGGGTGAACAGTTTTCTCCGAGAACTGTCCCAAGTAGGGACAGATTCTTGGAGGCCCCACATGTCTGCACACATGTGGGGCAGCAGCGGCAGGGCCGGAATGGAGAGGGTGCTGGTGCGATTGCACCAGCATCCATCCCAGTCTGGCCTCTGGAGGCCCTGCCCTGTAAAAGAGGGAGAACACGTGCTCTCCCTGTTTGACAGCTGGGGTCGCCCACTGGTCTCCGCCATTGGTTTCATCAGAGCCACCACAAGGAGGCCAGCAACCGGCTTCCCCGGGTTCGCCTTCACCAGAGAAGGTGTGATCATGCCTTCTCAAGCAAGAGGGTAGGTGCAGTTCCCACCCCCACCCTACCTGGGTCGCCTACACGTGATCCGGTCCTTACCTGATCACTGCCGGGCGGCTTCTGGCTGCAGGAGGCCTGACATGCACATGCGTGTGTGCGTGCGCCGTGGCTTCCCATTGGCCAGCCACCCTCAGCAGGGCAGCCGGCCAATGGGAAGCTGCAGTGCATGTACCCGCACCCGGGCCTCCCGCTGCCAGAAGCCGCCCGGCTGTGACCACAGGCAGGGTGGGGGTGGGGGCTGTGGCTGTGGCTTTCCTCTTGCTCGAGAAGGCGCGATCATGCCTTTACAGGTGAAGGGGAACTCGGGGAAGCCGGCTGCCGGCCTTGCCATGCTGCCTCCGATGGAGCAATGGCGGAGGCCAATGGGTAGGCCCAATGGGTAGGCCCAGATGTCAAACAGGGAGAGCATGCGCTCTCCCTCTTTGACAGCTGGGCA
>MTQE01003428.1:11980749-11995989 GCA_014337955.1 Aspidoscelis marmoratus | reverse complement strand
TAACATTTCTTATGATATCTGCACATCCAGAGTTGATCTGGTAACAATTTAGAGTATTCTGACAATGATTGTCCAATGATTGGAATTGAATTTTTAATCCTGCGTTTCCACAGTGTTAAGTGATATCTCATCAAACATCTGATTCACACACACACACACACACAAATAAAATGGAAACAAGTGGTGAGAAGGAAAATGCATGAATTAACAAGCAGTGATTTGAATTTTGGCTAGTTTTACCACCTTGCCTAATTAAACAGTTGCCAAGGGTACCAGCTTTAAGAGATGCTAAAACGAATATAGACATTTTTTCCCCCTGAATTCAGTCTTCTAGGTAAGTGAAAGTTCAAGATCACAAAACATTTTGGGGATCCATGGACATATTATTCCCCTTATCTGATACATACTGCCAAAGCCAATGAAGTAGCAATGCCTAAAGTGTTGTGGTAAAACAGAGAAATCCCACAGCTTGAATTCATACTCAGATATGGAAATTTACTGAGTGCCTTTTCAAGGACCAGTGCCCTGGGTTGTATTGGTTTGGGGAGGGGAGAAGCTCTCTCAGACACCCTCTAAGAACTGGAACCTTTGGCTACTGGCTTTAAAAATGATGATCACAATGTGATATGCATGTGTCCAGCCATACCACTTTGTCCACATGCAGCTTTTGCACCAGGAAGTGGTGCAGACCCTGTGTCTAGGAGCTTACTGGGACCATAGAAACTGCTCCTCAGCTATGGAGGATCAGGATGGCCTTATACGCTATTTGGCCGAAGGCTCCGCCACAGTGTTTATATAGATTTCCTCAGAGCATGCAAGGCCATCTCTATCAGGTAAGTGCAAAAAGGTCCTAAGTTCATGCACTTTTCTATACAGTTGTGTTTCCCTTTGGATAATTATATGAATGCACATAAAATCTAGTTTTATTTGTAATTAGAGTACAATATTTTATCCTTTTTTTGAGCAGTGTCTATATACATGACTTTCCATTTAGTATTAATCTGATATTATTGATTTGAAATATCTTCTATTTATAGTTTAGTTTTAAGTATTCTTATTTAGTTTTAATCCTTTTGAAGTCTAAAACAATCATTTTGAGCACACCGCCACAGGTTTTCCAAGCTCCATTTCCATTATCTGCAAATGGGTGCAATTCATTTATCGGACTGTTCATTTCTAAAACTAGACCCTTAATCCTGTACCTGTAATTCCTTTTGTTTTATGAAATCTTACTCGCTTAATGCAAGGCTATTTTGAAATTTCTTGGTATGTTGCAGTGGTTATTCAAATCCATGGAGACAACTAAGAACTATCCCCACTGGATCAATTCTCTGCATTTCTCCTCTATTAAAAAGAATAACAACTCCAAAGCTATCTCCCTCTTGATTTCCTTCTTCTAAACTATAAAGAAAATAATTTGATTCTGTCCCTTGATTCTTATGAAAATGTGTATTGTGCAAGTTGCTCTGTAAAATTCAGCATCTCTCCTGCCTCCAGCCAAAAGACTAAGCTGGCTGAAACAACTAAATTTTGAATAACAAAAGGCATTTCATAATGATTTAGTGGCAGGAGGTTGATAGAGAATGGTATTTTTTTTCATAAAGTCTATGAAGTGTAAAAAATGCACAGTTAAAATGTGCATAAATAATGTTATATTTATATATATGTATCAGTAATTTGAGAGGGCAAAAACAAAAACATAAACAACAAAGTCACAGTGAAAGTTCCCATAGTTTTGGAACTGAGGAAGTTAATGCCATCAAGAAGAAGAAATTGAAACTCATTCCAGGCTGTCTGTATGTTTTCTCAAGATGTGCCATAGGCTTCCCTGAAGAGATGGCCAGTTGGCATGTGTCTTGATGCAGACTGTCTCTCCTTAATAAAGTTCTCAGGGCAGTTGGTCTCCCTAAGGAGTAATGGGTTATGGTCCCATTTAAGGTGCCCTTGTTGCATATTGAAGATACAGTATACTGGCGATATTGAATCAGGCAGTGTCTGCATCTATAGTGAGTGTGCCCTGAGAAAGGCACTGGAAGGCCCACAAATGCCTCCTGCAGCATTCTTGCTAAGAGCAAGTAAAAGTGACTCAGAGAGCATACAACAGGGTGATAGACAGAGATGTTGGATGCCACAATCTGAGGTAGACTTAGCCTTTGCACCATGCTGGCAAAGGCTAAGTTCCAGGGGCTTTTTCAGGGTATGGAGAGGCCTTTGGGACTGATTTTGTTCAGGCAAACTATAAAACAATGTGTATCCAGCAGAGAACTGCAACTAAGCAAACCTTAAACATGGCAAGTATTTCCATTTGCAGAAGCAACTTGAAATATATTAGAAAATTTATTTATTTATTTATTTATTTATTTATTTATTTATTTATTTATTTATTTATTTATTTGTGGCAGTGGTTGCTGTAGCTTCTGAACTGCATTGTTATCTTCCTTTAGGTTTTCTATGAGTTGAAGGGGATTCTGTAGTCTTCCACATCAAGCACTAGCAGTTAAAAATACTCTTTCCCTTTCCGACCTACGCCCCTTCCTCGTATATATTTAGGAAGGCAGTGAAGATGCACCTCTTTGCCCTGACCTTTGGCTAAGGTGATTATATCCCCCCACCGCACCCAATTCTGTTTTTAATCTGTTGTTTTAAAGCTTGTTAACCACCCAGAGACCTTTGGGTATGGGGCAGGACAGAAATGCAAACGAATGAATGAATGAATGAATGAATGAATGAATGAATGAATGAATGATACTTGTCAATAGGGCAGAATAAAAAAGGGGTCTATGGACCCACCTTCCACATACAGGTGCAGTTTAAAGCAGGTCCACGCACACACCTTTCTAGTATACTCCATCTGCAGAAGACGGAACATAGATCAGGCTAGGGCACCCAAAATGGACTCTTGCTCAAGTCTACTGGCATACTAGGGAATAGTATACTAGACACAGAGATATGTGGATAGCAAGCCTCCAAGGTCTAATATACTACAGAGCAGTGCAACATGATGCACCACCAAAATGGATGCCCTAAGAGCTTCTGAAGCATTCAGAGTCACCCTGTGTCAGCTCCAATATTGACATGAGCTTCAGAGCTAATGTAGACAATCTTGCTCCATGCCTAGACATACCAAGGTCCAGAGATTGAGGGTTCCATGATGCTGCCTCTAGCCACTAAATTTAAAATGAGGAAGAACATCATGCAGTGTTGTATAACACCATTCACAGTTCTTAAGATCCAGGTAGCCACTCTGAATCTTGAGTGTGTGTGCATATGTGTGAAATTCATTCAGTGAACATCCAGCTCATTCAGTAATCCAATATCCTGATCTGATAGCTTGAAGGAAAATACCAGCAGCACCCAAACCATGACAGAAGGGTGCCAAATTTGATACCTGAAAAAACAAGTCTTGGCACGGTTTGGGGGACTGCCACGCATTGCTCCAGCACACCAGGAATGCACATGGGGACGCTCGCGGGCTAACGGAGAGGAGATTTGAACTGACGTCATTGGGAGGTGGGGTATGCTTGCTGTCCCTGCCCAGTCCATTGAAGATTGCAACCGCTGACTTTTAAAATGCCAATCGCAACGGTAGGCTGGAGATCGGCTTGGCTTTTTTAAATTTTCTGCCATTTCCATGAAGGTAATTCCAACTCTGTTTCAAGAATGTCAAGGCAGGTTGCATAATGGCTTGATTTTTGTTCCATTTGCAACCCCCGTTTCCCCGATCTGAAAGGCAATAATAAATAAAGGCTTGATTTTCAGTTTACAGCCATTCTCACAGTCCCCGGTGGAGCAGAGATGCGCAAAGCTGCTCAAGTGCCTACTGCCACTAAACCTTGTTGCGGCTTTCAACGTTTAAATTTTTTTTAAAGTTATTTTAATGAATGAAGCTTTATTTTTTTCTTGTTTCTGTGCCTCCCACCCCAATCCTGGTTGTCAGTGCTGCTAAGGGAGGAGGGAATGCGGCACAGGGGTGGGCTGATGTCAGTTCAGCTTCCAATGAGGAGAGAGGGGGCGGAGAGGTGGTGGCACTGCTCCCCGGTACCAGGGTTCAGCACGGTTCTCACGGGGATGCTACCATCCGCGCTAAACTCATACCTGTCCTGCATTACTGGGAATGTCATGAGGATGCCCGAAATGCATTTCCGGTCCTGTGCCTGCCCCGTGTGTGCCAAAACAGCACCCATAGTGCACCAGACAGCTTGCATGGGGACACGGCCTTTGTTTCCAGCACAGAAAGGGCCAATATTCATTCTTGTGACACAATGTAAACCATTTTTTCACTGGCTACATCTGAAGTAGCACCAATAATACCAAATTTTAAGTGATGGCATTATTTAGGAGTCCTACAACGACATCTGGAGAATATCACATTAGTAACCCTTCTTATAAGCATACTATACACTGTAGTATGAACTTAGAGCTGCCTCCATTGATGGAACAGGGAACATCTAAGATTTTGTCCTCACATTACAAAGGCTGATATTGCCTCCTACCAGGTGCTAGAAGCCCAAAAGAAACTAAATAAATACTAAAAAATACTATATACCTGCTAATATATTGATCTTCCCTTGAAAATTTCATAAACACTATTTTGAAGGAATAATACTGAGATGTGTATGGATTCTTGATGCCTGTTTAGAATTATGACCCAATTTATATTTTCTGTAATAATCAGCACAATGGGATAGTAAAACTGTCTTTGCTGAGTATAGTGAATTTATATTTTATCACTGCAATTTAATCAATACAATAAGAAACCAATACACACAGAGAAAGAGAGAGAGATTGCATAAGATAAAGGACTTCATGAGGCAGCATTGCTCACTCAGTGTATTTATTGCAGGGCTGCTCAACCTGTGCCCTTCAGGTGCACCTGAACTACGACTCCCAGCATTCTATTTGCAGCATTCCATTGGCCTGGCAAGAAATGCTAGGAGCAGAATACTAGGCACTCTACCTCAGAAACATCCAGACAGCTGCAAACAGAGAGCACCCCTGGTTTGTTAAGATGCACAGCTTCTTTTCAAAGCTTATGCTGGGTTCAGAAGAGCTTTATGTACACATCAGCTATTCTTATTGCTGCTCTATGATACATACACCTTCCATTACTGCTGAGATATCTGCCACCATGCTTTATAGTAATCAAAAAACATTTTTCCTTAGCAGCTTTTTTATAGCCGAGGAAAAAAGGCTTGTGTAACTAAGGCAGACTTTTTCTCTTACTGCAAAAAGAATGGAGATGGAAACATTTGGCCATATATCCTTCTGATTATTTACTTACCTGAATGTTTCTCTACTAGTTGCAAAGCTAATTCTACACAGAGTTGTAATTCTCATCTTTTCTCAAAGGAAGTGATATTCCGTGTGTCAGAAATGATGCCCCTTGACTGGATTAGACACATGGTTCATGGTCATAGCTCAGACAGATTAATAACAACATCTTCCTGCAGTAGCGGATAACCTTTCTGGCATTGCCCAGACTCATGTGTGAAGATATGTAAAAAGAAGGGGAGAACATTATTGTTTTCAGTACTGATTGATTGCAGAGAGTCAGCAACAAACCACAACCTCAACTACAGCAAATAGCTAGGGAAAATGGGATGTGGGATCCAATATAAGGGTATGACACAGGAACCTTTGATTTATGGGATGTATCATAGGCTACTAGAATGGATGCCTAAGGAGCAACAGATGGGTTGGAAATAGGGTGACGACATGAGAGTCATGCACTACTCTCTTTGGGGCACTTCTGAGCAGCTTTGTTATGTGTGAACTCAGTCACTGGGCCTGTCTGCACTTGCTTCAGTAGTTCAGCCAGGGTAGACATATTGCATAGATCCAATTCTATCTTAGAAGTGTCTTCATGCATGCCAGAACATCCTCTGTGCAAACAGCTGTAGAGCACAAAAATATGCTTTAGATCTATACTAGCCAACAGCTAAAGTAGCCCAGCATGGCTTCGTTCACACCTCTTTTGGGGCAAACACAGCCTGGGGTGGAGCAGTGCAGCAATTGTGTGCTCTGTCACCCATCATGGTCACGGTGCCACACATGCCCACTGCCACAGCAGGGCAATCCCGGTGATCACACTTACCCAGTGTTTGGGATCACAAGATGCAGACACCTGATGCATCCCAGAAGTTCATTTGCTTGTGTACCTAACTAAGGTGCAAAAAGGCCCTTAATCTAATAGGATGTGTCTCTCTTGAAGATTCTATATCTTTGTGTTGTTGGTGTTTCTCCAGAGCCCAGCCATTTTATAGCTTATGACTCCTGCGAGTGTTATGATAAAAATCCAGTCTCCTAATAATAGCTAGTTGTCAGGATGTGCATGGATGCCAGATAGCCAAACTCTTAGACTTGACCACAGGGTGAAAGCTATCCATTTGGCCTGTGGTGCTATGCTAACTTCCAGAACAGAGATTGAGAGATCCCAGCATCAAAATGGGCAATATTTGGTCTTCACTATGATGACATTGAGATTTGGCACAGATGGGAGGCTAGCCCTGCTGTTATCATCCTTCTGCACAGATACTGCAGGAGCAAACCTGGCCCATGCCAGTTTTGCAGAGTGTTTTTGTTTGTTTGTTTGTTTGTTTGCACTCTGAAAACTGAGTAGTTCTAAGAAAATTCTGTCCCTGGGAGTTGGCTGGGCACCAGTGGTGTTCACATTCCTATTCTGTGAATGGGAGAATTGTGTGCATGGGGGAATTCCATGCCATGGAGTCCCAAACTCCACCTTAGGGAGACCTAGGGAGACCAGAGTCTGTCTGACTGGGATTGCTCTGTGTCCAGAGCATTCTAGTGAGAGCATGATCTCTACTGTTGCACACCAGCACCATTGAAAGTGAGGGCCAGACGAGGGCCAGATCCCATTATAGGAAGTATGGAAAGCCCCTGACTCTTCAGCAATACTTTATATATCTGATTGCTTTTACACCGACTCCCTTGAGATAGATGATCTCAATTCATTTTCCTGTGATTATGTCTAGTTACAAGTCTGTTAAGTCTTGACCAGTAGCAGTTTCTAAGAGCCAAGACAGAAGCACAGTGTATGAAGAGAGCACATTTTAATTCATTCTCCTGGATAAAGTTCCTGTTTCAGTAACCCTGATGTGAAAGTGTGTGTTTCTTTAAAAAGATTGCTTCTACGTATCAGCATTTTGAAAAGACAAACTGCTTCTAAGCTCCCCATCTAAAAAAGAAAAAATAAGGAAAAAAATAAGGAAAAACAGAGAAGAAAATAAACCTTTAATTCCACCCAAGTGTTTATTGCTATTAAATGTCTAGCTCCTTTTCTCAGCAAAATACCGATTTTTCCTCTTAGATTTGTTGCCTTTTCTCCCCTGCAAAATTGTGTGTGCCCTTCCCCCACCTTCTTTTCCAGTTAATATAATAATTTAGATGAGTGGTGGTTAGCATAATTCAAGACACTAGAAATGCTTGCTGCTTAAAGCTGTGTTTTAGGAGAATTCTATTTCAGGAACCAATGTAGCGTGTAAAGTACTTTGATATCTAAAATTGCATGAAGTGAATCTTGTAGATTCATCCAAAGGGATAGCTCTTAGGCTTTTCACAATATTATTCTTCAGCACGGTTAAGGCTACATTCCCAATATCCATGCTATCCCGTGGAGGTCACAGGTTAAGGAGGATGGATTAAATTAGAGATGTGCTGAAAATTTGTTCTGTGTTTTTCCCCAACCATTCTCCATCAATTAATGAGAAAGGAAATCACATGAGGAAGAGCATCTTCACACATATAGCTTTATCTACTCTTTGAGATCTGCAAATGAGGCTTTTCTGGCAGGACCACAGTTTACAGAAATTTGGCTGGTGTCAGCCAGAAGAAGGGGTTTTCTACTTGCAGAATGGTCTTCCAGGAGAAACACTGGGTTATCTAGATCCCTTAAAATTGTAGCACCTGGTTAAAACTAAGGCTGTGTCTTCACGGCAACCTTATCTCGGATTCAAAATGTTTTCATTCCTCGGAGTCCGCATGGCAGTTTGGCTTAACACCCTTTCCCCATGTTAAACCACCCCAAAGCATGGTGAATCTCAATCCTGATTTCAACAGGTCTCACTCCGGATCGTGCGCTTGAAATGTTTTACATTTTTTACTGTGTGGACAGTACCGTTTTAAGGGATGAGAATCCATGTTTAGGGTTTCCCTCTCCCAATAGCTTGCTTCCAAAGACAGTGATTTCAGTGTAAAAATCCACTTAACAGCAATCGCTACACTGTAGTGATGGAACTGTTTCACACCTTGATGGTTGGAAAACAATGTTGCAATTTTGCACAATTCTAAAAGATCTGACTTTAGAAAGGGAAAGGAAGGGAAGAAAGCAGCTGAATGTGAATGTTTAAAGCAAAGGGGCTTTAGTTGCTGCTGCTGCTGTGTGCCCTGAGCAATGGGGAGAGGAGGGGAACGAATCGCTGGCTAGCTGCCTGCTGCCATTTTTCCTCCAGCCATGGAAGCGGCAGCCACCCAGCCACCCAGTTAGGCTCGGTGAAGGGGTCCCTTATGGGTGGCGCGTCCATGCCAGGAGGAAGAGGGCAGGGCAGCCCCGAAAAGCGGCTTTAAAAAAGTAGCCACTTGAGTACCCACTTGAGTCACGTACGCCACATACAATCCTCAGAATCCAGATCGAACGCAATTAAGTTAAAAGTAATGGGAACAGGCAAATTTGTGTTTGCATCTGGTTCTATTATTTCAGTTTAGGGAAAGCAAAATAAGCTTGCTGTGGGAATTCGCCCTAAGGGTGTGAAAAATGCCATTCTGAATCTTTTCCAAATTTTTCAAACTTTCCAGGGCCTTGGCCGTGATCACACTTTCATTTTAAACCTTCTTCAGTCCATCTTGAGGTCAGACTGTTCACACCTTTTCATTTCTATACATTTTATGTGTGGATTTTTCATTCTGGAAAGCCCAAATGGAGGGTGGAACATCCACACATAAAATGGATAAAAAGGAAAAGGTGTTAACAGTCTGACCTGAAGATGGACTGAAGAAGGTTTAAAGTGAAAGTGCAAGACAATAAACTTGTTAAACATGGTCCCCATTTAGGGAGAGCGTGGGCACCTTGAAGGTATTCAAAGGATTGTTTTGCCCATCCTACTTAAAATGTCTTTCATTGTTCTGATTTTAATTTTTGTTGCTTATAAAGTATTTTTTAAAAAGATGTGATACAAAAATGTTTTAACACGGGAAATAGCACTTCTAAAAAAATATTTCAACACATTTTCAAATACGGAGAAGCAACACTTTGCTGTACTTACCTTACTTTAAGAAAGCAATTTAGAGTTTTTTCATATATTCTTTAATTTTGTGCAATATTTTTCAAATAGTCTTCATAAGTCTAAAAGTCCAAGCCAAGACCTCTATGAAGATGATAGACAGATGGACAGATGGACAGAGGGAGGGACAGAGGGGTAGGGATAGAGATAGCTAGAATTCAAAATAAAACAAATAATTTTCCAGTCTCCTCCCCTAAACCAGCCAGGAGGGATTTGTTGGTACTTGAGGAAGTATTGCTTCTGTGGGGCAAAATCCAAAATCTGGTTTCCTCAGGGAACAGCATGATTAATGCAAGGGGGAAGTGTAGACAACATTCTCAAAACTATGCCCACTAAAACTGTAAAGCAACTATGGACATTTCTGCACAGACCTTTAATCCATGTAGACCACAGAGATTTGCATGTTAATCCAGATCGATGGGGACATGCCTCATGCTAGTCCTCTATGTCTGCAAGAGAAAGATCAAGATTAAGGAGGCCCTTAATTTGGGCCTGTTGTAGACCTGATTAATCAGGTGTTCATCTGGACCAAGAGTCATGATCCAGAAATACTGGGGGCCGCAATTCAGTGGTGCCTCATAGTGCACCACCAAAAACACCCCCCAAGCCCCAAAGCTAGGCAATTTCTCTATTAGTCATTGGGTGTGTGTGAGAGAGGAGGCAGCTGCAAAGCTCACACAGACTTCATAGCCTCCAGGAGGCTTGGGCCAAATCAGTGCTGTCAATACAGACGGAGCTGCTTTGGCTCCCACCTCCAAAAGATCCAGATCAGTCTATTTAATTTAAAAAATGTGAACAGGTAAGGGCCTTAATGCACTGCTGCTTAGGGAAAATCAGAAAGGGGACTTTGGGCCTCCTTTGCACATATTAATGTGAAATATGGGAGGCACCTATCAATGGTGTGCTCCATTCACATAGGACAGAGCATAATCCAGGTCAAGGAGCCCTTGATTTGAAACACCAGCAGACCAAGAGGACTCTACAGTTTTCATGGACTATTGGTGCTATTCAGAGATTCTTTACATATATATATATTTGGTGGATGTTAACTTTTCTTGCATTTCAGTTCTATGAGTATGCATGTAAACATGTCTGTAAAGTTCCCTGTCTTACCTTCTGCACATTATGATTAGTCAGGATTTCTAACCTTAGGACTTTGAGGCAGAGTTCAATTATAGCAGCTCTCTTTTGGGGATGGAGTTGGTGGCTGATCTATTTAAGAAGAAGAGAATTTAATGCAAAATCCATTTCAGAAAGTTGTCTCGTGTATTTGAATTTTGCCCAGAGAGGAAAGTTTTTCCATTCCAGGAATGTTGATTAAGACAAAAGCCACCAAGGGGGGAAAATGCAAATCCTATTTTGAAAGCATAAAAGAGATGCTGTCTAAGCACTGATTGCATGCTCTCATAGTGGTCCATTGTACCCGGCTTGGATTGTGATTCATATCGGCATTTTCAATCCATGGCACAACTAATTGATCTATCAAAGATGCAAAATAACATGTGTCAGCAGCAAATGAATGGGCTTGCTGGGGTATGTGCACATTTGTGCGTGGATGACAGTATATGTACATCACACAGACACAAAAGCTAGTGACAAGCAAAGGAATAAAATATGTTTGCATCTACCCTGGTGGCCTTCCCCCTAAAGATCTTTTTGAGCACCTAGCAAGGAGATTTGTGCATTAAACTTTATTTTATCTTTAAGGGGATAAAAAGGGAAATCAATGTCCTGAGGTTGTGTTCCCCATTCCAAATTTATTCAGTCACTTGTTTTCCAGCTTTAATAGCTGACTCTCCCTCCCAAAAGAGCCTAAATGGGTTAAGAACTATTACAAAAATACAGATTTAAAGTATCTGTTTAAAGTTTTCATCATAAACCAAAGCAAAAACAACAGCAGCAGTATACCCAACATATTGATCAAATGAAAGAACATGTTTAAACCTCATTAGTACAAGTGGATGATGGAATTGTTTTTATATCTCACTTTTAGTCCTCACAGCCAAACCATGTGTGCTATTGGCTTAATATGGTAACAGAACCACTAGCACAGCAGAGCGAATGCTGTATTCCAGGGTGTCCTACTCGTGTTCCGGAGGCCCTAGTGCGAAGAAGCCTCTAATCCCTCTTCCACCCTTGGTGGTGTTGTCTTTTTTTCTTATCAACAGCAATGCTGATAATTTTCTGCTTAGCCACAGCAATAGAGATGCTGTGACTGGCTCCTTTCTCCATCTGCTGATAACCTCCACTTCAGGCTTGGAGGAGTTGGAGGTTGGCAATTTCATAGAATCATAGAGTTGGAAGGAACATCTAAGGTCATCAAGTCCAACCCTAGTCTGGGTCACTCTAGTTGGGTCACTCTAGTTTGTCTTCCATTTGTGAACTGCTTTGTTCGACCTCTAGCCTTGGTACTGTTGCCCAACTATTTTCTTAAACACACTGAAAGCCCCTCTCTCTTTTTTTTTAGTCCAGTGAGAAATTTAGGCATTTGGTGACTTTTTTGTTGTTGCTCCAGACCCTCCACTGCTTCAGCTTCCAGAGGAAATCTGTGAGTATTTCCATCCTCATGGATGCATGTGACATTATTGTGTTTGTGCAGATGCTTGCTGAAGCTCTCTGTGCATGTGTGGTGATGTTATGCATATGTGCACTAATGTGAGTTGCAGACTAGCCCATGAAGGACCCTATAATGGTGGTGAGGATGTGTGAGACTGCTGGGTGAATTCCCCGCTATTAGGAAAGCAGCTAAAAGTCTTTGGCCTTTAGCTGCCATTCAGGTCTAATGAACAGCAGTTTGGCACATCCTAATCAACACTGAAAGCAATAACTGAGCTCCCCGCAAAGGCTGTCAGCCATTTTTATCTTACAAATGGTGAACAATTCACCCTTGCAGCTATCACATTGAAGAAGAAGAGTTGGCTTTTCTACCTCACTTTTCTCACCCATCTGAGGGGACTCAAAGCATCTGACAAAGCTTTCTATTCTTCTCCCCACAACAGACCACTTTGGGTGAATTCCCACTTAGCTCTGTTAAAGAGGAATTTAAAAAAAACAGATGCGAATGCACATTATTTGTGTTCCCATTTGCTTTTCTTAATTCCGCTTTAAAGTGGAGCATGGTGGCGGTGGCGGCAGCAGTGCAGCAGCACCCGGAAGAGAGGGGGAGCTCCCTTGTTCTCTCACCGGCCACTTTCCGTTCCTCCTCCCTACGCCTCAGCAGCACCAGGGCTGCTTGGCAGGAAGCAGAGTGAGCAAGCAGGGTGGCGGCAGTGCCCAGCGGCAGCCACAATGGCAGGCAAAAGCAGCCACCAAAATAGCAGGGGAGCAGGTGGACAGGCAAGCAGGCAGTGGCAGACAGGCAGGTGGGTGGCTGGGTGAGCGGGCGAGCGAGCGGGTGGGCAGTAAAACAATTTCAAAACACTCTGATCCAAGTGGGAACACCCAATAAACAGTTTCAATTAAAAAAGGGAGTGAGAGTTGTTTAAAGGAGTGTTTTATTTAATTTGTTTTATCAGTTTTACTCCTCTTTTTAATATGAAAAGCCACTTTTCAATGCGGACAGTGCTTTGAAACTATTTTGAACACTCAAAAAAGTCCTAATGGGAATTGCCCCCCTGTGAGGTAGGTGGGGCTGTGAGAGCTCAGAAGAGAGCTGTGACTAGCTCAAGGTCACCCAGCTGGCTTCATGGGAAGGGCAGAATCGAACCCAGTACTCCCAGATAAGAGGCTGGCTCCCTAACCACTAGACCATTGCCATGCACTCAAGAATAAACTGAAAGCAGTGACTTCCATGGCTGATTTGCATAGGCCATCACTTTTGGAGACTTTCCTAGTAGAACAGAGGCTCTTTGCCATTGGTGCTGACAACTCAGCACTGAAACTGATTCTACACCCAGTTACTTATTCTGCCATATTTGGACATTTTGAAATATCTATGCGTTATTCTGGAATATCCAAATATAGCAGGATAAGTAACTGCCATCTGGATGCAGCCTGAGTTTTCAGTTTCAAAGAGAGTGACAAGGGCATGAGACACATGACCAACATGTGCCTCATCCCTAGGGCAGCACTGAGAACTTCTTCATTGAAAAGCCTGATGCTGTTCAATCCGAATGCTCCCTTAGTCTGCAAAATTAACCAATGTGTAGCTACGGGATCCAACAATTATATAGGATTTGATTAATGTTTCTTTTAATCAATCTATTTTAGCTTATCCTCATGAGGTCTCTACTAGCTCTAGTGCTGTGTTCTAGCAATTTCCATCTATGAATCTTATTATATTTTATTTAAATATATTCACAGGTATTGCTTAATATCTTAACTTTTTACATGATTAGAGGACAAAATTATCCCACCCACATTGATGAGGAATACACATTTGCATTTGTTCTGAACTAATTCCAAAGTGTACAATAAAAGCAAAAAGACATTCATACTGTAAATATTGCCTTATTTACAAGTGCTCATATCTTTTTTTGTTATTATTTTAATACACACATGAAAAATTAGTTTATTAAAATATATGTTCTTTACTGCTCAAGATATAGCCAGAAAATAACATTTAAGTTTTCCAGATCAGTTGTTTCGTTACGAATGGAGCAAGACAATTTAATCTCACAAAGATTTGTGCAGTAGGAATTCATTTTTCTTCCTTGTACTTGTACAGTGTTCATGGATACGAAATCTATGTGAATGTTTTGCCCACAAAACCCTCCTTGCTGGTAAAGCAATGGCCTTCCAATTTCTCCATTACAACTGCGTTTGGATAAACTGGCAGAAAATAGAAATTTATCTGGAAAGAAGAAAGTCGCTAATGGTGTCTCAGCAGTGAGATTCATTATTAAAAAGCTTTAATGGTAGTAAAGCTCTCTCTCCCCCCCCCCCCACCAAATACATCATTTTCCTCTTGACTTCTGCTTTCACATCCTAATTTCCCCTCAGAAATCCTCACAGTAGTAACTACTAATGTTTTCTTTAACATATGATGATCATTCATTTAGCTCCTTGAAGTTCTGGAACTCTTTGTGTTCCAGAATTCTATATTAACTAGCTGTTTATGGCAATCCCAAAATAGCCCTAGATATTGAGGGTGATATTCCACAATAACATTATTCGAGGAAAATTAACTCCTAACCCAGGTTTTGCAGATATAGCAAAAGGGACTTACCTGGTTGGGACACCTGCTCACCCAATCTGCCATGTTAGGAATGGCCACTGTGGATGTGCAGAGCTAAACTGGACCTAAAATGGTGACCATGAATGCATATGAGGAAGCAATCATACACTTCCAGGTAAGAACATAAAATCGAGCTCAAAGAAGCATGAGCCAGGGACAATTATCTGCTGTGACAAATTTGCGAAGCACATTGAGGATAAAGTAGGGATTGGATGCCACAATTGGACAGAGTCCAAACAAGGTGTCCAGAGAACTGTCTGGTCCAGTTTGTTTGTATCAGTTTCAATTGCTGCAGCTTGAGGATGTGGACAAGCTGCTTGCGGGGGCGTGGCCAACAATGTGCTCTCTGGATCCCTGCCCCTGGTGGCTGATAAAAACTAGACAGCAAGGTATGACCGGGTGGATCCAGGAGGTAGTGAATGCCTCCCTAAGGGATGGGGTGGTTCCACTGGACCTGAAACAGGCTGTGGTGTGCCCGCCCTTAAGAGGGCATCCCTGGAACCAGAAGATTTAAATAACCATCGCCTGGTGGCCAATATACCTTTTTTAGGCAAGGTTCTGGAGAGAGCTGTTGGTGTTCAACTGCAGGCATGCTTGGAAGAAACTGATTATCTAGAAACATTTCAATCTGGCTTCAGGTCCGGTTATGGCACAGAAACCACCTTGGTCGCCCTGGTTGATGACCTTCTTCGGGAGAGAGACAAGGGGAATGCTACCTTGCTGGTTCTCCTGGACCTCTCAGCAGCTTTTGATACCATTGACCACGGT
>MTQE01003428.1:11955040-11980351 GCA_014337955.1 Aspidoscelis marmoratus | reverse complement strand
GGAGTGAAGTGTCATCAGTATGCAGATGATACTCAGCTCTATCTCTCTGTACTATCTGAATCAGGAGAATGGTGGTGGAAGCAGTAATGGGTTGGATTGAAGCTGAGTCCAGAAAAGACAGAGGTGCTCTGTGTCACAGGGTCTCGAGTCCATGTAGTTGGGAGATGGAGTTGATGGTGTTGCAATGCCCTGGAAGGGACACGTGCATAACTTGGGGGTACTCTTGAAGCTCAGGTGGAGGCTGTGGCTAGGAGCGCCTAATCCCAACTATAGCTGGTACATCAACTGAAGTCTTTTCTGGATAGAGACAACTTGGCCACAGTCATCCATGCTCTGGTAATCTCTAGATTGGATTGCTGTAACACACTGTACATGGGGCTGCCCTTGAAGATGGTCCAGAAGTTGCAGCTAGTGCAAAATGCACCGGTTTTAAAAAGGACCGCATTGGCTGCCAATTTACTACCAAGCCCAATTCAAGGTACTGACTCTGACTTATAAGGCCCTAAATGACTTTGGCCCCAAATATCTAAAGGAACGCCTTCTCCCATACCAACCTGCCCGTGCCTTACAATTTTAATGTGCTTGTTCTTAAATGTTGTAAGCCGCCCAGAGACCCTCGGGTATGGGGCGGGATATAAATATAAATAAATAAATAAATAAATAAGTGGTGAGGCCCTCCTGGTCATCCAACCACCTTCAGTAGTAAAGTTGGTGGGCACCTGGGAGAGATCCTTTTTGGTGTCGGCCCCCAGACTATGTAATAGTCTCCCCCTGGAGGTTTGTCATGCCCCTTCCTTACATATATTTAGGAAGGTGGTGAAGACACACCTCTTTACCCTGACCTTTGGCTGAGATAATTGTATTTCCCATCCCAGCACAGATACCATCATTTTAAACATGCTGTGTATTGTTTTAGATTTGTTGATTTTTTAAAAAGTGTTTTTCATGTATATTCTGTTCTTAATCTGTTGTTTTAACGGCTGTTACCCGCCTAGAGACCTTCAAGTATGGGGTGGGATAGAAATGTAAATAAATAAATAAGTAGTAGTAGTAGTAGTAGTAGTAGTAGTAGTAGTAGTAGTAGTAGTAGTAGTAGTAGTAGTAGTAGTAGTAGTAGTAGTAGTAGTAGTTCAGGAACATCTAGAGGGCTGTAATTGACAACTCCCGTGTTTGCATGTGCTTTGAAGTACCTGGGACAGAACCTCTATCAGTGGATTTCCCTCTGGGAAAAAAGTTATGCTTAAATGACATGTGTATTTTAGTATGCTACCATTAATTTTTTCCAGCACTGCATCATGGCTTTTCAGAGGGGTTGAAGATAAAAGCAGCAGTAATCCCGATGATTTTACATCTTCTCCAAGTTCTGGACATTGTGAGATGTGTTGGAGAATATTTGGGAATTCTACAAGGTGGTCTTTTTTCTAAGTAAGTAGAAAAAGAAAATTTGGAGAATTTTTTTTTCCCTGAAAAACAAACAAAGCACCTTTATCACAATTTCAGTTGTGATCCTTTTGGAGAGACTATGGAGTTTACTGGCAGAAGTTGCTTCTATCCCACGGTTTCAGAGTGTTTGTTTCAAACAATATTATTCTTTACTCTATAATCAGGATATTTCATGCAATTCAATTGGTAAAATCTTCAACCTGAGCAAACTAACACCTTAGTTTTACCCCCTTTTCACAACCTGAAGTATTCCGAGTGAGGGTGGGATTCCTTGGCCTGGGATATGTAACCCATCCAGTGCTGGAATAGGTTGCCTCTAGAGTGAGACAGAGTTGTATCATCCCACCACCACCAGTGGCTCCAAAAGCAAGCCCAGGTTCAGAACTTGTGTGGGAGCCTTCGATGGCCAGGAATGAAAATTAGTGTTATGGGAGGAAGGGGTATTTCAGTGGTATTCCCTGTAAGCACCACCAAAATGCTCCCCTGTAAACCAAAACAAGCAGCCATGTGGCTTCCACATATAGCCCTATGTTCCCGGCCAGGGAATGTACAGAAAAGGCCTCTGTCTGCTCAAGACCCTCTATTAATCCTAATCAGTGAATCCCACTGATCTGGATTGAGTGGAAGATGGAGCTAGGGATCTGGCTCCATCCAGTGGGGGCAGGACCACTGTGATCAGCATTCTTAGTTGAGATCATTAGTGAGTGAAGAAAGTGCCAAATTGTGCTAAAAAGTGGTGGGCTTCTCGTATCCCACACCAATATGCAAAGAGGAGGCTCTCTAAATCCTTTCCTGGCAGGGGAATACATCCCATATGAAAAGGATCCTAAATTCATTTTCTAGTAAGGCCTATGTCTTGCCAGAGTTCTGTTACAATCTAGAAACTCCAGTTTAGCAATGCTGATTTTAACTAGCTCGTGTAGTGTAGAGGAAAAAAGCATTTTAGTTCCCTAGAAGCTTTCCTTAAGAACCAGCATTGTTGCTCAGGAAACTTCAGTGAAAAAGAAATTGATAAGGACAAAGGCTAACTCTGGAGATCAGTTTCTAAAGAGTCAGAAAAGCAGATTATTCGCAGTGTGTGTGTGTGGGGACTAGTACTCTACCCATAAAGGACCCCTCCTTATTCTCCAGTGCTCAGGCTTACCCAAAGTCAGATGAATCGTGACTGGATAACAATACATAAAACATTTAAAATCCAATACATCACAACAGTAGACTAGGGATTTTGGTAGAGAATAGCCTCAGGCTTTTGTATAACACGAAAACGAACCATTTACTTCAATTTCCTTAAATAAAGTATACATTAAAGAAAACAAAGTTCTCTTCATCCCAGCTAAAAGGGTCCTTGTACAGAAAGGTCAAATATCTCTACTGTTAAACTTGAAGCTATTTTAGGCCATGTCCACACTCATCTTGCTTGGAGTATTTAACTATTCTACTCCATTCTATCTCAGACCAAGTATAGCAGGTTCTGTCCACATTACAAAGGCTGAAATACCTTCTCTCCTGGGCCAACACTGGAAGCAATGTAGAGCCACCACAGTGTTCCAGTCCACACAACTACATTCACTCCTGTAAGAGACTGGCTTCAGTCCCATCACTCATGCATGATGTCTGGTGCATAAGGACAGGATTGAACAGAATAGTCTTCAAAGGGCCTTTCTGCACATGCCGCCGAAAACGGATCTAAAAGATCCGTTTTCTGGCGGAACGGTTCTAAAAAAGAATCTGTCTGCGACTCTGACAGGTGGGCGAGTCCGGCAGCCAGCTTCCCTGCCTTCCCCCTGGCCAGAGAACTGACGATCCGCCATTCTCTGGCCAGGGTAAGGCGGCTCCTACTCCTACTCTCACCCCCACCCCACCAAGAGTCCCTCCGACTTACCTCATTGTCTCCAGCCTGATTCTGAGGCTGGCAGGGCCAGCGCCAATCACGCAAGCACGCGCCACAGCCCTGATGGTCCCAGCAGCCCAGGGCTGCTGGGAATTGTAGTCCTGGGCTGCTGGGACCGTCAGGGCCACAGAGTAGGAGCCACCTTACCCTGGTCAGAGAACGGCGGATTGTCGGTTCTCTGGCCAGGGGGAAGGCAGGGAAGCTAGCTGCTGGACTCGCCCACCTGTCAGAGTCACAGAGCTTTTCCCCCTCCGGTGCAGAAGCGTTAGCTTTCAAACCGTTTTAAGGGAAAAAGCCAGATGTAAGACCTGATTTTTTCAGGTCTTACATCTGGTTAGGATTCGGCGGCAAAACCGGTTTAAACAACCGGTTTTGCATGCCGATGTGCAGACATGGCATCCTCAAAGGGACCCTAACTGGGTTCCCTGTGCAGATGCCACGTCCAAATCCTTCCCCGAACAGGCGCTAAATGCGTTTTTAGAGCCTGTGCGGAAAGGCCCAAAGTTAGCATGCCAACCTCTGTGTTGGGGTTGAATCAGAAAAAGACAGGTAAGGATGGTTGTAGATCTCTTCAAACAAGTCTACACAGCTCATTCAGAACCTTGGAATGGTTCTGGACTGGGATACATTAGTCCAATACATATGAAGTATACTGGGTAGCCACTTGATCCAGTCTACTGAATGAGTGTGGAAATGACCTTTCTCTCTTTGTGTTAACAGATTGAGCCAAGGGAGAAGGTTCCTAATTACTAAGAAACAAAGTAATTGAGTGGTCTCTTGAGCTTCATTCAGTACAACAAACTTCAATATAGTTGACAAATGTTGATCCATAACACAGGATTAATAAGGTTGCACTTGGCTTCCTCTGTAGTTCTCCTTTTGTTCTTTGGGTCTAACTAACACTCTGATTGCCTGAGAAAAGGACTGACAAAGCTATAGAGTTAATGAGGCTGTCCGGTAATATGTCAAATGGGGCTTCTGAAATTGGAGGGGGGAGAAGGAAGAAGAGAAAAGAATATAAGTAAATGCTGTTTGGACAAAGCTTCACTTTGGGATTTTCATAGCAGTACATTAAATCTTAATTTTTTAAAAAATTAAACTTTTTTTTTTAAAAAAATCCTTCCTTATTAGATAGTTTTAAAGACTAGCACTGAAGCAACTGAAGATGATCAGTCTAGCTCACCCCTGGTCATTGTGCAACTATGCAAATTTGTGCTAATCTTCTTGTCTAGTGACTCAGTGATTCCAGAACTGAGACCAGAACCCTGGGGTTATGGGTGCTAATCACTCTGCCAGAAGTTATTTTGGTCCTCCCAATTATGGGTAAAATA
Organism: Aspidoscelis marmoratus; assembly: GCA_014337955.1. Lineage (NCBI taxonomy): Eukaryota > Metazoa > Chordata > Lepidosauria > Squamata > Teiidae > Aspidoscelis > Aspidoscelis marmoratus. Next base: position 11,975,686 of record MTQE01003428.1, on the reverse strand, counting down.
ACCTCCCTACCTTGTTAGATCTTTGGGAAAGGGAAAGGCCATGTAAATCTTGACAGAATTTCCAGAATGGAGGCCCTAAAGTAATTGGATGAACTCCAGATCATCTCTGGTAGCTTCTGAATTTGTAATCCACCCTGAGATCATGTGTTATAAGGCATGATATAAATGTTAGTTAATTCATTCTGCATATACTCACCATAACCTACTCTACTTGGTCTGGCAGTTGATTTTTAAAAATCACAAGTTTGTATTTATATTTCATTTCACATTCAAAATATGCTTCCTTTGAAAACATTCCTTTGTCGTAGCATATTTGGATATGTTTGATCCAAAGGCTGGATTGGAACAGTCACAAATCGTTAGTGCTGGTAGATTCTGACTGACATGACTCAAAGGTACCAGTCTGGTTGGTTCATATCAGAATATGGGGGGGAGGGGAATCTATGCCTTTGGCTCTCAATAGGTAGTCTCAGGGGAGGGAGTTGCTCTATAAGAACATCTCCTTGTTGTTGGAACACATGGATTCATTCTTCCTTTTAAAAACGTGTCTATCAGCCCAACTTACTTACTTACTTACTAAACTTCTGTAGTCACAACACACAGAGAGAGATACATATCTATTAAACATGCTTTGTAGAAAATGAATACAATCAAAATGAAGTAATCAAAACAGAATCAAAATCAGTACCCTTTGTCAAATATTTAAACAATCATAAAGTACATAAGAACATTTTACATTGAATTTTGGAGTCAAGTCTACCTTGTTCCTACATGGCATAGCTAATCCAATCTTCAAGAATAAAAAAATTCCGCACAGCTGTATTACAACTTAAATTGGTAGCCATACTGAAGTTTCAAGCACCATTTTCAGCGAAGTTAACTTTTAACATTTCAGAAATTAACATAACTTTCCCACACATCAGTCTAGCTATCTTATTAAAATCTTGAGCATGCTCCATTCCTGCTGTCTTAATGAGAAACGCATTGTAAATCATGCATTGTCTTAATTCATGAGGGACATAAGTGTTAATGCAATTGTACTCTAAGCACGATTTCTTTTCTTTTCTTTCTGCCCATCTGGTTCATTCTAGAAGCCAGTTAAATAGCAAGAATCATAAATGTGGGACAGAAGTTCCACTGATAGAACCATGAAATTTATTCCATCCTTACTCCTACTTGTTAGAATATTTTGACTTAAAAACACAATATGTGGAGCATTTCCAGAACTGAACCAGCAAAAGTCCTCCAGCTTTTTTCTGTCCTCTGTTTTGTGGAGTTAGACTGCAGACTCTTAAATGGTATATGGGCCTGTGCCTTGCTTGAGGTTGGATTATACATCACACACCTGACTGATGATCAGATCTGCCTATAAATCTTTCCATCACATTGTAGGCTGGGAAGCTGAAAGTTTTAATCATTCGATTTAGTCTCGACACCTGACTACTTTACAAGTCTGGAAGTATATCACTATATCTTTCTTCCCTGAAATAGATTTACAAATCCTATAAAATAAAAGCAAAACGTCCTGCCTCAGATTTACAAACTAAAACTTCAGAAAATGTGGAATGTTCAAAGTTTTTGCTTCATCAAGAGGAACGGCCAGCTATAACATATTTTATTTGCACATGGTATCTCTTCCCAGTGTGTGAATAACATTGTCTCATTGTCTACATTTGTTGTTCAGATGAACCCACAATCTGAAGGTATGTGTTCTGTATTGTACAATCTTTTAACAAAGGCACTCCCTGTAAAATGCAGAGCTAGTAAAAAAAATTCTGTAAATTACACTGTTTTTATTTAATATATTTATTACATTTGTATAGGCCCAAGCCACCTGACTAATGGAAATAATAAAGTAAACCATCTGGAAAATATTAGACCAGGGAAAGATGAACCAATCTATGTTTCAGAACATTGTTACTGACCATATGTTCTTAATGTATAGTAAGGCTGTGATACGAAATCATAGTCAGGGTCCTACACCCTTATTTGTTATAAAGAGAAATGAATTTCAGCAAATGTAGCTTATTATATAGGCAACACCTGCTGAGATTTCCCCTTCTGTACAACTATTAAAGATCAACAACTCATCATCAGGATTCCATACAGCAACTCTGTAGTTTGCTTGCTATTTATGTGCTGGAACACATTTGAGTTCACCTAGTCATGGCTATATTCAAATAAGGATCTCAAGATCCTCAAGAAGTTTACCTTCACCCATGATATGCAGCTCTAAGGAGAGTTTGTGAAAACAAGTTCCTTATCTCTGTTTCATGCTACTTTGAAATTATGTAGATAAGACTGCTCAAGACCTGTAGTCTGCCCACACTTACCTCTTTGGAGCAGTTCCACCACCATTTTCGAGCATCCAGGAGAATTCTCCAGCCACCTCAAATGACATTAGCTATGAACAAGCTTGTCCACAGCTTGACTGGGAATGGCTGATAAGCTCAGTAGCAGCCCTCAGAACCTCTTCTGAATATGAATTATGTAGGTGGGCTGTGCAATCATGTGGCATGGCCAATTATTGTGACAAAGTCCTGGCACAAGCCATCTGTTGCTGCAGCCTTTGTCGTGGCAATCTGGCTCGGCCAAGCTGGCTGATCCATACTTCAAGTGCTATTGGTCTGGTTGGGGAGTACACCAGCACTTGAAGTGTGGATGCCTTCCCCTTGTACCTGATCTTAACTTCAGTGCAATAGTATTATTAACAATAATGACAGCAACAAAACTTTGGGTTTTTCCTTAGCTTTTCATACAACGGAACCTGTGGAAGTAACAGTTCAAAACTGTATGTTATGTTCAAGTTTCCAGATCAGCCATGGAGTCCCTTAAGTAACCATATCAGCCTAACTTTTTTTTTCTTTTTGTGAAGATAAAATTGAAGTGGAACATATTTGAATTACTTGTAGGAAACGGCAGGATGTAACTATCCTTGTACTAAATGACTGCTTCCATCCTTTGACTAGCTTAGTGCCTAAACTATAGTGGCAGCTGCAAACATTCACTGCAGATTTACCTTATCTGATGTTAATTCTCATAAAAGTGACCATTTAGTCTAATTGTAACCTTCAATGGATGGCTTAGATGAATGCATGATTGCTGATTGTGTCTGTAATTGCAGTGTAATTTTATTTATTTGATTTTAATTACACTCAGAGTCGCCAATTATATATGCAAAGTGTTTGGCCATGATTGACTGTTGTTGTCTAATTATTGTCTATTGTGCTAATATCTTATTGGCTGAATGAATAAGCATGTAACTTGTTTTGACATGCTACCTAGGCCTCTTGTAACTGGCTTTGTAAAAGTCAAAGGCCTATGTTTTTGTCATGGCATAAATAACAATCAAATTCACAGCTCAGTGTTTGGGAAAAATAGCACCTGATTGCAACCAGCTTAAAGAACTGCTGATGCTCCATGGGACAAAAATATGACCTAGAAAGGAGGTTATAACTACTACAGTTGCCATTTGGAATTCAGACCACATTTATTTTATGCTTTGTAGTTACTTGTAAAAAAAAAAAAAAGAACTTCAGCTACTATAATAGGGATGTGCACAAATATTCATAAGATTCAAAATTTGTATGAATTCAAACATTCACATTCAAATAGAATATTGGCTATGTTTAAAGACTGACATCCAAATGCAAAGTGAATATTTTTGTGCATTTGTTTGATGCTTTGTTATTTTCATGAAGGTGGGGTGTGTTATGCCTCAAGAGCATCCTTTATGTTCTGAGTCATGGATTCCTTAAGGTTAAAATAGTTTTTCTATTGCATCAGTTTTAGAGAGCAAAAGTGGATTCTGTATCTTTAAGACTATGAAGGGAACTCTGGGAAATTCCTGCATTCTGTACCGTTCACCCCACTGCCCGATATCCTCCCTATCTGAGCTGGCTGAGGTGGTCTCGGATGTGGTACTGGAAGCTCCTGCCACAGTGGTGTTGGGGGATTTCAATGTCCATGCCAAGGCTACACTCAATGGACCAGCTGAGTTCATTATGGCCTCCATGACCACCATGGGGCTGTCTCTGTTTGTATCTGGTCCAACTCATATAGCAGGCCACACCCTTGACTTGGTTTTTGCCTCAGAGCAGATTGGTGAGTATCCGTTGATAGGAGGGCTGACTGTCAACCAGTTGTCATGGACAGATCATTTGCTGGTGAGGTTTGGATTTACAGTTGCAGTCCCCTTCTGTGGGGATGTAGAACCTATTGAGATGGTCCGCCCCTGGAGGCTTATGGAATCTTAGCGATTCCTGCATGCCCTGGAGGATTTTCCAGTTGGCATGTCTGGTGCTCCTGTTGAAGCTCTGGCCTCTCTCTGGAATCAGGAGATGAGCAAGGCTATTGACACAACCACTCCCAAGTGCCCTCAACATGCTTGTAGTGCCCAAAAACCTCCTTGGTATTCCATGGAGCTATGGGCCATGAAAAAGGAAGGTCAATGGCTAGAGCGCAAGTGGCATAAATCCGACTGTGAATCCGACTGAACATGAGGTAGAGTACACTATCATGCCTGCCACGTGGCGGTGACGGCGGCAAAAAGTAGTTTTCTCTCCACCAACATTGCCTGGGGAAAATTGGGCCTGGGGAAGCGTGAGCCACAGCCATCTAATATCTGCTGTGACAGTTTTCCAAAGCACTTTGGGGACAAAGTCATTCAGATTCGTAGGGGATTAGATGTCACAATTGGACTTAGTCCTGGGGAGGCCTCCAGAGAACTGTCTGGTCCAATTAATTTGGATCAGTTTCAATTATTGCGGCCTGAGGACGTGGACAAGTTGCTTGCAGGGGTGTGGCCAACAACATGCTCTCTGGATCCTTGCCCTTCTTGGCTGATAAAAGCTAGCCGGCAAGGTATGACCGGGTGGATCCAGGAAGTGGTAAATGCCTCCCTGGGGGATGGGGTGGTTCCATTGGCCCTTAAACAGGCTATGGTACACCCTCTCCTGAAGAAGGCTTCCTTGGATCCAGAAGATTTAAACAACTATTGCCTGGTGGCTAATATACCTTTCCTAGGCAAGGTGCTAGAGAGAGCTGTCACTGTTCAACTGCAGGCATGCTTGGAAGAAGCTGATTATCTATACCCATTTCAATCTGGCTTCAGGCCCAGTTATGGCACGGAAATCACCTTGGTCACTCTGGTCGATGATCTCCAGGAGAAAGACAGGGGGAATGCTACCCTGTTGGTCCTCCTGGACCCCTCAGTGGCTTTTGATACCACTGACCATGGTATCCTTCTGGAGAGGCTATGGAGTTTAGGAATTGGAGGTGGTGCTTGGCATTGTTTCCACTCCTATCTCCAGAACCGATCTCAGATAGTGGTTGTGGGAGATATTGATTTGACACCCTGGGAACTGATTTGGGGGGGTCCCCAAGTGTCAATCTTATCTCCCATGTTATTTAATATCTATATGAAGCCGCTCGGAAAGATCATCAGGAGATTTGGAGTGAGGTGTCAGTAATATGCAGATGATACCCAACTCTATCTCTCTGTGCCATCTGAATCAGGAGAGATGACTGAAGTTGTTGACAGGTGCTTGGAGGCGGTAATGGGCTGGATGGGGGCCAATAAATTGAAACTGAATCCAGATAAGACAGAGGTGCTGTGTGTTACAGGCTCTCGGGTCCATGTTGTTGGGAGATACCCTGTCCTTGATGGGGTTGCAATACCCTGGAAGGGACAGGTGTACTTGGGGGTACTCCTGGATTCCGCGCTAACACTCAAAGCTCCAGTGGAGGCTGTGGCCAGGAGTGCCTATTCCCAACTACGGTTGGTATGTCAACTTAAACCTTTTCTGGACAGAGATGACTTGGCCACAGTTATCCATGCTTCAGTAACCTCCAGGATGGACTATTGTAATGCACTCTACATGGGGATTCCCTTGAAGATGGTTCAGAAGTTGCACCTAGTGCAAAATGCAGCTGCCAGAGTGCTGACCAGGACAGCTAGCCAGATGCATATCATGCCAGTCTTGAAAGAATTGCATTGGTTGCCAGTTCACTACCGAGCCCAATTCAAGGTGTCAACTCTGAATTACAAGGCCCTTAATGACTTGGGCCCCAAATATCTAAAGGAACGCCTTCTCCCATATCGACCTGCCCATGTCTTAAGATCTGGAGGGGGGGCCCTCCTGGCTGTCCCACCACCTTCAGCAGCTAGTTGGGTGGGTACCTGGGAGAGGGCCTTCTCAGTATTGGCCCCCAGGTTATGGAATGTTTTCCCCCTGGAGGTGCGTCAGGCCCCTTCTCTGTTTGTGTTCAGGAAGGCATTGAAGATACACCTCTTCACTCAGGCCTTTGGTTAAATGTTGCTTACATTTCCCCCACTGCAAACACTACTGTTTAAACAGATTTTGCATTGTTTTTATCATGTTGGTTTTTAAATGTTGTACTGGTTATTATAGTTTTTGATATGTTTGATTTAAAGGTTGCTACCTGCCCGGAGACCCTCAGGTGGGGTTAGTTAGTCAGTTCAGTTTGTATAGCTTTTGGGAGATAGACTGGAGAGAGCTATCTCTTTTGATGAGAAAGGTTCACAAGAAGGCAAAGTTAGTTCACAAGAAGAAAAAAGCCAGTCTACAGAGAAAGTGAACAGCAAATATAAAAAGGGACTTTTGATGAGAATTCTAAATCTTTGTTTGTACTTGTGGGACTGTGGATAATCAAAGCTTCTAAAATCGAAATCTTGTGGACATATCTCTGTTCAGGCTGAGTTCCTAAGGGCCAGGAGTTGAAGCTACACATACTAGTTCTTGAGTATTGCCCTTGGGACAAAACAAGGTGGCAGCAAAGTGGTTACACAATCACATGTGCAGCGGATTCATAGCAAATTCAAAGTGGATTCAAAGCTGTTTCAGGACAGATTTGGAAGGGGTTCAAAGGTGCGACTGGTGGCAGGGATTTGAAGCAGATTCTAATAGCATTTGCAGAGCATTCACAGCAGATTTGAATCCTACCATATTCAAAGTGGCTCTACTACCACAAACACAAATTTCTTTCACATTTGCTTCAATGTGAAGGGAACAGACACGGAAAAAACCACGCACTACCTGCTAATATTGCCTCTGATAAATAACTACGAATGGTAGGGGAATTCTGACCAAGGCTGCATCTCCACTTCCTTATGGAGGTGCCTGCTGCCACTCAAGAAAATTCCCACTATTACTATGAGCCTTCCTGCACTTTCTCCAGTGGGACAGCCAGTAGGTGCTCCCACACAAAGCATACACATTGTATAGAGCTGCTTCTGTCCTAGAAGCAGTTCGGCAACATGCCTGAGTGTGCCCCATGCATATAGCTGTAGAACACAAAAAACATGTTCTACAACTATTTTAGCATCTCAGGCCCCGTTCCCATTACAAGCTTAAAATGGTTTTCCTAAACTGAAATAAAAGAACCGGATGCAAACACGAATTTGCCTGATCACATTACTTTCAACTTTAATCGCGTTCAATCCCAGTTTTGAAAGTGCTTGAAAACTTCATTTGGGAAGGCGTATCTTTTTCTCCCCGCCCATTGCCATTCATGGTGCCCACCCCCTCTCTCTGACTGGGGTTCCTCTTGCCACAAAATTTTTGACATGACAAGGGCGGGGAGTTCCTAGAGCGCTATTGGGGGAGGGAAACCCTAAACACACATTCTCCGTTTTAAGTTTGTAATGGGAACAGGCTGTCAGGTATTTTAGATAGATTTTTACATCCATGTAATTCTATCTGTGTCAAACAGCCTGATGAAACAAAGTAGACAAGATATGCCTGCACCAGAAATAGTTTGACCAGTACCAATTCACAAAGGATGGTGATGGAATATAAAGGCAACTTGTTCTTGCTCAACTATTGTTATTGGGAGATAGAGACCACTTGCAGAAAAAGTTGTGGCTTGCCTAAAATGACATCATGAGTTCATGTCTAAGATAAGAACTTACCTGACATTTTATCACTTACATCTCATTCTGCTCAAATACAAAGTTAACTTTTAAGGCTGGTTTCACGTGACAAGGTGCAGGAAAGAATATTATGAATATTTTAAAAATGTGAACTTAGAATAGGCTTTATTGATACACAAATCTTCAGATAACTGACACACAGATATTTCATATCTGTAAGGAAAGGTGAGAAAAAGGAACAAGTGCTCAAAAGAAGGACCTTACCTTTAAAACTATATTCTCCTACTGCTCATCAATAAAACATTCTAAAATTGCCTTTTTTATATCACCTAAGTGGAAGCGTACCTCACTGACTCTTCTGTTCAAATGTGCACAGTGGATCATGCATTTTTGTAACTTCCTCTATCACACTGATAAAACTTTTGCACAATACCTTTTCTGAATGAAAAGCAGATGAGTGCTGACAGCAACCAGTTTTGTACTGTTTTCCCTTCATTATTATTCTTTCTTATTTTCATTAGAGATAAAGTTTCCAAGCAGATAAACCACAGAATAGAACTTCAGTGATTGAAACTGACTTCAGCCACCAATATCCTTGATAAATATGCATTGCAAAAACATTGTGTGTTTTCCCCCTCCCTGATTCACATCAGGGAACTTTTAACTTCACTATTATTCGGATTCAGATTTGTCAAATTCCCATCTGTAATTATGAAGCTGAGGTGAAGGTAGTTTTTTGGGGTTTTTTTTTTACGAAAAGTAAAAAATAAAAATGCAGCTCAGGGCATGATTTCATGGGACTGGAAAATGTGCTTTTTAAATATTCATTTTAAAATGATGAAGTGCATGTTGAGTTACAGCCTGGGTTTCAAAACTATTATTAAAGGGTAACTGACAAATCCATACAATGATATTCACCAGCCAGATTCCTAAAGTAAATTTTTACTCTTTGTGCTTAAGCATAGGATGGGTCATAGCACTTCAAATTTAGCATAATTATCACTGAAGGATATCAAATCAGCTCCAGTTTCATTTTTCCTTCTGACCAAATATGTCTAGGGATGATGAAGAAAGGAAATGGAGACAGAAAAATGTATTTATTTTTGGGTAAGAAGAAGAAGAGTTGATTTTTCTACCCCACTTTTCTCAACCATTTCAGGAGACTCAAAGTGGCTGACAAAGCTTTCTATTCTTCACCTCACAACAGTTACCCAGGTAGGCGGGGCTGTGAGAGCTCAGAAGAGAGTTGTAAATAGCCCAAGGCCAACCAGCCGGCTTCATGGAGGAGGGCGGAATAAAACCCAGTATTCCCAGATAAGAGTCTGGCTCCCTAACCACTAGACTAAACTGGCTATGGTAAGCTATGAGAGATTTGATCTAAGCTAGAATAAGGCAAACAGGGGTGTGCACAGATTTATTTATTTATTTGCATTCTAATTCAAGTCAGATCGAATGTCAAAACATTTGATTTTCTTGAATGTTTAAAATCCGAATGCTAAAAAGACTGATTCGAATCCATTACATTCGAATCTATTCATTTGAATGTTAGATTTGTATTTAAAGATAGAAATGTCAACAACATTCGTATGTGTTATAAGTATCTGTACACATTCCGTATGCATCCCATTTTATCCCATATTATAAGTGCAAATGCATATAATTTATACATTTGAATGCTGCTTCGGAACATTCAAAATCCGTTCAAATGTCTAAATTCGAATGTGAATACATTTGATTTGAGTTTGAATGTCCACATTCGAACAAACTTGATCGGATTTTGAATGTTTAGAATATTTGTGCACATACCTAAAGGCAAATGTGCTAGGCACTAGGGAGATAAGGTGCTGATTGATGGTAGCATGGGATGGGGCTGTCAGAAGGAATTATGTCACAGTTATGCTTCAACATTTTCTTACCATTAAAAAAATACAAAGACACAATGTAACTTACTTCACCAAAAATTAACGTTGGTGGCAGGCATTGCTTAGCAGTTTTATATATAATACATTTCTTAGAGTTTTAACAGAAAGAGCATGCAATAACTGGTCAACTGTAATAACAACTGAATCAGGATGTAACAATAGATCATAAATGGACTGGAAACACCTGGCTTTCAGTAGAAACCTTTAGAACCAGACTAACTATATTACAGCATGAAGTTTGGCATCCTTTGTTTTCCCCTGACATAATGATAGGTGTGGATATACCCAGTGAGTACTTGTGAAGGCAGAAATGGATACTTCCTTCACAAATAGCTAGCAGTATCAGAAGCTGTCATTATGAATGATCCTAGAGCACAGTGCCTTTTCCTGCTGATAAATGGAACTACGTTTTCTTACTGGGAAAATTATATTCTGCATGCTATTTCCTGAGGATAAAATATCTTCAGTCACATTTATCAATGAGACAAAGTCCATCAAGGACCCGGAGCACCTACATTATAGTGTCAATATTTTCTTTCCCTTCACCAAAGGTAAGTTATGTTACCTGTGAGTAGAAAAAGGGCGGCATAGGGGGCTGTATTTAAATACTTTGAGTGCTTTGAGAAACCCTTGGCCCTTTCTAAACGGATCCTAAATCCAGATTAAGGGTACACACTGTAAGTATATGGGCCTGATAGATGTGACAGGTGGCATGGTGAAGGGGAAGTGGATGGCAGAGACCAAAGAGGCCATACCATGTCTTCCATAGAGGCTATCCTTAGTCTTGATGTGGAAAAAAAGGAAGGCTGACCTTAACCTTAACCTTGGCCTAGGGACAGGGAGCCATGTGCAAGCAATACTTTCCCAGGGACAGAAAGGGGACATTTCATATCCAAATCCTAACCCTAGATGGCTTTAAGAAAGGGTTAGACAAATTCAATGGCTGTATCAATGGCTACTAGACTGGATGCCCAGGTTCATCCTTCAGGCTAGGGAAATAGGCAGGATGCCTTCAAAGGCCATTTGAGATTCAAGAGCAAAAGGAGCTTTGCCCTCATCTTCTGCTTGAGATGCCCATAAGCAATTGGAGAGCCACTATGTGAGATGGGCTGATCCAGCAGGGTTCCTCTTATGTTCTTTGTGTGAGGAGGGAACTGTGTGGATGCCACACAAATGGGATCTTGCACAGTGTTGCTCTTTGGCATGGGGTACAATCCTCTCTGGCCATATCTTTATGCCCTCCAACTCTCCATGTTCACTTGAGCAATTTCCTGCTCTATGCAGCACCATTAATTTTAGTGATAACTCAGAGTTGACCACCATGACAACCTTCCTGCCAGACAGGCCAGCAGGGCCAAAGTTCTGCAAAGGTTGGACTGAAGCCTCAAAAACAAAATCATGTGGAACATGGGGCCTCCAGGTAGGTCTCTGCTAATCAGATGCATTCTGAATTTGGGAGGATTTTTTTTTTAAGTATCCCAGTTGTTCCTATAGAACAGGTGGGAGATTTTAAGAAAACCTGTAAAATTTGCATTTAAATCTTGTGCTGCTCAGGACTGGCATCCTGCTGACCCTTAGGAGTCACTTGCCAGTTTTGGAAGATCCAGCTCAAAGTTGGCCACAGCGACATTGACCCTATCAGGTAGTCCAGCAGGGACAACTTGCTCAGCAGGGACAACTTGCCCTCTCCAAAAAATATTGACATGCAGGTAGAGGGGGCTTCAAGAAAGGCCTCTGTTAAGTCCTGGGCCAATGAGATGCACCCATGATTTTTTAGGATTTTTTTTTCCTTTTGGAAACTTGTCACCTGTTCCACATGAACAAGTGGGAGAGCATCTGATTGCCCCAAGACTTCTTAGGAAGAATTTCAATATCCTTCATATTTCACACTATGATAGAAAGGGAAGAGAAGACTATACCAGCTCAGTAACCAATTGGTGAAAATATGACAAAACATTGGTGACTGGGAACAAAGATTGTCTAAAGCTCCTAATGTTTTATTTAACAATGAACACTAGAACATTGGAGGTTTTTCAGTTCAAAAACAAACTCTTTGAATACCACCTGTTTGCTATGAACTGTGACTGAATAGAAACAGTTTGGCATATCTCTATAAAATAGAGCTAGAATTGGCTAAACTGCTGTAGATCAGCCAGGATCGTACATTCTTACAGAAACTGCGTGCTGTTCTGATAGCTTTAGGGGAACTCACACAGGCAGAGTTAATGGGACCTTGATGTGATTTATCATATCCTGAAAGATTGCTAGGAGATGCAATTGAAAGATTATATAGACCTGATGAAGGGATGAAAAGGGAGCCTGTCTGATTAAATCTTAAGCCCAAAATAAAACTGGCACAGAGAGCCAGTGCAAAGTGATTAAAGTCATTGATTAGAAAACCAGAATGGACCTATTTCAGATAACGGTGTATCTTTTGGAAACATCAACCTTCTGCAGGTTTGGAAATCTGTCCATATGGAGTCTCTACAAATGACAAAGATATTCATCTGGAAAACTGAAAGGATGAAACAGAGGGTCTTTCCAAAAAGGACATTTTCTCATGATGAGAAGAGGTCTAGAGGCTTCCTTACTGCACACTACTGTGGATTATAAGAGGACCTAGCATGGTGTATCAGTAGATCTCAACATTGAGCTCTACTAGCATGCTACACATAGTATAGCAGACCACAAAGATGTGCAGACAGCATGTCTCTGTGGTTCAGTATACCTTTACAGTGGCTTAATAGGATGCACCACCAAAATGGGGTTCCTGGAAGTTCAGAAGGCCAGGGCTCCAGAACCCTTCCAACACAGGGGCTAGCAGATGACAAGCTATTCCAATGCCTCATGACCATGGATCATTTCCGACCACATCTCCAGTGCCCACATTTGTATCCAACAGGCTTTGCACTTCTGCTTTGTCTCCCTGAAGTCAAGAAGAAATATGGATGAATAGAAAATGAGGGATACCAAAACACTTTCTTACAATATTTACTGATTTTTTTTTCACACAGACATCTTTACTAGAATATTGGTGATTATAATTGGCAGCTCAAATCTGCCAGTATTAATTTATATCATCAATTCAGGGTCCTTAAAAGAATATCTGGTTGATTAATGCAGTGGAACTGCTGGGGGCAAACAAGGAGTGCCTGACGGAGGCCTCACTTTTAAGGTCACCAAACCACATTTGGGTCCCTTAAATGCAAACTCTTCAGTCCTTTCTTGTTCAGAACCCCAATCCCTAGAAGTCTACATGTGTTTTCTAGGATAGCCATATCAAGAACACTTGCTTCAGAACAGATATGGATGAGTGAGCTATTCACATAGCTCTTGTAGCTACAGGAATGAACCAAGACTGCACACCTTTTGCAGAATGGTTTATAAAGGAGCACTTCTGAGAGCAGATTCCACTCTTGGGAGTTAGCTAGGAGCTAAGTGAGTGCAATGATATGTAATCACTCCACTCTTAATGAACTTTTGGTATGGCTTTATTTGGCTTTGTAGATCTTGCCTCCATGAAATTCAGTACCTTGTTTGTGCAGAGGAATATGGGAAACATTTCACCTAGTTTCTTCAGGGCTGAAGATAACATCTTCAGAGTTTTTCATTTTTCCTAGAGCTAAAGCTTAGTCACGGCTAGCAAGTCCATAAGGACAAAGGGTGCAGGACCTCAGCGGCTCTATGAAGCTGACTGACAGGAGAGTTGGGACTGGCAAGGGAAAGTATTTTTTCACCCACAGGGTCATTGGTCTATGGAATTTATTTCCAGAAGAAGTGGTGACAGCAACCAGCCTGGATACATTTAAGAAAAGGTTACACGTATCATTCATGAATTTGTCTATCAGTGGCTACTAGGATGGATGCCGGATTGGAGAGACAGGCAGGATGCCATTTGCAGGGAGCCAAGAGCAGGTGGTGGTGTGTGTGTGTGGGGGGGGTTGTTTGAGATGCTACTGCCTGAGATGCCCAGGAGCAATTGGTGGACCTCTGTGCGAAACAGAATGCTCATCTACATGAGTCATAGCCCAATCCAGCTGGGCTCCTCTTAAGGTCTTTTGCTCTTAAGTTGAGACTGCTGTCCTTTTCTCCTTCTTGCAGGTTTCTGTATGGGATTTGCCAGTGCATATGCTTTTCATTCATACAGGTCAATTTTCATGTACGCTTGAGTAGTGTGTAAAGTTTTAGAGTGTCGTATCTGCCACTAAATTCACATACTCTGACAACTTTTTCTTGTCCTCCAGCTCTCCAGTTCCAATAGGCAGCAGCACTATTATTTTGGTTTGTTTACCATTCTGGCACTATTCAGGACTTTTGGAGAAATGTATGTGACATCCTACTTCTTCCCTAATGATACAAGAAAATTTATATATTTCTTTTAAAGGAGAAAGGCTCTTTCTCAGATGGCAGCCTTTTGTTTCAAAAGAAAAGTGTTTTCTAGATCTGGAGAAATTTCCATTCTCTTTGTTGGAAATTTTTCATGCATTAGAACAAATCCATTCCAGATCCTTCCCTCCCCATCAGTTTTACAAAGGATTGCTTGGTCTCTCTATCCATGAGCAATTCTATGTCTGCTGGGAGCAAATGTTTTTCTTCAACACTCCATTGCTCAACATTAGCCACAGACATTAATTTTGAGTGTTTATAGAGTGTGCTGCCGTAACAAAGTCAGCCACACAGGATCTATAGTATCTGGGCAACCATTCATCAATCTTTTGCTTCTGGTTGGTTTGAGACTTTTGTTCCTTATGGCTGGCAAGACAACGGATCCATCATAGGTTACTTACCTCTTCACTCAAGCAATAAGGAGAAACAAAAGGGTTCAGAGGACTTTACAATTATATTTAACATTTTTTTATATTTCAATTTTTACTGTTATGACCTGCCCTGGGTCCTTCCGGTGAAGAGTGGGCCATAAATTCTTAAGTAATGAAATAAACTAAACCCATTTGATTGTCAAGTAGTCTTTCCTGTAGAATTTCCTTTCAATTATTACAATTTACTAATAGTCATTACTATTTATTTTCATTTAGATACCTGAAAATACCTGTCACTGATACAAAGCAAAAAAAAGTCAACAATTCAATGAGAATAAGAAAAAATTCTTTCCAGACTTTTCTCCCCAACGCAAATATCAAGATTTATAGCTTGTAATGGAGACTTTGCATGTATTAATGTACATGAACAAAACCTACATAATATTTATTTATGATTTCTCTCACAGTCAGTTTTGGGGCGGGAACATAATGCTATGTCTAAACCACCCTGTGCACAGTCAAATCTGTTCAGTAAACAATGATGTAACTGGGGGAGGAGGGAATGGAAAGCCCTGCATTTGGTAGACATTGTGGTGCTTGTGACAATCCCACGCTGCTTTGCTATAGCGATCCAGTGCAAAAGCACCATTCTAAGAAAAAACGGAGAGTGGTCTTTAAAGATGCTCTACTGCTAGGGATGCCCACGAATATTCATAACATTGGTCATTAGTATGAATTTGGACATTAATACTCAAATCAAATGTTACGACATATGTACACTAACATTTATACAACTACGAATGTTTGGACCATATGTACGAATAGTTAGGACATTCATTAAACTGGTGATATATATTGGATATGTATAGAGACATACAGTATGCATTCATATAGGATACGTATCTGATACATATCCAATACACATGCATTGGTATAGGATTCATATCTGATATCCATTTGTTCATATAAGATCTGTATCCAAGATCTGTATCCAGGATATGTATGCATTCATATCAGATATTTGTATGAATTTGTATGAATACATTTGTACCAAATAGAATCCTACCACATTTGAAGGGGATCTATTCAAACAAATGCAAATTTTCTAACATTCGACGTTAAGTATCGAATGCCAAAAAAAATAAAAATAAAAACCATGCACTTCCCTATCTATTGCCTTTTTAACGTGGGAAAAAGGTTGTGATATGGTGCATACAAGATGGAGGGGAGTGAGAACAAGAGGTGAATGAAAATTGCTGCCAAAGGACTCCATGATCTGATGTAGGAGCAGGTTAAATAGGAGGGGGTTGGATTTCCTGCCCCAATGAAGTCATGGTATGACATAAAGACCAGAGTCCAATTGCTGGCTGCAGGAGGGGGTTGGGGGAGGTTTGCAGAGAGGAGAGCTGGGGGTTTCTCCCATGCCAAGCACAGGAGAAAAAGTGGGAACGACCAAGTCCGTCTTGAGTCCATGTTATAAGGCAACAGCTGGGAATGACCTGAAATCCTTTTCAATGCTCATTTGCTGAAAATTCAGACTCTCCTAGCTGTGTTGGAACCTAGCCAAAGATTGTCACATATAGATATTTACTTCAATAATACTTATATTACCATTTTTTATGAGGGTGTATGTTTTAAATGTGTGCAGCAATTTGTTTTTTATAATAATTTATTTTATTTTCAAGCAATAACAATGTAATAACAGAATGATAATAATAGAATTTAAAACAGACATACAATAAATGTCTTAACAAAACAAACTAGAAAAATATAATAATTGTAATAGATGAATGTAGCATAAGTGTTTACAACGTTTATAACACTTTTAAAAAGGAAAAACAAACACAGCAACATAACATATATTTATAATTTTAAGTATGGAATAGTTTGTGATATTGTTCAAAAATGACAACAAAAATTGATTTAAAGGCCTCATAATTGAATTTACTTTTGCCATTTTAACAATTGGTATCCAATGATCTTTTTTAAAGCAGAACTTCTTATGTCCTTTTAGTAATCACACTGAATCAATATTCTTCAACAGTCACAGATTGTTATTATAAGATGTTCTTTTATCCAAAAGTATCTGATTTACTACTCCTAATTTGTTATTGCACTTATTTATGTATTATGTATCCCTCTCTTCACCAGAAAGTCCCAGGGCAGGTCACAGAATACAATAAAAATATCTAAAATATATTTCATTTTAGGTTATACAATTTTTTGTTTTATTGTTATTTTTCAGAATTTTAAAAAACTTAGATCTTTCATAGGCCTTGGGCACTGTGCTTATCTGTTATCTTTAACAGGTAATAGAGATAACGGGTACTGCAATGAGCAATGTTAAGCGAACAACCAAAAACAAATGATTAGGGAATTAACTAATTAACCACCCTGCTTTAGTTTTTACCAAAGGTAACACAGCACAGTCTACACAGAGGTTATTCACTGCTGGGTTTAATGAAGTTACTCTCCAATAAGTTATGCCAAGCAATGTTTTTTGAGCACAATTAATAAACAAAGCTACCTTATTTGTTGCCTATAATGTATACCCATCTCACTTCCAAAAGAAACTTAAAGCAGCTGACATCTCAACAAAAGCAAATAGCAGCTATAAGCTTCACCATAGTATTAAAAAAAGATAATAGCAATAATAAACAGCCAATTATTCTTCTAGAAAGAAATGGAAAGCAATTTTTCTGATTCTAATGTGCTCTCACCCACACACAGAAATGCATATGGTAGAAGTCCTTCCTCCCCTCAGACAGTATTAGGAAGGGAGAAATAATCTTTTCTCAAAGGAACAGGGTATTTATTTTTTAAAAATCAAAGCACTGGCCCTATTATTCTTAAAAGTCAGAGAAAAGAGAGGGGCATTTTTAAAGGTAATGGGAATAAGGAATAAATGCAATGGCTGAAAGAAGAATAGGAAAACTTCAGGAAATTTTAGGCCTACAAAACTTCAGTGCATGAGAAGTTTGCAACATGTGACAGAGCAAAATGGAGGTGACATTGTCACAGCCAAAGCAATGTGGGCCACATGGTTGCATATGCCTTCATCATGGAGCCATGGAAAGGCACAGGAGGAGACAGTATGAGATGGTTCACTTTCAGAGTGTTTCTCTTTTGTGCTAGTTCAGGCATCCATCTGTCACTGTTATCCAGCACAGCAATGGAGTGATCTGCTGTATCTGTGGCTGTAAATCACACCAAGCAGCCATATTATGCATCATGGTCCAGCAATTCATCTGTGATGGACCAGTGTGACAAGCCACAGGAGGGACCTCCATGAATGGGGTTTGGGGCATTCGATTCATAATGAATTGAATGTTAGAAAACCTGTATTTGTTCGGTTCTTCTTGCTGTTCTCCATTGCTCCCTGTGAAGAACAGCTTGTCAGACATTTGTTTGTTTGTTTGTATTTCTATTATGCCCTATACCCAAAGATCTCAGGGCGGGTAACAACATGTAAAATCAGACATGCGCCTCAAAGAGGAGATTATTCCATACTCTAGGGGCCACCACTGAGAAGGTCCTCTCCCAGGTGCTCACCCACTTTTGCTACTGAGAGTGGTGGGACAACTAGTAGGGCTTCCCCTCCAGATCTTAAGGCAGGGGAAGGCCAATATGGAAGAAGGTATTCCTTTAGATAGTTAGGACCCAAGTCATATAAGGCCTTATAAGCAAAAGTTAACACCTTGAATTGGGCTCAGTAGCGAATCTGCAACCAATACATTTCTTTTAAGACAGGTGTGATGTGCATCTGGCTAGCTGTCTCAGTTAGCAGTCTAGCAGCTGCATTCTGCACCAGCTGCAGCTTCTGAACCATCTTCAAAGGCAGCCCCATGTAGAGTGCATTACAATAGTGCAATCTGGAGGTTACCAGAGCATGGATAACTGTCAGACATGCACAGTGTGCAATGTCGTGCAGTAATGCAAATCTCATGCTAGGCCTCAAGGCCAAGAACCACTATCAGCAGATGCTGTTGTTCTATTCTGTTGTTATTCCATTGGTATAGACTGCTCACGTCCACTGATGTTATGATAATGATAGGTTTAAGTTATAAGAAGGAAGATTCTGTTTGAATAGCTGTAGAACAAATGTGTAGGATGGTGTGGGATCTCTTCATGGGGTGCACTGAAACTGAAGCTGAACAGCAACCTTCCAGGGATGGAGGCTTTAATTGGGATTCTTACATTGAGAAAGGCAATGGACTTGATTGTCTAGTTAGCCTCTTCCTATTCCATGGATTATATACAGATCTTAAGCCAGGGCTTCAGCAATATTTTCTTTCCCATTCGATTGGATTCTGTTTGGCATTACTTTGCTTTCATACTTCAGGTTCTATTTGTACAACTATTTTCCTATGTCAAGAGCAGTCTGTTCAACCTCATGTTTTTAGAATCCAGCTTACCAATAATAATACCCTAGAAACTATACAAATCAAACTGACAAGTCCCTGAAACAGTAAAAGATCTCTTTTGAAAAGAATCATTATGCATAAGAGAAGCACTTCATCTCCCCCACACACACTGTGGTGAGTCATATCTGTGACATTCAAGGTTTTATACATCTCGTACCTTTTAACTGTATCCTCAGAACTGCACCCTCAGGCAGATAATCTCTGCAACTGAAAGCTAGTTTCAACTCTGATTTTATGTAATTACGATTGCCTGGTGTAAGCTGCATCCCTATGGATGAAAAGGGCCATATGTAAAGGCCCTCAGGGGTGTGATAACCACTTAACAGAGCAGCAAAGAACCTCAGAAGTGGCCTTTTGTCAGAGTGGTACTGGGCCTCGGCCCATCTAGTCCACCATCCTGTCTCACACAATGGCCCCCATTTTCTTCTGGTCATTCTCAAGTAGGAATGTGCATGGATATTCAAAAATTTGAAAATCCGATTCAAATCTGTTGAATACCGACATTCAAATTCGAATTGAGGTTTTGAAAATCTGGATTGACACATTCAAACAGATTTTGGGTTTTGGAAAATCCAATATTAATTTTTGAATAATTCGAATGAATAGACCTGCAGATATTGTATATGAATATAACGCACATTTGCACTTATAATGTGGGATGAAAACGGGATGCAAGCAGGGTGAAAACAGGATGTGCGCAAATTCAAAAATCAGATACGAATGTTGCCGACATTCATATTTTCAAGTTTGAATCGTATTTTCTAAAATCCGGATTTTCAAAATTCAGATTGAATTTGTAATGTCAAGGCAGCCCTGGATGGTCCCAAATGTATTCCTGTGGTCCCGAATCGGACATCTGGAAATGGAGTCCAACCGCAGCATGTTCTTAATTCAAATGCTCTCCAGCGTATACCTATTCTCTCTCAGTCACAGAAACCTAATAGTGTCAATCCAAAATGTCCAAACCACTTAATGCCTCAGCAACCAACACCTGTTGTTCAGCCAACATCAAAGACTGCAGAACAGCTCAGTAAATCCACTGAGTCCTCTTCACAACCCTCAGGGCCTGAAAAAAAAATCTGAAAAACAAGGCACATCAAACCAGAAGAAGGAGATCAAAGGGGCATCAAACTCAAGAACTGAGACCAGAAAGAAACAATGGTCACTTGATGATTTTGAGATTGGTCGACCACTGGGAAAAGGAAAATTTGGAAATGTGTACTTGGCTCATGAAAAGGAGAGCAAATTAATTTTGACACTGAAGGTTTTATTTAAGACACAGTTGGAGAAAGCAGGTATAGAACATCAGTTGCAGCGAGAAGTGGAGATACAGTCTCATTTTCAGTATCCAAATATTCTTCGGCTATATGGTTACTTTCATGATGCAACATGAGTCTACCTAATCCTGGAACATTCACCTCATGGGGAAGTTTACACAGAACTCCAGAAGCTTAAGAAATCTGATGAGCGAACTGCTACTTATATGACTGAACTGGCCGATGCGCTCTTATATTGTCATTCAAAAAAAGTAATTAATAAAGGTATAAATCCTGAAAACTTGCTTTTGGGTTCAAACAGAGAACACAAGATTGCAGACTTTGGGTGCTTCCGCACAGGGGCTAATAAAACCGGATCTCCGGCACCCGGAT
>MTQE01003428.1:11933592-11954866 GCA_014337955.1 Aspidoscelis marmoratus | reverse complement strand
CGCACAGGGGCTAATAAAACCGGATCTCCGGCACCCGGATTTATTAAAAGTGGATCCCGAGGGAACCGGTTTTAATAACTACGGATCACTGGTAGATCCGGTTTAATGAGGTAGATCTGGTTTAACGGTGTAGATCCAGATTGGAGGTGGGTGCTGTGCGGACACACAGCACCCGGCTCCAATCCAGGACGGAGGGCCCTCCCCCCGCCCGCCATGATTGGCTCACCGGAGCCAAGCATGGCGAGCCGGGGGTCCTCGCTGCTGCAGCTCGCCCTCGCCCCAGAAGTGGCAGATCGCTGCTTCTGGGGCCAGGGCGAGCTTGCCTAAAGCCCACCCTAGCCCACCCTGGTGGGAGCGCGGCAAAACCCCTCCTTACCTCATCAGCATCAGCGTCGTACTGAAGGTCTTCGCCCAGGATGCCGTGTGCCTGCGTCCTGCACGGCTCCTGAGTCGCTGGGGCTGCTACTGGCAGCCCTTGCCCTCAGGAGGCGATCTGAGCAGGCACGCTGCCTACTAAGGGTGGCAGTGATGCCCCCCCCCCACCTCGCCATGTTACACTTGCGCCGTGTGGATGCATCCTAAATGGATTTCACGGCGCAAAACCACTTGAGATGTGGTGTGTAACTAACACCCTTTAGTCACACATTAAGTCTGGTTAGGTGCAGACGCACCCACCCGAAGTGTGCAACTTTAGCCCCTCTAATGCAGACGTGGCGAAACCAAACTGGTTTTGCCGCCGAAATCCGCATTAGTAAGGGATCCGAAATGCGGACATGCGTGGCCGGAAGTGTGCTAAATAGGCACATAAATGCGGACGCGTGTTTCCCAATCCATGCTTAATGTGTGTTAAAGGGCCTGTGGGAAGCACCCTTGGGGTGGTCTGTGCATGCTCCATCATCCAGGAGATCAACTCTGTGCGGTACCCTTGACTACTTACCACCTGAAATGATTGAAGGGAGAACACATGATGAAAAGGTGGATCCATGGAGCCTTGGTGTCCTCTGTTACGCGTTCCTAGTAGGGAAACCACCCTTTGAGGTAACAACCTATCAGGAAATGCATAGAGCCATATCAAAAGTAGAATACCGAATCCCTCCTTTTGTAACAGAGGGAGCACAGGATATGATTTCCAGACTTCTGAAACATAATCCAGACCAGAGGCTGCCACTGGAAGATGTGCTTATCCATCCATTGGTTTCAGCAAATTTTACAAAATCTCCCAAGCAAAAGTTTACTGAGACAACCACTAATAATGTGCAGTCATAGCCTAACTGAGTACTGTAGTTCTGAGTAACAAAACAGTTGTTATGACAACTAGGGCAAAACTGCCAACGTAGGCTACTTGGAGTTGAACTTAAAGGTATCAAACTGGAGCTGCAGTTTTATAGAACTTCTAGAGTTGAGGAAGATTCAGGTTACAAACCACTTCATGAGAATTGTGAAGTACTTGACATCCTGTTGCACATGATTGGAGTACACTGAGGAACATGGACTGAGGGAGGACTTTCAAGCATCTTGCTTATGTTGGTGACTTAGTCGTTCCTGCTGCTTGATGGCAACATGAAATTAAGTCATGGCTTATTGGAACAGTGCAATAACGTTCTTGGAATGGAGTTTTCCCTTCTTACAAATGGAAACGTGCAGTGATAGCAAGGTTTAATAAATTTCCTGTCTGAATGTGTGCTTCTTTCTGTTCAGTTTCTTCAGTTGTCCTCTGCAGTTGTGAACCATTTGAAGTTCTTCTGTTAAAGTTTTTTATGAGCAACAACAACAAAAAAGAATTTTTGAATATTCAATTCAACTTGAATTTGAATGCAAAAAATGCATTAGTGCACACCCCTATTCTCAAACAGAAGACAAAGGCAATACCTTCACTTGCTTTAGACTCCCCGCAATTGGGCTTTAGAGGCATCCTGCCTATTCCTCTAACCTGGATATGGTACCTAGGCATCAGCTGTAGTAGCCTTTCATACACCTGTCCTCCATTGAGTTGTCTAACCCATTTTTTTAAGCCACCCAAGCTGGTTGCTGTCACCAGCATTTCTGGTAGTAAGTTCCTATGCTTCTAGCAAATCTTCTCATCTTCTCTAAGGCATGGATTCTGCCTTAGAATAGTTCTGCTGCTTTTTTCCACCCCCACTCCCCTCCAAGGCCTGGAAACAACACACCACACACCTCCACTGTTCTTTTTGCCCCTGAAATGAGAGAAATGAAAGTGTATCTGGGAACCAGTGAAATCATTCCCCCTGCTCTGCCTGAGTGTGAACACTTTCTTTAGTGAAGCACCATCACTGGATGCTGCCCAAGACTGCTTTACAAAATCTTCCAAAAACATCAGAATGGTCAAATAACACCCATGAGAGCAAATTCATGTTTAAGATGAGCAGGACAGTTGTGAAAATCAGGGAGGCGCCATGAAATGTCAGCACAGATGGAGATTAAGCCATCTTCACCTAACGTCAAAACCGCCATCTGTCTCTTTCCAAGAGTGGCTTAATCAGATTTATGTGGCAAAACATATCCGCAGGATGTACGGTTGCTCACACAGCCCTGTCCTTCCTGAGCACTCACATGGAGATCTAGCAAGGAAGGGGAGGTTTTCTCTTGACAGCTTCCCACTGTATGATCAGAGTAGCTTCGATCATCATCATTATCTTTTGAAAGGGATGCCTCACTGAGAGTAAGAAGCAAGACAATTTAGCATGTTAAAGAGGAAAGAAGACAGCTCTTGGAGTAAATGCTACTTGCCACTTAGTTTAGCATCAGAAAACTTGTTTTGCTTGCTTAACTCCCCCAGAAGGAAGGAAGGAAGGAAGGAAGGAAGGAAGGAAGGAAGGAAGGAAGGAAGGAAGGAAGGAAGGAAGGAAGGAAGGAAGGAAGGAAGGAAGGAAGGTGATGGTACATTGGACGAAAGTTCAGTCTGTTTGCAGTTTATTGAGCCCACTTCAATGGCAGCTGGGTTTGGGAGGTGGTGTAGAAAAAAGCACCCTGCCTTCTCAGTTCCATTTTGGAGTTCCATTTCTGTAGTATCCCCATAAAAGGTGGGGAGACACTTTGCACAGGAGAGGTCTTCACCAGTGATCATATTGGTAAAGGGCTCCCATCCCAATTATCCATACAGGGTCAAGGAGGCAACTGCAGTGGTGAAAGTGACCCTGAAGTAATTCCTCCCATCTTCCCATTGGGTGTGGGTGCTTGGGACCCCCAGTTATCCTAAGATCTGTCCCAACAAGCTGTTTGGATGATACCTCAGTGTTTCTTATCAGTTGTAACTTTCTTGCCTGTATTGCCTATTTGCCTTGAATCCTACTAAAATGGCATGTAAATCATTCATTCGCTACTGTTTCCCCATATATATATACAGCATCTGAATTTTTTAAAATAAAATTATTAATCCATGATAATATAATAATATCTATTCAGCTATGAAAAAACAAGCAGAAGGAAGAGGAGATATGGGAATGGAGAGAAAACATTCATCATGTACAAACATTTGTTGTACCTTTAATCTCAGGTTGTGTCTTCCAGTTAAGTGGGAAAGCACCTGGGGGTGGCCATATTTGTGAAAATGCTTCAATTGGTGCATCAACAGGTGCCTCCATGTATCCATTTTGGATGACATGGCAATTGAGGTGTTTTCACCAAGGGCAAGTATCATGGCTGATTAATAAAGGCACCACCAGTGGCACTTACATCCTTCAGCAGGGCTGGTGTGCTTCTTGTGGGTTGCCTCTTGCAGCTGTGAATGAAAACATAGTAGCTGAAGATACAGCTGCAGGCATCTTTGTATGATAAGGGAAATCATGGCCGCCATTTGTAATAACAGTAGTATCTGTAGTAGATAAGCTGAAGAACCTATGGGCTGAATTTAATAGTCATCTAACATCTCTCTCTGTGTGTGTGTTCACTTGTGTATACTCTGGACACACATACTCACTACTTTCTTATATAAAAAGGGAAGGACTCTGTGGACATACTGCAGAGAAACATTAGTGATAATCTAAAGGCAAGAGTTTACTGGAAGCAATGGTAGCTGTCCATGTGGATGGCCTTGTTCTTTGATATGGGGAGTACTCAGTCGATCAGCTGATCTGGTCTCATTGGAGTGGTCCATCAAAGGCAAGAGCAGTGATTTTTTTCACTGACAATTTTTGTTCCATTTGTGTGTGTTCTTACCATCAAAGCCTCATGCTAGTTTATTTTTGTTTAATGTGCGCAGTCTTAGAGGGGCTATAGCTCTACTAATAATTTTCAACCAATAAGGAAATAAACACATTGATCAAGATCAACCTCAAGGCCACTTCCAACCAGATCAATAAGGTTGTGCTGCTTGTTCTTTTTGCTTATTAATTCATTCCCTGGCAGTGCATTCCCTTTAGTGGTCTCACTTCATTGGCAAGGGAGTAGAAAATGAAGACAGAGTAATTTTATAATAACCCCACACCACCCACCTTGCATGCATTATGTTTTGAGTTCTCCCAAATTCTTGATTACCTGCATTGACCTGTACCTAAAGATATTGACAAAGATAAGCAGTAATAGTCAGCAGTCAGTTCAGATTCCATTGTAACAGTTTGAATTAGATGGACCAAATGAGCTGGAATTATTCATTAAATCAGTGAAATCTGCTTGTCACTTGCTTTTATGCTTGATTAATGCCGACAAGCAAAGGACTTAAAGCCATCCGGTTTTTAGGCATATTAGAACATGCTGTAAAGTCTGAGCAGATGCTGGCATCAGGCCTCCCACACTGACAAATCA
Organism: Aspidoscelis marmoratus; assembly: GCA_014337955.1. Classification (NCBI taxonomy): domain Eukaryota; kingdom Metazoa; phylum Chordata; class Lepidosauria; order Squamata; family Teiidae; genus Aspidoscelis; species Aspidoscelis marmoratus. The sequence goes on along the minus strand of MTQE01003428.1, from coordinate 11,950,105 downwards.
GCATGACAGCAAGGTCTTGAAAAGAATGGTTTGGCTTTGCCTTCAGAGTAAAGACTGCAGAACAGAGAAGAGCTTGGCAAAAAGGCAAACAAAGATAACAAACTAGAAACTACATTAGCGTAATGTAAATGAAAAATAATATTTAACATTTTTTCCACGTTAATAAAGGGTTGGTGTTTGTTTGCATTCCAAACTGTGAGCTTCTTTACCTAATTGTTAAATCATTTCCATACTGCCAAAATTAGAAATCTGAAAGACAGATCATTTTCACTGGTCTTCCAAACAGTCTAAAGGAGGCTGTAGATATAGCCTGGATTGAAATTGCTTCCATGTGCCTGCCAAAAGCAAATAATCTTTTTGAGGTGTTCTTTCAGGGGAGCTGAATCAGAGGCCCAGAAGCTCTAGCATTCAATGAGAAGCAGCAGCAGCTGGAATATATTTTCTGATTTTTAAAACCTAGTCTCTTTAAATTGTATACTCCTAGGTTCTTTCCACACTCACCAGTGGTCTTGTCTAGGAATGGGTTTGGGACATCCCCTCTGAGAGGCCTCATCTCCTCTTAGTAGACTTCATCAACACTGGATGAACATGCAGACTGAGGCTGTGATCAGAGAGCATCTTTGAGGCAGCTTAGAGAAGACTCTGAGGTGGGATTGTTCACACACCAGTCTGTCTCTCCCCTCTCCTAAAAATTTTGTGCTAGAAAAAGTAGATTAGAGAAGGTTTGGGAACATGAGGGCCACATTCTGTCCTTCTGATGTGCCTCTGAGGTGCTCCTTTGGTTATGTCTGAATGCAACTGAAGCTAGGGCACCAAACATTCATGGCCTTAGTGGTTGGCCACCAGCTCTGAGGACTGGTCCAGCCTTCAAAGCCAGCAGTTGAGGCAGGACAAGCATGGTCCATCCACCATGCAGGCAGCTCTTATGCTGGTCTAGATCTAGATTGGCCAAGCATCGGCTGGACTACCTAGCGCAGCATAGCTGAACTGTGAAATGTGTAATTGTTTTCCTTAAAAGTTGATTTTTTATTGATTACATTTGTATTATGTTCTTCATCTGAAGGTCCCAGGGCAGGTCACAGCATAGGATAAAACACAGAGCACATTTAAGATATGACCGACCAACTCACACTCTCCCTTCCTCTCATCTTGGCAGGACTACATTCAGAGGAAACTATGCATCAAAGGCCTGGGTGAAGGCTAAAAACCAGGTGCTGAAAACCTTATAAAGTTAACATCTGGCATATGTCTGCAGGGAGCCTATTCCAAAGCCAGACAGCCACCATAGAAAAGGCCACAATCCCTCATATCTCTAAGGGTAGTGGAACCACCAGAAGGACTTCACTTTGTGATCTTAAGGCACAGGCAGGTCTCTGCTTTTCACCTAATCCTGTGAGCTGTTTTAAGTTTTAAAAAAGTAAAAAATAACAATCATTTAAAACTCAGAACAATAAAACCAATATTCAAGATCATGAAAATATTAAAAACAAGGACAAGATCCACATGACTGGGAAGGAACCTAGCCTGCTTCCAGAAGCAGAATCCTCTTGGGAGCTGTCCTCTTGCAGAATGGTTAAAAAGCGTTCTGCAAAAGGCAACACAGGCATGCATGTTTCACTCCAGTGACTGCAGGGCAGTGCAGCCCCTGGATTAAACTACCTGCCTGGGCTCATGATGCAAAATGTCAAAAATGACCCACTTCTGGGGCTACTTCAGGTACTTTGTGTCATGGGTATGGACAGAAAATTCAACACTGGGAACCTCTTTTTTCCCCTGGGTTCCATGTTTGCACTGATTGTGATGAGTAGTTTGTGTGGATGGTTCTCCCTGCCTGGGCAGAAGCATGTGCTCCAGTGAAGGAGAGGCTCTCCTCACAGGCAATATGCTGCACATGTGGATCTATCAAAGGCTGCATTCACATGTAGAAATGGAAGTGTCTTACAGATGGTGGTGTGCGGCTCTGGTGCTGTCATTCCATCTCTAATCCATGTTCTCCAGTCTAAAATGTTCAGGAGAGGGGAGAGGCAGACTGGCATGCATAGGACCCCACTTAAAAACAGTCATAATGACACCAGCCTGAGAGGTGTTTTTTTTTTAGCACAGACAAAGCTTTAGGGCCCAGACATATTTAAATTTTAATCCAGTTTTAACCTGCTTTTACAGTGAAAAAACACATCATTAAAGTGATTAGTGGTTTTCCTTTTGCATTATCTAACCTAGAAAATCTACCTTTGAGTTAGAGAACAAAGAAAGAAAATGATGGGTTACTATGATGCCGTGATCTCTCATTTGGAATATAGACTAAAATTTAAGTATACAGTAGCTGGGCCTTCAGACTAATGTGCAGCACACACATTATTATTTAAATTTATGTACAGCACTTCCCTGAAAAGTTAGCAAAATACAGTGAAAACATCTGTAACAATCCAAATGCCTAATTAATTAAAATAGTTAAGAGTGTAATTCACGTAAAAAATAAAAGGAGGGACAAAGCATCTTAAAATGCAGAACAGAGTGTAAATGGGGATTTCTAGGGGACCAAAGACTTTGGTATAAATGTAAATCTTAACATGCACCCAGATAGTTCACATCTGTAGATTAAGACATAATTGGAGTTTTCCCAATATCTTGCCATCTTGCCACATGGAAATGTTTTCCACTGTTGTGCAGTAAAACAGATATAACACACTTAACAACAACAACAACAACCTATAATAAGGTATTCAAACCAGAATCCTTTCATTTTCAAGTTGCCTTTAAGTTACTGAGCAAAGATGATTAATGTTAGCCAACTGATTTTGTCTCTGGGATCGAGCCAAGTGGATTTTCATTTTATTGACAAGACTAAAATGTACCCTTTGTTTTATCAAAGGTATCAGGCATTTTCTCACTGAACTCATTACATAACTGGCAACAACCCACAGTAGTGATTTATATCTTGAGTCTTGAACTACATTCCGCCCCCGTCGACGCCTTCCCTGAGAATAAAGAACCTGTAGCCATTGTTCTCTTGAATCCAACCTTGGGTTATTATCACAATACATTAACAGAGGGCCTTTTTGTATTAGGCCTTCCAGGGAGTCCAGGCTAGGGATGTGCAGGAATATTCAACACATTTGAAATTCGACTGAATTCGTTTGAATTCGAACATTCAAATTTGAATAGAATGTCTATAAATTCATTTTTTAACATTCAAACGAATTTTGAACCTTTCAAATCATTCGTATGAATTATTCGGACAGTCGTATGTGTACAGATACATACGCATTACATACGTAACCATACACATCTTATTCATTTCTGTACGCGTTTGTACGGATATGTACAGGACAAAAATGGGATGCATACGGGATAAAAATGGGATGTGTACAAATGAGTATGGATGTGTATGGACACATACAAATGTTGTCGACATTCATACCTTCAAATACGAATATATTCAAATCAAATTGAATGTGAATACAATCATATTTTAAACATTCGGATTGATTTGAATTTTTGGATATTCAAGCCAAATCGAATGCGGAACATTGCATTTGTACACACCCCTAGTCCATGCATGCTCTGACACATGTCCATTTGCACATCACAGCACCATTGCCTTCTCTGAGTGGCTCTAGGCATGCATAGCCATCCTGATCTTCAGAAGCTGTGGAGCAGTTTTTACTGCTCCACAGCTTTACTAGGAGCACCTGTGGTGCTCCTAGTACAATCCCCATGTAGCCTTCACATTACTTCTGTGCAAAGGCTGAGTGGGGGTGGGATGGGGCACCTGTGATTGAGCAGTCACGTATCACATTGCCCGATCGCTACAGAAAGACATGGCTGTTGCTGTTGTAAGGTGGATGCAGGGTTCACACTTCACCAAGACCAATGTATGTCTTGGTGAAGTTTGGGATGGGCCAGTGCTTGCAATGTAAATGCTGACGTCCATTCCTGATCTTAAGTGCCATTGGGATAGTATCCCTTGGCAGTTAAATGCAAAAAGCTGTGATCTGACATGGCAAAAGTACCACCCCGGGATGAATTTCAGGCTCAAGAGACAGACATTTAAAAAATGACTTACTACAGCTCTAGGCCTCTGATTCTACACCCCTTTCCCAGGTGTGAATTTGTCACTCTTGGGGTGACCCACTGTTTAGTCTGAACTGGAGAGAAAGCAACAGAGGCTCCAGTAGCAAATCTCAACTGGAAATGGCTGCTATGGAATCGGGGTCATGTAAACCTGGGCTGGCAAAGGCCAATGAGTAGCAAGATGAGGAAGAGAAGTGAGGTAGGAAGTTTTTAGGCTCTTGTTTTTCAAACTGTGTGATACACATTTTTTCTGCATCCACAGACGGAGTGATTTTTTTTTTTTTGAAAATGGACACCTAAAAACACTGTGTGATTGTACCCAAATATTTGTACCCAAAGATATGTTGGACCAGCACCTTGTTCTCACAGTGGACTATCAGCCGCATACGGAAGCCTCCAAGCTTGAACCTGAGCATAAAACTTACCCTGCTCTGAGTTTTCTAGTAACTGGTCCATAAGAGCCTTGTAGTAGAAGTCACTCATTTATCAAGGTTAGTAGCCGTTGATAGGTTGGTGTATTAATTTATCCAAACCTTCTTTAATGCTATCCAAACCCCTGGAGAGCAACTCATTTTGTGGTAGTGAGTCCCATAGTTTAAGTGCGTGTTTGTCTTGCTACTTCTACAGTTTATTTTAATTAGGTGGCCCCCTTTTTTTTAAGTATTTTGGGAAAAGGAAATAAAGTTCTGTTTTTCTATTTTATTCTCATTATGCATAAATATATATACCTCCACTGAATGTATTAATTTCTGAGCAGACCTGTTTCTGAGTAGACAAGTTAGTGTGGCACTACTGATGTTTACTGACAGGGAATTTGCATAATCTCACTACTGTCATCATTGGGAAGGCAAGGGTCAATTGGTGGTTGATAGATATTCTGAAATTAATATTTGGCAAGAATGGAATGGTCAGATACAATTAATATTGAAATACAATTTTGAAATTAGAGCCTTGAGAGTCTCAAAAGATTGAATAATTTATTGTAAGCATTCAGGGCCAAGAATTCACTTTATCCTTCAAGGATTTACCATGTTACAGATGTTAAAAAATACAACTCTCATTGCATTAGCCAATAAAGCCAATATATTTGTAGTTTCTAAACACTATTCATAATGTAATAGTTCTCCAGATGGGGCCTGCTGTAGCCTGCACTAGCCATGTGGACAGCAGCCCTCTTCCAGGATATAATCTGAAGTAAAGTGCAGTACAGAGAAGGCTTCAGAATGTTTTCACCCTTGAATCTTCCTGTGAGTATGACCAGACTGTTGGAAAGAGTGTGCCAGAACCAAAATTAGCTTCAGAGGAGCCATTCCTTTCCTATTTTTGACCCTAATTTACAGGCAAAAATAGTTTTTAAAAAATCCACAAAGGGTCAATAAGAATACAGGTGCAGGGAGTTAAAAGACACATATGGAGAAGTCCCCCCCCCAAAAAAAAAAGAAAGAAAGAAAAGAAAAGGAGGAGGAAAGGTATACAGTTTCAACCAGGTACCAGTTTTTAAAACTATATGATACTTCTTCAAATTGTTGGTTGCACTGGAATTATTTCTCCCTAGCACATCAGTCTTATTCTGAAGCTTAAAGTACCAAAATATGCATTATACCTATTCAGTTCTGGACATTGTTTTAAATGATGAATTGCTTTGAGTTTCTGGTGTTGGATGCATTAGAAAAAAGGCAGTTTATAAATGGAGTAGAAACATGCATATGTACATAGATTTTGTTGAACTCATTATCCCATTTTTATGTATCCTAAATGATTTCTAAAGAGAGCAGTAGTGATACATTTATATATTGTACATGTATTGCAGTGCCTGCAGCTTTATTCATTTGTGTTGGGTGGGTGGATCTGAGCTTGTACGGTATCTTCATTACAATCCTTCTATGCCCTCTTGGTATTATTCTTTTCATGGGCAGAATATGTATCTTCTCTAGAAACATGGAGAAGAGATTAAGCATGAAATAATCATAATAAAACTCTTACCTCTCTAAAAAGGAATATGAATTAAGCAATAAGCATACACTACAGTTACTACCATAGCAGCATTTTCCAAAATAATCCTCAGTGCTGGCTTTAAAAGCTTTGAAGTCAGCAGTTCACATTTTTCTGAATGCTTGAAGTTTGGCCTGGCATGTTTCAAAGTTGGTTTTTTTTTTCTTTGCTGTGCCTCCCCCCTCACTGTGCATTACGTTTACTTTTGTATGCCTTGCAGCCATGAATGATTCAAATTATACAACTCTTCTTTCTGCTTGGGTGACCAAACCATCTCATTGCTATTTACTTTTATCAGAGTACCTAAATTGCTCTTGAGCTCTCGATGCTGTTGGAACATTCAAAGCCAGCGGGTAGAAGGGAGTGGAAGACTGCCTATAGAATTTCTCCTGCACTCTGTGATACATTCAGTGAGCTCTGCTTTGGCTACATTCTAGCTTGTCTGCATTTAGCATTCACTGCTGGAAGTGAAAATCCCTTTTCAGGTTGCATAGTGAAACAACAACAACAACAACTTTTTACTTTTGTTCTTTTAAATGTGGATAGGAGAGTTAAAAAAAAGAAAAGAAATCTGATGCTCTCCAAGCAATCATAGGGGCATGAGCTGATATGGATAGGTGCTGGCCCAGGACACTGAGTGTACCTCACATCTTCAGCAACCTGGTGACACTGATATGTGCAGGTTATGGTACATGCAAGTAAGCTTTGTGCCACTTTGTTTACTCTCACTTCATTTAGACATCAGATACTTATTCTGCTATATTTAAATATTCTTGAATAAAGCATTGATATTCCAGAATCCCCATGCTTTATTCCAGAACACCCAAATACAGTGGAATGGGGATGTGCATGAATATTCATGACATCCAGAATTCATATGAATATGTAAAAATTTGTAGATTTGTGACCGAATCAAATAGGACCTACACTTGTAGGCCCTATTTCTCCACAAGTTGGATTATCTGGTATTTGTAGAAACTTTGGCAGATACCAGATGACCCGGGGCCTCCCCCCATGGCCTCCCAGTCCCCAGTCCCCCCGGCCCCCCTGTGGCCTCCCACACACACACTTAACTTTTGGGTGCACTCCATTGGCATCCCGGGCTTCTTACTGTGCTCTCCAGACACCGAAATAGCCCTTCCAGAGCCCAGCAAAAACACTTCCAGTTCTGGGGATGCCAGCAGAGCGGTCCTGCCCACCTCCCTTGTGCCCCCTTACCTTTTTGTGGGGGCTCAGTCGCATCCTTGGGTCACTTTTGGCACTCTCCAGAGACCAAAACAGCTCTGGTTGGCAGGATCCAAATTAAATTGCTGGTCTGCCAGATTGGTAATTAATTGCCTCATTTTGTTTATATGTTCAGAAAGATTGGCACTAGGGTGCAGTTTAAACTGATGGCAAAGCACCATTTTTGCACCAGCAGACATGCATTGGTAGGTCCCTTTAAGAGCATCCCAGATCTCCTTTGCCTGCTGCAAATGCCTGACTAAGGTCAAAACATGAGTCTCCAGGCTGAGAATCAAAAGAGCTCTAGCTTTTGCATCTCATGAAGTATGCATAAGTTCATATTTAATAAGGACATTTTGTAACACTTCTGATATTATTGTGTACATGTTTGATGTAGGCAGGAAGCCAACCCAAACATACTGTAGGCCATGTCACCATTTCTGGGTTGAGCTGCATCAGACAGAGGAAGTGCTATGGAAAGAATGCACCCTCTTCATTTTCACTTTGGAGTGAGGAGGTATTGTAGAATAGCATAGCCTCCATGCAGGGTGGAAAAAATGCCCTGCTAATGAGATCCACCACCAGCCAAAGAGGTAAGTGGACACACAGTCATAGTTACTCAAAAACATTCACATGCATATAAGTTGCACATGCACAGTTGGATCTCAAAGTAAATTGAATTGCTTATGACTGGATTGTCAGCCTACACTTTGGAAAGGATGCCTTTCCCTTTAAATAAAGGTGATAAGCATGCGGGGGTGGTGGTGGAGAACCCTTTCTTTCATTAATCAAGTCATCTCCAATGTGCTGAAATAAACAGGACTCCAGTTCTGTGTCACAAGAGTCAAGAAAGAGAATGAAGGAGCTGATAGATGAGAGGGCAGGGGAAACAAAGGCAGCCTTTTATGCCATAGCTTCATCATTTTGAAAAAAATTTAAGGCCCTTCTTTTGTAGATTGAAGCCTGGGAACTTTACTTACTTATGCCTGGCCAAACTTGTGATAATTTCACAGCACCTCCTGTTGACTATGAAGCAGTCTTCAAAGACACAAGATCCAACTCTACACAGAATTTATGCAAATGTCATCTGGCTGTTTTCTCCCTGTGACTGCATATTAACACAGCAAGAAATGGACAAATTGATTACCCTGGAACTGAGCTGTTGCAGCACTGGTTCTTGATGAACGATACAGCTCTCCAGAAGCAAAGGGATTCATTCCATCTCTGCAACCACTGCAATTTAATGAACAACAGAGTGATGCCTCCCTGGCTTTTATTTGTTTCTCTTCCTGCAGAAAGATTCTGTACTTTTCTAGAGATTCTGAAGAATAAATGTAAAGTATGGATACTGGAGAATCCCCTAGTAAGTCAGATGTTGAAAGGCTGTTACAGATAACAAATCCTCATTTGAAAACATGCTTATCCATGTATAGTTGCAAAGTAATTTAGGGAATACACCATGGAAAGTTCTGAGCTGTGCAAAGGTTTAATGACGACACATGTATCAATGGCTACTAGAATGAGTGCCTAAGTACATCTTTCAGGCTGTGTGGGGGAAGCAGGACACTTCTAAGGCCATTTGCTGGGATTCAAGAGCAGGAAAAGGTTTGTCCTTGTCTCTGCTTAAGATGCCCATGAGCATTTGGTGGGCCACCGTGTGTAACAGGATGCCTGGATTAGATGGGTTGTGGCCTGATCCAGCAGGGCTTCTCTTATGTTCTTATGTAGATCTTCTAAATATCATGTGTTACCTTGGCCTAGCCTTAGCTTCATTCCTTCTCTTTCATTAACAAGAGAAAAAACTTAGGTTATGTTTATGAGCAGCTACAATTCTTGCAGTTGAACTGAAAGGGTAGAAGGAAAGTGCTGAAGCTTGAATAGAGGCTCACTTTTTATTTCTCTGTGTAATGCTTGCAGCTCAGAGAAATCAAGTTTCTTGATACAGGAGGTCCTCAAAACTTGTCATGTCTACAGAGTTCAACTCAAGGGAAGATGAGAAAGAAAGCTGTGTACATTCATGACCGAAACAGTAGCTCAATCACAGACTAGGGGGCTTTCACCACTTTAAAAACAGGTCACTGGACCCCTTCTGGGCCTCCTCTTCCACAGTTTGGTTTCTACTGATGAGAAGTCACCATACGCTGAGGCTGTTTCACAGGAATCTTAGGAGCAATTTAGAGGCAACTGATCATCCTGACTTCATGCGTAATTCCTGCAAACAGGTTAGATGCTTGCCTAGTTATGTCAGTTCATGATCTGAAGAATTGGTTGGTAGTAAAGGTTCTGTCTTTCTCTCTGAGAAGCAAAATGGGCCCTTAGGCACAGTCTGCTGCGCTAGCCACAAAAGATATCCCTCATGTGATGTATAACCCCTGGGATCTCACATATGGTTTCTGAGTTGAAATTCTTTTCAGACACCTGATCCAGAACTACAGCTATGAGGAAAGTGCTGATCTGGGTTTCCATGCTCATGGTTCAACTGGGGCTAATCAAGGGCGATGCTGAGATTTTGCCACCATGGCTGCAATCACATGTAGCAAAAGAAGGGTATTTCTGCATTAGGCCTTATTCCAGGTTATATCTCAGAATAGGGACCTGCCATCTGAATGCTGGTGCAAAACAACAGCAGGCCCCACCCTGAACCTGCCATAGTCTGTACTAGTAGCATGTGGCTCTTGCATTCTTATTCCATATCTGATCCACCTTTCTAGCCCAGAATGCTCATGAAGAAAAGAGGGGCAGATTAGAGTGTAAATGATATCACCTCCAAACAGTCTTGAAGCCACTTTAGAGGCTCTTCTTTTTAAAAAAGAAACTTTGTGAATGCAGCCATAGTGATTTTAGCTGGTTGCTTCTGCTTTCTGTGGAAAGTAATGATTTCAGTGTTAGCACTCATGACAAGAGAGACAATTGGCTGTCTGATTATCAGAAACACCTGTACATTCAGTGTGCAAAAACAGAAAATACAGACCAATTTGGACTCTTGATGTTCTTTCCCAGTCCTGTTAGTCTTGCTATTTGTGTCACCTTTGTGTACACAGGAACATGCTGCTGAAGACTGAACTGAAGTGTATTTGAAAATAATACATTTGGAGGAGTTTGGATTTCTAAAGCATTGATAAAAACTTTTGTTTCAAATCACAGTGTGGATTTTATAAATCCAGTGCCACGTGTATAAACAAGCAAAATAGATTTATCCTCGTACAGCTGAAACAACTGTAACATTCCGGTTACTCTCTTGGTTCTATACCATTCACCTCTTCCCTTTGAGAGATGCCAAGGCCTTAGGAGAATAATCAAGAAAGGCCTGATGAAACCCAGTAGTTTTGATTGCTTGTAGGCTTCTAGTTGGGGTCTAGGATATACATGTCTGAACCCTGATGGATCAGGCCTCAGCCCATCTAATACAATAGTCTCATTTGCTTCTGAGCATCTCAAGCAGAAAACAAAGACAAAATCTTCACCTGCTCTCAACTTCCTGCAAATGGCCTTTGGTGGCATCCTGCCTGTCTCTCTAACCCAAAAACAGTATCTAAGCATTCATTCCAGTAGCCACTAATACACCTGTCTTCTGTTAATTTGTTTAACCCTTTCTTAAAGCTATCCAGGCTGATTGCTGTTACCATCTCTCCTGGTAGTAAGTTCTATAGAGTGATGATCCTCTGGGTGAAAAAATGCTTCCCCTTGTCAGACCTAATTTTCCTGCCTCCCAGCTTCATAGAGTTTCCCCTCATTCTACTGTTATTTGTGAGAGAAAATTATTTTTTCCCTATTCACTTTTTTCCTGGTGATTTTACATGCTTAAATCATATAAGCTCTTAAATGCAGTCTTTCATAGTATTGGGTCAAGCAGCAACTGTATTTCAGGCTTGACCACTTCTCCCAAATGAAATACCCCACCTCCAGGGTGTTGTGTTTCCACATTTTCCTGAGTTGATGTAACTGGGGGCCCTTGATGACACCCTGAGGCAGGAGACACAGTGCTCTTTGCCTGCAGCGTGGGATTTTCCCATTGTGACAGCACAGTGACACCTTAATTTATTTCCCAGACTTTGACTTGATGAAAGCTGAATGGACTAGGCTGCAGGCATGACTGGCTCACAAGAAGGTTAGAAAACTGGCCTCCATCTACAGGTTCTGGCATTCTTTACATTAATGTGACCAATGACTATAGAAATGGCCTGCTAGAATGGTCAGTTTGTTCCCTGTGCCACCTCTTCCATTAGCTGGCTTAGACACTCAATGCTGCTTCAAGTGAAGGGAATCACTACACCCAAGTTCACATATTTCACTGATCAGCCCCACATATGCCCAACTACCAAAACTTTTACAAATCCTTCAAATCTCTATTTGCTTGAAGTTATTTTTATTGTCTCTCTTAAACCTGTTTTCTTACTTCTTTCCAAACACAAAGGGTGATTCTACACTGGCTGGTATACCAAAGCAGTAAGTGCCTCCTTTATGTGTTATTGGTACAACCTGAGGTAGATCCTTGACCCTCCTAGTACACTTCATCCAAATAGGACTTGACTAGGAGACTCAAAATGCCCTCCTGGCCTGGCTAGCATTAAAGAAATCTACTACCACACTAGGTGGTGATATCCCGCACCATGGAACCATGTGGATAGTGTATGCCTCCATGGTCCAGTATATCACAGAGGACCTATTTCAGTGACACAACAAAGCTCCAAGACTGATATGAGATGAAAGCTGGTATGGGGGCAGATAAGGAGTGGGCTGTCTCATGCAGATAGTCTTGTTACAGATCATGGATGGATCCATCCACACCTGGAATGTATTCCTAGAATCTGATCAGACTGGGACACTCTGATCCAGACTACTCCAAGTAAGGGCAGAAATTGCTAAATGGGATGTCTGCATTAGGCTGGAGACTAGCCCAGTTGATTCCCTGAAGATCCTCACTTACACAAGAGACAAATCTACCAGGGAGGCATGCTTCTTAGTCAATGCTTCATCTACACTGGAAAAGATGTTGCAGTAGACGATGGTGCAAAAAATAGTACCATATGCTGGTCTATGCAGTGTTCCAGACTGGTGTACCAAACTAGGAGCTTGTGCGTGCATTGCAGACAAGCCACTGGTTGAGCAAAATCATGGGCAAAAAGCACAATACCATTCTGTTGGACACATTCTCTGAGCCTCCAAAGCTTGGTTGGAATGGACTGTTTGCAATGCCAGCAACAGGCCAGTCCATTGTGGACTGGGTCACATATTTCAGGTCAGCATGACACTGGATAGTCCATACAGTGCAGAAAGCCCACATGTTCTTTTCTCCTTTTACTTTAGATTTCATCTTAACAACATGATTGGGATGAGGGTTTGGCTAAAGGACAATAAGGATGACCAGATGGGGAAGAATATAGGGGTCTTACATCTTCAATAGAATTGTAGAAAAATGTATCAACATGTGCAGCTTGTCATCTGACTTAGGTTTCATGTAGCTACCAGTTTGGTCTAGTGGTTAAGGAGCCGGACTCTTATCTGGGAATACCGGGTTCGATTCCACCCTCCCCCATGAAGCCAGCTGGGTGACCTTGGGCTCATCACAGCTCTCTTCTGAGCTCTCACAGCCCCACCTACCTCACAGGGTGTTCTGTTGTGGGGAGAAGAACAGAAGCTTTGTCAGCCACTTTGAGTCCCCTTAAATGGGTGAGAAAAGTGGGGTAGAAAAGCCAACTCTTCTTCTTAGGTATGCTGTCTGTAAGAATGTACTATCTGACTGTGCTGACCTACAGTGTCTGGAGGAGGAAATAACTAAAGCTTCATCCAGAAATCACTCACTTATTCTGCTATTTTGGATATTCTGGAATAGGGGTGTACATGAATATTCTGGAATAGGGGTGTGCTGTAGCTCCACCCCCAAATCAAGTGCTTTGATTTGCACTTGAACATCCAAAGGATGTTTGCTCAGATCAAAGCCCCCATACCCCCTCTTGCCACCCACTCATCTTCTGCCACCGCCACACCCTGTGTGCCATCGCCATGTGTCCTGCTGAGTTCTAAGAATTGCTGGAGGTGTGTACATGGCTGAAATGGTGCCCCAGTCTCCCAGGAATCATGGGAAATCTCATGTAATTCTTTGGGAATCATAGAGATTCTTGTGATTCCTGGAGAATCATGCAAAGGTCCCCACAATTCCCAGGGTATTGGACCGTCATTTCAGCCATTTGTACACCTCTGGCAGAGGTAGGAGCTCTGAGGTAGTGCATGGCAGCGGCAGCACTGTGCATGGTTGTGTACATGGTGGTAGGCCTAATAGCATGCAGCAGAAGGTGAGTGGAGAGGGAGGGGTGAGGGAAGAGGGGTTGCCATGGGGGATGTGAGGTGGGGGTGGGTAAGGGTTCATGAAAGGGTTTGCATGTGAAAAGAGGGCTATGAATCTAGGCCACCTTCAGTCCACATGTAAATTGTCAAAGGCTCAATTCACATGGGAATTGTCAAAGCTTCAAATTCACATGCAAATTTGAAGCTGACAAATATATATGTCACATCCCTATTCTGGAACAAAGCATGGATGTTCCAGAATAAATCACCCTCAGGATGGCCCTTCTTGGGGATCATTGTTTCTTTCCTAGGATACACACTGAGTGCACCAGTTGGTGGTTTTAAAGGGCAAGCATTCGAAAACATACACTAAGCTCTATGCTGCAGTGAGCATTGTCACATATAATTACATAGTGAATACAATGGGGATTTTTTGAGACCTACTATTAATTTCTAGTAATTCATATAATTGTGTGAGTAAGCAATAGAGAAATGAATTTCTCATTATAACTTCTTTTAGCTTGGTGAACATAATGTACTAATTATGATAAAGCTGAAAATTGCTCCTTTGTTCTCAGATAGTCTAATGGATCCCAACTCACGTAAACCAGAATATTTCATTCCAGTCCTCAGAATTATTTAGTATAATTCAAGATTGTTTTCACCGTAGTCACTGAATATATGCTGGGTGGGATGGCTTCTGACTTCAGTCCATTCATCTGAAACTTTGAATACAGTCAAGTGCATTCAGCTTGTACTTTAGAAATGTTTAGGCCTTCTACATGTAGAATACAGATTCTATTTAAGCCATTTGCTGAAAATAAAACGTTTCGGTATAGCAGACACAGTTCCTTACATTCCTTTCACTCAAGACACTGTGAAGACCAGGAATGAAAGTATCTGGAAACACCCTTTTTGTTGGCCCCTCATGGAGTACTGCTGAAAAGAGTCCCCGGTGGCACACTGGACCATGGTGGAATGCCATCATTGCTCCTCCAGTGGTATACTGCCATTGGGCCATTTAAAAAAGAAGTGTACAGGTAGATCAAGGCACCTCAGGGTGGGTGAGAGTCTGGGGTTCAACATGGTAAAGAGCCCTGCCTGTTGCTGCTGCTGGTGTTCCAGAACATCATCTTTGAGGGCAGTTGCTGTAGCTGCTCAGTGACTCCATTAGTAGGGAGTGGTGGCAGGACTGACACCAAGGCTGCCAGAGCCACTCTTTGCCACCAGCTGTGGACAAGATGGAGGTGCTGTGTGTCACTGGGTCTTGGGTCCGTGTAGTTGGGGTGTGATGCCCTGGAAAGGACAGGTGCAAAATTTGGGGGTTCTCTTAGACTCTGAGCTGAAGCTAGAAGCTCAGGTGGAGGCTATGGCAAAGTGTGCCTGTTCCTAACTATGGCTGTTGCATCAGTTGAAGCCCTTTTGGACAGATTAGGCCAGAGGATAAATCACTCAGGCACATACAACAGTGGGCTAGAACAGCACAGTAGGTCCAAAGATTGAAGGTGCTTTATTTGTTTAGTTTCAGTGTATAGCATAAGCAATATAAATGCTGAATGATGAAATGCATGGATATATGGATAGATACATGACATGTGAATGTCAGAAGATGAGTGAGAAAGTAGGAACAAATATGTGTGTTTGAATGAAAGGATATGATTCTCATCACAGAAGAGCACATGACTTCTCATGTCCAATTACGTTGCAAGGTTTGCTTCTGAGGTCAGGCTGAACCTTTCTCAAGAGCTGGAAAAATTCCACACGCTGTTACATGGAATACCTGATCATAGAGGATATGCTCCTCTAATGATACTCTGTATCAGTTCATTAGAATTATTTCACTTGAAAACAAGGTAACCCACAGAATTAAAGTAGAAGGAGACTGAGCAGTGTGATCTTGTTAACAGAAAACACATCCTGTTAGTTTCATAAGGTCATTTTAAAACAAGGCTGTAATCAGCAAAAGATGCTATTTTATGCCCGGGACTGTAGGGTTAATAATGTTTAGCATGCAGGCCACTCTGTGGTAGCATCTGAGCTTCTGTTGAGAAGAAGTGCCTGAGGTCTTTTGAAAAGTCAAACTGGTTTATCTGATCTTGCACCTGTATGCCAGCTGGAATCACTTTGAAAGCAGTATTGAGCTACAATCTGAAAAGGAAAAAGAGATGCAACGATGGGGGAGGAGGTCCTGGAAACCGCTCGGCCTCTTCTTTTTGATCTTTTTCATTCCTTGAAGAAAAATGTTTGTGCAAAACACGGTGCATTAGTTAAAACAAAATGGGCAAAGGCTGGTTGCATCAAATGGTTTTCCTTGGAGGCAAGTAACAAGCATGTTACAAACAAAAATAAAACTTAACAGAATTAATGCTGAAGTTGCATCAATATGGAGGAAGTGGGCCTATGGTACAGTAGATTCTGTGCATCTAGTGTTTATTGGGGTGTGTAAGACCCAGCTACCCAGAAGCCATACTTTATGCTTAAATGTGGATGCCAAATGAAATGCCAATTAGCTACCGAGCCCAATGCAAGGTGTTAACTTTAACTTATAAGGCCCTAAAGGAATGCCTTCTTCCATATCAACCTGCCTGTGCCCTAAGATCTGCAAGGGAAGCTCTCCTGGTTGTCCCACCACACACAGAAGCAAAAGGGGTGGGCATCTGGGATAGGACCTTTTCAGTGATGGCTCCTAGACTGTAGAATAGTCTCCCTCCTGAGGTGCGTCAAGCACCTTCACTTTATAGGTTCAGGAGAGCTGTGAAGATATACCTCTTTACCCTAGCCTTTGGCTACGCAAGGGTACAGCTTTTTCTCCCCACATTCAGACACTGTTATGCTATAATATGTTCATTTAATATGTTCACTGGTTTTTAATGTTGTAACCTGCTCTGAAACCTTTGGGTATAGGGCAGGATAAATAAATAAATAAATAAATAAATAA
>MTQE01003428.1:11909011-11933452 GCA_014337955.1 Aspidoscelis marmoratus | reverse complement strand
AAATAAATAAATAAATAAATAAATAAATAAATAAATAAATAAATTTGCACGAGATTGGAGTTGAGAGGACAAACCTGAATAGATACAGCTCATTAAGGCATATTTGGTGCAATTGTTCTCAGGCTGAGAGCTCTGTACCCACCACACCCTGAAGGTTCTAGGGATGGCTATAACAATAAAAGGATAAAATCCATAAAAGAAAACACAATTAAAACATAAACTGATGGCTGGCTGATTGTTCAGCACAGCCTATCAACCAGTTTAGTTCTCCTTCACTTTTGCACTGTACAAAATTCATGCACAAAATCAATAATCAACAAGCACAAAAAGAATGCAGAAATGTGCTCCTGCACCACACTGTAGATGCAACAACAAAAAAGGCTGAGCTAATGGGCATATGCACTGTGGATCCCTTTGCAAGGCTATCACAGTGCTGATGACTGGCTGGATGAATCAGTTTCCTTCAGCAGCCAGTTTGGATAGATTCTCCTTAAGCATGTTGCTGAATGAGCCACCTAGGCTTTCTAACCTTTCATGGCAGTTTTTCCAGACAAAGTCCTAAGCAAAGGAATGTACTGGTTGCCTTTTTATAGACATGACACAAAAAACTCTCACCCACCTCTGGAATGCCTACATCTATGTAAATGCACCATATGGACACATCTTTAATAAAAACTTGTTAGAAGAAGCAACATTACTGGAATGCTTGGAAAAGCACTCCTAAATAAATAAATAAATAAATAAATGCACATTTGTTTGAAAATACTGCACATTTGGCACACAAACTCATATTTTGATATAATTTCACAGCTGTTGAATTTTATTTAATGCACAGTAACACTTGTGCATGGCTATCCCATAGGCCCTGGTCACACCTATATAAGACAGGATGTCCTAATAGTAATTCAAACTGAGTTCAAACCAGCTCTGTTCACACCTAGGTCATCCTCAGGCCATCCTTGCTTTGGGCCGCATCACACACAGGAGCCTCCATGAAACTCTTGGCTTTCCACCCATTTTTCTGCATCAGATCTATCTTCTTTCTTATTGGATGTCGTTGTGTCACTCAAGGGAGGCATGGGTGTGTGTTTGTGTGTGGGGGTTAAGCCTGCTCCATCTCCATGCCTCTTTCTTTTTTTAAAGTGCTTTTCTTCTACATGTGATTATTTTTAAAAAAATAATAATACATTTGCATAAAAACACTAGTGGGCCACATTTTCATTAGGGTTTTATTGTGCATTGAAAACAGATTGAAAATTCTTTGTCTGTATTAGAAATTGGCTTCCCACAACTTCAGAGCAGTAAATTGGGGGGGGGGTAATGCATTAAAACAACAGTTGATTAAACAACTCTCGCTCCCATTTTTGCTGTTATAACCCTCTATTTTTCCTTTGGGAATGGTATCCTGCCCGCTAGCTCACTCGGCTGCCCTTTTGGCTGCTGCCACCACCTCACCCACCCATTCGGCTGCCTGCCTGCTTGGCTGTTGCCACCTTGCTCACCTGCCCAGTTGCTTACACTTTTGGCTGCTGCTGCAGTGCTTCTGGGGCATGGGAGGAGGAATGCTGGGCAGCGAGCATGAGAGCCCTGCCTGCCCACCCCCCTTTCAGCCACTCAACTTTGAAGTGGAATTAAGAAAAAACAATGGGACCAGGCAGACTGTGCGTTTGCCTGCTTTTTTTCTTTTTTGTTAATTCCACTTTTAAGAAGTGGGATCATGGCTGAGGAATCATAAACTGAGGAGACAAGGTGAGGTGCCTCACGAACTCGGTGTGCACATTGGCTGAAAGACTGGACCCACCCACCAAAGCATGGTTAGGCCTCCTTTAGCCTGTTCCCCCCACTCACACTGAGGAATTGAAGATGGCCTAGGATGCCAGGACAGACTGAGTCCTCTGGAAAAGAGGACTCCAGTTAGAATGGCCTAATGGGGGTAGGCCGGCTTGGAAAATGAATTGAATAAAAATAATGTAAGAAGACCTAAGATTGCCCTAAACTAAAGGGGTGATCAGGGCCTTTGTCTCAACTGTATTAGTTGACTGGATGTCTTAATCAGTCTCAATCAGAGTGTGCAGTGAGAATTCCTAATTACCGTTATTGGAGCACAAATTTAGTTGCAGCAGTATAAACAAGACTCATGGAGATTGCTGTTAAGATTTAGTGATGAAATAAAGTACATAGAGATAAGGAAGACCAAGGCTACAACCACATACAGTATGCCTTCTTAACCATCTTATTAGACTACTTTCACTATTTGTGAAGGTTTTTAAAGATACCTTGGCCCTGGTCTGCATTTTAATAAATGTGAGTAATGCAAACATAAAATTATAGATCTTAGTGTCCCATCTCTTAGGAAACTTTTGATTTTTTCCCCTTCCTTCTGTTGTTATTATATCATCATCATCATCATGGCACTGGCAACATTGCACAAAAATAGCATTATTATTGTAAAAAGTAGTTCTGTTAGTTTTATTTCTTCCTTCCTTTTTCTTTTTACTTAAATCTAGTGAAAGAAAATTATCTTCTGTAAAAGAATCTTAAACTCTTAACAACATAAAAGGTTTTTTTTCCAGATCTCAAGAAGGAGAAAAGGAGATTGGAAAGCAAACCTCAAAAGTGCCTTGTAATGCTATTAGAGTTCTTTCAGCCTGTAATCCTTGACTGATGACATCTAGTAAAGTGTCTTATCACAATATCTCTTTACTGACTCAAATCACCAATCCTAATACATAGGATAAAACCTGCACCCAAAAAGCCTAATGCAAAGAAATGTTCAGTTAATTTGACAGGAACGTTGTTCAACACATGGATCAACAATTGGCTTGACTGGCTTGTCAAAAATTGTTTACAAATGTGTATTATACAATCAATGCTCTTATACACTGTCTAGACATCCTATACCAGGTGACACTGGGCCAAGCAGTTGTAATAGACAGCAGGTTAATCATTTGTCTGCACCTGAGGCAGGGCTAAGCAAAATCTGCAAGGCCAGATGTGCTTGAAATGTAGATAGACATATTTGGATTTTGTCAGTTCAAGGCTGTAGATGGCAGTGAGGAACTGAGAAGCAAAGATGAGGGCCAGCTAATGGGGCAGAACTGGGGAAGATCTGGAACATGGACAATTGTGACTGTAGTTTGGGAAGGTAAAGCAGGAGCAATATCCATGAATATCTTTCTCCCTCAACACTAAGAGAAGCAATAGCATCTCTTAAAATGGAAGCCTGTCAAATCTCAAAGAAGAAATTCCTAGCCATGATTGTGACAGGTGAGGAGGCTTTCTTCTCACTCCATGGCACAATTGGCTCTAATTTTAAGATCAGATGGTGGAAACTACATATCCAGGAGCTCCTCTAAGTAGGAAAATGGAAGGTAAAAATTAAAGTGTCTAGGAGGCAAGAAAGTTCAAGCTGGTGGCAGCTTCCACGCGGTCTGTTTAGGCCAAACTACTTGCCTCTATAGAATGTAGTGTCTTCTCTGAAGTGGTTTCCCACACATTCCTGTGCTGTGAGCCACTCTAGATGTCTCCAGTGCAGATGGCTGGCATGGTTTAAGCCAGTGATGGCGAACCTTTTGAGCTTGGTGTGTCAAAATTCACAAGAAAACCTAGCTTAACTCAGGTGCTGTGTCACTTCCAGAAATATCCATAATTTTGTGATATTTGTAGCTCTAGTAAGAAAGTTATATTTTTGATATATGTATTTTATTAAAAGCAAAAATGAATAATTCTTTACATTTGCTAAATCTTCAATTGAAAGTTGGTATTTTGCACACTTCAAGAACAAGCAAGCACTACATGCCCAGGTGCCAGGGTGACCAGGTGTGTCACCTAAAAGGGCTTGGCGTGTCACCTGTGACACGCGTGTCATAGGTTGGCCATCACCGGTTTAAGCAGTTCTCAAAGCCTGTTGCTGTTCTGCAACATTCTGAAAACCGTCCCAGAAGTGGGGCATTTTCAGCATACTGCCAACATCTTCTTGGCCTAGACCTTCAGACTCAGAAACTACAAATATGATTTAATCTCATGCGCAGTTTGGCTGGGAAAAAAATTAAAAACAACTCTGTGTAGATTTATATGGAAATGTTCCTGTAGAAAAGCTGTTGTTTGAAAGAGTATTCCACTAACTACTGGCACCCAAATTGTCCTCTAGCAATGTTAGCCCAGCCTAATGAGTACATATTGAAAGGCTTTTGTCAGAGGCCCTTTCTGCACTGGACCTTATTCCAGATTATATCCTGGAATATGCACCTGCTATCTGCATGCTGGTGCAGACTATGGCAGGTCCCTTCATTTTGCAGTCCATTTATGCAGATATGCAGCATGTATAACATGAGATTCCTTTGGAAACTGTACTTCCATGGATCTGAGGAAAGCATTCAATGACACAAGGCTTTCCTGAGCGGTCCAGAAGAAAGTTTATCCAGCTTAGAAAAAATGAAGTAAATTGGAGTGGTAGTAGCTGCTGCTTCAAGTCCTCCCATGATGAAATGAAGGGCACCGTAATACAGGAGGCCTGGGATAGACCCAAGCCTCCAGTACTGAAGCACTACAGGGATGAGACCATCAGGCCATCCAAATGAGAGGCAGGAATGTCACAGAACCCAACAATGTACTGTATCCACACAAGGGAAAGGGTAATAGGTGGGATCTGTAGATTTACTTCGCCATATCTGTCAGCAGGAGACCTGGCACAGTAGAAATACTCTACTTTTTCATCATTAAGGTAATGTTTTCTCAAGGAGACACATAGACAGCATAAATATAGGCAAGTTGCCCCAAAAATCTAATACAGAGACTTTATACTTAATAAAGGAAACTTTCCCAAAGTGAGATAGGAAATTAAAAGGGAAAATTAGAAGAGTCCAATCAATTCAAAATGCATGGAGACAATTTTTGCTTTCTTGATGTCATTTAGTCATAGCCAACTCTTGGTGAACGTATGGATCGACTTCTTCCAGACTGACTCCCAGCAAGGTTTCCATTCCTGTCATAATCGAGTCTATTTATCTATTAGCTGGACATTCTCATCTCTCTTTCTCAATCATCAATATGTTTTCCAGGGAGTTTGATCTCCTCATTATGTGCCTGACATATGAAAATTTAAGAAGAATTTTCTACCTCACTTTTCTCACCCATTTAAGGGGATTCAAAGCAGCTGACAAACCTTCAGTTCTTCTCACAACAGAACACCCTGTGAAGTAGGTGGGGCAGTGAGAGCTCAGAAGAGAGCTGTGATAACCCAAGGTCACCCAGCTGGCTTCATGGAAGAAAGCAGAATCAAACCTGGCATTCCCAGATAAGAGTCTGGCTCTCTAACCACTAGACCAAACTGTCATTTGTTTTTCTAATGAATACTGAAGTTTTATTCAGTCTAGCTATCCATGGTATTCTGAGGAGCCTTCTCCTGCACCAAAGCTTAAAAGAATCTACACATTTCCAGTCTTGTTTTATCATTATCCAGCTTCCACATACATACAACACAGCACTAAAAACCATGGACCTTTTTGCACTTGGCCCTCTGGGACAGCTGGAGACACTCTGGCATGAAGCATTTGCATACCACACACCCATTTCCACCTCCAAGTGGCTCTGAGCCTGCCCAGCCATTCCATGTTCAATAGCTATGGAGTTCTTCCCTGTTGCTAGATCCTAGGAGTCAAACACAAATTTTTTCCAGAGCTTCACCCTCTAGTTTGAAATTTGTGATTGGTCCTGTTAACATAGTCTTCATCTTCTTAGGATTTAAGCTGAAACCCATCTTCTCACTCTTTACTTCGACTCTGGTTAGTAAGGTGTTTAAATCTTCTCCCTTTTCTGTAAGCAGAATGGCATCATCTGTATATCTGAAGTTGTTAGTGTTTCTCCCACCTAAAGCTAAGCCATGCTGGTGCTCTTCCAGGCCAGTTCTTGGCAATATAATTTCTACATATACATTAAATAGATATAGTGAGAATATACAACTTTATCTTACTGCCTTACTAATTGGAAACCAGTCTGTTTCTCCATGCTCTGTTCTGACAGTTGTCTCTTGACCTTTATAAAGGTTCCTTGCCAGTACAATTCAGTGTTCTGGAATGTCCGTCCTCCTTAGAACTTTCCACACTTCAGCATGATCAACACAATCAAAAGCTTTCCTGTGATGATATTTCTATAGAATGTAGCATTCTCTTTTGAATCTGTTTTAGCATAACCTTGCTAGTGTGTAACTAGAGAGAGAATCAGTCTGATTCCCTTTCTTAGATATACATATACTGATTGCTTCTAATCCATAGGCCACTGAGTGGTTTTCGAAAGTTGCTGGCAAATACTAGTTAGGGCTCCAACTGATTCTTCTTCTACTGCATGAAAGGCTTCTATTGCAATTCCTGCAATGGAACTCCTGCAGCCTTCCTTCCCAACAGAGATTTCAACTGAGATCTAATTTCACATTTCCTAACCATTGGTCTCTGTACACAACAAGCATCATCCAAAGTATCCTGAATGTTACTATCTCTTATATACATTTTTTTGGTATGAACCTTCCATCTTTGCCTGATCTTGTCACCATCTGTCTGACTGCATCTTTAAGAAGACCACTTTGAGGGTGAAATTTTCTCTTCAGCTCTCCTCCCTTTTAAAGCATAGATCTAGTTCCTCTTCTAGCTTCTTCTTCCATTTCCATATTGTAGTACTGGTCGTCATCTCTTTTTTAAAAAAAAACCCTGTAAAATTCTCTAATTCCTTCAGTATTCTCTAGTCACCAGACATTTTGCTGCTGTTCTTCTGATTGCTATTTCCTCTGTGTCCTTTTTAGCTTTCCTTTCGATTCCACCTTCTTTAGTTGTTTCCCAGACTCCTCCTTGATTATCTTTTTAGCTTCTAAAGTCACAGTTCATCTGGTTCTCTGTTAAATTCCTAACACAATCTTTAAAGCTAGTTCAAACACAAATTTTGGGTGCACTGTGGCATTACTATTCTTTTTTTAAAACTTCATCAAGATCTTACAAATGAAGAGTTCTTGATTTGTCCCATAGTCTGTGCCTGGTTGTGTTTTCACAGTCAGAAAAGAACTCTTCCATCTATTCTTACCACTTATGTAACTGATATGACTCCTGTAAAGTCCATCAGGTGTTTATAAAATGTATTTGCTGTAAAGAAATTTGTGAGCTGTCTCCTATGCCATGGCTGCATGGTCTGATTGCCTTCCTGTCTCAACCACTTTCCACCTTGACATTTGAGTCTCCAGTCCCCAACTGGAGGTCTTATCTTTTCAATCTGGGCTTGATCATAGAACTTACCAATTTCATCATCTTCTGCCTCTGCTGTTGGGCAAAAATCTGAATAATCCTTTATTAAAATGTTGCCCTTGAAGCCTTAATGCAAGTAGACAGGCACTCTCTGAATTATAATAAACCACCATCCTATTAGTTTCATTTCTCCCTAACCTTTCATTTCTTGAACAGCATACTGTATGTTGTTCTGACTGGAAAGAACAGTCCTGCTCACTTCAACACTCTAAAGCCCAAAAAGATTCCACATTCAAATGATATGTATTCCTCTTTAATGTTTCTACTTCCTTTGATCCAAACTTCATACATTCTGTGTCCCTACAGTGTTTTTCTTTAAAGCTTCATATTTTCCTTTCTAGTAACATCTGCAGCTGGGCACCTGTAAGGTTTTGGTCTGACTGTATCATAAACATCAGTGATACATGGGATAATCCTCAGCTCTTCCACAGTACCATTATAAGTTACTCACGACTATAAGGGTTTATCTTTTGACACTATCTCATTCAGTCTAGTTTGCTTGTTTGTATGTTTTCTATGGTTGTTTTTTTTTAAGTACAGATGTGGTTTACCAAAATCTTCTGCACTGTTTCACATATTCCTGCCATCCAGTATAGGTAGTAGGTTTTATTCTAGCAGCCCTTACTGAGCA
Source organism: Aspidoscelis marmoratus (assembly GCA_014337955.1). Lineage (NCBI taxonomy): Eukaryota > Metazoa > Chordata > Lepidosauria > Squamata > Teiidae > Aspidoscelis > Aspidoscelis marmoratus. The sequence continues at coordinate 11,925,535 of MTQE01003428.1, read as the reverse complement.
TTTTGCCTCCTGGCAACACAGTCTAAAATATGTTTCTATTTTTTTTCATTTATTAATAGCTATCTGTCTCTCCAGATGTTATACAGAGCCAAACTTGTTCAGATAGATGTCTCTTTTTAGTTACTAAGACAGTGACAGCTATCAAATGGCTACAAATCCTCAGTATTCTGACTTGTTGGCAATCATGTTGGAATAGAAATGAAAACTATTTATAATCACAATAATGGATGCTCAATTAGAATGGTGGCAGGCAGGCAGGCAGGCAGGCAGGAAGGAAGGAAGGAAGGAAGGAAGGTCCTGCCAAATCCAAGAGGGTACCAGGGCAGCACAGAAAGCCATTAAACAAAGAAAAACATATTTTAGAAGATAGAACAATTTCCCAAATTAAGAGAACAGGAAGGAACATAAATTTTCTCAGAACAAATTGGGAATGCTAAGAAAGATTTTGAAAAGCACATTAGTAAAAATCTTCAAAAAGAATAATAATAATTTATTTAAGTACCTCAGAAGTAGGAATCAAAGCAGAAAATTAAAGAGGACAATGAGATAGCCTCAGTTTTCATTATGGAAGACAGAGAGCATAAGCCTGTGGCATAAGCATAAACATATAGCTGAACCTGTATTTCAGAGAGAGAAAAGTCCGAAGAATTAAATTAAATCATTCCTTGCCCAAAGACTGGAAGATAGCAAATGTAATAGCACTCTTCCAAAGAAGGAGCCAGGGGTGATCCAGGAAATTAGTACACACATAGAGGAGCAAGCAATGCTGGAAGAAAATCAGCATGGCTTCTGCAAAGGTAAATCTTGGGGTTTTGGTGGACAGCTCAATGAAGGTGTCAACCCAGTTCACAGTGTCTTAAAAAAGTATTTGCTACCATCCTGATTCCAAATGCCCTGCTACCAGACAGTTTGCTATAATTTAATTGTAGGGTGTTCTACCTGAAATGCCTGTGAAAACATAAAGATGTAGGATATTTATCAAGATTTAGGATACAATTACCCTTGAGGTGCATCCGGCACCTACACAGTACATGTTTAGGAAGGCAGTGAAGACCTCTTTGCCCTGCCCTTTGGTTAAATAAATAAATAAATATATAAAGCTACCCCAGGTATATAAAATTTCAGGTATGAGGATATAATACTATCCCACTGTTCATATTTTGCATAGCTCTTTCCCCATGCCAGTGAGAATTTAACACTAAGCAAACAAAAAAGAAAGTCTCATTAACTGGTGACAAAAAAAATCTTACAAAAATAAACCAAAACTGAAAGACAGGTTTTGGTATAACAATATGTTACACTATACCCCATCTACAAAGTTAAAGCTAGGTCTTTCTCCCTCCACCCCCCTCCACCCCAAAAAAATCATTTAAACATCATTTAAATATTTGTTTCCTCTGTAAATTTAGATTTTATCAGAATACAGTACCCTGAAGTGTGAATGAAATTTTAATGCTATTAATTAGAATACCAGTCCGCAGTCCAGCTTTGGACATGGTTACTAATTTGACTCGCTGAATTATTTGGCCTTTTCTTCTATTGAAATTTGCACAGTTGTCAGAAGCACCCTGCAAATCTTCCAGTACTCCTGGAATCACATGATTTTTCTTGATAACCATTACAGGGCAGAGAAGATGGAACAGGTCACACCAATTACTCTTCCTGACTTTAAAGCATCCAGATTTATGAGCAGTTGTCAGATACTATAGTTTAATTTTTCCTCGGGAAAAAGGATAAACTCTTCTGCCTTTGTATGTGCATTGCACATTGGTGAAATACCTATCTTTGAAGTCCTATGTTTATCATTCAAACCTTTAATTAATTAATTTAAATTTTTCCACACTAGGACCCATCAGAACTGTTCCTGCCATCAGGCAGAGGGAGGTAGCTGTCTCTGGTAAATTTGGGGTGTCAAGAGGGTAGGAAATGTATTACTACTGTTCATCGAGAGAAAATTGTGGGATTTTATTGTCTCAGAAAAAGCAGGCATGTAGGCATTATTTGAGTATAGTATTTGCAAGGCATTCAACTCACATTTTAAAAATAAAATAAATAATCAGGAAAAACTATTTTAAAAATAAGAAGTGGGTGGGGAGACAAAAGATTTTACAAGGCGAGACCAGTATCATTCTAGCAGTTTTAAAGAAATTCTAAATCACTGTAAGAATGAAGGAGAAAGAAAAAAATAAACTTATTTTTGAGAAACCTCAGACCAGATCTTAGCACAGTACTCATTTTGCCCTGTTGATTTATAAAGTTCTGGGTTTTTGCAGCAGTTCTTGAAATTAATAATAACATTCCTATCACCTTAAATGTTAATAACCCCTCTGCAAATATTGTCTTGTTCTGTTCACATACAGGGTGATTATTTTCTCACTGAACTGATAGGTAATGGCAGGTTGTCAAAAGCCACACAATGAGTTCATGGCAAAGATGAGCAAAGCCAAATTTTCCTCATCTGCCGCCTGCAGCATATCTTACATTAGGGCACTCTGCCTCTATTTAGCTTCCTGAAGGTTTCAACAAGAGTATCTAAGGCCTCCTTCAGATTACCAGGTTCTCCTCAGCTTGTGGAATATTTTCAGCCCTCCTGTACAGAAATGCTAATTTGAAATGGCAGCGCTTTCGAGAAGTCCTTGTTAATATTCATGTGCTGTGTAGGATATCAGCTGTGCCCACCTCTTCTCTGCACCACCAAAATGTCTTGACAGTTAATAAGCCAGGCATAGGCTCTAAACCAGCAAGTTGTAACTGAATAAATATGATAAACAACCCATTTCCAGATGGCTTTTTATGTAAAACAGTTTACACAGCATTGATAGATGGCAAATTTTATGCCAATAAATCCTTGTATTTTAAAAACATTTGCCTTCTTAATTGGCCAGTTTACACATAAAATATGTTTATGTGCATTGCTTTAAGTCGAAATGTGACAAGCCAATGTCTTTGAAGCAAGTCACTGCTGCATATATCACAGACCATCTGTCAGAGTTCACAAAAAAGTAGGGAATGCCAAGGAGGTCCCACCTATGGAATGTGCTAGAAAGGAAAGGAGAACAAGAGAATATTCACCATTAGGACCTATGTATGGTGAATATTCACCATTAGGACTGTATGTATGGTGAAGGTGAAGATGTTCTGAGTATCTCTGCACTGGTAACAGTTCAGAATTTGGCCCTTTTTGCATAGATTAAGGGTCTGTGTAGTCCACATTCTTTCTTTTTTACAGAAAATACAGCATTATAAACCTGTATATAATACAACAAAACATCAAAATAAATAACATCATAATTCAGCTGGTATGAGGCTGAGAGATAGAACTTTGTGGAAATAAATGTGGACATTTTTTTTGTAACTGAAGGTTCATAAAAGAAGAAGGAAAAGAGGAATTGGGTTTCAGTTGAATGTCCATTTTAGCTGCATCTATGATCGGGAGCTATTTCTCCTTAAACTAGGACTGTTCATTTTTGCCGTGTAGACTGTGATCAGGTCATTTAATGTTATTGTCCATTTTTCTCTGGTTAATAAACTGGCTGTCTTCCAGTTTCAACATTATTTCAGCTTGAGCTGCTGTTATCTGTGTAGTCCACATTCTGAGCCTCCCATCCACTTGTTAATGTAATCAACTAGGCCCCACCCTCCACTGGTCCAGCTTTTCTGCATTAAATGGAGCCTGATCTGGATTAAGAGGCCTTAATCCAGATCTCTGGTGGACCTGTTTAATCAGATTCACCAGAGGGACCAGGACCTTGTTCTAGACGGCACTGTTCTGTGTACTGGGACTACCAGCAGCCCATCTTCACTGGTAAGCCATAGGAACTTTTGTTCCTAGCCTTCAGAGGTGGGGAGATGCCGCTGTGAAACTTGCATGAGCTTTGCAGCTGCAGAGTGAGTTAATGTGGATCAGCACCATCAGTGCACATGGCACTGACCCTGTCCACACCTCTCCAGATCAGTAGGCCAAGTTATTCTGGATGCACTGACCAAGAATAAGAGCAGAAATGGCTCATAACTGAAATACATCTAAAACAAAGGAGAGATCCCATGAGATTAAGGAGGAAGTATGTACAGACATGCTAATTTTCACACAGAAAAACATTAGTATTCACTAGAATTTAGTAGGGGTGTGCATGGAGCCAATTTCCACATTCTATTCAAGGTGAATAGAATGTGAATATATTTGTATCCGTGCACAGATTCTGTACAAATATCCATGCATGGAACGAATAAAACCCACCACCTGGGGGGGGGGAGGTCTAGTGGTGGGGGAGGTCCCAGGGTAATCCAGTATCATATTCAAGGATGGATAGGGCCCATCCATCCACAAATCTCAAAATTTGGACATTTTTTGTCCAAATTCCAAATGCACAAATCATTTGTGCACATCCCTAGAATTTAGACCCATTTATGGGTTTATGATTCATGAGATTTCTGTATTTGCAAATAACGGTTGATGACCCCACCTCACTATTTACAATACAAAATGATGCCCAAGAAATTTTGAGTCCAGTTTGTGAGTTTCAGAATACACACCATTTTAGTATAGCATAGCCCTGACAAATATAGGCAAGGACTAATGTATTCACTGGAAGATGCATTAGCCATGCTGTGATGGCCCTTTTCACCACCACTTTTTTTTCCCAAGCACAAGACCTATATGACAACAGAAGCACAGTGAGAAGAACACTATGAAAGCAGTGTATCCATCTCATAGTACTGGCATACTGTTCACACACATGCTACTGATTTCAGCTTTGAGAACATCATAAACAGGGAACTTTCATTCCTTGCTTGTAATGTTTCCAGCTGGCTGTGTTTCACTGAACACAAGAAGTGATTGGCCACAATAGAAGACTTGTGGCTGTGACATGGAGACATGCTTCCTCACATTCTCCTGTTACAGTACTTTAATGAGTGCTTAGAGCTAGGTGTCTGCTGGATGAGTGTTTGTTTGTATAGGGCTTCCCACTTTTGAAGTGTACCACAACACAATGAATGTACACAATCATAATGCACAAATATTTCCAGAGTCACCATTTTGTGCACACTCTGAATCTCTTTGTTTATAGTTTTCTAGGGGTGTGCACGAAGCCAGTTTCCCACATTTGATTTGGGAAGAGTCAAATATGGGAAAATCTGGCTTTGGACAGGGATCATGATCCCCAGATGGAGAGTTGCATGCACAGACCCAAAAGGGCCTTTTCGGCCTCTGGAGAGCACTGAAATAGGCTTGGGGATGCCACCGTGGGCCCCTCAAAGGTAAGGGGGCCAATCAGAGGGGGGTGGGATGCTGTGGTGGTGTTCCTGGAGCCTATTTCAGTGCTTTCCAGAGGCTGAAGCAGAACCAGGAAGTCTAGGATGAAGATGCAGTGGCAGTGGCGCAAGATAAGCGGGTGATGGGAGGCCACCGGGGGGGGGGGAGCCTGGCGGCATCTGGTATCCACTAAAGCTCTGACTGAAACTTTGATGAATACCAGATAATCCAATTTGCGTACTAATAGGGCCTTCCCTATTCAATTTGGCTGCAAATCTCTGAATTTGTACCTATTTGTACGAATAAGCTGAATATTTGTGCACATCTCTATTTTTCCTTACATCTTACCTAAACTCTTGCATTAGTTGTAATTCTCTCCTCAAACACAAACACACACACAAATAAATCTCCTTCCATCCAGCATCCCTAATTATGTTTGGTGCTGTTGCTTAGTTATTTACATCCATGGTATTTCATGCACTGCTATCGTGTTTTCTTCTTTCTCCTGCAGTATAAACCTAAACAGTCAGTGATCCATGTAGCAGTGTGTAAGAAAATATGTCATCAGACTGCCAACCAGATTTAGCTTACTTTGAATCAGAACAAGCACAGATATTTGGCTTTGAAGAATAACATTAAAGGCAAATGAAGTATCATTCCGCTCACTAGCACAGTATACTGACTGGCGTTTGACTGGAAGCAGTGCACTGAAGAATTCTGGGAGTGTTCTGCATTGACCAAAGTTGCTGTATCCAAGAAGCAAAGGGATGATTTTGGTGGTACTGAGCAGTCCAGGGCTGAATTCGTACTTAGGCCTCTGGTAGGACTGCTCTGGTACAGAGAATAAGAATACAAGAACATAAGAGAAACCCTGCTGGATCAGGCCACAGCCCATCTAGTCCAGTGTCCCATTGCACACGGTGGCCCACCAAATGCTCATGGGCATCTCAAGCAGAGACAAGGACAAACCTTTCCCTGCTCTTTAATCCCAGCAAATGGCCTTAGAAGCATCCTGCTCCCGCCCCCCAGCCTGAAAGTTGTACCTAGGCATTCATTCTAGTAGCCACTGATACATCTGTCATCCATAAATTTAGACTAGAAGTAGTTTATCAATGAAAGCAGTGAATGCTTGTTTTTTGGTTGGTTCTGACAAGTGGATGCTGAGATATGAGAAAGATTTATATAATGTGTGAAGTTTTAGATCAAAGGTCCTTGCCAGTAAACCATGGAACAAGGGAATGGAAATTATAGTAAGTAGTAATTGTAGAAGGGGCAAGCTGACAGAAGTCTATCCACAACAATATGCTTTATAACTATATGTTTAATGTGTGCTTGTTAGCTTTGGATATGACTTCTCTCTGTCTAAATAGGAAAGGTCTTTTTCTTTTACCATATGCTGTGGTCCTTTCAGGTTTAGGAAGGAAAATACGTGGTGTGTCTATTTCTGTGCTGGAGGGAACTTTGTACTGCCTTGGCGGTGTGGAAGGTTGTTCTCTGCCTTCTCATTTTGTACTGTAAGGCAAGTGATGAAACTTTCAAGTGTCTGTAGTGACAAGGTAGAGGACTTATCACCTAACAAACAACTAGGTAATGTTCCTTGTCCTTTAGTACTGTGGTGGTTTAACAGTACAGAGTGGGAAGATATTGGTCATTGTTCTGTTGCTTAGGCAACATGAGGACATGTTCTTAAGTTTCTGGTTCCAGTCTGTGCTAGCAGGCAATAGAATGGCCATGTTCCCATATTGTCAAGGCAACTGGGTAACTTTCTGAATCATAGTGCTTAAAAAATAAGAGAACTGCTCAGTTGCCTAGGCAACACAAGAATGCTTCCCTCACCAATTCCACATAATTAGTGAATCTTGGTCTCAAACCGAATTCAAACAATGCTAAAAATCAGACTTGTTTTTAGCTATTGAAGAGGACTACAAGGGCTGTTTTAGCCAAAACATGTTGTCTCTAAATTTATATAATAGTTTTCTAGTATTGTTAAAGATGCTAAAGTCAGGCTTTACTAGCTCAGGAATGACCATTTCACAAGCTGGATGACATAACAAGCAGTTATGATACAATCAGGAAAGCTGGTTCCACATATCTCAGGTACATGGAAGGCCTAATTGAGGAAAAATCCAGGAAGACTTAGGCTGCATCTACATGGGTATCAGCCTGGCACCTTGGGATCATAGTGGATTAAAGTCCAAATGCCAGTGGTCTTCGATAGACACACAGTCTTGCCCACAAATGAACACAGAACTGCACCAACTATTCTGTAAATTGATTTACTTGTCATCTAAGTTGTTAGTGCTTGATACACTTTCCCCTGTGTAGACAGAGGGGCAAGGACAGAATGGCTAACTCATTTGTTTTCAACCCTGGTCACTTTTGCCCCAGGCTGGAAATGCCCCCCAATATTTGGCATTTTTTGTTTTAGCATGAAAGTGGTCCAAGCAGAAACAGGGTCAGTAAGTCACCTCCTCCTTCTTCCATCCATCTACTTAGGGAAGATTAGCTGACTGAGCTGCTACAAACTGCCCTGAGGATCATGTCTAGAACATGACTAGTAAGCCAACTTGAAGACTGAAGGTAGCTCCAGATTCAGTTCTGAATGGTACTGTTATTTCATCCAGGCCACTAGGGCAGAATCTATATACACCACAGCAGTTTGCACTGGTCTTCAGCTGGATGAAATGATCCAGTCCAAGATCACATGGGTGGCCAGTGTCCCACTCCAAAGATTGCCCATATTACAAATGTCCCATTCCATCCCAATATTTAAGGCTGGGAATACAAGCTCATTGTCTTCAAAACAGCCTGAGGCTGTTTTAGCCAAGTACCCAGAAGCAGTGTAGTTCCATGGCTGCTTCCTGGAATCCAGTAAAATGGAGCTGGGCTCCTTATGTCTGATGAACCAGCTCAGACACTCTTTGCTGTCTGCACACAAATTGCTAGTCCAGTATAACCCCCATGTAATCCATCAGAGATAGCTTTTAACAGTTTCCTGTTGAAGCAGGGCACAGTGCCATTCTTGCATCACAGCCTAGTGATGCGAGCCAGCTTTGATCTAGTGATTAGGGAACCGGACTCTTACCTGGGAATACCAGGTTTGATTCCACTCTCCTCCATGAAGCCAGCTGTGTGACCTTGGGCTCATCACAGTTCTCTTCTGAGCTCTCACAGCCCCACCTACCTCACACAGTGCCTGGTGTGGGGAGAAGAAAGCTTTTGAGTCCCCTTAAATGGGTGAGAAAAGCGGAGTAGAAAAGCCAACTCTTCTTCTTCTTCTTCTTCTTCTTCTTCTTCTTCTTCTTCTTCTTCTTCTTCTTCTTCTTCTTCTTCTTCTATGTCTCATTCTATGTGGATGTGGTATTCTACTAGAAAACATGGCCTTCCAGTAGATTGCTCTGCAATATGGATGGGGCATTCCACATGGCTGCAAGTAGCTTGGTCTCTTGTCTTCCATGGCTCTAGGAAGACTTAGATTTTTTACTTAGATGCCTGCCCTACACACCAACAAAGCACCCACTACTGAACTCAACAGACCAGAGTCCTCTCCATGACACTGACATCTCTTCACCTGGCCTCTTTAAGCACAGAGACAATAATGGAGTGATTAAGAAAAAGACACCTTCACTTTCCATGAAAGTCTCTTTCTGGGCACTGGTGTTCTTTAGGAACATTGGCCATTTGAGTGGTGTTGACAATGGCTGGAAAGCAGTCCAATCCCTTGGGCAATGTAGGCAGTCCAGGCAAATTGCCCATTCACAGAGAGTGCTTCAAAGGCTCCTCACAATCTGGAAGTGACACTGAAAAGCTTGAAACACTTTCTAAACTGCAGCAGCTGGAAAGCCATTTGGTAACTTTCAAGATTTGATCAAAGGCTAATTCAGAAAGCATCCAATAATCTCAATTAGATCAAGGCAAGGATGGTTATTTAGATGATGAGAAATACCATCCTAATTGTAGATGGCAGAGAGAAATAGAAAGATAGAAATCTATTTAATGCAGAGCTTATAACAGGATCATAATTTTATCTCCTTTTCTCACTTTACTGGCTATTTGTTCTAATAGGTTCCATAATGTGCAACATTAACATAAATTGATACCATGGAGATTTATTCATTTGAGTGTGTTTACTCATTTAGGAGTGTGGCTACAGGCTGAGCTTGCAATGCAGTATCCAGTGTTATTTTACTTAGCTCTTTATTCATTTATCAGATGTTTATAAAACTGGTCGTTTCAGATCACAAAACTAGCAGGCTTCACACACACTAGAAGTGGGTCCCTCTGACAGCTTTATTTGGTAATTTTTCTCTGTTAAGTGCAATTTTTATTTCACTTAAGTTTCCAAAGGGCAGAACCAAGGTTATTAAGCAGGGGAAACTGTCAGTCGTCCCCATTTGCAAGCTACATCTGTAGAATTTCTCTTGTTCCCATTTGGTTAAGACGGAATCTTTCAGTCTTCCTGCCTAATTGTCACAATGAGTTGTCTAGAAGCTGTCATGTTGGCAAAATTATAGCTGGATTGATTCTTTTCTTTGCTACTAGCCACCGGAATAAAACTCCTCCTTCCATCTCCAGTTCCTATCACTGCTCAATGAGACATCACAAGAAGCTTTGGCTATGCTTTACTCGTGAACATCCAAATGCAGCAGAATAAGTAAGCAATGTCTGGATGCATACTTTCCCATTTAGTGTAATGACTTTGACTATATGGGTTCTTGGGGCCACATCCAATCATGTAATCTTCTAGCTAGGAGACTAAGGTCCTTTCTATACTAATCATTAATCCATAAGGGGGCACAAAATCATCTTCTGTGCCCCTTGATCTGCATATTAATTTGGATCTGTGAGTCCCTTCCCCACTGGTATGCTCCATCCTTGTTGGATGGAGAACAAATCCAATCAGGGAGGCCCTGTTCAGAATTACCAATAGACTTATTGAACCAGGCTCTGCTCCAGAACATGGAGGTAACACATGACCCCCATGTTCCAGACTATCAGGTGACCCATTTCAGCAGTGTACCAAAGGGTGTCACTGAAATGGGTCCCCCGATTGGTCTAAGGCCTAGTAAGGATGTGCACAAATATTCATAACATTCAATATTCGTACAAATTAATACGTATTCAGACATTCATATATGAATCAAATGTTACAACATTCGTACATTGACATTTGTATTTGTACAAATGTTTTGCAACATTTGTACGGATGCTTCAGAACATGCATGAAATAGGGGGGTTCGGAAAGCGGCTACACCAGTCACAGCTGCAATGGATCCAGAGTACATTCAACATGGTTTGAGCACGGATTCAAAGTGGATTCAGGGGGGATTTGATGCTCTCAGAGTGGATATGCTACAGGGTACGTATCAGATACATATGTATTGGAAATTTGTATGAATTTGTATGAGTACATTTGTATCAAATGGAATCCTATCATATTCAAAGGGAATCTATTCAAACAAATATGAATTTTCTTACATTCGATTTGATATGAATTGAATGCCAAAAAAAAAAAAACCCACCATTTGTGCACATCCCTAATTTCTAGTCCTTGGAGTCCTCAGAGGCTGGGCCTGAAGTTCACACAAACTTTGAAGCCAATGCAGAAGCTGGTCTGGATCAGCACCATCATGCACATCTAGACCCATTGGTTCAGATCGCAGAAAGGTAAGTGCAGAGAGCCCTAAGAGTTTTCAGCCCCTGGAATGAATTTAAGCAGCCCAATCCATGTCTTGATAAAACAGGTAGACAATCATATTAAGAGAAAAAGACTTTATAAAATTTAAGTGACGGTTGCACGAGCAGTTAAGGCTTGTCCTTAGCAGCACAGTAATTTATCTGAGTGGATGTAAGAACTCCACTGAGACAGCCATGACTTGGGGATGGCCTTTTCCAGCCATTGGAATGCAACTGCATCCGTAACTGTAGCTGGAGAACTAAAAATGCATTAGGAACTTCAGCTGAAGACAGGAAGAATGGTCAGAACTCCAGCCATTCAGACTGGTGCCATGCTCCACTTGCCTGACTCAGAGATGACTTCTTTTTGTAAGTGGTGCCTCAAGTATGGGATTATATGTGGTACAGGAATATTCCCACAGTTTCTTCAAATGTGCCATCAGGACATGGTTTTAGGACAGAAGTCTACACAACATCTAAGGAGAATGAACAGAGGGGTTTCCAAGCGTACTACTTTCTAAGAAAAACCAGCTGGGAGTCAGGGGCAATATGCTGGTCATCCTTTGTGCCCAGTGTGAATGAAGCCCTAGTCTCTAGAGAGATGAGTGGGAGAATGTTGTTGCCCTTCTTTCTTTCTTCTAAGTTTCCAAGTGACATCTTGTTGGATACTGTGTGCTGATAAGGGTGCTGAGCTAAATGTTCTCTTCTTCTTACCTTTCCTCCTTTCATTTCTCTGATGCACCTGAGTTGTTCTTTAAGACCAGAAGAAAAAAAAAACATAAGGAGAGGAGTTGAACTTAAAAGCCCTGGAAGAGCTGTCATTTTCTGCTACTGAGAAGAACCTAATGTAGATACCAGTCAACCCTATCTGAGGAGAATGTCTTTGATTACGACCATTAGCACTGGGTGGAGGGAGAACGTACAGGATCTTCCTTGATTTATTCTGCAGAAACAGTAGGACTGGTATAAACCCCTGTCTGTTGGTCATATTTTCCACCCATAAAATGCAAATCATGAGTTCTTTCACATTGGTAATATAACAACCAAGATGGTCAAGCATTTTACAATTGCAGTATGCCATATAAACAAATAAAAACACATTCTCCTTCGCAAGTCAATATGAATGTAGTTCCCAAAACAATTCCTCAGTCACACAGGCATTTCATAGCAAGCTTTTCTATGGGTTTATGATTTTCTTTCTTCATAAGCAAAGCAGTGTTCCAACTACTGTCTCCTTTTGCATTCTTCTCCTCCCTTTGGATTTCTGACACCAGTTATTTGCTTGGCCTATATGGCTGCATATTCCAGTTGCCCTTTAAAGAAGTACAGTTCTTCTATTCCTTGAGGGCCTTTTTTCATTTCCAGCATCAAGCACGGCCCACATCTTTTTCGATCCAGGCCAAATCCTATTAGCTGTGACACTTCACAATTTATAAGATGCATCAAGGGTTTGCTTAACAGTCGCTTGCTAGTCTTTCTTGCTTTCTAGCAATGCATCCAATTAGGTACAACATCTCCTTGCTTTCACAGCATTAATTGTTTCACACTGCACTGTGAGCTGGCATGGGCACACCCAACATTTCCCCAGATAATTTATAATCTTTTTTTTTTTTAGTGCTTTGTTATTCATTTTCTTTCCTTCTTTGTAAGGTATGTCACCACCTATCATTTCTGTTATTTTCTTTTCAGTCAGGTCTGTCATCCTGTTTCTGCCATTAGGTTCTGCAATCTTCTTCAAGCCTTTATTTAACAACAATTAATTGCCAATTCTCTTGGGAAGGCTGGTTGAGGGAATTTACTCATTATTTTCTGGTATGTATATAATCCTTTTCCCAGGATTCACATACTGCTATGGGCTATTCTGAAATTCAGATAGATTAATATAATAAATTTTTGAATATATATGTACTTAACCGATACAAAAAGCTAAGGTTTGGGGCCTTTTGTCATAAGAATATAAGAACATAAGAGGACCCCTGCTGGATCAGGCCACAGCCCATCTAGTCCAGCATCCTGTCTCACACAGTGGCCCACCAATTGCCCATGGGCATCTCAAGCAGAGACAAGGGCTTGAGATACCACCCCACTCCTTAATGCCCAGAGCAGTTCTGTTCTGCTTCAGATCAGAACCAGGTTTGGGGGGTTCAACGGCACCCTGTGAAATACCACCCTAGTAATTTTGGCCGTGTCCTTACACATGTGCAGAGAAGGAATGCTCAGCCTCATATACATGACTTGAGAATGGTTGGACTGTTTTGCACATTGTGCACAAACACACATGGCTACCATTCACTTGTGGGATTTGGGCAATTACTGTGGCACAACTTGATGACATATCCTTTGTGGACTAGTGAGACTAGGGTCAAATTCAGGTATGGACATTGCCTCTGTTCATAGTAATTTATTATACCGGCTAAGGCAAACTAAAAAGCGTAGTCCTCGAAAATTTGGCAGGCCGTATGTTAGCTAACCCATCTACCTCTTTTTTAAGACTCAGTGTCCTGTGTTAGTCCACTATGCACAACCTGAAGTATTTTGCAAAGAATGCTGTTCCCTGCAGTTCAGTTATTCATTACATGGGACAACCGCACAGAAGCTCCTGACAAATATATAATTCTAAATAAAATACAGAGACCCCTTCTGCATGCTTTATGTTTTATACTTGAGTATTAACAAATGAGCAACATATATCTCCAGAATGGTGCAATACTTGTGTTTATTATTTACCCTCAAAGTAAACTGAAGCCCCTGCTAGCAAAGGGATTCTCATTCTTGTCATCTTATTCACTTCGGTCCCTGTCAGCAACTTTTAAAGTATATTATGTAGGCCACGAGCTTTCAGATCTGGCCCTTCAGATATTGCTGGACTACAATTTCAAGCATCTAAACCCATCATAACCAAAGTCCTGGTCATACTAGTAGTTTAGGATGACCTCAGGTCATTTTCAGGTTGTGTTACTCACATTTTTATTCAATTTGTTTTCTAAGCCGGCCTACCCTCATTAGATCATTTTAACTGAAGTCGTCATTTTCAGAGGACTCAGTTCATCCTGACATACCAGGACATTTGCTTCCTCAGTGTGAGTGGGGGGATGAGCTAAAGGAGGCTGCGGTGGATGGGATCCAGTCTTTCCTTTCAGCCAGTGTGAACGCACAGAGTTCCTGAGGCACTTCCTCTTCCCTCCTCAGTTTATGCATATTATTCTTCTATCTAGCATTTTTCCACAAATAATTTTATTGCTGTTGTTATTGTTAATATTAATCTTTTAAAAATTAATCATGAGAAAAGGACATAAAAAAGGAAGGGTTTATGTGGAAGTGTGGGATTAGGCTTAAAAGAGAACCACAAATACACACCCTTGCCTCCCTTGAGTGACACAATGGCATCCAATAAGAAAGGAGATAGATTTGATTCAGGAAAAGGGATGGAGAGCCAAGAGTTATGTGGAAAAGGCTCAGGTTGATCATGGAGAAAGGTGTGAGCAATGCGGCCCAAAGTGAGGATGGCCTGAGAGCAACCTATAACAATCTAGGTGTGAACAGGACTGGTATGACTTCAGTTCAAATTAATGATTAGGAGATCCTGTCTTACACTGGTGTGACCAGGGCCCAGAAGACTAAGAGGAATGGGAGCTATAGTCTAAAAATATCTGATGCAGGTTTAGTTGTTTTGGAGGCACAACAATAGCTTTGTAGAGCAACCTGAAAGCAAGGACTAAAGATCCTTACAGTGATGTGCCTTTTGCCCACTGAGAGGGCAAACTACTTAAAAAGAAATCCTATCATATCCAGATTGGTAGATCTAGTGGTAGGTGAGACATCATCAAGCTGCAGTTCTATTCAATTATGTGGACTTATGCCCATGTTACCCAACCCTGAACTGCAACATGCATGAGGAAGAAAGTTGAATGAACTCAAGTTTTGGCTACTGAGTGTGATAGAGCATTGTCCACTTCCACCTTTATAGCTCAAATACCTGTGAGGCAAGGAGGCAAATTTCCGAGTTTGTCAGTATTACAAAATCTCTGAGAAGAAGAAGAAGAAGAAGAAGAAGAAGAAGAAGAAGAAGAAGAAGAAGAAGAAGAAGAAGAAGAAGAAGAAGAAGAAGAGTTGGCTTTTCTACCCCGCTTTTCTCACCCATTTAAGGGGACTCAAAGCGGCTGACAAAGCTTTCTGTTCTTCTCCCCACACCAGACACCCTGTGAGGTTTGAGGGGCTGTGAGAGCTCAGAGGAGAACTGTGACTAGCCCAAGGTCACCCAGCTGGTTTCATGGGGGAGGGAGGAATCGAAACCAGTATTCCCAGATAAGAATCTGGCTCCTTAACCACTAGACCAATCTGGCTCAGGATTCAAGAAACTGAGGGATTCTTCTGTTTTTGATAGAATTTAAAGGAGTTCCTTCATACCTAAAAAAATCATTCCCTTGGTCCATTATTTCAACTGCAGTCACTTTTTCCTAGCAATATATATTATAACAAACAGTAGTACATTCTCTGTTTGCACTCCACACTGCTGTAAAATAAATGTGCTTCATTTTCCTCTGTTGTGTCCCCCCCCCTTCTCTCTTTACTTCTGTTCAGTTCCTTGGTTTTATCTTAGACTTTTAAAAATGGATCCTGCCTATAAAAATTCACTGTATAGATTATCCATTTTTCAAAAGAGTGCACTTGACATTATGTGAGGAGAGAATTCAAGAGGAATATATATAACTTTAATCTCACAAGCTGCAAAAATGCTTCCTCTGGAGAGTTCCTTACAGTTCACTAAGAAAAAACAAAGCTGAATCAGTGGATCATAAGCCCTCAGTTTAATTATAGACACACAAAGCTATGATAGCATAAAGATTATACCGACATTGTAAAGATTCCATGGTGGACACCCTGCTCAGACAAGAACGTATTGGCTAATGAAGAAGTAATCCTTCAAAAGGAAGCCAGATTTCCCCCCCACCACTCCCTAAAAAAAATCACTTGCAGTTTTAGCATCTCAGCCCTAAGGGGAAAGACTTTATATTAGGCATATTATTTTAGGGGGAAAACGTCAAGGGGAGAGAAATGATAGTCATTAATAAATGACACAACACAATAGCATAGGGGAGAATGATGGATAAACAGATTAGAAAAAGCATAAACAATTAATCCAGTATAATATATAATATATAAGGGGAAAACAACAACATCCTATAATCTCAAATTCAACAGTATATTGGCCACACCTTCACTTACCATTTGAACTACCCAGGAAAAGCAGTTTCACCACCATGTCTCTATCTGCTATGGGAGCAGGTGCGTTATGGTGACTGCTCTGTCAGGGTGTGGATTTTGCAAGACACTATTTTGCACCATGAACGGAGGTGTACCCAGCCACTGCTGGAAATGATACTTCTACTTTCCCAAATAGATATGTGGGTGCATTTTTCTCTAGTGGATAACCACAGTGCCTTATGCACCCTCAACAGAGCTGCCTCCAAGTTAATGGAGACATGACCACTGTGCTGGATTATAAAAGCCTGATAAGTGGTGACTTTTCAGTATCCTAGATAGTGAATATAAATAAATAAATAAATAAATAAATAAATAAATAAATAAATAAA
>MTQE01003428.1:11897887-11908864 GCA_014337955.1 Aspidoscelis marmoratus | reverse complement strand
AAATAAATAAATAAATAAATAAATAAATAAATAAATAAATAAATACTTTGGGGAAAGACCATTTTGCCCAATACACAGTCAAGGACAGGAAAAAGATGAAATTGATATTGGTTAGGCCACTATCAGGGAGTGGCTGTAGTTCAATGGTAGAACAAACTGCCTGTAAAACAAAAGGTTGCTTGTTCAATCCCTAACCTCCCTCTAGAAGTATGAAATGGCAAACTACTTCTGTACATCTGCCAAGAAATTTGCATGAAGATGCCCATGCAATCAACCAGAAGTGAGCCACAACTCGGTGGTACCCAACAAACAAGACCACTATCAGATGGATCCATATTAATAATTACATCTGTATTGAATTTAATATCTAATAAAAACTATATTGTGATCCAGATATTCACCCGTATATTCCGGAGTATAAGACGACTGGGCATATAAGACGACCCCCAACTTTTCCAGTTAAAATATCAAGTTTGGGATATACTTGCCGTATAAGAAGACATCCAGAGTATAAGACGACACCCGACTTTTGAGATTTTCCTGGGTTAAAAAGTAGTCTTATATGCCAGAATATACTGTATATAATATGACCAACAGTATTGCACAATTATAAGTTCATAGCTGCAACTTAACATATTTTGGACATTTGTATTAAGTACTTATGCTTGTTACCAAGTGTTTATTTTCTTTAGATCCTTTTTGTAGTCTTCTTTTGTGGCCTTCTTTACTAATTTATGCCTTGAAATTAAGTTTTACTATTTAGTGTTATAGTTCACAAAGCAGTAAATTTTGTAAATAGAGCAAGAAAGGACAAGACTGGAACATCAGAGGAGTGACCCATCAGTTGCTCATGGGCATCTCAAGCAGAAGACAAGGCAAACCTTATCCTGCTCTCGAATCCCAGCAAATGGCCTTAGAGGCATCCTGCCTGTCCTCCAGCCTGTAAGATGTACCTAGGCATCCATTCTAGTAACAATTAAAATAGCATAATTAAGAAATGTGGTGGTACCTACTCTCTGGATTATTCCTGCTTCAGATGTTCCCTACTGTTACATATTTCAGGGACCAATTGAAGATGCACCTTTCCACACACATCTTCAAAGGTATTAAATGCCTGAATTGTCTGCATGCTTTCTGCACAACCAGGTTTCCTTAAGAACCTTTTAATAATTGTTTTCCATTGTTGAAACCTTGCTTTTAAGGCTGTTGTAGATTGCTTTAGATTTTTATTTTTCTTTCTCTTTGTAAATGGGAATTAGTCTTGAAGTATTTTCAAATAACTAAATAATTAAGACAACCATATGGTGGAATGAAAGAAATCGGTGCCTTTTTCTCCCACTACTAATGTCCTTTATAGTAGTATGCATATATAATCCGTTCATCCCAAAGCAGCCCAAAGCAGAAGTTGAGAAGAAAACATCTTTAGAAGCAATTAAAATTTATAAAATCTAATGGTTAATTTCAATATAACAGCAATCAAAATAGAAGACTCTCTCTCTTTTTCCATGTCTGTGTAGAGTCAAAGAGGGAGAGAGTGAATTTGTATGCGAAGGTATCATTTGAGTGGAATTCAGTCATAACTCATCACACTGGCAAGGCAGAGGGAAGAGTAAGAAAAATTCTCCCAGTGATTATAGTTCACTTCCCATCACCACCAGCCACACCAACAGGTGCGGTTCCCAGCTCAAGTGGGCCCACTGTCCTAAAAAAGGTTGTCCACACTTGAACAGCCTATTCCAGAACAGACCCAATCCACCAGGTGCCACTTCAAAGCTCACATGAGATTCAGCTCCAATGGCCAGGACCTAAGTTCCTCACCTCAGAGGCTTAAGGGGACTCATCTCAGTGCTACAATTTGGTACACCACACAAATGTATCTCTCTGCTAACCTGGAACATGGAGGTGTTCACCCTTGTTCACCTGGGCCGGTCTAACAATTCCTGGAACACTGGTAGACCTGGGAGGGGGGGTAGTTCTACTTGTGTCCTGGTGTAGGTAACTATCTTAGCTGCCTAAACTGGGATATACTGCATCCAGTGTAGAGGCAGTGTACTAGCAAGGGGCAGGGCCTCTCTAGAATACATCAGAGTGTGGAAGAAAGAGGCCTAGAAGAGGGTTAAATATTGTGCTATAGTGGATTACTGGTAAGTGAGAAAAAGACCTACAATTCTATGATATCTAAAGTACCTGCATGTAAATACAGCTCCTCTGTTGTAGACAGTTGCACAGTCAGGATTCAGATGCAATTAAGAAGAAAACATGTGGAACACTCTCATGTGGCCACACCCTTTCTAAATATCTAACACTTCTGACCATGATAGTGATGTTCTACAGGTTTATTCATTTGTACCATTGGTGCTTTTTCTTTTGCATCTATGCATCACTTTGGTTGGGGTCAAGAAACACAGCAAGGCCACATTCCCACCTACCCACGAACCCAGAGCAAAATTGGATTACTCTGATCTGGAGTAATCCTGGTTCTGCTGCAGGTTGGGTTGGAGGCCAGGAACAGCACCAAGTGCAAGTCAGGCTGTTTGCAAAGAGGCTGCAGGTGCACACAAGCACACCTGCAAATGGTGTGATGTGATGCAGTGAGCCACTGCCACCAGCCTCCTCCTCGACTGCCTGCCTTCCTTTTTCCTCCTCCTGTCTCAACAGGGGGAAAGAAAAGGCTGGCTCGGTTTAAAGCTGAGCAAAGGAGGACAGCCAGCGGCCAGCCCCTCCGCACACCTTCTCACTCATTTGCCTGTCCACTGGCTGTCCTCCTTTGCTCGGCTTTAATCCAAGTCAGCATAAAAAAAAAACCCTGTTGAAATGGGGGTTTTCTTACCCCGGATTTTCCCCAGAACAGGGGAATTGGGGGGGGGCTAAAATCTGGGGTGGATTCAGAGCACTGGGGGTTTAATGGGATCTCTCAGTGCCGAATCCAAATCCACTCCGGATTTTCCCCCTATGGGAATGCACCCCAAATGAATAATTTAGACATAAATAATTCCTATTTAAATATGAAACATCAATATGCAAACATCAGGAGGAGAGGCAGTGTGGTGTTGGGATGAATCCTTTCCATTCTGTCCCCCAACTATATGTGCATACAATTAATATATTTAGAGGAGGAAGGAAGGGGAAGGAGGATTTGGAAAATATAACAGGATGCCAGCAATAAGAAGTTCATCTGATACATTAAAAATATATCCAAAAATATTTTGTTCTGCATTCTGTTGCTCATATCACAGCTGCAGCCAAACCAATTAATCGAGCAAAAACAACAGTGAGGAAATAATTGAACAAGTCTTTTGTATCACTGGAGACCATACACGGAGCTCACTAAAAGGTTTTGAAAGGGCACACAAGTGTACAGCCAGTTCCAATTTTGTCTGAGTTGTCTGCAGTGATGGGATTCTGTTCTATATTATGCCTGTAAATTCTATCATCCCATCACTTGATTAACAACAATATGGCTCTCTGCTTTTAAAGCACTAAATTGAGCTTGGAAAGGTATGATGATTGACTCCAAGATGTACAAGGCTTTTGGATTTTGTGCAGCTTTATACACGATTGTAAATTGTTAGAAAAATGTTCCAAAGATTCAAACCCACAGAGAATGTGGAGATAGCACTGCACCACTACGGCTGCATCTCTGCAGAGATATATGCAACATAGGTAAAGGAAGACAACTGAAGCACACTGGATCACCAAGGAGCAGATGGCTAGTGAGCCAACCCGTTCTCAGATGTGGCACCAGAAAAGAGAACCCCAAGCACTGCAGTGCTATAAGGACAGCAAGCCCCTGAAAGCAAGCTTGAGAGAAAGAACATAGAGATGTGCATGAAGCATATTCCCTCCCTTCAATTCAATTCAAATTGAAGGAGAGGGAATGTTTGCTTTGTGTGATGCCCCTTTGCAAGTGTAAGGGGCTTTGCCTTCACATGAGAACATTTGTCAAATGTTTGTGGGCAGAGGGAACCCCCCCCATCCCTTACTCGTGCCCCACCTCATCCTCCTTACTCACCTTTTGTTGCTGCCGCCACTACCGTCACACCCTTCTCATAAGCTCAGCTAGGCCTCCCAGAGGTGCACACACAGCTGAGCAGGCCATCCCAATTTATGAATCCTGGGAAATCTAAGATTTCCACCAATTCTCAAATGGCCTCTTCAACTGTGTGCATACATCTGGGATGCTTAGTTGAGCCTCTGAGGAGGGTGGTAGCGGCCACCAGATTCAAGGTTAGGGGGACGTAGCCATAAGAAGCTTAGACAAAGGCTGGATATATTCACTTAATGTGCAAATGGGGGCCTACAAATATAGCCTCCTTTTGACTGGCACACAAATTTTCAAGGCTTTGAAGCTGACAAATATTTCTCATCTATCCCTTAAAGCAAAGCAAAAAAAAAGTGCTCTGGCTGTTACTGTGAGAGTAAGGTCCTTTCTGAACTTACTGTTGATCCTGATCTGAAATCTTTGTGGTCGCCTTCTGATGTGGATTTGTGAGGCCCTGCCCCCAAATGATATGCTTCATCTGCATTAGACAGAACATGATCTAGATGAGGGAGGACCTGATCGGAATCACCAGCAAACCAGCAGACCCTGGTCCATGAGAAATGTGTCAGACTACAAGGGGATGAATTTTGCTCTGGATAAAATGTGTGCTTGGCTCACTACATTGTTGCAGAGTTCCTTCCTGCTCACCTAGGTGTTGATTCTAGTTATATAAGGTGCTATGTGGCCTGCTTGTCAGACAGGATGTTGTGTGAGACCTCTTAGAACTAATTCATTCATTGTTTAGCTTTTGACTAATTTTATTTGTTTGGGATGTTTTGGGATGTTCTGGTGGGTGAGCCAGTTTCGTCTAGTGGTGAAGAAGAAGAAGAAGAAGAAGAAGAAGAAGAAGAAGAAGAAGAAGAAGAAGAAGAAGAAGAAGAAGAAGAAGAAGAAGAAGAAGAATTGGCTTTTCTACCCTGCTTTTCTCACCCATTTAAGAGGACTCAAAGCAGCTGACAAAGCTTTTCTATTCTTCTCCCCACAACAGAACACCCTGTGAGGTGGATGGGGCTGTGAGAGCTTAGAAGAGAGATGTGACTAACCCAAGGTCACCCAGCTGGCTTTGTGGGGGAGGGTGAAATCAAATCCAGTATTCCCAGGTAAGAGTCTGGCTCCCTAACCACTAGACCAAACTGGCCGGACTCTCATCTGGGAATACCAGGTTTGATTCCACCCTCTTTCTCTTCTGAGCTCTCATAGCCCCACTTACCTCACAGGGTGTCTGTGAAACAACCAAATTTTGTACTGCATCTGTGAGACTGGAGCCTGCACGACGCCCTCCCAAGGATAGATATAAAACTGTGGCTGCTTCTGGCTGGGGTGAGAGGAGAAGCAACCAAGTTTTGAGCTACACCTGTGAGACTGGAGCCTTCTTCTTATGAGGTTATAGGAGGGGTTGAATGATCCAAAGATTAATGTCTAAGTCTATATGTCAGTTGATTGTTAATCAGTCTGAGTTCCAAGGAAGTCTCTTGCCTTCTTTGACATGGCCTCTCCTAGTAACTTTGCAGTTCCCTATTGAATTCATGGTTACATTGTCTGTGTGCAAGGAAATTAGAAAGTTCTGTCATTCCTTTTGATTGCTCGTCCATGTTTGCAGCTGTATTCTGTTAGTCTTCTGACAGTTTGTTCATTTTGTGCATTTTTGTGCATTTTGTTCTGTACATTATCTCTGTTTTGTCATCTTTGGGTATTGAATCCTTGGGTTTTGCTTATTATGCTGTAGAGAAACATTTTGTGATCAAGATAGATTTATTACATGGAAATATTGGTGCTGTTGTTATTAAAGTAGATTCTGTGATCCTTGGTCTTTGTAGCCACCCCCTAAATTATTAATGTTCTGGTCTTTCATCATAATTTGGTATGATTAATGTAAGAAGGATGACAGACATTATATACTAAGGTACCAAAATTAAAAATATATTTTTGAAAATAACAGCATTTCTAATCTTAAAACAAACGTTCAAGAATATATTGCTGCAAAATGTAGGAGTTTACCTAATCAGCAGAAAAATATATCTCTTCTACTCCCTGCAACACATTTAGCAAGCCTTTCCTGATGGCTATAACATTCCATTGCACAAACTGAACAGACCTTCTATTTCTAGATTAATGGAGCAAGACCAGCAAGATGTCTCCAGATAAATCACCCATGATGGATAAGCATTAGCTAGAGACTTGCCTTTCCTCTGTTAAAAGTTGAAGATTGCTAGCTAAAAATCGGGATCCAGTGTTTAGTAGCTACCTGGTAATATGGTAGCTTTTCTACAATGTTTTGTTTTCCTTAAAAATCTGTGAATGATTTTTATTCCTGAAATAATTTCAACTGTCTCCCTCTCTCCTTCTCTACCTCAGGAAGTAAGAATTTTCACATCTTTTTGCCCAGTATCTCACATCCCAGACATCTTAGAGACCATCTGCATTACAAATGGAGATTCGCCACTTGTCTTTCATCTCTGTAACCCACAGCAAACCAATCTTTGTTATAAGATTGAAGCCTAGCTTGCTGTGATTTATGGAGCAAAAATGCAAAAGCTGGATTATTGTTTTAGCTTTTCCACTGCTCCCATGGCTGTGTGTATACCGGTTAGTAGACCAACCCAGTGGATCACCTAGAATGCAATCTAGAGGCATCAGAGCAGGCTATGCCATGAAAACGGTGCCATAGTCCATTCCAAACATGTTCCACTAAAAAAAAAAATGTCCACACTGTATTCTTGCCTTTTTGCCAGGCACTGGAAGCCCAGGCAACACTGATGGTTCAGTATACTAGCTAGTTCTATCATCGTGAACAGTGTGTTCTAGAGTTCTTGCTGAATTTTTCTGCCAACCCAGTGCAGACATGACCTATATGTCCAGTTACCACTGGGTATGTAGCACCATACGTTCAGCTTTTTCTTAACAGATCATATTACTGTCTTACCTGAGTACTGACTAGCTACAATCCATAAAGATTTCTCCCAACTGTAACTGACAGCTGGGACCTTTTGCATGCAAAGTATCTGTTCTTGTATTGAAAGATAGTCCTTTTTTTCTTAGTCATCCCTCTACTCTATAAACACTTAAGGTAAATGGGACTATTTTGATCATGCATATTGGTAGTAAGAGTAATCCAATGCTAAGATTGTTGGAAGTGCCAAAGGTTCATGTAATCACCAACCTGTTCCCCATACTCCAAAGCCTGAGTAACATCAGGCACCAAACATGAAAGCAGCTTCTTTATTTTTGTCTCCAACATCTAATATGAAATGGTGTAGTTAGGGTTTTCAAATAGGTAATTGTCAAGAGTTGTAGCAACTGACAAACCTATTCCACACTGATTGATCTATTATTTATACTTGATCTAAACCCTTTCACCTTTTTTTCCTGCCAGCTTCTACACTGTTCACAGTTCTGTTAGCAACCTATTTGAGATGTGTCTACAGGAATTATGCACAATATCTCCACTGCAGCTACATTTACATTACAGGTGCTGGGGAAAATACTGAATTTCTTTTTGTCATCAATTACACAATTGATGTCCAGCTCCTTTTGATCTGATATTAAAAATATGGTGGATGTCCTGAAGTGGTGCTTAAAAGCAGAAATAGTCTTGATGAGGTCTAATAAATTGAAGCTAAGGGCCTTTTTGCACTTAGCCTGTGGAGCAATCCAGGTTGTTCACTGGATCAATCTGGCTGGCCAACCTGGCCACCAGCACAGTTCACCTAGAGGTGCATCAGCCCTTCCAGGAGTAATCCAGCTGTGGTGTGGACAACTGAAAAGTAGTCCTCTGGTTGGTTGCTCCTGGGACCGCAGATCTGCACCCTCTTCTTGTTGCTGTATGGCAAGGGGACATGGGTTGCGTGCCTGATGCAGCACAGTGGTTTGCAGCTGCTAGATCACCATGGCAATGTTCAACCATGCACTGGATGCCAGTTCAGACTTCACCTTCATTTGAAGCTCTGGAGTAGATTTGTTTTGGATTTGCATCAGATGCAGAGATTCAAAGAAAATTTGAAGCAAATTCAAAGTCTAGCCCCTTTGAAGTGGCTCCATTCACACTAATGCAAATTTCAGTCCCATTCACTTCAATACAAAATGAACAGGGGGAAAAATTGTGCCCATCCATATATCTAATACCTATATCGCCCATGTAAAAAGCAAGAGCCACCCTAAATTCAAAAACTGGTTTTGCCACCTTTAGCAGTAACAAGTGCAACCAAATGCTTCCAATAACTGGAAATTATTATTTCACTTGACTGTGAATGAATTTTGCCCCATTCTTCTTCACAGAATTGTATTAATTCAGCCACATTAGAGGGGTTTTGAGCATGAACTGCCCATTCAAGGCAAGATGGGGACAAATATCTTTTCCATGAAACTGTAGAATATGATTTCAGTCTGTTTTGGATAGGATCATATTCCTTTTGAAGAATCAGCTGACATTTGTAATGTAAGGCTAGTTTGGGATCTGAAATGAATCCAACTGAGACATTATTTATATTTGTACAAGCAACTCTGTCTTTTAATTTCAGAAGTGTCTTTGTCTCTAGACTGAGTTCTAATAAAACCCAACACAAATCCTCTATAATGTTCACATTCTGAAGGCTTGTTATTGGTGCCAGAACTTGGACCTAAAGACATCTGGCAAATCTATTAATACTACATATGTCTGCCTACCAGGCTTAACCAACTGGTGTTTATCCTGATCTGACCCTAGAGGCTATTCAGTTGTTAGTAATATGTTTTGCAAACAAGTAATTCCTTGATCAGATCTAATTATTTTTCAAGATAAGCCTTAAAACACATTTGGACCTTCAACCTTCATTCTTCATTGTTATCAAATGTATTCGACTTATTCTGTTCAAGTCTCACATGCTGGAAGAAACTGGGTGGAATCACCCCACAGTTGTGGAAGAGTTCCAGGAGTTACGTCCCAGGAGGAAGCAAATTAATTGTGCACTACTGGAAACATATCTGGCTCACAACTTCCCTAAATTTAGGAGTTATTTTATGTAAACTAGCACAAACATGTTATGTACAGAGGACAAAAGTCCTTTCTTCCTGTAGTTCTGGATTGGTCTGTGATGTAGACTATGGGTCTCCATTCTGTGCCATAGAAGTCCTGCCACCACTGGTACACTCTATCCACATAGGATGCAGTTTAATTCAAATCAAGGAGCCCTTGATCTGGATTACCAGTAGACCTGATTAAACAAGTTTACCAGAGAACCAACAGGCCCTGATCTTGAACATGGTGGCATGTGGCCAGTACACCTCCATTTTCCAGACTCATGGGGAACCATTTTGGTGGCACCCCAAAAAGAGTCCCCTGGGGGTTCCAAGGTTAGGAATGTTTATTCCTGGTCCTTCAGAACCCTTGAAGGCCAGTCCCAAAGCTCATACAAGCTTCAAGGCTGATGGGCAGGCTGGTCTGTATCAGGCTGTTCTAGCCCACTCATATGCACTGATCCAGAACACATCCTTTGAAAGGCCCAAAGGTCTTTTCTTTTTTTAAAAAAAGATCTTAACCAAAATTGCAATGTCCCTGCAAATAAAGCAATAAACACTTTATATTAACCTCACTTTATGTATTTGTGTTTGCATGAACACATGTATATATTGTGCATATGCGTAAGCACTCTTTATATTATTTCATAGATGTTTTTCAAAGTAGCTCCCCAGCATATTGTAACATTCAAAGCAATTACAGTCATGAGATCACTGAACACCAGATGAGACAAAGGCTAATGCACAGTCATTTTCTCATGTTGCCAGCAAATGAACAACATAGAGAGTCATCATCACCATTCTGCTTTCTACAATATCTGTGGAATAGGGATGTGCACAAAGCCATTCAATTAGATGCGAATCAACTGGGAGGCTTCAGCTTTGTGCTCAGCCATCCAATTGATGTTGGTGTTTCCACAATTCCCAGATGGGGGAAGTGTGCGTGCACCTCTGGAAAGCCTAGTTGGACCTTAGAGGATTGCACAAATGGCAGCAGAGGATGCAGAGGGGATCCAACTAGGGGGATTGGAGGCCAAGAATGACCCTCTGCCACCATTTGTGTGCTTCTCCAAGGCTTAGCTAGGCCTTCCAGAAGCACACATGCACCTCTGGAAAGCCTAGTTGGGCTTCAGAGGAGCACACGATGGCAGCGGAGGATGTGGCCATAGCTGCATTTGGGGATAAGGGGTCATAGCCAGGGGCAGACAGATCCAGCCTCCATCAAAGCTTCTACAAAGCTTTGAAAAGGCCAGGTCCATTTTATTTGCCCACAGATATTGAAATCCATACAAATTCATATGAATTTTGAATAGAATGAATATCCATGCACATCTCTACTGTGGAGCCTTCACTTTCTACAGGTAGATGCTCAGAAGTCACAAGGGCCATGGAATTCAACTAAGCAATGTAGTAATATTTGCTATTGCACATATAGTTACCAAAACCAGATGAAAACAACCTGAGGAAACTTTCCTCCAACATATTTATTTATTGTACTAATAACCAGCTTTAATAACTTTCATGAGGATGGCCCATGTTAGGTAATGAAATTAAAATAATTCACCCTCTTTAATCATTATTCATGCAGATGTGTCTGGTTAATTTTCTCACTTCCTTGAATTCTTCTGTCTTCTAGCACGATTAAGACGGCTGTGTGTGTGTGTGTGTGAGAGAGAGAGAGAGAGAGAGAGGGAGGGAGGAAGAATAGAGCTTAAGATAAACCTGGATATGTTCTTAGGAGTCAATAAAAAGGCAGCATTTCCACTAATCAGACTGTTTTGGAGAGTAAGGAAATCTTGCCTAAAACTGTATCTGCTTGGATTTGCTTTTATCCTAACCTGGCATAAACAGCCTTGTTCTTCAGTGTTAAGGTAATCCTTAAGATCATCTTGACTCCTAGGCCGCATCCCCATGGCATGCGTTAATTCAGTTTAACAAATCCG
>MTQE01003428.1:11857340-11887056 GCA_014337955.1 Aspidoscelis marmoratus | reverse complement strand
GGGTAGATCCGGATTTACAGAGGTAGATCCATATCTAATAGATACGGATCCAGATCCTGCCTCATATCCGTCCTCCGGGGGCCCTCCCCCGGTGCGCCATGATTGGCTCTGCCAGAGCCAAGCATGGCGAGCTGGGGGACTTCGCTTTTGCGGCTTGCCCTCACCCCAGAAGCGGCGGATCGCCACTTCTGGAGCCAGGGGGAGCTTCTCCAAACCCCTCCCTAGCCCACCCGGGGGAGAGCGTGAGCAATCCCCTCCTTACCTCTTCGTCGTCGCCGCGATTCTGGCAGTGCAGTCCCAGGAGGCTGCGCACCTGCGTGCTGTGCACCTCCTGACTGGCCAGGGCAGCTTCTGGCAGTGCCTGCCATCAGGAGGCACTCTGCACAGGGGCACTGTCCTGGCCAGTCAGAAGGCACGCAGCACGCAGGCGTGCAGCCTCCTGGAGCCTCTTGGCCAGAATTGGGGCGACGGCGAAGAGGTAAGGAGGGGATAGGGAGGGGTTTGGAGAAGCTCCCCCTGGCTCCAGAAGCGGCGATCCACCACTTCTGGTGTGAGGGCAAGTCGCGAAGTAGGAGTCCCCCAGCTCGCCATGCTTGGCTTCGGTGGAGCCAATCATGGCGGGCCGGGGGAGGGCCCCGGTTAGGCACCTTTCCACTGTGCGGACGCATCCTAAACATATGTGTTTTCTCAGCGGAAACATGCATTAAGACTACCTTCTAGGTAGTCTTTCGGTAGACCCCATTAAGCACACACTGGAGACAGATAGGTGTGGAAGCAGCCACCCCATCTGTCTCTAATGGGTACCGCTGTGCGTACGCAGTCTACCCATTCCGTTCTTAATGGGTGCCACTGTGCGGACGCGGTTTCCCACATGTGTGCTTAATGGGTGTTTAAGGGCATGTGCTGAAACACCCCCTGTTACAATCCTGGTATCTTCCCTTGGTACCCATCTACAGGGTTTTGGTACAGTCTAAACAGGGAATGTGGGAATGGTGATGCCCTGTTAGCGTATCAACAAGACACAGAAAACTCTACCACTTGCTTTTGAAGCTTTTGCATCAAAACACAATTTATTTCCACAGCTCTAGGCAAAGTTGAGTCAAGGACTGAAAAACCCTCACAGAATTCTTAAGTGAGCAAAGAAGGGAGGCAAATAGTCAGTGAAGGATTAAAAAGCACATGATCATGTGGACATATATTGCATGACTTGTGGATGCAATACATAGATCTTCAATCTTCTCTTTCAGTCTCTCTGCATTTCAAGTATTAGCATGACCCCTATTGACCAACATAGAGAAATGGATCACAAATGTTTGTGGGAGGTGGGGAGCCAAGAATGTTCATGTGTATAACTAGGCTATAAAGAAAATTAGCTGGAAAGTCACTTTTATTTCCAGATGGATGGTCCTGTCCTATATGACAGCGGGTGTGTCTCTGTGTGTGCTCTCACAGTCTCAGTGGCCTCTGCAAGGAACTTGATGGCTCCACAGAGGCTATACAAGTTGCTGGACTTGTTCATGGACAGCAATGCATATGGCAAAGATTCAGGATAACAACCCCAAGAAGGAAAAAGCAACCTCACAGTCATTTGTCATGCCCCAAACCTTTGGGACTTTAAGAGGGGCATTGTAATCCATTTCAGTACCCATAGCCCCTTCAGCATGGGATGCTATGGAGAGCTGATAACTTTGATGTTCTCCAAGACAACTTCCACATGTTGTCTAGATGTATTTTCTCATCAAACAGTATTTCTTTGCAAGTTTGATCTAGTCACTGTGTGACTAAAAGTTCCCTTCAAAAAAGTTCAAATATGCAGACTAAAGTTTTGATAACTATAATGTTGTTAGATAGTGGTATTATTTATGAGAAAGACAGAGAATTGTCAGAATTCTGTTATCTTTTTTTAAGACTTATAAAGTTGAAGGAGCTCTTCAAGACCACCAGTCCTAATATACAATTTTTTATACTGCTGAACAATTTTCCTACTGTTAAAGTGAAACCTACTCTCCAGTAACCACACTCCACAAGAAATGGGAGCAACGTTCAAGGTGAAATAGAATTTATTCAATTCACAGGAAGGAGACCTTTGAATATATGAATTCACAACATCACCCTATGCTAATATCGGCCATCAGCTATCCTCAGTTTTCTGAAGATGGAATGAGTTTATGAGTTTTACAGTCCACAGACTTTAACAGGTATCTTTCGCTGTGCAGTGAGTTCCAAAAGCATCCAAATGTTCCAGAAAGCAAACATGTTATAGATCACTTTCTAGAATCTTGTCATATGTTACTACAAACATGCTATTGGTCAATACTGAAATTTGAAAAAAAAAATCAAATTCTGGGAGCTAGTCCATCACTAGATTTAGAATATTTGCTGCAAGATGTTTTAGGTATTACACAAATGTTGATAAGATCTTTTCTGCACTCGTCATCATAGTTCTTTGTTAGGGCTGGATGCCCTGTCACACAACAGGTAATGTGACCCATACTGGAATGGGTTGCTGCTTTGGGTGGCTTGTCTCACTTTAGCCCATACCGCTGACTCCAAAGAGCCCAAAGAGTTAGCATAGAGACTATGAAGGCCAGAAATAAATGTTCCTGGCCTTCATAGTTTTCAGGAGGGCTCTTTCTTGTGGTGTACCACTTTGGGCACCATTTCTGGTGGTGCTTCCTGGAGTGCCACTGTCATATCTCCAGTACATGTTTAATGTTCTGAGACATAATTTGGTTAAAGTTAAAATAGACTTTTGAATGTATCTACACCTTTAAGAAAGAAAAGGATAGCGGGAAAAATCCAGCGTCTTATACTGCCTTTCTAGTCAGTTCCTGTAAGTGTGTGTAGTAAGTAGCAGCCAAGTCAGACCTGGAGAAAGCAATTTCCTTTGACAAAATACAGGAATTAGTCCATAGAAAACACGAATCAATCCACAGAAAACAGGAAGACACACCTCCTTGCCCTGGCCTTTGGTCAGATGGGAATATACTGTCTCTTCCCACTTTACAGACACTGTTACTGTTTTAATATACTGTTGTTGCTTTAATATATATCTGATTTTAAATGTTATTACCTATCCTGAGACCATCAGGTATAGAGCAGGATAGAAATACAAAGAAAGAAAGAGAGAGAGAATGAATGAATGAATGAATGAATGAATGAATGAATGAATGAATGAATGAATGAATGAATGAATGAATGAATGAGACTGCCCTAAAGGTGTAGGGACCACACATGGTTGTGTCCTTATTGTACTATGAGAGTATTCAGTCCCCAGTTCCTTTGAGTACAGCAACAGCAGAGCAGGAGAAAGAACTCTGCGAGCTCTTCCTAGCTTTCTGTCACTACCACCAACTCAGCATGTGGGCATATTGCACATTGCTCCCATGGTCATTTCCCGTGTTCCTGAAAAAAATATTCCTGAGTGGAAATTTCAAAGCAGTGAATAGAAGTTACTCAGCTGCTTTGTTTTCATGGCTAGGATGGGTACAAGCATGGGATGGGGATATCATGCTTCCATTTTTCAAAGAGTGCAACTGATTGTATCATTCTCTGTGTTTTTGCTAGACAGAACTGCCACAGTGTGGATCCTGCCCAAGGATGTTCAACTAACTCACATGATTCAGGCTTTAGTAAGATGAAAATGCACCTGGTGTTCCAGAGCACTTGCTCTGGCCCCAGAGGTGGAGGTCTGCATATACTCCACCTCTGACCCTTGCAAACCCTTGGCTTCAAAGTTTCCAACCATTAAAAGGACACACAGGAAATGACCTTCTGCATTTAAAAATGGGGTTGAGGACCGTTAATGAATGTAAGTTAGGTGCACCACCAGCATCCATCCAAGTGGTACTGGCATAGGTGCCTGAGGACAGCAAGTGTGCAACCTTGTATTTTAGTTTGATTTCCCCACAGCTGAAACTGATCTAATGCACCTTGGGTGTAGCTGAGCAGAGAATATAACAGGGAGGGTTTAGCAAAGGTTGAGAACAAGTTTCAACTTTGAAGCATTCAGATTATTCAAAAAAAATTGCTTCCACAGGCAGAATGGTGGTTCATCAGTACATTCATTGGATTTTAATAAAGTTACTAGGCAGCAAATAGTTTGTGTATATCATGCCTTAAATTGTCACAATGTTTACAAATCAAGTATTTATTTAAAATGTAGTGCTGTTTTTTCCCCTCTCAGATTAATTTAAGACCAAAGAAAATATGTCTCCAGGTTCATTGAACAGCAAACTGTATTTTCCCTTCACTTCTTTAAATAGGAGAAAATCACCAAATATATTTGCTCGAATTATCTCTTCTATAATCTGACACTTTTGTAACTCAGCCAGAAAGCATATTAAGGCTCATCAACTGAAATCTAAAAATCTTGCTTTTTGTTTAAATGTGCATAGCAATGTATGCAAATTGATAGACAACAGTCCTAAACTGCAATATATACATACTTTCAATATAATAAAATAAGCTCGCATATCTCTTTGATGTAATTAACTCTGCCTGTATCTGCCTGCAGGTGATTGGCCAGGGAGGGTGTATTCCCTGGGGTTCTCTCATTTCTAAGATCCTATTTACAAATTAATAACTTGAGAAGCAGCTGTTCCACAGAAACATTCCCCAATGAGAAATACCAATTGGAATAGATATTGTTGGAGGAAGGATTATATTACAATGCAGTTCCTTAGATGCTTCTTGAAAATGGGGTGGAAACAGCTATTTCAAAAGGTACTTGAATGAAAAAAAATGCTAACTGGGAAAGGGTGCCTCCAGATTAAAAATGCCTAACTTACTTACTGTAATTTTTTGCTGGACAGTTCAATGAAGGTGTCAACCCAGTGTGCGGCAGCACCGAAAAAAGCTAATTCAATGCTGGGAATAATTAGGAAGGGAATAGAAAATAAGTCAGCAAGTGTCATTTTGCCCCTTTATAAATCTATGGTGAGGCCACATTTGGAATATTGTGTACAATTCTGGTCACCACACCTCAAAAAGGATATTGTGGAACTAGAGAAGGTGCAGAGAAGGGCAACCAGAATGATTAAGGGGCTGGAACACCTCCCTTACGAAACCAGGCTGCAACATCTAGGCCTCTTCAGTCTGGAGAGATGGCGTTTAAGAGGGGACCTGATTGAAGTATATAAAATTATGCATGGTATAGAAAAGGTGGATAGAGAAAATTTCTTTTCTCTATCACACAATACTAGAACCAGGGGGCACTCTATGAAGCTGATGGGTAGGAAGTATTTCTTCACCCAGATGGTCATCAGCTTATGGAATGTGCTGCCGGAAGAGGTGGTGACAGCGACCAGTCTAGATGGCTTTAAGGTAGGGTTAGACAAATTTATGGATGACAGATGTATCAATGGCTACTAGAACAAATGCCTTGGTGCATCTTTCAGGCTGGGGGGGGAGAGGAACCGGGGCGCTTCTAAGGCCGTCTGGTGGGACTTGAGAGCAGGAGAAGGTTTATCCTTGTCTCTGCTTGAGATGTCCATGAGCATTTGGTGGGCCACTGTGTGTGACAGGATGCTGGACTAGATGGGCTGTGGCCTGATCCAGCAAGGCTTCTCTTATGTTCTTATGTTCTAAGTAATGCAGTTCTGCAGGTAGAATGGAACATCCCCACATTTTCCCAGTACTTTGAAACAACAGGAAGGGCTCTTTGGGCCCTGTGGTCAGCCCCTCCCTCTCTGAGAGGCCTGTTGCCTGGGGTGAGCCAGTTTGGTCTTGTGCCAGACTCATATCTTGTAGTCATTGGGTCTGATTCTTCAATCCTCCATGAAGCCAAGTGGGTGACCTTGGGCTAGTCACAGGTTTCTTTCTGAGCTCTCACAGCCCCAATACCTCTAGGGTGTCTGCTGTGGGGAGAAGAATAGAAATATTGTCAGCCACTTTGAGTCTCCTTAAATGTGGAGTAAATTATATCCCAGAAAAGCTGGGTATAAAAACCAAGTATTCTTCTTCCTCTTCTTCTCATGAGATCTCAAAAGATCTTGCCCAAACACCAGGGGAAATGCAGAGGGAAGGGAAACTCCACAGAAAATGTTGTTTAAGTATATATTTTTTACTTTGTAGCATTAGCGTTTACTTCACAGGGCCTGCACAGCATCATAAAACCTTTCTGGCACTTTGACAGCTTTCTGCAGTCCCTGTGAAGCATTCCTCCTGTATGGACCCAGCCAAAGATAGTGTCTGCTATGATTATTTTACAGTTTGCTTATGGAAAGCTCACACTCAGTAACAAGATGTGTGCAAATTTGGAAACTGTGGTTCAGCTTGAATTTGAAATGGCTTGAACCAGTTCAATTCAGTCCTTGACCTCATTCTATACATAAATATAATTTAAAAGCCCTTTAAAAAGTTAAAATATTAACAGACGTGAACCAGTTCCAACTAAACCAGTTCAGCCCAAACCCCCTTGGCTCAGTTTTAGTTCAAACCAACCCTTCCCAAATGTGGGGTTGGCTTAGTTTGAATTTTAACCAGACCAGCCACCTGGTTTGGCACATCTCTACTCAGGAACCATTTCAATTTATAATAATCAAAGGAAATCACCACTGCAGAGTGTTAAGAATCACAAAAGCTGTTACTTCATTATTAAGTTCACTGTTATCTCTGTCTTCTTCCCCATCTCCTTATAATATAAACATAAATATTTTCCAAGTTCAATGCGTACAAGATATTTCATCAAAGGCTACAGCGCTTTGCCCCTGTAATGTTACAATGCAATTATTTATGCTTCTAGTATTGGCAAAAGGGTGAGCTGAAGATGCCATCTACAGACGTTTTATACTGTTAGCAAGCATTATACTAAATGATGACACACACCTGCACACACACTAACCTCACAAACATTCTCCAGTTTAGACAGCTATTGCAAGACAGGTAAATAAGCATGTAAGATAAATGCTTTGTTGAAGAAGAGTTGGCTTCTGAACCCCACTTTTCTCACCCATTTAAGGGGCCTCAAAGTGGCTGCCAAAGATTTCTAATCTTTTACCCACAACAGAACACCCTGTGAAGTAGATGGGGATGTGAGAGCTCAGAAGAGAACTGTGACTAGCCCAAGGCCACTGAGCTGGCTTTGTGAAGGAGAGTGGAATCAAACCCGGTATTTCCAGATAAGAGTCCAGCACTCTAACCACAAGCCCAAATTGGCTCACCCTGGGGCAACAGGCCTCTCAGAGAGGGAGGGGCTGACCATGTTGAACTTAATTACTCATAGGCAGGATCTACATAAGGTTTTATGGTGCTGCAGGACCAACATCTGTGCATCCCCCTTGCACCACATGGGTGTTTCTAGGGTGGAGGATATCCAGGTTCCTCTGCTCTATCCTCTTCTGTAGGTGCTCATTAGAGTGCTATAATGGTAGAGAGATGAGAAGAGTACTGAGAGCTCTCCTGACTTCTCTCCTTCAA
Organism: Aspidoscelis marmoratus; assembly: GCA_014337955.1. Classification (NCBI taxonomy): domain Eukaryota; kingdom Metazoa; phylum Chordata; class Lepidosauria; order Squamata; family Teiidae; genus Aspidoscelis; species Aspidoscelis marmoratus. Next base: position 11,879,637 of record MTQE01003428.1, on the reverse strand, counting down.
GCTTTGTGGAATTTGCATCTTGAAGTGCACTCTGTCTCATGCAGAGCACAGAAAAATGTCTGGTGTCCACAGCTGTTTCCTGTGCTCTGTAAAAGAGCCCTGGGTGGAAGCACGAAACCATAATTCCTCAGCTCCAATGTTCTCACCACTGTGAAGAGTAGCTGTGCTCTGGCTGCCTTCATGGAGGAATGGTACTTCTGTGAACGTGTATCCCCTATTAAAAGAAACCTACTGCCAACTGGACTAGTCAACACAAGTCCTTTTACAATATTTTCAATATATCTACTGTATGAAGCTTCTAGGTTTTGGAGTAAATTACAATGGTATTGTTACTACATGAAAAAATAAATATAAGAAATACTCTGCAGATCCAGACCTGTGACTCATTTAGACTAGCAGCCTGTTCTCACACTAGCAGTTGGTTACTTACAACAAGCAAGTAACTGGCTCCATATTCATATCTCAAAGGCATTTATTTTTCTCTCTGGCAGTGCCTCCACTTCCAAGAGAGGTGGCTGTGTTGGGGGAGATGGAGGAGATGCCCCCATCCACAGCACCATCCTTGTGTTCAGTTTGGAGTGAGGAGTCACCATTTTCCCTGGCATCTCTGTACAGGGCAAGAAGGAACTGCCTTGCTTTAGAGGCACCTCTGCAAGTGGTCTTACTTTGAAGGCACCTGACACCACTGAAAATTGAATAAGAGTGACAGGGTGTGCCTTTTCAGGACAATGACGGCAGCCTGTTCTGTTATGCCCTGTTTTGTTCTTCAGTCTTCCTTAGCATCCAACTTTGACAACCATTCATGACTATAGGGAAGACCACATGGGAGGAGGCAAATTTACCTGCTCTGTATGCATTTTCCCCACCTTACAGCACAGGCAACTCCAAGGGCAGCTGGGACAGAATGGAGAGTCTCTGCGTGTCAGCCTATGTGTTCAGCCCATACCCAATGCTCCCCAACTCGCGTTCTCTGGATTCAAAGCTCCATTTGGCCATGAAAGCACACTAGGTAGCCTTGGCTAGCCTAACTTTCCCTTTCAATCTAGCCAACTTCATGGGACCATTATGAGGATAAAATGAGGAGGGAGAGAGAATAAGGTGAGCGATGAGATATTGCAATGAATATTTAAAAGTAATTGGTGGGACAATGATGAATTGCAATGCACTGAAAACTACAAAAAAAAAAAGAATAATCAACTCAGTAGTTATGAAAAAAGAGTACCTGGAGCTAGACACCTAAATAAGATCCACATGGACACAGGACAGTGTGAAAGCAGTCCGGTCATGCTCAGGCAGCCTGCAAAAACATCAAGGCCAGCAGGGAAAAGTTCCTCAGTGTACGTTTCCAATTGAGGCCATAACATGAAGTCCTGGAAATAATCCCGGAAGTTAGCTATTTTTGTTACTGAGCAGGTGATATGCAATCATTGTGGTCCTGGTGCTTTTTTTGGTGTGGTCTAACATGGCCATGTACATCTTGCCTTTAAGCCCTAGCTATGCACCAATCTTACCTTCCATTTTGAAAAGAAACCTTGTCCAAAACTTCTCTTCACCAATGCAAATTATAGGTGCATACAACCTTTGATCTTTGCCAGCTCTCCTCCCTTTTTCTGTTCTCTGTTCTTACGTGAATTTGTTTTGTCTACTTTTAGTCATACCCAGCTGCCTGTTTCATCTGCCCCATCCTTGCAGCAATAGCTCATCCTCCCATTTTCTGCTCTCTGTTCCTATACACAATTTCTCTTCCTTTTTCCTATTTTCTACTCCTGTGAAAATGTAGTCCTGTGGATCTTTGCTGCTAAGAAAACCAAAACCAAAAAAGGTCCTATGCACATTTCTTTCTGAGCAGAAAGAATTTACATCTGTCTTTTTTTAGTCTTCCTGCCCCGCCCCACCCTATCCCCCTCTTGAATGTTTTCCCAGCTCCCACCTATGCAGCTATAGTTAGGTTTACTGTGCTGAAGTTAGAAGAACTAGGTAGCTTAGGTGGTACAGAGGAGTGCTCCTGTATAAAACTACAAATAAGAGAGAAAGAAAAAAGAAAAACTGAAGGCAGGACCCCTCTCTCTCTCGCTTAACAACTTGCAAGTATTGGATTAGAATCCCACATAACCATAAATTTGTGGTTGCCCTCACAATTTTAGTTTAGTTTTGTTTATTAGTGCCCTATTACTGAGGTCTCAGGGTGGATAACAAACAATCAGGATTGTAAAACATATTTAAATGGAACACACAAATAAAACATGAAATAAAGTACAGGACTATAGGAAAAGAAAGAAGGAAATGCTCTTGGGATACCCAAGTCCAGGCTCTATAAATTCACACAATCAACACATCTTTTAAACGCACACTCAGGGGAAAAAGTACTCCGCAGAAAATGTACACTGGAAGGAAAATACTGCACATTTGACATGGGACCTTATATTTTAATGTCACTTCACCACAGCAGAAACTGATGCAATGTGAGGTAAAACTTGATTCTATCTATCTATCTATCTATCTATCTATCTATCTATCTATCTATCTATCTATCTATCTATCTATCTATCTATCTATCTATCATCACCTATTCTGAGAGGTGCTGCCGGTTCATACAGAGCGTACTGAGATTAATGAAGGCCTGGATTACTTTGAGGCAGCTTTCTGTGCCCCTTTCTATATTATGATTTTGGTACCGCTTGCATCTTCACTAAGGTGCCTCTTCAGGAATCAAATCCATTTTAGCCATTTTTTTGCCCCAGAAAACACACTTTTCCCTGAATATGTCTCTTAGCACAATTGTACCCTATGGTCCTGGTTTTATTCTATTTCCCAAAGCTGACAAATATAAAAGTAATATTCCCCTTCTCCTATAGAAATGCATCTGGAATCCATCGCACAGGGGAAATGTAATATCCTACAGTACTCTTAATACCATAAAATTGAGCCAGTACACAGGCCTTTCATCATAGCCCATCCAAGTGCAAGCATTTCCATTTGCTGCAGTATAGTCAGTAGATTAGGACAAACTCATAAAAAGTAAATCACATCAGATATTATGGCCTGCATTAGAGGGACAGGGGAAATAAGGACAGCAAGTTATTGTGTTGATGTTTTGTTTGTCTTTGCTAGCTCTCATTCAGGCCTTGTCAATTTATGTTCCCTGCATCTCTGCTAACTTGATCATATTGTTCCACTCGCTGGCTTAAAGTGAATTGTTAGGCTCTAAAATTTAAGGAGCCACAAAGACTATTGATTGGACACATTGCCACATTGACCTTCTCACCGAAAAGCATGGAGTCCCCTAGCTGTTGTTTTCCTTTTACTCTGCCACAGTGGAAGCATGCTGTAAAAAGTCATAGTTGCAATAGAGAAAAAGGTCAACTTCGGTGTTGAAAGAGGCAGCCCAGTGACTCATTTTGCTAGACTGGAACCTATGAAGGATGTTTCAGATTTTTCACTACTTCTGGACACATTACTGAGTGTTCTTGCTCTTGTCTTACTTACACATTGGTTCTGGATATAGGTGTGTAAATATAACCTCTTTCGCATACAAACCTTTCTTGATTAATTCTATTGCTTTTTTTAGGTGCTCGTGTTCTTTAGTGCTCCATGACATTGACTGAGGCTGTTATCTCCATTATGTAGTAAAAGCATCTCCACTGGGAGGTACATCCATTGGGAGTCATGGGGTGTCATGACCGGGGTTCAGTCTTCAGCTTGCCTGACACTCAGTGTTCTCAGACGGCTCCTTTTTACTTTTATTTCTCTTTAAAACATCACCCTCTCCATGTCAGCAAGCAGCCCCAATCACAACACCCACACCCTTCTTTACTTATCACTTAAAATAGAAAGACTTTCTCTCTTTCAGCCAACTGTGGCGCTCTGCAAGCTTTTTACTTTTACTATTTAAAGACACAGTACGTAATTTCTTGCTCACCTGTCTATCAGCCACTCTACTGACAGATTACAAACTCTCTTCAACATGAACACATAAACTCTTTTATTGTTTACAACTTCTTTCAATTAACAGGCTTTAAATGAGATACTTCAGTTTACAGTACTTTTCCTTCTTTTATCACTTCACTTAGTTATCAGGACCCTTTTCCTAGCTTACCCCCTCCCTGTGGAATACAGTAAGCCACGCCCCCTCAGCTTACTCAGCTAATAGTTAAATCTATAGTTAAAACCTCTACATGGGGCCTTTTTGCACTACAGCTGGAAGGCTGTAGAGTGCTGAGGTTGGTGCACATGGGAACAGGATGACCATTCACATTGGCTGGTGGGGGAAGTGTTCTCAAAGCATCCCTTCCTGGCCAAAGTGCAAACGGTCCTCCTGTCCCCCACATGTGCCAGCCTGCAAGGCAACAGCAAAAGCTGGAAGTCCTGCCTCTGGCTGCTGCAATCGGCCGCCACTGTCACCACCCACTGCCCAGTCTGGATTGGTCCAGGGAAGGACAGTACTAATGCCACTGAGCAGGGTGCCTCCCCACCCCTGGATTGCATCTCTGTTCCACTCTCTTGCTGTGGCATCACAGGGGGGTGCCTGGATCCCCCATGCCATCCCCTCTCCCCCCTCCCCCAGAGATCCATGGGGGTTATTCCCCCCTCCTATCAGTGATACCACAGAATGTGTGATGCTGGCAGCAGCCAATGGCAGCAGCCTGAAGTCCTAAGCAGCCCAGGAGGAAGAATGTGAATGCTCTTACTGCCAGATGGTTCAGGTAAGCCCGGAGTTAAGGTTGGGGAAGGTGTGGAGCACAATTTCATGCTCCACACCTCGGATGCAATTATGACAGCTCTGATACAGGCTGAGATGCTGTATCTGTCTGTACCAGAGCTGTCCTAATTGTGTCCCAGAGGTCTAAGTGTGAATAGGCCTATGGCCTCACTTAAAGCACCTTTGCTGTGTAATGGAAACATGACCTGAGTTTTCCTGTAGCTACAGAAAGATGGGAAGGCTGGCCGCCTTCATTGTGAATGCAGTTCTTCTAAGTGAGGCATTTTTATCAATTATCAGTAAAATGTTTCTTTTTTCCCTGAAAGTGCATAAGGGACATACAGTCAGATATATATGAGTATATAGCTGGATAGCACAGTGGGTAAGCATGCAGTTTACCAGGCATCTACAATAGGATGCTGGTTCAAATTGCAGATAAAATACTCTCAAATAAGGATCTTTAGTCAACACTTCTTCTACCTATCCTACTTCAACTATGACAGAAAGGAAAAATAGAGTCATAGAGACTCAATGCCACCCTTTTCTGTTACTAGGACACTGATGACAAGTGAACTGCTAGAAGAAACCACTCATGGATGACACAAGAGATCAGCTGTAATGTTACTACAATAGCAAGGCCAATAAGAGAGGTTATATGAAATGGATGAGGGAACTATGGATGCTTAAAAGACGAACATCTACTCACACTGAGACACTATTAGTTGTGCAAAGCTCAAATGTAATCACAAAACTGCTGTCACCAATTATGAAAGTTTGGAAATATAGCCTACACCCACAGAAAATGGTGGAAAGACATCATACCCATTGTGCAAGGCAGAGCTATTGAAATGAGAATATTGATTATGAACAAGTGTGCTACTGTCAATCCTCACACTAGACTACTCAAGCCTAGCACAAAACTACTAGCAGCTGCCAATGCAGCAATCCCAAATACCAGCATAACTGAAACCAGTGAATTGGTATATGCAGCAGCAACACCAATTCTAGAGATGCTTGGTTATACTACCAAGGACTCAGATTATAACAGTAAACAAGGGCTTTTCCGCACATGGCCTAAAAACACATATAGACACACATTAGACACACATATACACTTACCTTCCGTGCAAGAGACCGGATTAAGGACCCTTGTCAGCAGCACTTCCTCACATCCTCAAGCACGACCCATTCTTAATCGGGTCTTGCCGCAGAAAATCTGGCCTCTGGGAAGACCTGGAAAAAGTAGGTCTTCATCCGGCCTTATGCCTCAATCTGTTTCAGAAGCAGGACACTTCCGCAAACGGACAGGTGAAGGCCGAATGTCCTGGCGCCCGCAATCTTGGAGAGGGCAGAAGGAGGACTGCCTGCTTCTGAAGCCCTCCCCTCACATGCCAATGGGCTTCGATGACAGGCAGAGCCCTGCCTGTCATTGAAGCCCCTTTGCTGGAGAGACGACATGGGGGAGTGGGGGCTGCCCCCACCTCCCCATGTGGCTCCTGCTCTCCCGTGATGGGGCGGTGATGGCAGGTGGCGGCAGGAGTTTGCCTTTGCCTGCCATGGATGCCCAATCGCAGGACAGCAGGAGAGATGGCCGCGGCGGCAGCCTCCTCGGACAGAGGGAATCTAGGCGAGAATCTACACATCTCTGGACTTCAGTGCTGTACAGATCTTGCCTCAGATACTACCTTTCAGTGAATATAACAATTCCATATATATATATATACTTGTTATGGAAAAAATATTTTAACATAAGAAAATATTATTTATACTTATGAGTTAACCTTGTTTAGCCCTGAAATTGAAATGCAAAATCCATAATTTGTGCAGCATTATCATAATAATGTGTATTTCTAATGACAAATCTTTGCAACATGCCTGATCCACCATAAGATTTGCTTTATGCAGTTTGCTCTGACAACTCTATTCCTTTCTTCTAGAAATAATCTGACATATAATATGATGTGCTTTCTCAGTACAGATATTACAAAATTTCAACATGATTTCTAGGGGATTTTAGGAGTTCTAGGGGATGGAATGAATATTCTGGGCCTGAATGCCTCCACTGGAAAATCCACACAAATGTTACAGTTCCTTCTTTGCATATCTGTCATACTGTGGTGATAGGAAGCCAAATATTTTCAGTGTGTCACAAATAGTGATTGCTACACACCCAGATGTCATTGCCAAATTGTAGGTAACAACCAAAGCCTGAGACACAGAGGTTTGGGACCAACCAAGAGAGAGAAACAGAGACAGAGACAAATAGAGAGAGAGAGAGGAAGGAAGGAAGGAAGGAAGGAAGGAAGGAAGGAAGGAAGGAAGGAAGGAAGGAAGGAAGGAAGATTTTTAGCACTTTGGCCCATAGTTGATAATTAGGCAACATCTGGGCAAGAGCATCTGCACTTAGAGGAGGCTGTTACAAACTCCAAGCGCCCCTGCCTTCCCAGAAGTTGCCTAATTATCAACTAGCTGCAGAGCACAAAACCATGCTCCACAAGCTACCTAACCTTCCCCAACCACTTACCTGTCATGTCCAGCTGAGGAGCATTCACAACTCTGGCTGGACAGGGAGGTCAATGGAGCTGCCTCACAAACATGCTGGCAGCTCTGCTGACCTCTTGACACAACTGCAACTGTGCAGAGCATCAGCGTCATCATGGAAGGTAAGTATTCAATCACGGGGGTGGGGTGGGGTGGGGGGGGGTGTAGGTTAACATTGACTAGCACTCCCAAGTGCGAGCACTAGTCAGCGTTAGTTGATTGCATTCCTTCCCCGTCCAGCAGATGGGAAGTGCAAAATCACCCCAGGATTGTAAGTTGGCTGGGCTACTGGAAGCCAAGACATTCTAGCATCTGAAACTAGGGAGGCCCTATCATCTCTTTAGCCTCTGCCATGGGGCTAACACTCACATCCCCTTTCTCCTTTCTGCACTTTGTGAAAACCACGTATATTTGTCTCATAATAATCAGTTCATCATGGTATGTGGACTAATCCATAGGCTGTGATTGCAAAAACTAAATATTTCTTTAAAATATGAAGTCTGTGCATAGGGAAATAAATTTAAAAAAACTAGTTCAGCTACAGTTTAAAAGCCTTTCAAACTTGGGGCTTCCTGTTGCTCAAATAGTTATGACAAAGTTAATTTTTTATTTCAATGGTTAGCTGCTCCTTGTTGGTCTGCATTTACCGGCTTAAGGCACATTCCCAAATGATTAAAACAGTTTAGTTGTGCAATCCTCCTGCCCCTACCTTCTTGGGGGTAAACACTCCTTGATTTTTAATGTACACTTAAATTAAAAATCCGCAGGTCAGGACCCTCTGGGTAAACCTTTGTTCTAAATCCTACCTCCCTTCCTCATTGAAGGATTCTTTGAACTTCTGGTGGACTGCATGTATGTCATGGTTCTCCAAGGAGCTCATAGTAATGAACATTATTGTCTTACCTTTAGTTTTATCTTCAGAACAACCCTATGAGGACACGTATACACTTTTGTATTTTAATCCCTTCCCCTTGTGCCTTTTATTCCAGGCTACACTTTTGTGGAAAACTCATCTTAAATGTGACCAATGAGCTGCATACACCAGTGTCAAGCTCCCCTACTTGAATGAATCCCAGATTTTCCTGGGCTGTAGGCTAAAGCTTTATAGTTGGATGATGGAGCTGTCACTCCGGACCATGTGACTGGTTGGTCTTGGTCATCTTGTTCAGCTCACAGATGCTTTCCCCCTTCCCACCAAGTGATGTTATAATTCCTTCTGCTGTCACAAGGCAGGATTTTTTTCTTCACAAAATCCAGTTATTCAAATCTTTGCACACATAGAGCTGTTATTTCAAATTATTTTAGATTTGTTCTATTGTTAGCACTTTAACACACAGGAATGCACTAATTTATGTTTCTTAAAAGCTTCCATACACTTCATAAATAATTTAGATATATCTGAAGATAGACATTGCAGCATTAAAATCCCTACCCAAATTACCTAGGAGGTTCCTGGCACTTTAATTTTCAACATATATCCCTGGAGTTTATTGAAGTAATTTTGTTCAAAAGGAAGGAAGGAAGGAAGGAAGGAAGGAAGGAAGGAAGGAAGGAAATAATTTGAAATAATACCTTTAGAGATAAATAATAGATTTAGATGTGTGCATTTTGTGGAGAAAAAAGTAAAAATCCTCAACTGTGTGATGAGGAGAGGGATGGACTGCTTTTATTTGAATAACTGTCCAATAAAACAAGAACATGCAAAGAGGAGACAAACTGAACTTTTAAGATGATCTAAATAACAAACATTAAGTGCTAAACAGTAAACATGTGAGAAAGTTGGAATAAGAGAAATGCAATACAGACTGATATAAGGTAACAGGTAACAGAAACTTTATTGCTGTAGCTGTAGTCATAAATGTGTAAATTCAGATTTTCAAAAATCTGATTCAAATTCAGATGTCGACATTTGATGGATTCGAACTGGATTTTTGAATTTTCAAATATCCATGCATATCCCTTTGTGAATCATCAAAGCTTCAAATTTGAATGCTGACAATTATTTTTATTTTTATTTTCCCCCCCTCCCCATCTGTAGGGGTTGGCTTTATGTATCTTCAGACCAGATCTTGACACTCAGGGGCAAGGAAAGGCCTTCCAGAAGATATATGTTTTCAAGCTCCTCTGAAAGGCCATAAGGAATGGTACATTTGATTCTTCTTGCAATAGTATCTTCTGAAGATGGATATTGTAGCCATATCCAAAAGCTTAGATTGAAAGCGGGACTATGGAACACAGCATAGCAAACCAAAAACTGATGCTGCATCCAGATGTCACTTACTTATTCTGCTATATTTAGCTGTTCAGGAATAAACTTTATTCTGGAATATCCAAATATGGCAGAATAAATTAGTGGCATATGAATAAAACCTGAGATTAGTGAAATGAAAACCGGTAACAGAAGCCTTCATTACCATGATGATATATTTTTATTGTTTCCAATCTTATGGTTTTATTATTTTATTATTTTGTTTTGTTTCTTATAGTTCTGGTGGTTTTGGTGTTTTATTTTGTACACTGTCCTGACACTACAGTAAAGGCAAGTACAGAAATTGCATAATAAATAAACTGAAAAGCACAGTCTAAAATCTTTGACAATACTGCCAAGCTGACTTTACTCCACAGAATTACATCTGAAAGGAGGCAATGCACATTTTTTTCTTGGTGCACTCAGTATGTGAGAAGAGATACTAAGCAGAGTCATCTTTTGCACATGAAGGCTACAGGTGCTTGGAAGTAAATGCCCATGTTTGGAAAGAACTTATATGTTTGGTTTTTCTGGTTCTGATCCTACACTAGACAAGTGAATAAGAAGCTGGCATTTCCTAGCAACAAGAAGCTGTAATATTTTTGGTTGCTGGGAAAGCTTTTGATAATTTGAACTGGGAATTTATGCTGAAGATTTAAAAAAAAATAGACCTGGGGAAAAATTTTATTTCATGAATTAAAGCAATTTATATCTCTCGGAAGAAATTATAGTAAATGGAGAAACTACACAAGAATGTAAGAGTCAAAAGGAATTCAGACAAAATTGTCCACTTCCACCGTTATTATTTATATTGCCATTAGAAGTTTTAAACAGAGATATAAGACAAGATGCCTATCTACAAGGGATAAAGGCATGAAGAGAGGAATATAAATTACAGATGTTTGCAGATATAATATTTTTTAAAAGCCCTAAATAAAAGCATTGGTATTTTGAAAGGAAAATCAGAGATATTTGGAAATGTAGCTGTATTTAAAGTAAATGAAGGCAAAATGAAGATATTGACAAGAAATATGAAGGGAAAGAAACAAATCAAATTAAAACAAAAGAGAAATTTGAAATTGCAGTTTAAGTACAGTATTTGGATATTAATTTGACAAACCCAAATTTGATGCTGTTTCAGAATAATTATATTAAAGTCTAGTAAGAAATCAGATGAGATATGGAAAGATGGGCAAATCCTAATTTTTCAGTGTTGAGTAAGATCTCAGTTATTAAAATGAATATAGTACCTAAAATGATGTTTTTATTTGATGGAAAGAAGAAGAATATTTGGAAGAGGAGAAGAAGAATGTCAAGTTGAAGAAAAAAGTCATAAAAAGGGTGGGGAATCAACAGATTATATTAAATGTTTTAATTATGATTTGTTTTTAGAATTATTTTTGAATATGTTTAACCATTGAATTTTTTTTAAAAAAAAAGTTTATGCTCCTTTTAAATTGTTGTTGAGTACTGTAAAGTCCAGTCCAATTCTTTGCTGACTATGCCATGGGGCACATCTATGTAATTTTCTTAGCAAAGATGCAGAAGTGATCTTCCATTGCCTCCTTCTGATATTTGGAGGAACTGCCTTCTGGATTTTATTTAGGAATAAGATCCTCCCATCCATGAGTAGGGTCTCCCCTAGTCTGCACCAGGATAGAAAGCTCTTATTCCATAATATAATCCAGATAAGGTCCAGTGTGAAGACAGCTTTCAGGTTCATCTGGCCTTGCACCAGGGCTTCCCTTGGACCATGTGAAAGGTTCATTTTGAAGTCGTTGAACTTGGGGTTTGTTTTGTTTAATAAGTTCATGGAGTATGGTAATTAATTCACCAAGTCATAATAAGTAGCTGTACTTATAAAGTTTATATTACAAAGTTTTATTGTTCAATACCTTTGTAATTTAACATTAACCGTGTTGAATAATTTTATTAGTCCCCAGTTCTCCACTAAAATAAAATAGCAATAGGCTCTTCACAACACCTTAATGGCACTGTGGAAGTGCTTGGAAGGCATGTGGATTGCACACATCCCATGCCCACTGGACACATTCCCTACTTTAAGTGCTGTGGCAGAAAGTTCTCTCACAGCTATTACTCCCATTCTTTCACCACGCTGCCATGCTGCCAAAGATGAGTTGTTTTGTTTATACCAAATAATATGGTAGTTTGAGGACTATTCTGAACTGAAACATCAAGTCCAGAAAATGAAAGATCTTTGGCTTTGACATTTGTGCTGCTAAAGATGGGAAGGAAGCATGTGAATAGCGTGTTTCAAATACTCCACTTTGAAGTGACAGTGCTTTCTCCCATTCTTTAGCCACTGAAGGTGTGGGCTTACCTGATCCACATTCTTCAGGATGGACAGACTAGGGATGTGTACGAATATTCGATACTCGTGTGTACTTGTATGAATGTTCTGGAATATTGATATGAATGCTTTGGAACATTTGTGAAACGGGGAGGTGGGAAAGCAGCTGCACCAGTCACATCTGAAATGGATCCAGAATGCATTCAACATAGATCAAGAGCAGATTCAAAGTGGATTCAGATTCATTTGATGCTTTCAGAGCAGATATGTTACGGGGCGTGAGTCAGATATGTATCAGATATGTATGCGTTCATATCAGATATTTTTACAAATTCATACAAATACATTCGTATCAAACAGAATCCTACCACATTCAAACGCGAAAAAAAAAAACCATTTGTGTCCATCCCGAGGACAGACTGGCCTTATTTTCCTGAAGATAGAAAATGGCCAACTTCCAGACCAGAAACATCAAAGCTAGAGAATAAAATTTTCCCAGCTGCAATGTTTGCATGGCTGGGAACAGCAGTGGACATCAGGACAGCATACTCACTGTTGTTAAAGACAGGATCAATTTCTTGCAAGTACTCTAGCTCCCAAACAGCAATAACAGCCTTTATAGGCTCCTATCATAATCTCAGATGAAGACATTCATCCAAAGATATACTGAGCATCTGCATAGATTACAACAATATCCTAGAGTCGGAACAGAATCAAGCCACATGTTTTGAGGATTAGCCTAAGCATTGGTTAGAATATATTTGTGAGCCTGTAGATTAATGAAAGAGATTATTGAACATCTGCCTGGTGCAAGTTTGTTACACCTTCTTCTGAGCCATCTGGTGTTGAAAATAGAATACTGGACCAGATCCACTGACAATGCGTGTCTGACATCTAAACAACTTAAGCAAAACAGAGGGACCACCATTCAAATTCTGGCTTTCCTTTTAGCTGTTAGATTAAATATTTCTCCTCTGGTTTTCATGCAATCCTTTCTGTTTTCCCCTCTCCCATCCAATTTCGCCTTGAACAACCTCCTTTTTCTTTTCTTTTTTTACTGTTTACAAGCCTGTAAATACTGTAACCTACCAATGAGGCTTTGTATAAGTATAGTTTGATTGAGTGATGCATCACCTAACATGAGAATGGATTCTGTGTATTCTGATGTTTTTGCCAGTACTGCCAGATTCTGCTGATTCATGCCTTTCCTTGGTATTATGGCAAATTTTATTAAAGCTTTGGTCTTGCATTGAAGATAGTCTTGGTCAGGAAATTTTATTGGGAACAAGCCAGTTAACCCCTCATTTCTAAAACCTTTTCCCCAAAGATCCTGCCTGGGAGTCTGTTTTCTGAAAGATTTTTCCCCTTTGTCTAGATTTGCAGAGCACAGTTCCTAACACTTCAAAGGAAGTATTACGCAAAATGCTACAGAGGTACTGGAAAATAATTGGGTTATACACACTGTAGATCTCAATTCTCTACCCCTCCCTCCAGAAACCATGTTTTATTTTTGCAAAAGGGTCATCTGCAGCTATTAAATGCAGGAGAGTACCAGCTCAATGATACTGTTTTTCTTTGCTGAAAAAATAAGTGTAGAGGGCTTATAAATTTAGCTATCAAAATCCTTAGCAGTGCTTCTGCACAAGATCTGAAAGTGCACCTCTTCAAAAATATTAGTCTAAAGTGGAGATGTGCACAAATATTTTAACATTCAAAATTCGGACAAATTTGGACATTCGTATTCAAACTGAATGCTGGGACATTCGAAGATTGGCATTAAAATTTGAATCAAATGCTTTGGAACATTGGTATGAAGCTTCATTATGTTTGTGAACCTGGGAGATGGGAAAGCAGCTGCACCAGGCACATCTGAAATGCATCCAGATTGGATTTGAAGTGGACTGAGAGTGAATTTAAGGAGATTCAGGCCAGATTTGATGCTTTCAGGGTGGTATGTATTGGATAAAGTAGGATATTTCTATGGGATTCATAGGGGATATGTAAGGGTTTTATAGGCAACTCATAGTGGACATGATTGAATTCTACCAAATTTGAGGGAGATCTATTTGAATTAATACGAATTTTCTTGCATTTGATTCAATACAAATCAAATGCACACACAAAAAAATGTGCACATCCCTTGTCTAAAGATAAGAATTGCATGCTGCCATAAATTATTGGTTAGAGCAATAGGGGAGGGAGGGAAGCTGGAACTTCATCCCCTGGAATGCTCACATTCAGCCCCTATAATTCTATACAAACAAAAGCACTCTGCAGAAAGAGTGCATTGCAAGGGAAATACTGCACAGTGAACATGAGAACTCACATTTGGATGTGATCTCCCTGCAGCGGAAACTGATTTATGCATGGGACAAGTTGTGTGTAGCTGCCTCCTCAGCAAGTCCCTGATAAGCAGTTATTTGTTATTGAGAAACTTCATAACTTATCACACACAAGAAGGTCAACACAATATTTTACATAGCTTGCATTAAAATATATAAATTCTTTTTTTTATTTGCTTAATTTACATAACAATTATACCCTGCATTTTTGAGGATGAGTGGAACATGATTAGCATCGGTGTGAATATACTATTTTGTAAAGCTAAACCCCATAGCTTGCTAATGTTTCTGTAATGTGGTGCATGCTATTCCGTATGCCAAGTTCTTAATTCCAAGCTGGCAAAGCATATTAACATAATAGGAGATAGTAAAGAAATGGAGGAGATATTAAAGAGATGGAGAAAAAACTAAGTAGATTTTTTTTCATTTTTGATATAATGAGAGTGCATTCATTTTCTTTTAAAGCAACTTAACTTTTTAAAAAGAAACACGACAGTTATACAACCAGAATTATTCAAATATCATACTTTGGGGAAACATACTTCAGTGCACTTTTAACTTTAGTATTGCATTACAAACTGTTTTCTGGGGTAAATGGGTATAGTTTTATGAATACTTTATCACTAGGCTCTGAAAGTCAGTGAAGTGTTTTGGATCATAATGAATAATGCATTGCATTTTCACTGCCTACAAACTGATTTGTTTACTAATAATTTAGTTTAAAGTACATTATTGTTTTACTGCTCACACATTGATTTACTCTCCAGTATTCTCTGATCAGATATTGTTAGTTTTCCTAAAGAAATAAGTAGTTGGTCCTTTCCAAATTAGAATCTGAGTCCCAAGTTACCTGTAGTTTTTTCTCCTGTTCTGTGCTACTTCCAGAAATATTGGTGAATTTGCAATGTATTGCTATATACATTTGTTTTCCTAGATCTCAGTGTTATTTTTCCATGGCACAAGTACAGCCTGCAACAAAAAGCTGTAGTATAGAGTTACTGTTCTTAGCGCTCCAGCACACCAGTGACACTCTTCCAGGATACTTCAGCTTTCCCTCCCTTCTTTCAGCTTTCTCTTCCAATATTTATCTACTAAATATGCATCTTCTTGTTGCTGGGTACTGTCAAATCATGGCCAAGTCTTAGTTGACTGGATGGGCACCTCCAAAGGCATCTGTACACAGTTTTCTTGGCAGAAATAGATAAGTGGTTTGCCATTGCCTACTTCTAAGCAGAGACTGGGGATCAAACGGGTAACCCTTTGTTTTTCAGACCTCTTCCATTATGCAGAGTTACAGCTTCTCCCAAAACACAGATAATTACCCCA
This sequence comes from Aspidoscelis marmoratus, assembly GCA_014337955.1. NCBI lineage: Eukaryota > Metazoa > Chordata > Lepidosauria > Squamata > Teiidae > Aspidoscelis > Aspidoscelis marmoratus. Next base: position 11,864,170 of record MTQE01003428.1, on the reverse strand, counting down.
AAACCAAATTTCTATGGGCAGCTAATAAGATACTGTATAAGCACAATCACCTGATTACAAGGTAATGGTGCAGCCCTATTCCTTGACTACTGAACAGGCTTATTCTCAATGAACAGTTTCAGAAGTTTGGTTTTTTTAAACTTCTCTAAGGCATTTATTAATTTTATTTTGTATTCTAAGAACCATCATCCTGTGTTCATATGGTGCTATTTTGCCTACATAAAAATCAGAAGCTGAAAATAAGTTATTATTGATTGCAAATATTAGAAAACAAACAACCTGCTTTGTATTTTTTTTAAAAAAATAAAGCAGTGCACATATCCAACTAGTATATAAAATCGTTAATCTGTAGGAGGATAGTTTTTCTTGCAATCAAATAGATCCTTTATTCAGTAAGCCTGATGAAGTGTTTTGAAAATTCCAAAGAGTAAAGTCTTGCCCCAAGCAAAGATATAGAAGAGTTAGAAGAAGAAGAGTTAGTTTTTCTACCCCGCTTTTCTCACCCATTTAAGGGGACTCAAAGTGGCTGACAAAGCTTCAGTTCTTCTCCTCACAACAGAACACCCTGTGAGGTAGGTGGGGCTCTGAGAACTCAGAAGAGAGCTGTGGCTAGCCCAAGGTCACCCAGCTGGCTTCATGGGGGAGGGAGGAATCGAACCCGGCATTCCCAGGTAAGAGTCCAGTTCCCTAACCACGAGACCAAACTGGCAAAAAGCAAGTGTACCTCCAATTCCCCTCAAAGCTCCCCTTCTTATCATTTCTACAAAAATGGAACTAGTGCAACCTTGAATTTTCTAGTGCTCCCTCCACCAGCCACTCCCAAACAGCAATGGCAGCAATTTTAAAAAAGGAAGCAAAGCTGTTGTTTCTCTTTTTCATACAACATGCTTATTGCCAAGCTCCATAAGGCAGGACACAGAGGTTGGATAGCCAGCTGCCCAGATGGTCTAATGAATCCTGCGTTGAGCAAAAAGTTAGATTTGAAAATTCTGGAGGTCTCTTCCAACTCTATGGGCTTTTCTTCAGATTTTGCTCATCTTTATGGCCTCTTTTGTCCACGTGCCCCTGCTAGCTACCACTGGTACATTCCAGCTGCATGAGTTAGAGCATATTCCAAATTAGGAGGCCAAAGTCAATCCCCTGGTCCACTATAGATCCAGAATACCTGTAAACTTTGATAACAGGTTTGACCAGCATAGAAGGGCCATGGGCAACCAATTTCAACAGTCTTCTATGTTGTGTGGCTGAAATGCATCTCCCAGGAGTTTTGAGGCCAGGAACTTTAATTCTTGACCATTAGGGCCACTTCCAATGATCATGTGAACTTTGAGGTGAGCACAGGGTTGGCTCCAGGAAAAAATCAGAACCAACTCCTGTCTAATCCAGATTCACAGTTCCAGATCTATATAGAAAAGACCTATAGTTCTATGATTCTACTTGGAACTGGTACATCGAAGCTTATGGGCTAATAGGAATAAAGTTTTGACTGATGTTGTGTTTCCAGGGCTGTTCGTCATTTAATTTACAATAGTGTTGCCTAATGAAATGACACCAGGAATGTTGTGGGAATGAGAATAACGATAATTAGAAAAACTCAAATCTGGTTTCAGTGATGGGCTCTCCTGAAGCCCTTGGAATCTAGCATCTTCTTATGATAACAGCCCTGCTTGTAAAATGTCTTTAGGTAGCCTTGCCATATTAGATCTTCTCAAAGGATAGAGGAACTCAATAAGCATTCAATTGTGATAATATTGTATTTAAATTTGTAACACATTAAAATACAATTTAGAGCAATATTCCCACTTTGTAGAGAGATATGATTAGCAAATCTAGGATAGTATGGTCAGATATACGATATCTTACAAAGCACTGAAGTGCTGTCCCTCTGAACCTTTCAATTCTCAAATATCCATCTACTCCTCCTCCCCTTAAAGAATTTAAAAGACAAGTTTGTTTCTGATGAATCCCTATAGCTAGTTGAATTTTCAAATCTGAGATTGTGTTACTGAAATCCCTGTTGATTCATTCTTGATACAATAGCATCTAACCGTTTATGCTGATGTCCAAAGATAGCAAAATTGATTTTTTCTTTCTTTCTGAAATAGATTTGATTACCACCAAGCATCCAATGCTTTGCTCAGGTCTTTTCATTTTACCATAGAACCTCATCGCGGCTGCTGTTTTATCTAATTGCATTTTCTGCTGAGAGAAGCAAGGGGATAAATTTTTAAGAGGATGCAGGTGAGCTCCCGAGAGGCTCTTTGCAGCTCATTAAAACCTGGTAACTCACAATTATTGTGATTTCAAATAGATTGCTCCCTCCACTTCTACAGATCCATGGCACTTTGAAAACTAAAACAAAGTTATAAGTGCCAAGTGCCAGAATATATTCCTGAAGCAGACTTAGGTTCTATTCAAATATTGCCTCTTATGGGGTTAATCTTTGAGCCAGCACATAAATGAGGGGAAAGTACAAACTGACCGAGCTCTGGGTTGGAGCCTCTGAAATTTGCAGATCATCTGTGAAAGGTGGAACTTGGCTGCCCGTGGGCAGCACATGGCCACCATGTGGCTTTCACCCGACCTTCCTTCCCTTCCCTTCCCCTGCTGCAACTTAGGCTGAGCAGCTTCCTTCAGTATGGTGAAAGGTGGTGGCAGCAGCAAAAAAGGGCACCTTTCTATCCCTCCTGTCTTTCTCTGCCGTCATGTCCACGTGTTCCCGAAGGTGGCCGCTCAACCTAAGTTGCAAGGGGCAAAAGGAAGGGAAGCTTAGGCTGAGCAGCCACCTTTGGGAACATGCGCCGCCACCACTGCCAGCATTAAGGGGAAGCCGGCCGTATGGCCGGCCTCACCATTAAGTCTGTCTCCCTTTGCTTACCAGTTCATACCAGCAAAGTTTAAAAAGAATAGATTTAGAAACCTCACTCTATATGAAGAAACAATGACATACATAATAAAAAAATTATTAAAATATGATAACAGCTACACAGTTGGTAACTGCTCAACAACAGAAGGATGCACAAAAATTATTAATGAACATTTGGTATACTAAAGTATGGGAATTGCTACTAGATGATATAATAATTGAAAGAAAGAATAAACTAAGAGACTCCTGGACTCTGCACTAACACTTGAAGCTTAGGTGGAAGCGGTGGCCAGGAGCGCCTACACCCATCTACAGCTGGTACATGAATTCAAGCCTTGTCTGGATAGAGATGACCTGGCCACAGTTATCCACACTCTGCTAACCTCTAGATTGGACTATTGCAATGCACTCTACATGGGGCTGCCCTTGAAGATGGTCTGGAAGTTGCAGCAAGTGCAAAATGCAGCCGTCAGAGTGCTGACCGGAACACCTAGCCGGACACATATCACACCGGTTCTAAAAGAATTGCATTGGCTGCCAATTCACTACCGGGCCCAATTCAAGGCGTTAACTCTGACTTATAAGGCCCTAAATGACTTGGGCCCCAAATATCTAAAGGAACGCCTTCTTCCATACCAACCTGCCCGTGCCTTGAGATCCAAGGAAGAGGCCCTCCTCGTTTTCCCACCACCTTCAGAAGTGAGGCTGGTGGGCACCTGGGAGACAGCCTTTTTGTGGAATTGTGGAATGGTCTCCCCCTCAAGGTGCGCCATGCCCCTTCCTTGTTATCATTTAGGAAGGCTGTAAAGACATACGTTTTTGCCTTGGCCTTTGGCTAAGGTGATTCATTCTCCCCTCAGTTATAGTTATTATTAATGCACTGTTGAGTGCATGGCTTAAATCTGTTGAATTTTTAAGGAGTTTTTAACTGTGTATCTTATTTGAATTTGTATCTTTTTTTAATATGTTGTTTGATCTGTTGTTACCTGCCCAGAGACCTTCGGGTATGGGGTGGGATAGAAATGTAAATAAATAAATAAATAAGTTGTCTTAAAATATGGAAACCATTCCTGGATGGAATCTTGGACACTAAACAAAAATATTTTCCAGGAAACACAACATTAACAATGATATAATGTATTCTGATGGAATAAGAGGTAATGAAAACTTATGTGTGTTTTGTAATCCCTCTTTAAGTATTTGAGTTAATAATTTTTAAAAAATTAAAAGTACCTAACTGTGCATAAAAAGTCCATAGGAAAAGATATATGCTTTAACTGCAAAATTTTAACCATTTGTGTAAAAACTTACCAGTTCATACCAGCAAAGTTTAAAAAGAATAGATATAGAAACCTCCCTCTATCCCTAACCTAAATGACAAATTCTAAAAAAAATTGCAAGTCAGTTTATCAAACAGAGGTGCATGTCATGCTTTGTGGGAATTACTGAGCAGGGGTTTTTTTAGAACAAAACTAAATATTGTTTGATTTGAATGCTAATTATCAGGTTTTTGTACAGGAACAGGAAGGTCCATCTCTGGGCTGCTCTGAGACAAAGGTGGCACTGAAATGTGCATATGCCCCATTCCAGAGAGCATGCTGGACCATCCTGATTACTTCAGTGCGAACAGGCCCTGTGTTTTGATTTGGTGTCATGAATGACGTCACTGAGAGTATAGCAGAGGAACTTCGCCCAGCAAGATCTTTCACTTGAAATTCCAGTACTTCTCAAACCTTTCCCTTGCCTACCCTCTCCCAAGCCTCTTATTATTGCTATCTCAATACACTAGAGAGATAGATCAATATAGCTTGGGTCTGTGGTTAAAGTGCCAGACCCTTATCTGGTACTCTCCTGGTTTGATTCTGCACTCCTACATGAAGCCAGATGGGTGACCTTGGGCTAGTCACAGCTCTCTTCTGAGCAATCACAGCCCCACTTACTTCACAGGGCATCTGTTGGAAGAACAGAGGTTTGTCAACAGTTTTAAGTCCCATTAAGGGTGAGAGAAATGGGGTGTAAAAGCCAACCTTGCTCATATGGCTAAAAATATAAAAACCCAGTTACTGACTCAAGTGTCAACCTGTGAAGTTCCATGATGGATATATAGAAAAATTCTGCCCATACCCATGAGCCCACACTGCAGAGATCTCTCCTGGCCCAGGACAAGCAAAATAATGACAGGAAGAGTGAAGCAGACCAATAGCTATATGCCTGTCCCAGACTAAAGCCAGAGAACAAAAATTCCACAGCCTTAAAGTTGTAGGTAAGGAATATGTCCCTGTTGCCCTCCAAATAGTTCAAGAAGTAGGTCATCTACCAAAATGTCACTTAGCTTTAGAACAAATACTGGACTTCTCTTTGCACTACCAGTTATCTACACAGCAGTGTCAGGAACAGGGACTAAGTCTGGACCATGGAGGAGACCACTTTAAAATTGGTTTCTGTGCCCAGAAGAGTACCAGGCACAAGGTATATGCAGCCAGTTCATTCTCCAGGAGGCTGTGCATCTCAGGGAGCATGCTGGAATGTGGACACCATGGACTCCTAAAATACACCTTGGCATGGTCCAGATGGGTCATGTGGCTGTTACTAGTGAGAACCACAGTAGTGTAGTGCCTGGAGTGTTGGGCTAGTACCTGGAACTGATTAGATTCAAATCCCTACTCAACCTAGCTAAATTCATGAGATTGTTGTAAGAATAAAACCAAAGGGAGTAGAATATTGTGTGCTGCCTTAAACTCTTTAGAAGAAAGATGATCTGAAAATGTCATAAAGAATGAATCGATGTCAAATTGGGATTTTGCAAGGATGTCTATGTCCTTGTTAAGTACTCTTGCAACTAACTACACTGTCCATGCCAAAGGTGGAATGAGGACAGCAGGGTGGGGAAGATTACATTCTCAGCCGTTTCAACAGTACTGCCAGCATCCCTTATATTCCTTTCATTTGCAAGGAATGCGATTTTATATCCATTATGACTGCTCCATGGAAAGCTTTAGATAGGTTCACTAGCAATAAGCTGTAATCATAATCATTGCACTGCATGAAAACTTGGAGGGTGGTTGGAAGTGGAGAGAATAAATCTCCAAGTACACTACAGCATTTCCTCTGTATTATCTATCCCCAGCAACTCGTCCATAAGCTGCTGGGCATCATCATTTCTAACACTAAGGTGCAATGAGGAGGCTGGCTTTGGAAATTTTACCCAGTTCTGAAAGCAAGTCATCTCCAGTTAAGAAGCTTAGGCATGTTTGATCTATTTACTCAGTATGTTAATCACCACTGAATCCATGGAAATCCTTGATTTTGTTTTTAAGTAACCCTGTTCATTAATTAATCTTAGCTTTAGGCTCTATGTAAATGTGGAGAAGATTATTCTAGCCAGCCAGGATATGGATTTTTAAAGATTCGGTTGTGTACTTAGTTCATTCCATCTCTTAAAACTTCTAGATTCCTAACCAAGCACAGAGAGAGAAGTGGAGAGAGACTAGAAAAAGCTTGTAGAAAATGAAACCTTTGGGTTTCATGGCACTTTCTACACTGGGTTTTATTTTGGATTATATTCTGGAATAGGACCTGCTATCCACATGCTAGTGTAGATTATGGTAGGCCCCACCCGAAGCCTAGAATGTGTGGCGCCACCTTCCCAGTCAGGGTGGGTATTTAACTTTCTGGACCCTCTAGTCCTTCTGTTATATTTTACTTGCTTTAGGCACCATTAAAGAAGCCTCTCCCTTCCTAGCCTTGCACTGCGAAGAACACCACTATTAATAAGCTGTGAAGCAGTTCCTGTAGCAGCCGGCCGTGGCATTGCTCTCTCTCTTCACTCTCTCTCCCTTAAAGCTACAGAATCCCCTTTTTTTTGCTAATGTTCTGTATATAGCTTTAGGAAATAAATACCATAGAACAAGTCATTTCAAAACAAGGAAACTGTTCTTTATTGTTTACACCTCAGTTATAAATA
>MTQE01003428.1:11799212-11821255 GCA_014337955.1 Aspidoscelis marmoratus | reverse complement strand
TTGGGTGAAGAACAGGTTAAAACAGCACAAAATGCACCCAGCCACAGACATGGCTGTAAAACTCATATGGACTAATCCAGATCAGTGCCATTGGTGCAGACAGTGCTGATCCAGTCTATGCCTTGTGATCGGGATCACTCAGCCAGACTATTCTACACCCACTGATTCAATCAAGCACAGGGAAGCACAGAAAGGGCCTCAAAAGAAGCCAATTACATGTTAAGCAAATAGAGAGAAGAACAACTTGGGAGTAATATCTGTCTGTAACATTACCAGTTCCAACCCTGGAATTCCCAGCTGTGGACACTGTACAGGCCAGGGTCTGTGTGAATATTGTCAAGGAAGGGCATTCCAAAAGGTGATTCAATTATTGAGTTCATCTGATCTCACAATGTGCTTTCCCACTACCATAATGTAATGTAGCTCACAAGCCCTTTCTGCATTACTGTAGGCCTTATTCCAGATTATACCCTGGAATTAAGGCCTGCCATAGTCTGCAGTAGTATGCAGATGGCAGACCACTATTCTGGAATATAATCCACAATAAAACCAGTGCAGACTTGTAAAACATCACAAGAAAGGTACCATTAGAGGCAAGTGAATATAATTCAGATCCAGTTTTTATGTGCCTGGTACCTACATTCTCAGAATTCCACACATGCCAACAAGCTTCAGTGGCTCAACACTTCTTGACTATTCTCTCAACTTTCACAATAATAATATAGTAATATCAGGCTAATTTCCAGTAGTAGCAGAATTATTGTATTTTGGCCATCATACCAGCACCACTGACAATAAGGACAGTCTAATAACAGAGTTCAGATAAAGGGTTCAAAACATGTGATTATCCCATGGCCAAGATGGGATTGCCACACATATCTGTGGCAATTCCAGGATAGTCCTGGGATGCAAGAGTGAAATCGCATGGTATCACTGTACTGGAAAAAAAAAAAGCAACTTTCCATCTGATTTTCCCAGAACAGAAGTTGCTTACTTTTCCTGGACACTTATTTTCAGCAGGGGACTGTAGATGCAAAATGGTCATCACACGTGCACAGGAGTGAGCGATCATGCACCTCCAGGTATTTTGCACCATTGAAATACCTGGAAGTAGCCACCGTGCCATTGCAGCAGCAAGTGTGCAGACAGGAAGTACCCCGCTTGCCCCAGAGTTTTGCTCTGCTATCTGGAAGGGATGGTGAAAGCCAATTGAATGATCCAAACAAGATCCCACGTTTTCCTCTCACTGTCTGGAGGCAGTCTTCGTTTACATTGACTATTAAAAAAAAAACACAACACGCTGACATAGGAAAAAAGCATACCATGAAATTTAGCCAGTACTGTATTAGTCTTCCATTGGCTAAAATAAGGGAACAATGGGAGTTCCCTTCACATAGACTAATTGGTTAGTGTATCATCTATAGCAGTGGTTCTCAACCTGGGGGTCGAGACCCCTTTGTGGGTCGAACTACCCTTTCAGAGGGGTCACGACGAGTCTCCCACCGCCCTTCCCTCCCACCTCCCAGGTGCCCCACCCCCGTGGTTGGGGGTCTCCACAACATGAGGAACTCCATTAAGGGGTCAGGGCATTGGGAAGGTTGAGAACCACTGATCTATAGAGTTCAATAAGCTTTTCCCAAGTCCCTTGTACTTCCAGCCTTTGCACAGCCTTGTATCCTGTAAAAACAGCTGGTAGCCTTCTTTGAACTAATTAGATCAACTGTAGCACTTACGTGTTTAATGTTCTCATTCAAGTGATCCATCATACTTGAATCGGCAGGATGGCTGAATTTCTTCTGGAGACTAAAAGTGAATTGCAGCAGAGGCAATGTGACCTTTAAAAGGAAGAATGATTTTCTTTGCAACAAAACCAAGAGTCGGTCCAAAAGGAGACCCTTATGGAGCTGGAATGGACCCAACATATCAGTAAATCAGTGCAGGGGTAGGAGGACAGCAGGAAAATATAAGAGTTCCAAGTCAGTGCTCTGTGTTGCACAGTTTGTCAAACTTCACTGGCAGAGACAAAGCCCTTCGCCAGCAAGTTGGCAAGGGTCCAGAAGTTGCACTGGACGTCAAGCCACAAGGTATGGTGCTACCAAGGAGGTAGCAGCAATGCAAACACACATGGAGACCCTTTTTGAATTTACTGTTGATCTGGATTAAGGAGCCTCTTAAGCCATATCGCAGGCCTCCTTATCTGCATGTTAAAGCTGACTGCACTGATTGGAGGTCAGATCCAAATTAAGGAAGTTCATAATCCAGATGTCTTGTGAACCCATTTTATCCGGTCCACAAGAGAACAAAAGGCCTTGCTCTGGAACATGGGAGACATGCAGATGGAATGCCCACACATTCCAGAACTACCGTGGAGTGCTTTTCAGCTTCACAGCCACAGGGGGATGTGGGCCAGATCAGTGCTATTAGTGCAATCTGGATCAGAGGACCCAGTTATTTCAGACCCACGGATCCAGATTTAGGGCAGGTAAGTGCAGAAAGGACCAAATATTCCATCTCCTCTAAAGAGACAATCAAAGTTCTGTACTTGTATATTTCCCCTTTTGGAGGAAAGGGGGGTTGGTCAGTGCATCTGACGCCTGCCCGTTTGCCCACCTTGTGCCCTTATAGAATAAGAGAGTCAGCAAAAGCTTCTTGACTAGATGCTGCTCAAAACTGCCGCTAAAGAACTATCCAGGAAACAGCAGAAAAATCAGGACACCTGTTCTATCAAAATTCCCAGCTTTTAAGCAGCACTTCTCATTGATTTGCTTCAGTTTAGATCCATTTCATACTATCTCAGTGATGGGTCTATTTTTAAAGATTTCTGAATTGGGTAGGCGTGTATGCAATGCATCATTTTAACATGAATTAGTACAGACATGTTTATCACTTTGTGCATATGCACAAGGATGCAGCCAAGCTATTTGGGACTTAATGGCCTTACAGGGCAGTGCTAGGGGCAATGTGCAGTTTCTCAAGTGTGAAGCACACAATGAACATGTTTTCTGTCCACCATTTCTGATCACAGCTGCACCCGGACTCGTTTAAACTACACAGTGGAATGCGCATTCGCAATCGAGGTGTCACACATGGCAAGCGATGGATCATTGTGGCGTCTCATTATCCAATCGGGACTTCACACTTACCTTAATACTGATTTAACGACACTTGCTGCACAGTATAAACGAAATCTGAAGTTTCCCTCCAGTCCAGGCAGAACGGTGCAAACAGAACAATCAGGGTAAGAAGAACAGCTCAAGTGCGATTGGCTGCCTCAGCCCACATGACAGTGCGCGCCATCTCAGCTCTCACAGATTCCAATGAGGAAACTACAGAGCTGCTATTCGAGTCAGGAAGGCTGGTCGTCGCTGCACAGTAGGTAAACTGTGCTTTTATCTTTAACTGTGGATTTATTCCGCTAGTCTGGAGGCAGCCCGTATAAAAGCTACTGTATATTGTAAGAACTCTAAGAGGGCAATTTGTAAACATTTTTTGAGACAGCTTGCACAAATATGCCAGAACTTATGAGTCAAGGTACATAGGATTACTCTAATAGCCCAACACATTACATGTCATTCATAAAAACTGCACTGGCTAGCAATCTACTAACAAGCCTAATTCAAGGTTCTAATACTGACTTACAAAACCCTAAGTGATTTGGGCCCAAACAGCTAAAGGAATGTCTGCAAATTCGACCTTCCCCTCCTTTCACTGGGAGACAAAGTGTTAGAATGTCCAAAGCATTTGCAACTTAGCCAGCACTTAACTAAGTGCTGGCTAAGTGTGAGTGCCCATCATTATAGGGGCTATCATGGAGCCCCAGTAATGGTTCCAGTGTGTCTTCCCAGTGCCATTGCCATTGACCTGGCAGCACAGCACATAATTGCACCTGTGTCACCAGTCACATACTCCTCTTACATGTCTTCCACCAGGAAGAAGTGCAGAAGGAGCCTATAAAGCAATGGAAAGGGGTCATTTAAGGTGAACGCGACAGTTCACCTGTCAAAGCTCTTATTGCAACTAAAAAACCTAGCTAAATCACTACAGGGAAGTCCTAAATCACTCAGTCTCTAACCACATGGATTATTTCTCATTTGTACGGGTATGTACAGGATGAAAATGGGATGCATAAGGGATAAAAACAGGATGCATACAAATGCGTACAGAAACGAATAAAATGCATATGGATACATATGTAATGTGTACGTATCCATACACATACGAATGTCCAAATTATTCATACAAATTATTCAAAGCATTCAAATTAATTTGAATCTTTAAAAATGAATGTATATACATTCAATTCGAATTTGAATGTCCAAATTTGAACAAATTCAATCAAATTTTGAATGTTCCATGTATTCTTGCACATCCCTACCCAATACACTTCCAAAGCTCCAATACTGCAGAGAAGCGTTGCAGCTGCAACAGAATAACCAACAACCTTCAGCTAAGCCTCAACACTTACTGTAACAAAGTTTGTAATGTAGGCTGCGCTCAGACAAGATTAAAGCCAGGGCTTCTTTTCCAGCGTTGTAGCAGCTGATTTGTGGCAAGGGTGGATGGACAAAAAGGTCATAGTTTCCCCCTAAAACTCAAGTCATTTTTATCCTAAACTAAACAGAGGATCTGTGACATCCTACTGACATCACATTTATCCCTCTCAGAGATGGGTCAGCCTCTGGGACCTGAATGGTTCCCTATGTTAATTCCCTGGAACCCCAAGTGGCTGTAAATGCAAATGTACTGCTTGGGCAAACATGTGATATGTTAATTTATCACTTGGGGCATTTGGTCAAATCCAATTAACAGCAATCAGAGTTTTATTAACACTCTGATTGGATCTTTAATTACAACTTAATCCTATCAGACAAAAGCAAGCATCAATGTCTACAATTTAACAAAACCAGAGGAAGTTAGTTAATTTTTGTAATGACGTTGCATCTGTGACAAATAAACATCAAATATTAATTCCACGTCTTGGCATCCTGTTTTCCAGAATTTCTGATTGTTTCAAATGAAGAAATATTTATTTTTAATTAAAGTTGGTACTGTAACTTCCTTAATAATGGTCAACCCAATTCTTTTACTAAACTATTAAGATATTGTCCTAATCCCCAAATGTTTGTTTTTCTCAAATTCTTTAGAAAACCAATTTTACCATTTCACAGAAAATCCTCTCAGATTCAGATGACTTCAGCAACATTTCCTTGCATTTGTCTTCCAGGAAATAAGTCACAAGTCATCCTTACTTGGAATTTTTTTCCCCTTCAGCTTAATATGGTGCCTTTTTAAAGCAACATGAGAGTTTTACTGTTTATATTTTCAGGATGGAAGGAGTTTTGCTCATAGAAAGCATTTTCCAGGATCCTTGGTCTGCCCTACATTCCAACTCCTTACCAGCCAATTATGATCAAAATTATGAACCAATAAACCTCATATATTAAATTCATGTTTTAATATCCAGAAGACTTCTAAACAGCAGCTGCAATCAACTACCCTCAGTGGATAAGTCACACAAGAAGCATGGCATCCCCATGCAAGTGCCATCAGAACACATGGGACCAGGAGTGGGTCCGTGATCACTCCCAGCCCATCCCCATGCCATTCCCGGCAACATGGGCTAGGTGCGGGTTGAGCACGGATGGAAGCGTCCCCATGCAAACTGTGCCAAACCCTGGCATGGGGGAGCAGTGCCACCTCCTCTCTGCCCCCTCTCTCCTCATTGGAAACAGGATTGATGTCAGTCCACTCCTGTGCTGCATTCCCCCTCCCTTAGCAGCACTGAAAGCCAGAACTGGGCTGGGAGGCACTGAAAAAAAGTTAAAATAAAGCTTACTCCATAATAATAAATTTATCAATAATTTTAAAAGACCAAAAGCCTCTATGAGGTTTAGCAGCAGTTAGGTGCCTAAGCAGTTTTGCGCACCTCTGCTCCACCAGGAAATGCAAGAATGCCTGCCAAGGTGAAAATGGAAATATCAAGCCTTTATTTCACGATCACCTTGGCATCAGGAAACGGGGGTGGAAATATTTCCGTGGAAAATGCACAAAAATTAAGCCAGTATCCTGCCTGCCTTGGCGATCAGGATTTTAAAATGTCAGCGGCTGCGATCTCCAATGCACAGGGCAGGAACAGCAAGCACACCCAACCTCCTAATGACATGAGCACCAATCTCCACCCCAGAGAGCCTTCAATTGTCCCCATGTGCAGGATCGGTTCACTTACCAATGCATGCTGGACCCCCAAACCATGCTGAGATTTGTTTCTTCTAGTACCAAATTTGGCCCTGGTCTTGCATGGTTGGGGGCATTTGGTCCACATTCCACGGATCAAATCCCAAACACATGGGGGACACCCCTTGCTGATCCTGCATTCGGTACCATACCAAACGTGCATGGGAAACGGCCTTAGATTCTACCTTGGATGTCAAGTGGTGGTACTTATCAATCTACTAACTCAAAGCACAGCTGTGGGTACGTGTGATTCTGTGGGAACCTCCAGACCAGTAGGCAAGCGGCAAAGGAGCTTGGCTGCTTCCATCACCCAAACAGAGTGCAGCATTCTACACACACACACACATTAAAAATATGCTGATTTGACAGCATCCTTTTACTGTGCGCTTACTGTAGAATGTTTTGCTGTTACTGCAAGTGATGGAGTATCCTGCCTGGCTGGAGGGAAGCTGCTACAAAGGGGTAGCACAGCTTCCGATCCTCCCATCTGGTGGACCAGAAGCCACTGCAGCCTCCCTTCAAAACTTCAGATCCTCCAGTCTGGTGGACTGGAAGCCATTGTGGTGTCCCCTCACAGCCAGAGGGGTATCTGGAGGCACCCTATCAGGGCTTCCCAGTTATAAACTAGGTACCTGACTTGTTAGTGAATTCAGTAGGTTACTTTTCTTGTCAATACAGTCACAGTCACTGTTTTTGCTAATTCATTTTATCTGTTTGTATGCTGATTTTATTGTGACTCACCCTGAAACCTTCAGGAATAGGACAGGATACATACATACATACATACATACATACATACATACATACATACATACATACATACATACATACATACATACATACATACATACCAGGCCCATGATTTTGTAAAAATGAATAATAGGCAGCCATTGTTCACCTTATCACTTCACTTATCTATATATTTAAGAGTAACTTAAAATAAAAATGGCAGCTTCATATATTTAAAGAATGAAAATTTCAGAAGTTTGTTGCAGAAGAGTAAAAAAGGTTTAGTTCTAAAACCTAAAACTGGTGTAGATTGAATTAAATAATTTATTCAAATTTCTAGAGCATCTATAGGCTAGTATGGGCAGAATCTATCGCAAGACAGGCCCAAGCTGCATCCAATTGATATAAAATGTGTACTGCTGGAGCATCCCCAAGGCCCATCAGAAAATGTTCCTGCTCAGATTAGGTCTACATTCTATCCCCATGCGGGGAGGGGGTGAAATTCACTCTCAGAGGCACCCTATACATAGGATACAAAACATAGTAGTGAGGAAGTGATGGTGGCAGAGATAGTGAATTACAGAAATGATCTCCATGTGGACAGTTTAGCATCAGACCAAAAATGACCAACTTTTGGGCCTATTTGTAGTCCAGTGCTAGCTATGCCATGCAGAAACCATATAGCTGGAATTTGTGTTCTGCATCTTCAATGCTTCAGAGGCCAAGAAGTGCCCACTATGTAAATGGCAGCCTTGGGCCCCTGTGGAAACCTTATTTAACAGCTGCCTAGATACAACAGTTTACTTGTTCCCAAATAAGACATATTATATTGTATCCACTTCCCAAATCTATCCAAAAAGTAAAATTATCCAGTACATATTGGTTTAAAGGTAATAGTACACTAAAAATTAATTTTATATATAAATTGCTACAGTTGCAATAAGCAGTTCTAAGCAATCTGTTAAGCAGTTATAAAAGTACAAAATAAACTGCATTAACTTTAGATCTATTGAGATCATCAACAAACTTTTCTAAAAAACATAAAATGATCCAACTTGTTTGCTTGGAAAATGTTTTTAATGATTGTTTTGCTTCTTCATCTACCTTATGGCCCATTTAAATAATTGCAAGTAACAAAATGCCATTTTACAGGGCAAGCTGGACTGAAACAGGGCTCGGATGTGGGTAACATCTGTTAGGGTTTATTCCTCATAGGTGCTGACAAGCCAAAAATAACAACCACAATAATGTGTGCTAAAGCCTGCATTTTGAACAGCTGTGGCATTTTATATACTTAGATCACAAAAGTCCAGTAAAAAAAAATTAATTGCTGTGATTCTATCAGGAGATGGAAGACAGAATATTATAATCATTTTTTTTTGTTTTCTTTTGTTTTTCTGGTAGATTTCACCCCATTTAGATTTATATGTAAATGGTAAATGACCAACTTTCTTTGGCCCTTTCTGCACTGGGCTTTATTCCGGATTATATCTCTAAATTAGGGATTTGCACAATTTTTCCCCATTTGCTATCCATCAAAGCAAATGGGATGGAACATCTCATTCATGCAAATAGAAGCAGTTAAAATGGGCTAAACTTTGAAAATGCTTTGAATCCCTTCCGCCATCAGTCACACCTCCGAATCCACTCCAGATCCACTTCGAATCTGCTCTGAATCCACTCTGAAGTTTCAAACGAAGGTACAAAAGCTTTCAGTTTGCATGCAAATGTCAGTCTCCAAATTTAACTAATATTTGACCCAAATGCAAAGTTTCAAAGAAGGCACAAAGATTTTTCACTCATCCCTATTCTGAATAGGTACCTGATATCTACATGCTCGTGCAGACTACAAGTCTATTTTCCATTTTACCAGGTACTTCTGGTGCAATTTGTGCCTAACATTCACGTATTTTTGGTGATTCACATCTACCCTAAAAATGCTTCAGGCAACTTGTTATATTGTTAAATTTCCTCTAAGGGACAGGATTTGTGCAAAGGAAAGGTTTCAACAGCATTTTCATGTAAGTGAGGTCAGAACGTCAAAAAATACCTATGTTTACCAGGAATGAATAAGAGCCTCCTTAGCTATTAGTATTTATATTTTTGCTCACACAGCATATCTGACTAAACTGGTAGAGCTGAAATATGCTGATGCTAAAATCCTAAGGCAATTCAGGTTTGATGTCAAGAGAAATTTCCCGACTGTAAAAACTAAACTCACACAATGCATTCATCCCTTGCATAACATTTTGGTTTGGTTCTCACTGAACATACCATGTACAGCAAAAAAACCTTGGCCCTTTCTGCACTTACCGATCAATAATCCAGGATCAGTGGGTCCATCAATAGCCTGGTCTACTGATTTGGATTGTGGGGAGGTGCCAGTGATCCAGAGTAGTTTAGTCTGCTACTGTAAAGCTTGTATAAGCTTCGCAGCTGCACCCCTGTGCCTCTGACAGCTAGGAATGAAAGTTCCTACACTTGAGGCCTGGCAAGGTGCTTTTTGGCAGCATGCCATGGTTTGCCACTGAGAAGCACCCCATAATAATCCTGACCAAGGGAGGAAGTCTTCTGCACACCTATCATATTCTGGATCAGGGCCCTCGGTTCCTGTGGTAGTACCAGTTAAATGGTCCTACCAGAGATCTGGATTAAAGATCTCCTTAATCAATATTAGGGTCCATCTATTGCAGACAGAGCTAGGCCAGCAGAGAGAGGACCCTCTGTGATCCACATTAACATGCAGATGTGGAGAATATGTACTACATGGACTCTTAATACAGATTAGCGATTCATGCAGAAAGGGCCATATTAAGAAAACAATGTCCACCTATGGAAACATGGGAGTAAGGGAAACTGTAGATGCCCAGTCTACTAATGTAAGTCAATGGCACAGAAGAACAGAGGATCAGGCTATGAATAAGTGTGCAATTAAACACAGTCAATGGGACTAGGGGTGTGCACGAATATTCAAAAATCCGATTCAAATCTGACAAATATTGACATTTGCATTTGAATCAAATTTTAAAAAATCCAGATTTTTTAATCCGGGTTGAATTTGGATTTTCAAAAATCTGATATGGATTTTTGAATAATTCAACTGAATTCATCATCGTATGTCGCATCTGAATATCAGGTCTATTTGCTCTTATAGTACGAGATGCAAGTGGGATGCAAAAGAAACACAAATCCAATAAAAATGGGATGCAAACGGATTCAAAAATTGGATACGAATGTTCTCAACATTCATATCATTCAATTCAAATTGAATTTTCAAAAATATGGATCCGGATAATTCGGATTTGAATAGGATTTTCAAAAATCTGGATTTTTGAATTTTGATTCAAATTGAATTTTCTATTTGAATTGAATTCAAATGCAAAAATTCAGTCATGAACATCCCTAAAAGGAACACTTTCTGGACAGATTTGAGGTGGAGACACCAGACATTCTACCTATGCATGCACCTGTGCATGCTATAGCTCAGGTGCACAGCTTAGAATAGGGTTGTGCACAAATGTTTTTCTATTCAATTCCTACTGAATCAAATGCAAGAAAAATTGTATTTGTTTGAATAAATCCCCTTGGAATGTGGTAGGATTCGTATTTGATACGAATGTTCAATCCCATATGAATCCCATATTAATGCATACAAAAAGAATATGAATCCTATATGAAACTTCATAATAAGCTTCATATGAATGTATCAAAATATTTTATTCTAATTCGAATGTCCAAATTTGGCCAAATTTGTACGGATTTCGAATATTACCAATATTTGTGCACATCCCTAGCATAAGAGGGAACCTTACTGAGGCCTCATATATTTTCTAAATCTAAATGAGTGCTTATCTGGGAGAAACTACGTCAAACACAGTGGATCTTACTTCTGAGTAAATATGCAAAGGATGATGTTGTATGTTTAATGGGTGGAACATAAATTTGTTAGCTTAAATTGGAACAGAAATCAATTTCTTTCCTCTCAATCCTTCTCCTTTAAATATTCAAGATCAAATGTTTCCAAATATTTGATGTTAATATTTGACCTATAATTATACCTGAGATTTTATTTCGGTGTTTGATATTTGACAGCATTTTGTACTCTGATTATCATTTCCAGGGTTTAATAGGTTATTGCTTATGGGGTTTATAACTGACCTTAAATGATTGCTTTTTCTATGCTGCATTGAATTTCTAATATTTAGCCTTCAGTGTTTGATGTGGGATTTGAGGGCCCGTTTGTATTTGCTCTTATCAGGGCAACATTAATTCTTTTTTGAAATTCATTATTTCAAAGCAATCAAATTATTATATTAATAATTTTATAATGCCTCATTGGAAATGCTGGGAATGAATGCTATCTTGGACCATAAAACTTTGAGACAGGGGGCTTTTTTGCACTTCTTTGGGATAAGATCGAGGATGAAGGGAATGCTGGTCCTACCCCTAACCCACCTTGATCTTGCCATGCAGCAGGGTCAGCCTCAGTTCTGACATTTGGCAATGTCCGCCTCACCGCAGAAATAGCCATGTGCGGATGGATGTTGCTATAGCCTTTGTGTGATGTAGCATGTGACTGCCCAGCCACAGCTGCCCCACCCCCATGCAGCCTTCACACATATTGAAAGTGGAGACAGCCATGCACTCTTGGAGATGCTCTGAGACTGAGCGTCCCTGGGTGCAAAAAAACGCCCAGGGATATTAGAGTGTTTCCTATCTGAGATATAAATACATTCTGCAATGCATATACCCAGAAACTCTTTTTGCAATATCTTTATTCATTCAAAAACAGAGCTAAAAGTTGTAAAACAAGTCTGAAAGCTGAACTCTCAGAATAGCAGCTCAAACTTAAATTTTGAGACTGAGTACATACCCTAATGTTAGTAATCATTTTCTTTATATCTGCACAAAACTGTTTAAACAAGTCAAAGCCCAAAAACACTACCGTTCAATAGCTCCATCATCCAAAGTCAAGATCCAAAGTATGACTTTTAGCACTTTATAGATTTGTTTTTTATTTCCCCCCCTAAAGTACTTTCATAAGAAACCATGTGTATTAATAACCAAATATCTCTATCTTGTAAAGTTATTCTATATTGTTTAAGGTAAGGTTTTATTTTCCAGCATTTCCCATCATTCCTTGTCCTTGGCTAGACTGCGTAGGGATCGTGATGATAATTTGAAAGGAGGTAGTCTGACAATTCAGCATATGCCATTTGTACCTAGTAGAAGGTAATAATTGAATATGATTGCTATTTCTTGTAAAACAGCAACTGTATTCATGCTCACCTTACAGACCTCCAACAGTCGACAAAGGCTGTGACAAGATCAGAATGGTGCTCACCTATAGCACTTGCCCCCCCCTTTCCTTGATTTTTTTTATGCCTGGTTGCATCCATCCATCAGTTACTTATTCTCCTATATTTGGATATTCCAGAATATCCATGCTTTATTTTAGAAAAGCCAAATAGAATAAGTAACCGAAATCTAGATGCAGCCAAAGTTGTCATGTGTAAAATGGTGGTACTCACATGTGTCATGAAAATGTCTAGTTCAGTCTCAGGACAGACTGTCCCTGATTTAAGATTGGTGCAATCCCTTATTTAATTGAAACATTCATTTTGCCTTTCTTGAACCAAAGATATTTATTCAGAATGAATTACTCTTTCACTTTATACAAAGTTTATAGTGTTGTGCACTGAACAATACTAGATGCAAACTAATATACTGTATGTTAAAACTTTAATAATTAATCTAAATATGCCAACAGACAGCAGAATTAATCCAACTGTGAGTACATTTATTTGATCAGCTTCACGTTTGGCAGTACAATCTTATGCAACCATACAGAGATCCCTTAGCTGTGCTACACAGCTCCAACTCTCTTCAGCACTTTAGTGTTCTCATAACTATGCAGATTTAAATATAAATTGCCATACAATTAAAACAAACAGAAGCTCATTTCTGTCAGACCTATTCTTATTGGTTTTGATTCCAAGGGAAAATATCAAGAACACTTTTTTTTTCCTGTTAAGCGTCCTCTGGTTACAGTGAAATATGTTTCTCCCCCTGCCATGGTTTATCTTACACAGCACTACATATACATAGGTCTTCTCCTGCTCCACTAAGTTGTGTTTCCTTATAGATGCCTGCATCCATTTCTTGCCTGGCAAACACTATGGATAAGTAATGTGGTTCTTTCAGTTTCAAGAAGATGTGAATAAAGTGGCCACCACATGACCAAAAATAACAATAAGCATATGACACAAAAGGAATAAAGATGGACCTGAAGGAACTCCTGGATCTTGGAACTCACCAAAAAAAGCCAAGAGAAATGTCTATAATAGCAGGCAGCAGCTTTCAAACTTTGGTAGTATTTCCTTGAATAACCTGGATGTTCAATTCATATTGCCTAACTTATTGGCAACACTGCACTCCTGCCTTAATTGAGAATCAGCACACAAGGTGAAATGAAGGCCATGTTTTGTAAAGGAAACAACTTTATTTTTTTTATGGGAATTGCTGACCCACCCACAGTGGACCTAAATATGCTTTCAGAGACTGTTTCTGCATGTACACTTAAGATCCCATTAAGCACCCTACAAGGACACATATAGCATGCATACACAAGGTACTTTCTGCACATCAGGATGGAATAAGACCCCAGTGTCTAAGGACACTGCTTCTGCATGTCATTGCGGGAGATCCGTTCCTAATTGGGTCCAGAGGCCCTCTAATCCAGATTAGTGCAAGACCTGAAAAACGAGTTCCCCAATCTGTTCTCGTGCACAAAATCTGGATTAACAGAATATGCTTTCGCATATAGACCTGATGAAAATGAATGTAGGCAGGACTGGAAGTCATAGGTCTACCCTCATCGTGCTTACGCAGTCCCACACGTACTTGGTAGTGTCAAAGTTTCACTGCCACACCCACCAACATAGGGAATGATCTGTGACTGACAGCTGTGCAATCCAATCCTGCGGCACCATGGGTAGCACTTCTGTGATGAGGCTGGATCCTTCTAAGAATCAGTGCTACAACATCCACATGGCCACTGTGCATTGCATCCATCACAATCCATTCCAGCAACACACATGCAGATCTTTGGAACATCATTTAGATCCATAACTATTTCATCCAGATTTTGCCAATGTCAGATTTTAGAAATCCAGATTTTCTTAATCCAGATTTTATATGGTAAGTGCGGAAGCACCTAGAGAGTTTGGAGTCTGTGAATCTCTGGTAAATTATTCCATTATTATAACCTTACAACAAACTTATACGAAATATTTTTCCATGTTTGGATACAATTCATAAAGTTCCATTTTAAAATAATCTATTTGGTGCACTGTACAGCATTTATATTCTTTACCCGTCAAATTGGAGGCAAAGTAACTGGATTCTGGGAGAAGTTTCCAGGTTTAACAGATATACAGTTTCTTGACTGGAAGAAGATCTTCCAGTTTTTTCTCAGTAGCACAAAGGAAAAATTCATCTTCCCCATCATTTACTGAGCTCTGGAGGAAATCCTCCTCCAGGATTTCTTTACTCCCTAGTAAACTGTAATTGACTGAAATGAAGAATATGTCAAAACACAATCATAGCTTCTTTCCATAAAGGTTCCCTTTTTCTTACATAAAGATTTGTTCTTCAGTACAAATCATTTGGCTACTTTTGTTTCGTTTTGATTTTTTTTTTGTTTCAAGAAAGAAGCAGTGATAAGAATATTATAATAAAGTAGTTTCTTTGAGATATGGTACTTAACAACAGATTTATACCTTAAATGATATATAAAATATGTTACTTCTGTTTTTTGGTGTGTGTTTTTTAAATTCTAGTGCCATTTTTGGTGAACCCCAAATCCCCAAACTTAGTTTTATGACTGAAAGTGTCAGGGACAATTGCAAGTTTGCCTTGTGTATGATTTTAATTACATGATTAATTATTTGATATACACACAGTGCTCATCCAATTAATCTTTTTTGGCTGGTTGATTGATTACATATATCACTCTTCCTTCAAGGGTCTTTAAAGAGATTTCCCAAGCACAGTTAGGTCTGAGGGTCTATCAACACCTGCTAGGATATTAGTCCAGCATGAGAGCACACTTCTGGACCTCTCTCTTCTTCACTCTGGTATGGACTAGAGAGACTCCATCCCCCTGCTATGCCATACCATCTGCACTGGTAAGATGGTAGCCCAATATAGGTGGCCAAATTGATTGCCTAGACTGGGAATGGAACAGAGAAGCCCATGGAAGGGTTCACACCTCCTTTTTCCATTTTAGCTGGAGGATCTATATTAGTGGCACACAAAATTGCACTGCCAAAATGGGCCCCACCTAGGAATTTGAGGCCAGGAACTCCAAAGCATGCTTGAGTTTTGGGACAGCATGGGACAGGGCAGGGCAGTGCTGGCAGTCCTGGAACAGTCATCCAAAGGGTGGACAGCCTTCTTCTGGGACAGCAGGATTACTGCAGCAGGGAACTGTTCTAGTCTCCATAAATGTGGAAACAATCTGAGAGTTCTTTAGCTGTAAAGATGTAATGGTCTCCTAAGGTTCTGGGTTCATACTATATGCTTTCCACACATCTTTGTGACCTCCCCCAAGGTCTAGTACAGAGGTGTCAAACTCAATTTTGCAGAGGGCCGGATTAAAAAAAAGTACTGTCAGGGCCAGGGTGTGTGGCCAGGGGTGTGGCCAGGGTGTGTGGCCAGGGGGCGTGGCCAGGGCACAGAGGACGGGCTGGGGGTGTGGCCAGGGCGTGGCCAGGGTGTGGCTAGGGCACAGAGGAGGGGCTGGCTGTCTATGGCGGTGCCCGCGCACTCAGGCAGTGGAGGGTCCCGCCGCGCGCTCGCTCACCTCGCCTCGCCTCCTTCGCGCCCAAGGAGGACGGAGGTGGCGGGAGGTGGCGGGAGGCGGCGGGTGGCAGCCACGGGCCGTATTCATACAGCCCGCGGGCCACATCCGGCCCCCGGGCCATATCTTTGACATCCCTGGTCTAGTGGTTAGGGAGCCAGACTTTTATCTAGGAATGCTGGGTTTGATTCTGCACTTCCCCATGAACCCAGCTAGGTGACCTTGGGCTAGTCACAGCTTTCTGAGCTCCCACAGCTTCATCTACCTCATAGGTTGTCAGCCACTTTGAGTCCCTTAAATGGGTGAGCAGGGTATAAAAACCAACTCTTCTTCTCCCTCTAGGCTGCACTGCTCAGTTTTCCAAAATTAATGTGACAATCACAACTTCTGCTCCACCCAATAGCCTCACTCTATACTGGCCAACAATGAACAAGAGGTTGTCTATAAGTATCTGTGTATTATTCAGCATGTTATAAATATTTAAAAGATTGTTGTTGTGTAGTCAAGTGAAACCCTGTCTTTTTAATGCAAAATCTGAGGTTTGATCTGGAGTTTTTCCAAGGAAAAAAAGATCCAAGCACAAGAAAATGGGAAGAGGGTGGCTGCCTCATCTCCTGTAGCAGGGGTCCTATGAGGTGAAGAATGTATCATTGTGGAGCACATAGGGAAGGATATTAAAAATCCCTACCATTCCAACTCCCTCAGAGTTTATAGCTGCATGCAGACGTTACTTACAGGTTTTATTTATGATTCTATTATGACCGACCCTGAGACCTTCAGGTATAGGGCTCAATAAAAATCTGTTTATTTAGATATTCTAGAATAAAGCATGGATATTCTGGAATATCGATGCTTTGTTCCAGAATTTCCAAATATATAGGAATAAGTCACCAGCTTCTGGATGCAGCCTTAGAGAAGAGACACAGATAATTATGATGGATATTTCTTTAGAGCATTATTAAGCTGCAAAGACTAAAACATATTTAAGTAGTAACATTTCTAGGCAATGCTTCTCATTCTTTCTTTCTTCACTCTAATTATGTCTGTTATTTTAAGAACTTTGGCTATATTGCATATTCCATTTTCAGTATTCAGTTATCAACACTTGACAGAATTTAATTTCTATTTAGATGCTAATGCTAGTTTAGAGGCTACCATCAGTTTTACAGTATTCCCATACCTGATATATTCACATAGTCCTTCTAATAACCAAAAATATCCTGAGAAACTAATAGTAACTGATATTCTGTCACTTCATAGATTATATTTAACACAGATTCTGTCAGTAACACCAGCAATAAATCTCTGCACTCATTAAAAACATGCTCCCAACATTTATCTAAAACACAACAGAATCTTTCCTATTTAAATGATAGTAGTTGTCTATAAATAACTTTAAAACTGTTTTTTGTTATCATTAGGCCAAAATGGACTAATTGATTGAGAAAAGAATGAATATCATGTACTAGCTATGAATAAAGATTGCTTGAACTTTCTTGATAATCTAATAATTAGTCCCTCGCCTTTGGCAGAGGAAACAACTTCCCCTTCCCTCTTTCAGGAGTTGTCATTTATTGTTTTGAGTAGGGATGTGCACAAATGATTTGTGCTATTCGGAATTCAGATGAATGTGTCCAAATTCTGAGATTTGTGGACAGATCCAATAGGACCCTATTCATGGGGCCCTATCCATCCACAAATTGGATAATCTAATATCCAAAGAAGCTTTGGTTGAAACTTCTATGGATACTGGATGCTCCGAGGCCTCCCTCCCTTGGCCAGCCTCTCCCCAAACCTCCCCAAACCACGGCCTCCCCAGGAGCCCCTTACCTTCTCTGATGGCGCCCCAGGCCTCTTTCCAGGCTCTCCAGAAGTCCTGTATTTAGCTTCTAGAAAGCCTGTTTGGTGTTCCTGAGGACCCGGGAAGAGGCCTGGGGCACCACTGGAGCACTCCCGCCCACCTCCTTGGTCCCCACTTACCTGTGGGGGCACTCTGGTGGCACCCTGGCCCTCTTCCCGGGCCCTTCAGAATGCCAGAAGAAGGGGCAGTAGTGCCGGTGGCAGCAGCAGCAGCAACAGTGGTAGCAGTGGCAGCAGCAGGAGTGAAAAGGTGGCATCAGTGGCAATGGTGAGGAGAAGGCAGAGGCAGCAGTGGCAAGGTCAAGTAAGTGAGGGAGGGGTGGGAATGGGAGGAGTGTTTATTTGTTTCATGGATACAAAAGTCAAATAGAATGTGGGAAATGGCTCTGTGCGCACCTCTAGTTTTGAGTTGGCTTTACTTCTGTAATCTGCTCTGGATCTTTGGGTAAAGGGTGTGACAAAAGTACAGATAAATAAATCATTAAATGGTATTCTTGTAATCAACCCAAACTAGGTGAATAGAAATAGGACAGGTTGTGAATATAGGCCATGATCAGACATTGTGGGGGTGGGTGGGTGAAGCATCTTTGAGGCACTTTACAGAAGGCTTTAAGGTGGGATTGTTCACATGATACTTTGCTCTTATTCCTTCTCCTGAACATTCTGTGTTGGAAAGGGTGGATTAGAGAAGGTTTGGGAACATGAGGATCACACACTGTCTCTCTGTAATGCTTTAGTTTAGAGCACAAACATTGAATATTTTTGTTATTTGGTTATGTCTGAACACAGGGTCAGCCCCCTCCAATATTTGAGTGGTGATGAGGTAGTGTTGGCCAGTCAGAGGAGTTTGGGGTTCATATACAGTACTGCATATAATGTAAATAATTAATTCAATGCCTTATAAGGTCCTTTCTTTATAGAATCCTATAGAGCTCATGGTCATAAATTACAGTACTCTGTACATGCATAGAAACAAGTGGGGATAGTTGTATGTATATGTATTCAGGCGTTCTGAATAATGAGTTGCAAAGCTTTCTGCATGTCCCCATGAAATCTTTCACCCTAAATATTCTTAAGCCGATGCTTATGGTCCTTACAAATCTTGTGTTCTTTCACATCCAAGGGACCAGTTGTTGATATCACAGTCCAAATGGGTTTCTACCTGCTTTTGACCATTGAAGTGTGGCTGGCAGAAAAATAGAATTCCTCTGAGCCCAGATAAGAGCTCCAAAGTCAAACTACCACTTGACTGGACTTTTTAAAAGCCTTTTTCTCTGTTCACTGCCTGGTACTTTCTCTCTTCTTCTTCTTCAGGGTGAACATAGTTGATTCAGTGTCTAGTTTTACATATTTTTCTGGATGCAAAATTTGAGCCAAAAAAAGAGTTCCTTTTCAATAGAGTTGAAAGACCTGTTTTCACCCTAACCAGGAGGAACAAAAGGCAATGCATCAAATAGATACAGGCAGCCTAGACACAGAAATATCATATACCCATGTGTAGCTTTTGCAATTTTCACTTCCGCCTGCCTTGTGGTTGGTGGCAAAATGAAGTGACAGCTCCTCTCCAACTCTCACCTGTTCCATGGACACAAGATGGCATTTCCCCCACCACCATCATAAAATTTAAAGGCTATGTCTGATTGCCCTGACAGGGTTATTTCTGGAGTTCTTCTAGATCCCCACACCAGTTTTGGAGTCTCCGGTTTAAATTGTGTGGAACTTAGGCCCTGCTTGCCTCCCTTGCTTTCTTCCATTTTCCATCAGTTTGTTCTGAACCTTCAGATTGTGAACTTCTTTTGAGATGTTTGCTTCAAAGTTGTTCACAGTCCGTGTGGTTCAGTTCAGTTTGATTCAATTGTGCATTTCTAGATGGTAGGACTCAGCAAAGAGCTGTACCTGGTGTTTTCAAGGTAATACTTGCCATTTTGAGCAACCCTAAAATAGCTACATTGCAAACTCCATATTTTCTATTAGAACACAATTTATGTTGCTGCCTCTCTTCAGCTGTCTGCTTAGAGCTTAAACACCCACAGCTTTTATCGCTACTTAAAAAGCACATCACTATGCACATGTTGGTGCTAAACTATTACAGGGGTAGACTTCTGTGCCAGGAAAATGCCATTTAAAATCCTCCCAAAGTGGAGCCAGCTTGTCACACACCTCACACTTCTCATGCTTTCTATCTGTCACCAGTTCTGGCAAGCTGTTAAGAGGTGGTGACATCAATTATGTATGGAAGACCTCCATCTACCCTGACATGTTTCTTCACAATTATCACTAAATGTTTCTTGATTTGCTGGCACCGATAGGTAAATATGTATTTTTCTGCACTCTGACTTGTGAGTGGCAAAAGCAGCTGTTGATACATGTATCATGATTCATGACCTGTATTTCTAAGGGAAATGGAGAAAGGTAGATTCAAGTCTGGTTTTCATTTAATACTATGGGTATAAATTTGAGTGTAAAAGAACACTTTGCCCTCTGAAGATAAGAAGTTCAAAGTTTCTTCCTTGTCTGAATGAGAGCCTGATAGTCACCATGTGTTAAGTTCTGTGAATTCCTCAACCCACACAATTAGAGTGTATAACTACAAATATATATATATATATATATCTTAATTTAGGTCACTTTTACAATTTTTTTTTATTATAAACCTGTGAGTGACAGCAGGAGTTAGGACAAGGGACTAGAAATTAAGAAGAAATGCAAGTATCCTGTTTGAAGGTTGCCAAGTACTCTTCTAACAAAAATATGTTCACAAAAGAGCACAAAAGTGCACCCACAGAAAAGATGTGCATACTTGATAAAATAATAACCAAAATGCATTGTATTGAGCAAAATGCTTGCAATCATGTGCACTGTGCTTAAACGTGCTGTACCAACAAGCACTGGTGAAATCTGGATTTAATGGGATCTTCAGACCCTTAAACCCAGATTAATGGTAGAACCCTTTAAAGGTGTCTTCGGGCCTTTTCGCACATGCCGCCGAAAACGGATCTAAAAAGATCCGTTCTCGGCGGAAACGTTTTAAGAAGGGAATCCGTTTCCATCAGAAACGGATTCCCTGCGCCCCGCGTGTACGCACACGCGCGGGGCTGCGGCGGCAGGGCCGGATTTAAAAACGGTTTCGGGTAGGTGCTGTGCAAATGCAGCAGCCCCCACCCGAAACCGACCCTTAGCTGTCACAGAGGGAGAGCCCATGCTCTCCCACTGTGACAGCTGGGCGATCGAGGTCCCCTGCCAGAAAACTGATGATGATAGGTTCTCTGGCAAGGGAAACACAGCCTCCCCCTCCTACTTTCACTTGCAACTCTCGGGGATTCCCTCGGACTTCCCCCATCCTCCACAGCTGGATTCTCTCCCAGGCTGAGAATTGAGGCGCGGACGATGGGGCAAGTCAGAGGGAATCCCGGAGGGCAGCCCTCGCCTCCTATTTCCACCCCCCCTTGGGGATTCCCTTTTACTTACCCTTTCGCCGGGAGCTCCGTTCTCAGCCTGGAAGCGCATGCGCGATCGCGCATGCGCGTCCCTCGCCTCTGCCGGCCCCTAGAGCCCAGGACTACATTCCCAGCCTCCCTGAGCTCGAGGAGCCGGCAGAGGCAAGGGACGCGCATGCACGATCACGCCAGCGCTTCCAGGCTGAGAACGGAGCTCCCAGTGAAAGGGTAAGTAAAAGGGAATCCCCAAGGGGAGGGTGGAAATAGGAGGCGAGGGCTGCCCTCCGGGATTCCCTCTGACTTGCCCCATCGTCCGCGCCTCGATTCTCAGCCCGGGAGAGAATCCAGCTGCGGAGGATGGGGGAAGTCTGAGGGAATCCCCGAGAGTTGCAAGTGAAAGTAGGAGGGGGCGGCTGCATTTCCCTTGCCAGAGAACTGATCTTCATCAGTTTTCTGGCAGGGGACCTCGATCGCCCAGCTGTCAAAGTGGGAGAGCATGCGCTCTCCCACCCTGGCAGCTGGGCATGCGCCGCCAATCCGGCTTTTCCCCCCTCTGATGCGGAAACATTCGTTTCCAAACCGATTTAACGGGGGGGAAGCCTGATGTAAGACCTTATTTTTCAGGTCTTACTTCTGGGCCGGATTTCGGCGGCAGAAATGTTTTAAAGAGCCGCCCAATGCGGCCGCGGCTTCCTCAAAGGGGTCCTAATTCCGACCCCTATGCGGAAGCCAGGTCTAAATCCGTTCCACATCTGGCTCTAAATCCGTTTTTAGAGCCAGTGCGGAAAGGCCCTTCTATTCGATCTTGTCATGAAGACCGGAACAGCAGATGCACATGTCTACTGGGGCAATGGGGTCCAGGGGTGGGCTTAGAGCAGCGGTTCTCAATCTTCCTAATGCCGCGACCCCTTAATGGAGTT
>MTQE01003428.1:11771943-11790419 GCA_014337955.1 Aspidoscelis marmoratus | reverse complement strand
CTTGAAACGTTTTACTTTTTTACTGTATGGACAGTACCATTTTAAGGGATGAGAATCCATGTTCAGGGTTTCCCTCTCCCAATAGCTTGCTTCCAAAGACAGTGATTTCAGTGTAAAAATCCACTTAACAGCGATCGCTACACTGTAGCGCTGGAACCACTTCACACCTTGATGGTTGGAATAACAATGTTGCAATTTTGCACAATTCTAAAAGTTCTGATCTTTAGAAAGTGAAAGGGAGGAAAGCAGCTGAGGTTCTGTGTGATTGTTTAAAGCAAAGGGGCTTTACTTGCCGCTGCTGCTGTGTGCCCTGAGCAATGGGGAGAGGAGGGGAAAGAATCGCTGGGTGGCTGCCTGCTGCCATTTTTCCTCCATCCATGGAAGCGGCAGACACCCAGACACCCAGTTAGGCTCGGTGAAGGGGTCCCTTATGGGTGGCGCATCCATGCCAGGAGGAAGAGGGCAGGGCAGCCCTGAAAAATGGCTTTTAAAAAGTAGCCACTTGAGTCCCACCTTGAGTCACGTACTCCACATAGGATCCTCAGAATCCGGATCTAACGCGATTTAAGTTAAAAGTAATGGGAACAGGCAAATTCGCGTTTGCATCCGGTTCTATTATTTCAGTTTAGGGAAAGCGAAATAAGCTTGCTGTGGGGATTCGCCCACTCAGGCCTTTTCTACACTCTCATTGTTCTGGGATAGGGCAGCCTGCTAGGACAAGTTGCTGCTGGTGTGGAATAGGAACATCCACACTTGCACAACCTGTTCTGTGCCAAGCCACTGCCGCCTGTGCCCCCAAAATGCAGTCAGAGGCAGCACAAAGGCTGCAAAGGCTAGGATCTTTGTCCTGGCCTTCATGGTTTCTGGGAGAGCCCTTATCAGCAGCACTTCCTGGAGCACCACTGAAAAGATTCCCCAGTACTGGGCCAGTTGTAGACCTCTTTAAAAAGGTCTGCAGCTACACTGGACTAGGGCACCATTCTGAGCACGCTAATCCCATCCACATTTTCTCCAGTGCAGATGAAGTGTGATTGGAGTAGGCAAGGCATGGCCTACTCCACACTAGCATATGGACTGCTGCCCCTTATTCCATGATTTTTTCTAGAATATGAGCCATTGTGGAAAGAGGCTCAGATACTAAACTGGTCTA
The DNA here is from genome assembly GCA_014337955.1 of Aspidoscelis marmoratus. Classification (NCBI taxonomy): domain Eukaryota; kingdom Metazoa; phylum Chordata; class Lepidosauria; order Squamata; family Teiidae; genus Aspidoscelis; species Aspidoscelis marmoratus. The sequence goes on along the minus strand of MTQE01003428.1, from coordinate 11,789,269 downwards.
ATCATATAGATGAACTGGGCAGCTGTATAGGACACAAAGCTTTAGATGACATCAAATGAGACAATGGTTATTTTCATTTAAGAAAGAAAACTAACAAAAATGGTATCATGCCATAGGCCAATGAACATACTCTTTCTGGTGACTGGAAATCAGGATACAATAGCAGACGTGTCCTGCAATCTACTACTGTTGACATTTTCGTTAAGTACATGCCCAGATCGGCTGGTGAAACATGGGCAGAATGACAGCAATACACTAATAGGTGCTTCTCTATAATCTACTAGATGCCAAAAATAAGTTCAATGGCATCTAAATAATCTTGCAAATGCAAACACTTGTGGCACCTCCTCTACCACTGCTCTGCCACTTCTAGATCAGCCAGGACTCTCTGTGTGTGTTTTCTCACTTAGGGTGCAAAAAATCTTTAGAGCAGTCCTCTACTCACATATTATTGGCAGGATCTACACCACAACAGTCCCTGCACACTCTGGTCTTCCCTCAGCAGCTATACCATCAAAGCTAGACAACCTTTGTTCCCTATATTTGACACTCTCACCCAGGACTTTTTTTCAGAGGAAACTTCAAGTCCACATTACCAGCAGTGGTGAGACAGAAGAATGGGGGGGGGATCTGAGTTCTTGCTCTTGCTCTGCCATTAGAGCACTACTGACAGCATATAAGGTGGAATGTGTGCCCAGTGGGTGTGGGAACATGCGGCATCATGCAGATCTTACCAATGATAGTTTCCTGTCCCAGCAGGATCTTCCCCAACCTCATTTTTATTTATTATTTTAAATGTACAATCTCTCTCAACCTTTATCACAAAATCCTCCTGAAAGCAGAAACATATATCAAAGAAAATAAGCAATGTGTCAGCAAAAGAACATAAATATTGTTCCATATACTCACTCAGTGTATTACTTTTCAACCTCTTTACTGCTTTTCTCTTCATATTAGTCTCACACTGGAAATAAAGAGGGCCCTTTATCTGGCATTCAGCTCTTGACATTCTAGAGTGAAAAATTAATTGTGAGGCTTTCCACACTTAACTTCCCTGGGATACTGTCCCAGGGAAGTTAGGATCATGGATGCAAGCCAGCATTCATATTGTAATCTCAAAATTACCCTCTACTTCCCTGCGGAGATGTAAGTGCAGGTTGTGCTGTTTTTTAACATGTTGGATTTAAGTGCTGTTGTTTTATTGATTTATTTATATTTATATCCCCCAAGGGTCTCTGGGCAGCTAACAACCTTTAAAATCAAACATATCAAAACAATACAGCATTTAAAAACTAATATGATAAAAACAATTAAAAAAACAGTTAAAACAATAGTGTTTGCAGTGGGGGAAACACAAGGAGCATTTAACCAAAGGCCTGGGTGAAGAAGTTCATTTTCACCATCTTCCTGAACACAAACAGAGAAGGGGTCTAACGCACCTCCAGGGGGAGACCATTCCATAGCCTGGGAGCCACTACCGAGAAGGCCCTCTTCCGGGTGCCCACCCGCCTAGCTGCTGCCAGGAGGGTGTCCTCTCCAGGTCTTAAGACACGGGCAGGTCGATATGGGAGAAGGCGTTCCTTTCCATGGTTATTATTGTTTTAATATAGGTTTATTTTGATACGCTGGATTTTAAAAGTTGTTACCTGCCCTGAGACCTTTGGGTATAGGGCAGGACGTACAGACGGACGGACAAACGGACAGACAGATAGTACTAGTCAATATTAGTCTGTGATACACCTTTCAAGCAAGTACAGAAACACCCTAGGTTCCAGTCACCGGGGGGGGGGGATTTCAAAGTGACTTGCCATACATTCTTTGCAAGAAAAGTTTTGATCCGACTTTTGATCTTTTGCTTTCCATGCAGATGCAAGGACAGTGAATTGAAACCAGCTTCTTTAGTGTGGTGTGTCAAACTGCCTGAATCCAAAGGAACAAAGGCTCAAAGCACACATGGTGTTCACAGGGTGATTTTATTTATTTATTTATTTATTTTGTAAGACATTCTATTTTGGCTAACATATCATAAAGAGTTCTTCATAGGACAATGACAAAGAAGGAGAAAATCTCCACAAGTTTCCTTGAGACTTGTGGAGGTAGGACCTAAACTTTATCACTGTTGTCTCCTTGGATAGCAAGAAGAAGAGGAGGAGGAGGAGGAGAAGAGTTGGCTTTTCTACCCCACTCTTCTCACCCATTCAAGGGGACTTAAAGTGGCTGACAAGGCTTTCTATTCTTCTCCCCACAACAGAACACCCTGTGAGGTAGGCAGGGCTGTGAGAGCTCAGAAGAGAGCTGTGACTAGCCCAAGGTCACCCAGCTGGCTTCATGGGGCAGGTCAGAATCAAACCCAGTATTCCCAGATAAGAGTCCAGCTCCCAAACCACTAGACCAAAGAAAAGGGAATTAATCTACAAGATCTAGCTGTAGAATTTGAAAGATCCTCCAGACCACGTTCAGAGATCTTGTGCAGCAATGAACCTTCCATTTATATAGTTACAAAGTCCTGGGCCCTTCTCACACAAGTCTAAGACAGGATGGCCTATTCATTAACTCAAACTGAGGTTGTAACAGTGCTGGTCACACCTAGATCACTACTGTATAGCTCATCCTCAGACCATCCCCAACTTGGTCTGAGGATGAGCTCAACCTTTCTGCATGATCGACCTGAGCCTCATACACAGAACTTTTGGCTTTCCACCCCTTGTGCTGTGTTAAAAGTAGCATCCTTTCTTATTGGATGCTGTTCTGTCACTCAAAGGAGGTGAGGGTGTATGTTTGCAATTCTTTTTTAAACCTGCTTCCCCACCTCCACACACACTCTTCTTTTTTTATGTGATTTTCTTCTCCGTGCAATTCATTTTTAAAATAATAATAATAAATTTCAATAAATTTGTGAAGGACTGGTCCCTATTTATTGAATATCTTGCAGTGCTTGAATTAATGACAGATGGGTCCGAGTGAAGACAAAGAATAAATCAGAAACAGAGGAGAGATAAAGATGCGGAGCAATAAATAATGGATACATAATATAGAAGTCGGATAAGCCGAGGAAGTTTAAGGAATCTTAAGTAATGTAATAATGAAAAGATTGTTTGAATTATTTTTCTTCTTTTTAATATGTTGGAAAAATTTAAATAAATAAAATTAATTAAATAATAATAATAGTAAATTTGAGTAAAAACGCTCGATAGAGGAATCATACACATAAACTGAGGAGAGAAGGGGATGTGCCTCATGAATTCTGCCTGTGCTGATTAGCTGAAGGAAATACACAGCACAGTTCAGCCTCCTTTAGCCCATCCCTCTGCTCACATTTTGAGGAAGTGAAGATGGCCTGGAATGCCAGGAAGAGCTGAGTCCTTGTCAGTCCTGTAAAAATGAGGACTATAGTTAAGACAATCTAATGGCAATAGGCCTGCTTGGAAAGCAAATTAAATTAAAATAATGTGAGTAGCATGACCTGAAGATGACCTAAGGTCTTCCTAAAATACTTGTGTGACCAGGGACCTGTAGTTGTACAGTCCCATATTCTTAAATAGTCTAAAAATGAGTGAATTATTCATCTGAGATGAAAAAAATGAGAGTTGAGTTACCTCTAATTGTTTTACTCCAACCACTCAAAAGTGTATTTATAGTTAATAGTTAAAAATCACCATGGATATTTTTCTAGATGAAGTGAACCTTTATACTGCAGGAGTAGGTCTAAACCTTTTACATTGGATAGAGATTGCTCATGTGGAAATTTCCCGTTGCATCCTTCACTAGACACACTTATGATGCAATAAAGGTGAATGGGCAGTCACTTTATGGCAGTGATTAAAAACTGTTTCCTTTCTTTGACTGACTGCAAATGAGTTCTGATTTGTTTGCTCCTGCTCTGTTTTGTGGCATAAATAAATCTATTTGTCCCTCCTGTCTCAGTAATTGCAGACATACCGAGGCTATTTACTCCCTGAACTGAAGATCAAAACTGTAGAAATAAACAAACTGGTCTGTCACAGTCCGCACCAGCAGGGAGATGGCAGGTCCCTATTCTGTGATTATAACCTGGAACAAGGTCCAGTGCAGAAAGGACTAGAGTGACTATGAGACCGTAGTCTGAAGCCAGTTCCACCAACACAGTTTTTGCATTATCCACATATCTGAAGAAGCTGTCAGTGGCCCACACACAGTGAAGCTTTTGTCAAAGTGCTCTTCCCATAGAGGAAGTGTAGTTAGCAATGCCTTCTGTCTCCTTCTACTTTACATACATTACACTGTAGTCGCTGATGCTGTATGGGTTGGAATGCACCATTTTGAACATGGGCAGAGATAGCCTTCTGTTACAGGAAGCTACCAAAGCACCCAGGCATCATGAGGCCTGGGCAGCTGGGTGCACTTTTTTTAAAGAAGTGGAAGCATGCTGTTTATCATTTCTCACAAATAAGCAAGTCCCAAATAAGACAGTCCTCATTTGTCCACACATGACACAAAATACCACTGAATAGTGACTTAAGTCTACACAAAACATGTGAGGTCTACCCTAGGATTCCATGAAGGGCAATATAAAAATCATTTTAAATATAGAGACAGCACTTGGAAAAGACTCTTAAATTAAGACCAGAAATAGACAGAAACCTATCATATACATGCCCAATAACTCACTTTCAGGATACCGTGACCTCACATTTGTTCACAGTGAAAAGAAGATTGGCTATCTCTCTGCACGCAAGTGAAGAGAGTTCACATGTGGTGGAATAAGTGCAGATATGTTCAGTACCAAAGAGATCTTTACAGTCCCACACTTCACAGTTTTTGTAGCAAGGTTTTATAGTCCATTACCACTATTTACACATTCTCATGGGCTACAAAGCAGTTCTTCATAGTCTTATTTTGTCAGGCAGTATACAAAGCGCATGCTTTGGGTTGTTCACAAAAATGTTGCAAGACCCTTCCAAGTATAGGATGGAATTTGGGCAAAAAAAGTCTTGCCAGAAATGTTTTGAAATAAATGTGAATAAGGTAATTGGACCCAGTGTCCTATATGGCCTCTTCCAAATATATGATTAGGCAATTGCAGAAATAATTTCCAGCAACAGTGAGGAACAGAGAAGGCTCACATTCTGCTGTTGTATTTTTCATGGTCCCTGGAAAATTTTATTCTCCTTGCATCCACCGAGGACTCTGAAGATACAGTAATTCTGTTGTTTCTGGCAAAAAGAAAAGAAATAAACATTGCTAAAATGCAGGGTGTTAGCCAATTAAATACCTTCTTGAACTCAGCTATTCATATACTTACTGGTGACAAATTAATTTTAATATTATTTATTCTGTAAATGTTAATAATTCATAGAGGTGTATCTGTGATGGTAATTATAACATGCAGAAAGGGAGCCACATAAATTATTCTAAGGCATCTATAATTTATATGATCCTTTATAGTTATGCAAAATTTAGTGAGAAAACCTGTACATTAATTAATACCAACATTATGATTTTATGAATCCTCATACATCTGCAATGTGTGTGTGTGTGCATGCGTGTGTGCATGCAGGCATATGTGTAGGAGATGGAGTGTATATATATTTCTGAAAAGGTATTCTCTCATATGAAGATGGCTACAGATTAAACTGGCAATAAATGATTTAATATACTATAACAATGTAATGCAGCAAAACCAAAATGGTGTCCCAAAGTCCATTCCAGACAGCCAAAAAAGAGAGAATGGACAGCTAGACGAGCAGCTTCATTTTTTTTCAGGTCAAGAACCGTAATCAATTATACTAGTGAGGATGGTCCAAAAAGACTCCATGAGATCAGGGAGAATGAATATGAAGTTTTGGGATGGCTGAAAACCAAAACAGAGGTAAAATCAATGCTATGAAGGGAAAAGAGTGAATGTGAATAAATAAGAAAGGAATACAGTTCTTAGGAGGAGAGATCCAAAATAATCATAGCATTTAATAATCATTCATAATATTTCTGAGTGTTGGAAGCATACTAGCATATAGGAAATCTGACCAATGGACCAAGGTTCTATTAGCAATTTGGACACTCTTGAATAATGGCAGGATATGCACAATACATTTATGGCACTGTGGCAAGGTCTGTTCTCACATGGTGCATTCAGTGCACAGACTGAGTACATGCTATCATAAGCATCCCTTGGGGCACTTCAACAGCAGATCAGGAGAAGATCTGTCTTGATGGGCCTGCCACCACAGCTTCATAATCATGACCATTTGAGGAGATGTGCGTGTACCCTCAGAGGTCTCACTGAACACAGGAAATGTCCCATGGGACCATTCCCTGTGTTCAGTCACTCCGCCAGACACCAAGACTGAAACCAGAGAACAAAGGTTTCCTAGCTGGGGTCAGGGAGCAGTATGCGGACAGCATGCTTCCATTTTAAAAAGAACTCCTCTTAATTTGTACAAAACCTCCTCATTACTAATAGCACCCTTGCCCTGCGCTGACAATAGCTGATGGGGTCTGCAGGCCAAAAACATCATGACATTCCTTGGTCAGTCCAGGAGTTAACAGATGATGGACCTCAATAAATTAATAGACTTCATTTACTATTAGCCCCAACTTTCATTTGCCTTCATAGTTTAGGATGACTTCAGATTGTCCTCAGGTCATGTTAATCACATTATCTTTATTCAATTTATTTTCCAAGCCAGACTACCCCCATTAGATCACTCTAACTGGAGTCCTCTTTCTCAGAGGACTCACCTCTTCCCTAGTGTGAACGGGAGGGGGGGCTAAAGGAGGCTGAACTGTGCTGTGGTGGGTGGGGTCCAGTCCTTCCTGTCATCCAATATTGAAGGGAGGGTGGCACCTTCCCTTCTCTACTCAGGCGCCTTCCCTTCTCTACTCAGTTTATGTGCATGATTACTCTAGCATTTTTCCACAAATTACTTTTTTTAAAAAAATTAATTGCACAGAGAAGAAAAGCACATAAAAAAGGAAGGGAGAGTGTGGAGGTGGGGGAGCAGGCTTTAGAAGGAACTGCAAGCACACACCCTCACTTCCCTCACAGCAAAAGGGATGGAGAGCCAAGACTTCTGTGGAGGAGGTTCAGGTCGATCACAGAGAAATGTGTGAGCAATGCAGCCCAGAGCGAGGATGGTCGAAGGCCGACCTATAACAATCAGAGAGCTGGTACAACCTCAGTTCAAATTATTAATAGTATGTCCTGTCTCATATAGGTGTGACCAGGGCTTGGGTACTACTGAATGGAATCACTGGAATTCCTTTCTTCACGCTAAATCAAACAACCTTGGGCATTCCCATGTTCATTTCTAGCTGTCTCAGAAAGGTTTTCGCAAATAGTTTGTTATCAAAGTGTCTGACTCTTAAAAGTGAAGCTTATATAGATTTTGCATATACTCTCTAGGGCTATTCTACAGTTCTTAAGCTTTGGCCTAAAGGCAAATGAAGATTTAGCACTCATTCTCCCCCATCCAAGTTAGTAGTTATAACATCAATTTTTAATCACTCCTCTTCAATAAAAGATTATGTAATTCTTGCACATGTGCAGAGTGAGACTTCTCTCTACCAGAGTTCCCTGCCCACAAATAATCTCTTAATGCCTGTTTTGTTATATTCGAGATTCTTGACAGAAACTTTTCTATTTACATGACAGTTTTGTGTGTAATAATGTAGATGCCCTTATAGTTCTGTTCCTGATGAGGCTTTTATTCTTGCCGTAATTGACTTTTTAAGATGGTAAATTACACTGAACACTTTTTAACTGAAGGCTCTTTGTAGTTTAATTGGGCCACCTTAATTAGAGAATTATTTGTGTGTGTTTACTGAAATCTCAAATGGATTAAATCTTTAACACTGAGGAACCTAATGTCCTCCAGACATCCCACAAGTTCATCCAGAGATTGAGGTTTGGGAGTTGTAGGCCAACAATATCCTAATATGACCAAGTCAACGCTGATCTGATTAACTTTACATGGTCACTCAGTGTGGGGCTTTCCAGAGGCAGACTATACAAATTCACCCTTCCCCAATCAGCCCACAGCTTTCTCAGTTGGCCCCAAAAGTGACCAAACTGTAGGCCGAAAAACTACTCTAAAGACAGTTGTGAAAGCTGAATTACGCATTTCTCACCTGTGTGGATACAGAGGTGTAATTTCCTCCTCGACTCACTCCAGTGGAAACACAAAATGGCTGACTTCCAGCCATTTTTCTGGCCCTCCAAATAAGGCCTGGAAGGGAAAATAGAACTCTACTTGCAAACTAAGACCCATTTTGGAGCACATGGCATTTGCCCACCACGCTATTCACTTTGGTAAAAGGTTCTTGTCAGGAAAGTCACCCTTTGACTATCATGTGCACTTCCAGGCATAGTTTGGTCATGGTTTTTACCTGCTTTATTTGTTCTGGCTTTAGATTCTTATCATATAAACTTCATACATAATTTACCAAATCTGTAGTATATAACTCCAATAAATAAATAATAAGTAACATAAAAGCAAGACAAATAAGCAAGACTGAATTTAGATAACACAACACTTACTATGTTATGGCTTCAAACACATGTCTTAAAGAAATATCATTTCCTAAGAAGGGGCATGGATCATGCACACTGTATCCAGTGTGCACCATCACAGTGTATTCACTACCAAGCCCAATTCAAGGTGTTAACTTTGACTTAGGGCCCAAATATCTAAAAGAACGCCCTCTTCCATACCGACCTGCCTGTGCCTTAAGATCTGGAGGGGGGGCTCTCATGGTTGTTCCACCGCCTTCAGAAGTGAGGCTGGTGGGCACCCGGAAGAGGACCTTCTCAGTAATGGCCTCCAGGCTATGGAACAGTCTCCCCCTTCTCCTTCTATGATTAGGTTCAGGAAGGCGGTGAAGACGCACCTCTTCACTGAAGCCTTTGGCTAAATGTTGATTATGTTTGCCCCCCACTGCAAATGCTTTTTTTAAAACTGATATTGTGTTGTTCCTGTTAAACGTGTTGGTTTTAAATTTTAATACTGTTTCTTTTGATATGCTGTATTTTAAAAGTTGTTACCTGCCCTGAGACCTTCGGGTATAGGGAAGGATATAAATATAAAATAAATAAATGTCTTTTGGCTTTGAAATGTTAGCTTCTGTAATTTGACAAATGTTAACTTGATCTTTCTTCACTGTAGACTCTTTCTCTAATAAATTGATGCCTAATTCTTGTTCCTTGGAATACTGCTAATTTGCTACAACTTCCAAGTGCTAATGAAGACTGCTGCCTTATTCCAAGTTTCATTAATGAGTCTGCCTAATTCTTGCTCTGCCCAGTTGTGGCAGAAGACCCATGGGGTCAGTATGGACTAGGACATTGGAGAATTCTTGCTAGATAAAGATTATCAAACTTTCCACATATTGACCCCTGAGAAAACTAAAAAGAAAAAAGAAAAGTCAACAGCCTTACATGATAGAGGTGGGAAGTGAATAAATAACACAAACATGAAATTTCAAAGAAAATTATCAATTTTTCACCTTTATATATTCTACTGATTCGAGAGACTCTGTGATGAACCCTCTTGAGAACCTTGGAGTAAATCATACTGAAAGTTTGCTTCCCATGCCCTTTCTTCTCAATCAAACCATTGCAAATTATTTGTCCACTCTCCCACTTTCAGGAGTTGTGTCAAAAGGTGCCTTCTCTCACACCACCACCTCCAAAAGCATAGCATTAATTGGAGCAATTATCTGCTTTCCACTGTCAAAGACAAGGGCATGTTTGTCCTTTTATTGTTAGATTAATAGCCTAATATTCCCTTCAATTAATCATTCATGTAGGTGGGGACACAGCAAGCCATATAAACTTTGCAAACACTAAATTTTAATAGCTGAGTACTTGACCAACTGTTGTTCATTTGAACTGCACTCAAATGATGCTATAAGAATTATGCATCTACATATAGGAGTGCATTGTTCTATGGCATATCTTGCTTCCACATTAGGCCTCTGATCTGTCCTCTGTGTTTGAGGCGTGAAGAAATCTCTTCAATTTAACAGTGTCAAGGAAGTGATAGCAGCTCAAAGTGGCCTCAAAGAATGTAGTTAAATCTAGTCTATGCAAAGGACTAGGTTAAGTCATTATGCTTGCATCCTGCTTCAGGATAGCTAACATATGATGAAAGAAATCTATCTCATAATTTTTTTAAGGCTTAGAAAATGTGTTGTATGCTACAAGCCTGCAAAGCATTGTGCAGTTACACAGAACATAGAACTAGTCATTCCTTGCCCATTGCGATGGTTCAGTCCTGCAAAACCCAGTTTTGCATTATGCAAGTGAAGCTGAATTTTGAATAGCATGTCTAACTAAAACTGCTCTGTGTAAGTACTACGTTATACAAGGAATGACTGCACCTACAGCATGTTAGTGGCAAATCAAAACTCAGTTAGAGCCGTGTCCAATCACCATAGCCAATATCAAAAATCCTGTGTGTGTGTCAGGTTTTAGGCAGCACTAGCTTTAATGGATTTGGCATGGAATGGATATATAAGTATGACCATGGAACACTGTGTTGTCGTGGCAAACACCAGAGCTGAAATAGAGGCTGCAAACTTTTAAGGCCCTACCTGGAGATCTTTGGGGGATCTGCATCAGAAAGAAGGGAAGATTTTTCTTCACATCTCAGTTCTGATCTGTAATTTTCTATTTTATGTATCTCCATACCTTACCTCAACACAAAATGCATGTCTGAAGCATCTTAGAGAAGACTCTGAGGTGGGATTGTTCACACACTAGTTTGCCAACTCCCCTTCTCTGAAACATTCTGTGCTTGAAAAGTTGGATTAGAGGAAGCTTGGAAACACAAGGACAACACATTATCTCTCTCAGGAGCCTCTGAGGACCCCCTTTTATTATGTCTAAACATAGCCTAAATGTCCTCCGTGTGCTTTTTAGACTGCCATATCTATCAGTCTCAACAAGTAAGGACAATGGTAAAAAAAAATGTGTGAACTCTCACTGTAATGATAGGATTAAAATTCTCTATTAACATGTTTAAATTCAGTTAGTAAAGTAATCCATGACAAAAAAAAACAAGGGAATCTCTGATAGATGTGCACATTTTAATCAGTTTAGTTTGTACTTAACACTTTTGATGGCATCAGATATTTAATCACTCCAGGAGCACTTCTTTTGTATGGAATTTAGGGCGTTTTGCAGTAGTCCCATATTTACCTTGAGGTTTGGCTCCAAGGCCATTCCGCATCCTGCTCCCCCAATAGAAATATCATGGAATACCATAGAACACTATCTCATTTAAGCCAGCGTGAGTTAAAGTATAATAGCATTGGACTTAAATAAACAGTACTGTAGTAGTATACTGTTGTAGTATTGGACTTAAATCTGGGGAAACCCACTCAGTCAGGAATCTCATTGGGTTAACTGGATCAGTCACTACCTATCAACCTAATTTGCCTTGCAGATGGTTGTAAAAATAAAACAGGGTCTGGAAAAACAGCGCATATGATACTTTCAGCTTCGTAAAGGAACGATGGAGTATAAATCTAATAGTGGCAACTCTGGCCACATATGCGCCTACAAAACTAGAATGCCCTCATCATCCTGAAAAGGTGCCCACTGGTGCCCCATTTCCATTTTAGTAGTAGCATGCACCTCCAGAGCTATCATGCATACCTTTTTGCAGCATGGCCATTCACAGAGGCACGGCCTGTTTCCTCCCACCCTGCACAGAGGCACCCTGGAAAATGGAACCTCATCACACTGAAATGGAGATGAGGAGGGTGCTGTGGGTGGGAATATCTCCCACCTTTGCCTGCAGCAGAGTCACAGCCATCTATCCCAGAATTGGGGACATTCCCTCTATCCAAAGTCATCAGAAACAGAAAATTTAGTATCATATTGAATTAACTTGATTTCCAACATAAGAGGAATACTGCTAGATCAGGTCATAGCCTATCTAGTCCAACATCCTATCACACACAGTGGTCCACCAGTTGCTTCTTGGCATTCTCAAGCATAAAACAAAAGCAAATCCTTCACCTGTTCTGGATTCCCTGCAAATGGCCTGTAGAGGCATCCTGCCCGTTTCTTCATCCTGGAGGAAGTGCCTACAAATCTATTTGGTTACTGTAGTAACCATTGATACACCTGTCCTCCATGAGTTTATCTAATCATCTTTTAAAACTATCCAGGTTTGGTTGCTGTCACCATCTCTAGTACATACTTATATGGCTCAGGAGTTACAAATGTTGTAAAACATAGTAGCTGGACTATTTAGCAAACTCTGCATTGAGCAAATACAACTTCTGTTTCAGCAAAGCTAATTCCATGTGGCTATTACCTATCAAGGGAAGTTTGAAGTCTTATCATTGTTAAATTTATTAATTGCCTTTTAAGGAACTGAAAGTAATCTTGAAAAAATGTTTTGAAAAAGGAAAGGAGGGAGGGAGGGAAACCAATATGTAAAAATACAGTCCACACAATAAGATACGATACAGTTTACATGATAAATAGCAAGCTTTACATTTTTCTCTTTGACAATTTTCTATGACAAGCAGTTTTAATATAATCATTGCTTTATGATATAATTATTGCTTTATCTATATGTCTAATGCTGCCTCTTAATATTATATAAGCAGGTTTAACTGCTGTAAATTAATTAATCAAATCCTGTAGTGCTGAGCTATCTTCTTTTTAGATTTCACACCATGCATACATTCATTAGATAGCCTTATAAAAGAATTATTCTTTTAGCCTCAGGCACACATTCCACCTCTGATATGAGAAGAAATATCCTGGAGATTGCCAGGAAATTATTCTGGCCTGCTTTAAAGGAACAATGTAAATGCTCTGTGTACAAGTTATGAACATTTCAACGCCTCTTAAACAATGTATTTCTTTGGCAAGGAAGTTGATTGTGTGTCACTTCCTGTTCACCTGAAAGCGATGGAATGAAGTCAGTCAGAATAGATGCTGAAGTTCATCCTTGCTGTGGGGTCTCAGGGAACAGAGCTAATCAAGAGACTGCTTGGATGATGAATTTTTAACTAGCACATTCAATATGAAGCTCATTGTGCCAATGATAAATCAAACATCTTTGTACAAGTCGTGTCTTCCACAGCATCTCCCACAGTGCACTTTGAAGGAGTAGAAATTATTATTTGGCACACATTGCATACATAATTAATTTTCAGGCCTGCTTTTTTGATCTATAGCTACGGAAATAATTGGTAAGCTTGTTAGACTAATGGAAATCTTTTTTTGTTTAGATCATTGAGCCCATTTGGGTAGAAAAAAATGGTTATATGAAATTGAAACTAAATGAGGGACACGGTAATTCATTGTTGCATAAAGTAGAAATAATTTGCAAATATAGAGTTTAAATAATGGCTTTTTACAAAATCATTTGGATTCTATTATGTGTTAAGATATAGATTTAAAAAAACAAAATTCTCTAGGGTAAGATCTTATGGACACTTACTAAGTAGCAATTCCCACTGAAATCAACTCACTTCTGGGAAGATTTGTATAGAGTACATGATGAATATTTTTGTTTTTGTTTTTTTAAAAAAACCTCAATCAATATAAAACTAAAAGCACAAGATAACTTTGCAAGGCAAAACTATAACACTAATAAAACTGTCTGAAAAGTCTGGGGTACAATGCTGCCAAATGCACACAGATAAAATAGCTCAAATACTCATGTTTAAATTAACATTATTTCTCTCATTATTATATGCCTGAAAGAAGAGGAAGGTTGTCATCTGGCATCTGAAAGATGTTGAAGTTCTTTGCTACATTGAAACTACAGGTGCCTCCTGACATGACCAGAAGCTGTGCAGCTTTCATCCAGTCTGGAGGCACCCCATTATGTTTTTTTTTCAATAGAACAGTGTCCAATACCAATTTACACATGGTTCTTAGGGACCATGTCAGCTGCCTTTGGAGAATACCATGTTCACTTGCTAGTGTGGGCCCTGGGAAGCTCAGACACCCTGTGAAGGCTCTGGCTGCACAACACCAGCAGAGAGCCAATTCCTCAACACCAAAATGTCTGATGTTCCCCTCAGTAAATTGGTCCAGATGATCATTCAGATACCTGGACTGGCCCAGTTAGTTCATGATGCATAGCATCTTTTAGCTGGGCTCCCAGAAACAACTCTGGAAATGTCTCGGACCAACAACTTGGAGACATAAACTTTCATACTCCGGAACTGGGTACAGGATAGACTATAGTGGATCAGATGACCCCTGGCACAAGCCACCAGCCATTGCTATGGCTATGGCCCAAACTGAACAATCCTGGCTAAGACAAACCCCTGCATTGTGCACAGAAGCTGCTAATATGTCCAGGAAAACAAATTCTAAACAATAAACAAATCTATAAATAATCAACACCTAGTTTTTTTAAAAATATAGAAATAATGAATCTCTATCCTCTTAGCATTTAATTATGCATAATAATAAAATGCTCTTATTGAAAACTAAGGTCCAAAATCTAGGATTTCTATGGGAAATAAAATATATGTGAACTCTTAAAGCAGAATGATTTGATGAAAGTAATGGAGAGTTGATGGAATAAGTCTTATTATTGAAGCATACCATTTAAAAGATAGAGCTTATCCAAACAGTACTGAAAAAATGGGAAAGGAAGAAGAATACACTATACATTAAATATGCACTTGCCCAGTCACCCTAAACACTAAAACTGATTACCCTCAGGGCAACATATGGATAAAATAAATAGAACAGAAATTCTGAACAGTACTATAGTCTTTTCGACATTTATCTGACTGTGGTCCAAATCAGAGAGTCTGACTAGCCAGAAAAGTGTGGTCTGAACCAATGACATATGCACTACAGCATTAGTTAAGACAAGCCCCCACCCCAGCCTAGAAGTTCACATCAGAAGTTCAAGGGTAGGCTCCAAGCACTCCAGGGACCAGGAACAAAAGCTCCTAGCCCCAGAGCATCTGTGGTCTCCAATACAGAAGGCATGTTTTCTTCAGGGCCTGCAAGTCCACTAGTAGAACCATTTAGAAGGGTTCTACTGGTATGGTCTCCCTGACTGGGATTACGCTCCCCTAATGCAGATGGAGCATGCCAGCAGGGGAGTGGGACCTCAAAATCTGGACTAATGTGTAAATTAATGAGCCACAGAAACTGACTATGGGGGCTCCTAATTAGAATCACTGGTAAATGTAAAAAAAAAAGGCTTAAGATTGACAATGCTACTGTGTGCCTGGTGAAAGAGAGAGAGGGTGTGTGTACAAAAACAAGAGATCAAAGCAATAAGAAAATAATCACACTAATATCAGCTGGGGGCCAGACTTTTACAGAGGTTGTCAAGATCCAAGTTGAAGAAACAATAGAAAAAAGTGGGAATGGGATCTTGTGTTCTCGTTTTTAAGGAAAACTAATTTTGCATATGCTCAGAAATCACTCTTAATTTTGTGTGAGAGTGTCAGAGATCAGAGCACTAAAGATCTGAAACCCAAAGGGGAGTAAGAACAGGAAATCAATATATCTCATTCTCCAGTGATTTTTATCAACAAATTTTAAAAATGCAAAATGACAGGTGGATTAGTGATCAAAAGGTCAAGACACTCTTAGCACTCAAATAGTTAAGCCTAACAGCATTCAATCAGGGAATAAAAAAGGAAAATATATTTTAACACTTTCCCAATTAAACCTATCCTGTTCTATCCCTAACCATGCAAAAGCAGAAATAAGAAAATGTGTGATAAACATTTCTTGGATATATGTATTTGCAAGGACAAGAAAATTTAGGCTATTGTAACTTTCCACTATTAAATGGATAAATATTTAGTTTCATCTTTAATGCAATCTGGAACTAACTGGGTGTAACATACCTTGGAGAAAAAAGCACTGGCATTTCCTCCTTATATTGTAGAAAATATTGACTACTCTAGAGCTACTTACATCATTGGTCAGTTACATGGGATGTGACATGGAGATTAAGATCCAATAAGATTAAAGGGGCAACTGAAATGGACTTAATCTGTGATCACCAAGTAGCAAACTCTATTTCTTTGGTAAAATAGTATTGTTTCATTAATTTCTATATTAAAATTGTTTTATGAATTACCACTGCTCATGTATAAATATATTCTTATTTTAAATTCTAAATATCATTTCCATATTGCTTTAATAATTAATATGACTAATGAGTAGGAATGTTTATAGTTTGTTATGTTTTTCTTTATATACTGTATGCATTAATATTTGCATTAAATAAATATTTTTAAAACCTTAAACATTCTTTACAGTGATGAAATACATTATTGTGGGCTTGGGGTTTCACAAATTAGGATTTGTCTTCTGTGTTGCAGTTTATAAGACTCCAAAGCTAGCTAGAAAATTGGGGCGAGTTTGCACTGGCTGGTATACTGGACCAGCAATGGCCAGTGTGGGATCACCATGAAAAAACTGGATGGAGGTTTCAAGTAGAATATAACTCTGTCTTAGGTCTGATACTCTTCAACATGTTTTCTGATGGCTTAGACAGTGAATGGAATTCTTATCAAATTCACATGTGATACAAAATTAACAAGGAGATCAAATGCTCTAGAAGACAATTTTCAAAATTCTTATATTGAGCATCAAAAGCTTTACTGAAAATAACAGACTGAAATTCAACATACACAAATCTGAAATGAACTACGGAGAGCAAAATAATCAAATCCGTGACTATGAATTGAGTGTTTCTTGGTTTACCAACAGTACAGTAGAAAAGATGGTGAGATTTTAAGCAGCTATAGACTGAATATGAATAAGCAGTCTGTTGTGTTTACAAAAGGAAAAAAGAAAAGCTTCTGGTCTGCATCAATGGAAGACTAGACTGCATCTGCACACATGAAAAAACAGGTTGAAAACAGCTTTGAGGTAGTAGCACATAGACACTACTGTTTCCATTCTGCCTCTAATACATATTAAATGCCTTTAAAAGTTCATTCTCCGCCCTTGAATGTGGATTAGAGGCACTAGTGCGAGATGTTACCATGCCTAAGCTGCTTCAAAAACTGTGCAAGTGCAGCCACAGATTCAAAAAATACACCCCATTCAGTTCTAGAATATCCACTGTAAGAGTGCTTCCGCACAGGGGCAAATAAAACCGGATCCCTTGCACCTGGATTTATTAAAACCAGCTCCCAGAGGTGCCTGGTAGATCCGGTTTAACGGGGTAGATCCGCATTTAAGAGATGCGGATCTACCCCGTGCCCGTGCCTCCGCACACACAGCAAATATCCGGATTGGAGGCAGTTGCTGTGCGGACGCACGGCACCCACCTCCCATCCGGGACAGAGGGCCCTCCCCCGGCCCGCCACGATTGGCTCCCCGGAG
>MTQE01003428.1:11749725-11771848 GCA_014337955.1 Aspidoscelis marmoratus | reverse complement strand
GCCACGATTGGCTCCCCGGAGCCAAGCCTGGCGAGCCGGGGGACCTTGCCGCCACGGCTCACCCTCATCCCAGAAGCAGCGGATCACTGCTTCTGGAGCCAGAGCAAGCTTCCCAAAAGCCTGCCCTGGGGTGAGGGTGAGCCGGGGGAGGGCCATGGGTTAGCACACTTGCGCTGTGTGGCCGTATCCAAAATGGATGTGGATTTATAGCGCAAAACCACTTGAAATGTGGTGTGCAAGAAACACCCATTAAGCACACATTAAGTCTGGATAAGTGCAGATGAACCCACTGGAAGTGTGCTATTTAGCCCCCGTTAATGCGGACGCTCCGGCAGCAAACCGGTTTTGCCACTGAAATCCACATTAAAAACGGGCTCACTGTGCGGACACCCCTCACCGGAAGTGTCCTAATTAGCGACCCGTGTGCGGAGGCGCACATTGGAATGTGTGCTTAATGGGTGTTAAAGGGCCTGTGCGGAAGCACCCTAGGGGTTGTGTTTCATTCTAGATACCTAACCATAGGAAGAACTAAGGTAAATGGGAACAAGGTCATGTTCTTCTATTAAAATCAAGTGAGTGGCAAGCAAGATAAACCTCAGAAACAGTTTCTTCCAATAAAAGAATATTTTTATTTAAAAAGTAGGAACAAAAATAGAAAATGGCAATTTTAGACAGGCACAGCACTATCAAATATATCAAAATACAAATGGAAGGGAATCCCAGAAGTGGCATAGGCACAAGGACAGACTTTGGACATATATTTGGCACATAGAAAAAGTATCAATGAAGTGTTAGTTTGAGGCAAACTTTGGTAATAAGAATGAAAGGATGAAAAAAGAAAGTAAAAGACCTTTTATCCTAACAAAAACCTAAACTAACCAGCCAGGGGCAGTAGCTCCCACCGTCACGGATGTTAAGAGGACTTGACACTGATGCTTCAGTAGCCATGAAACTGAAGCAAGACAGAATCTCTGTGCTGGTGGAATGAATCAGAGAGGCTTATTTTGGCAGTAGAGATGAAATCAGGAACTGGTGAAGTGATGGGGAAAAATAAACCAGGAAGCTCCCAGTTCCCTATTTTTATGCACATTAAATCAGGAAGCAAAGACCCTGTTCCCAAAGTCCAGCCTAAGGGGGGGGGGAGGAATCCCATCCAGATGGACATCCAAATTTCTGGTGAGAAAACCAAACAAAGAATTGGTCCACCCCGAGGGAAAGAAGTAGGAAGTTCTATCCAGGTGAATGGAGAAGGAAGGACTAGGAAAACAGCAGGAAGGAGACAAAGGGAGCATGTGACTTTGAGAACTCTTGGCTCCAGGACAAAGAAGATTCTAGTTGCCCCATCAGAATTGATGATTTATCTCCACTGCAGACAAAGATCTAATCAAATAGGAACAATAGTTCCAATCAGAACACATTAATCCTGTCTAGCATTCCAGATAAAGATCTCTTCACATATTTACTGTAGATGAAGTTTGGTCCAAGGTGCCAAACAGTTCTTATTCTCTAGTGCCTTATTTTCTTTACAGAACCCATTAACAACTGTACCTCAAGGGATAAAAGGATTGTTTCCTGTCTTGATCATTTCTATGAATGTGCACATTTTCACTAAGTGCCTGCTTCCCGTAAAAAACTTTTTTTACAATATTCTTTTCTCTGACAGAATAGAAGCTTGTATTTTAAAAAGTATATTTTTGGACTTTTTAATATGGCATGATTCCAAGTAGCTCTTATTCTCTAGTGCTTTGTTTTCTTCACAGAATTCATTAACAGCTATACCTCCAGGGATAAAAGGATCATCTTACGTTTCATGATCATAATTCTGTATTTCCAGCCTGAATGCCAATAATATGCCCAATGATATAGTTTCACAAAAGGTCCAGAAATGTCTATATGTTATCATAGCTTTGTCTTTGCTTGGCATGGCATGGCATGGCACTCAGAGTAGGGGATTACAGGAAGTGTATAGTATCAACTATGCAACATTCTGCACCAGTTCAAAGCTCATGCAAGCTTTGGAGCCTGATGAAAGATTTCTCATAGCCAGTAAGTAAACTCTTATCTTTAGAGGCCTTCTACAAGTCTCCCTGTTCTGATCCAGGGGTTCGTGGGCTATTGGTAAACCTGGCAATGCAGATCCAGCAATATCCTGCCCTAGACAGCCATTTTGGTCACCTGGACTGAACTACGTTGCATCAAATGTGACAGAGCATGTTGGAGAATGGAAGAGCCTCTCTAACCTGCACCAAAGTGCAGGAGAGGTCCAGAAGAGGGCTAGCCCATGTGCTGACCTATTTCTAGGATAGGTATAGAGAAAGCCTAGGATGTTACCATAGCTAAACTACTTTTCATGAACAATGTACCCACTGTCAAAGATCCTTTCTGCCCTTGTGCTGCCTCCAGACTTCCAGAATAAATCCACAGCTAAATGTAAAAGTGCAGCATATTTACTGTGCAGCAATGACTGGCTGCCCTGACTTGAAAGGCAGCTCCATAGCTTGCCCTAATGGAGCTGCGAGAGTTAAGGAGGCGTGCACCGTCCCATGGGTTGAGGCAGCCAATCAGATGTGCACCGCCCTTCCTGCTCTCATCTTGATCTTCTCACTGTTCTCCCTTCACTGAGGGAAACTTCTGATTTTATTTATACTTCACAGCAAGTGTCGTCTTATCAGTATTAAAGTAAGTGCGCAGTCCTGATCGGATAATATGATGCCATGATGATCCCTTGATCAATGTATGTGACACCTCAATTGCAACTGCACATTCTGCTGTCCAGTATAAATATGTCTGGACACAGCCCCTGTCAGTAGCCCAGACAAAGCAGTTCCATAGTATGCTTAGTCCTCATTGTACTAGCACTATTGCAGCCTTGAACTGCTCCAAGAGGTGTCTAACCTGTTAATCATTAGACATATTGAAGAGATCTACAACTGTCCCACACTGTCTGATACTCTTCAGTTATCGGTGCATCCACACCTAATCCAGAACAAGGATCTTTGAAGCCTAAAACACCTCCTCCAGTGATCATTATCATAAACTCACTAATTAATGAGGCAGAGATGCTACTTTTGAAGACTGCTTTGTTCAGCCCTGCCCTTGTGCCCTGGATGTGAAACAGGAACAACAGAGGCCTGGTTCAATTACTGGCAGGATGGGTGATGCCTGAAATGGAGATAGTGCCTCACATCTTATCCCAGATCAAATGACCCACAACGAGCATCTGGATTAAATCTAGTTGGTTTTGTTGTGTGGTGTGGGTTTCCCAGTAATTGCCATAGCCAGTTGTGCACGTTGCAACAAAACTAAGGAGGTCTTCTGGGAAATTAAAGACCTTCCTTGTGACAAGATGAGGTTTATCAGAACCCAAAAATTACTTTGCAGTCTTCTTCAGATGGAGATAGAGTCCTACTCCTTTAAGCCTCAGCCAACATAGTTATTTGTCAGGATGATAAGACTATTGTCCTTGATTCAGAATTATTGCCCTGTCATAGGGGATCTAGATGAGTAAACCAAATAAATAATGCCCAAAACAATGATTGAAGGGAACATGAAGCCTTGATCACCAAAGAGTAAAGAAATAAATTGGGAGTTGATTAGAAAAATCTGTCCTTCCAATGCCTTGAAATCTCCCCTTTTCATGGCCAGACTGTCCTTTCTTGCTTTTCCATAAACATATACACAGACTATAGCAACAAGAATATAAGGAACAGCCATTCATATTTCAGTTATTACGGCCAATAAAGACTACAAGAACACTGTATCTTATCTTTGGACTACAATGATTATCATAAAGCTTTAGAATTGGTACCGTACTCTTAGCTTTTTAAAGCATTTGAAGTTTATAAGATTCAACCAGTTATTTATAAACTTGTACCTTGAGCTATGACTATCTAGAGTACAACATGATACTTAGAAGATAGTGTACAGCATAAGCAACAAGAATTACCTTTTGGGATGATGCTCTTAGCCCATTATGATTTTGCTTGGCTTTAAATCCACTTCATGCTTTCGTGAATGAAACAAAAGTTGACCATAAATTAAATGAAAGTAGAATTACCCTGAGAATTGCACATCTATTATATAAGGTGGCTTGAAAGTTTAATGCTAGAAACAGCAGCAGGAGAAGAAATCTAAACAACATGATCACTATAGAACATACTGTATATTCTCTTGGGGTATATGCACAGTTTTCAGGATTCATAAATGTGCCATTATCTGTACCAAGAGAAATAAACTTTGCTCTTCACAGAGTATTGCAGTAAATGATGTGGAGTCTATAGTGCCAACAGGAAAAAGAAAACCATCAATATCTTGGAATTCAACAAAGTAAGCTAATTAATCTCACTCAGTTGATTCACATTCGCTTTCATATCTAGAGATCTGCTGCAGTCACAGGGCTGCAAAGTTCAGAGGCCTTTCATACTTACCTGATTGGTCTGCTGTACACTAGGGCTGGTAAACTTCTGGTAAAAGTGGAACATTTTCATTTGTCATGAGGAAAACTTCCCCAAAGCATCCATTACTGGCCAAAGTGTGAGTTGTCTAGGGGTGTGCACAAATGCAATTTTTGGGATTTGATTCAATATTTATTTAAAGCATTTCATCATATTCCACCAAAAAAAGT
Organism: Aspidoscelis marmoratus; assembly: GCA_014337955.1. Classification (NCBI taxonomy): domain Eukaryota; kingdom Metazoa; phylum Chordata; class Lepidosauria; order Squamata; family Teiidae; genus Aspidoscelis; species Aspidoscelis marmoratus. The sequence goes on along the minus strand of MTQE01003428.1, from coordinate 11,767,224 downwards.
CTCATAGCTTAGGTGTGTTTATTTTTTCCATTTTTATTTACTATATTTCTATCACTGCCCAATAACTACAGGGCCTCTGACCAGCTCACAATAAAAATATATTAAAATAGACCCCAAAATACCTATTTTAGAGAATGGTTTTTTTAAAAAAATATCCTAGTCTTCTAGCAAAGTTAAATGGGGATACACTTTCCCTTCCCACTTGCAAACTCTGTTGTTTTAATATATACTGTTATTGTTTTAATATGTTGATTTTAAACGTTGTTACCTGCCCTGAAACCTTTTGGTATAGGGTAGGATAGAAACACAATAAATAAATAAATAAAAAGTTCCTAAAGAGAATCTGCCTGGTTGTCCTTGGGATGGAATAACTGATTGGAGTGACAGCTCAAAGATGAAATCTATTTTCCACATTAAACAAAAAGAATTGTCCCACATTGGTTAATTTGGGGGGGGGGCAGTTCACAGTATTTACCTCTTTCATGGAAGAACCCAGAGTTAATAATGTGGTTTCCTAATGCTTCCATATGTAAGCAGTTTACTGATTTGATTTCAAAGCTTCCAGAATCAAACTGCATGAAGTACGTTGAGTCCATTACCCAGCTACTGCTCCAGAGTGTAATGAGGAAGGATTCATATCACTATAACATTACTTTCACCCTAAAATCCCAGGGTGGTTTACATGGCATGCAAACATATGTGCTCTACATAAGGTTGGGCCACTCCTAGAATCTTATCAGCTTCCTTTTCCTCCTCCATTCCCCTCAGAAAATAAGGCTTTTCTGGTGACAGAGGGAAAGGCGGCTGTTGAGAGCTGAAGGAGGATCTTCCCAGTTTGATCTTTCTCCTCCTCACCCTCAGACAAGACATAAACATAAACATCAGTTAAGTATACACCAAAGAGATGGGAAACAGGGACACTGAAAGAACAGGTTTGAGGGTCAGGTGGCTTTCATATTGTATTTTTTTTTTAAAGGTACTTTTCACTTCTTCTCTTTGAAACTTTTGAACTGGCATGATGAGTCCAGTGGGTCCACTCTAAATAACATGAAAAGTCTCAGAGCAAGGTTATATCTGTCACAGATGAAAATAGGCTATTTATGCCCTGCTGTAATCCATTCACTAGTTTATGAACCTCGGATTCTCCAAGGAGGGTCACAAATCTAGGTGAAGTCCCTGCGTGCCAGAGGGTTTTGCATTTGGATCTCCTCTTTAGTTGAAAGATGTTTAAAATTACATGAAGACAGACTGCTCCCTGTTGACTATCCATCCATCAAAACTCAAGATCTCGCATTATTTTACTATGAGTATGGAATAAATTGACAGCAACCCTCCAATAGTGGAACAGTGAAATTTATTAGCCAGAAGTTTCTTCTTATTTGTGGCTTGATCAGTGGAATGTAAGAAATAGTTTTAATATACAATATGGCCTTGTATGAGGAAGCCCAGCTCAGAGATACGTAGTTGGACCTGGTGACCTTCTGGCTATTATCAAAAGTTGTAAATAAAACATGGATAGGTATGGGTTTGAAGAAATCCACTGATATTTAGAAGATATGTTCCATAACTTCCTTTTCTGCATAGTAAGATATACTTCATCCCACCAAACACTGCATGATTCTTACCAGCATATATAAATATGGACACTGTAATATGCTATCAAGAAATATCCAGTGTAGTATAGGGATGTTCATGAACATTTGTCACATGCACAATTCATTCAAATTTGTATGGATTCAAACATTCACATTCAAATTGTATGTTGGCTACATTCAAAGATTGACATTCAAACATGAAGTGCATGCTTTTGTGCATTCATATGAAGCTTCATTATATTTGCAAATGTGAGGACCTGCTTTTGGCCCGACAGTGTTCAGGTGGCAGCACTGTCTCAGCAATGCCAGCAAGCTGCTGCCCAGTTGCTTCCACAGCAGATTCAGATCCCATTAGGCGCCACTGGCAAAAGTGGCCAGCCACCAGAGACTATTCTCGTAATGCAATTGGGTGGCAGTGTTTCCAGATAAGATTCAAATGTGCATTCTAATCTTTTCTGGAAGTGCTGCCACCTGATCTGAATCCTCAGCTGGTAGAGATAGGCTAGAGGAAGGTCACAAGGTAACAGGCTGTGTGTATGTATGGTCACTGTGACAGCTGTTTTCTGCAAAACAGAATCACTAATAAGCTTAATGAATTCATTTATACAAACTAGCAAGGACTGACCTAGATATCAGTGATGTTACATTTAAAGTTCTTACAGTATTTTTCTGTAATTACTTAGTAGTAATAATGTGAGTGATTTGTCTTTTCCTCTCTGTATGAGACAGACTTATAAATGAAAACTATTTTCCAGTGTTTTTCATCTATTTTTCACACACACTTTCCATTTCTTTGCTGCATCTGGCCTAGCCATACAATGTGTCCAGCCACTCAAGCTACTGAAATTTTCTCAGTGTGAAAGGCAAACACCCGCAGGTACACCAGACATGTTCTGAATTAGTACACACTGGTTTGTTTTTTGCTCTTTGAAGTGGAACAAGTCTGATCACAGATTGATTTGCTGCCATACTAGGACTTCAGGGGATGAAGAAAAAGCATTTCCTTTATACACCTCTTAGAGAACAAGTAGTCCCTCTAACTCTTTGTTCTCAGGGCCCTTTTGCTGTGGGGGATCAGGATGGCCTCACACTGTCTGGGACATTCAATTCACATGCTACACTGCTACCTCTGTCCCAGAGTGCCCCAGAGCATGTAAGGTCCTCCCGATGCTTCACTGCTTGATCAGGAGCATCTAGTACACTCCCAGTAAGCTTCTCCCTCCCTCTCATGGGGGGGGGGAGCCCATGGAATTGAATGGCCCTTTTTCTTTTCATTTTTGTAACTGCTGCTGTTGTTCCTTTAAAAGTTAGAAGAAAGCTTTAAAGGTTTAAATCAGAGGAGTTGTTGGGCCTTCCACTTTCTCTGAAGAAAAAATAAAACTGCTAGTGCACACATCTACGGACAGCAGCTTGGCTCACCCTGTCCCTTTCCCAATTTTTCCCTCCTTGTGTTCCTGATCGCGTTTGGTCTAGTGGTTAGGGAGCCGGACTCTTATCTGGGAATATCAGGTTTGATTCCGCCCTCCCCCATGAAGCCAGCTGGGTGGTCTTGGGCTAGTCACAGCTCTCTTCTGAGCTCTCACAGCCCCACCTACCTCACAGGGTGTGCTGTTGTGGGGAGAAGAAGAGAAAAGCTTTGTCAGCCGCTTTGAGTCCCCTTAAATGGGTGAGAAAAGTGGGGTAGAAAAGCCAACTCTTCTTCTTTGTTCTGGTGGCCAAAGCGGAATTTTCTAGCCAATGTTGCTTATCCTCCTGAGAACAATGCCGACAAAAATGTCTGTCATTGGATTGGAGGAAATAGGAAGCATGCCAAAAATAGTATGGCTACCTCATTCCCACTTTCCAAAATAAAACAGACTAAAGCCAGGAAGTATATTGAAAACTCAATCCAAATAGGCTTTAGCTCAAGTTTTGACACTTTGGTCTACAAAAGATACAGAAGCCTAAATTATTGTCAGTATGGATGATTTTGAAGATGACCTCTAAATATATCATTATGCAGTCAGAATGCAGTCTTCACTGTATCAAACTGGACATTTCTGCACTTGCTTTCCCTTCCTTTGGATTATAGACTAATGCATTATAGACTAATGTTGACGAGTGCTGGCACTTGTGAGTGCAAGTACACAGTAGCCTAGCCCATGTGTGATCAGTCACTCACCTGTGTCTGGTCACTTGTGCTGCCATCTTGCGTGAAGCTCCGATGGTCCCGTCAGCCAGTGCAGATGGTTGCTGGATGGATAGAAAAGGTAAGGAATTGGTCCCATTGGATAAAGGTTAGTGTGCTTGTGGTGCACAATTTTGTACACTACAGCTAGTTTATAATCAGTCAACATCTGGACAGATAGGGTTTGCTTGTAGGCTAGAAGTGCCTCCTGTAAATGCAGATGCACTTGCCCAGATGTCAACTATAAATTAAGAGGCCAAGTCCGAATTGGCCTTTCTACATGGAATTCAGGAGATCTGTCCGCAGTTGATAAGGGTATAACCCATAAATTCCAGTTTGACTGCTGTCCTTTCAGAACATCAAAGTCATAGGCTGCGTTCCTACCTACAGCGAAGCCAGAGTGAATCCGGATTACTCTGATCTGAAGTAATCCGGGTTCCACTGCGTGCTAGGGTTGGAGGCTGGGAACAGCACAAAGCATGCATTGGGTTGTTCCCAAACAGAACATGCAGGTGTGCATATGCATACCTATGAGCGGCATACCTATGCATACACATACCTACATATGCATACCTATGCATACCTATGCGTACCTATAAGCGGCAGCCTCCTCCTCCTCCTAACGTCCCTCAGTAAAGGAGGACAGCTGGAGGCTGGGGTGAGCGGGGTAAGTGAGTGAGGGGGTGCACGAAGGGGAGGCTGCCCCTCAGATGTGGTGGCATCAGGCAGCAGTCAGGGAGGGAGGGAAAAGGAAGGAAGGCAGCTGCGCATCACCACCACCCCGCTCGCTCGCTTGCTCGCTTACTCACTCACTGGCTCTCCTCTTTCCGGGGAGGGGGCAATCGCTCCCTGGGTCCCCTGCCTGCTGCCAGCCACCACTGCATCCGAGGGGTGACCTCCCCTCCATGCACCCCCTCGCTCACTTATTTATTTATTTATTTATTTTATTTATATTTATATCCCGCCCCATACCCGAGGGTCTACTTACTCCAGCCACCAGCTGTCCTCCTTTAATCCGAGTCAGGGAACAGGGCTGGAAAATCCTGAGTGGATTTGGAGTCCTGGGGGATTTAATGGAAACACCCAATGCTGAATCCAAATCCACTGCGGATTTTAGCCCCTATGGGGATGTGCCCATAGCATTTTATTTAAAGATGGTCAGGATGCAAAGTGAATATGTGGCTGTTTTAATTAGTTGTATCAGTTATTGGTTTCCTTTTTCCTTTGTCTTTTACTGGTAGTATTCTAATGGTATTTTACCCTAATTTAACTTATTACCCTAACATAACGTTGTATTTTATATTTTTAAGTTCTGGTCTAAGAGCATAATGAAGATGCTTCATTTATTCACTCAATAGACTAAGGTTGCATCCACATGGAATTAAAAAAAACAGTTGAAAAGCACCTTAAACTTTGTAGCTGCCACTGTTTTGTGAAACAGCAAGCTGAAGTACATATTCTCCTGTGTCCTCTTCTTGCGGTGTTAAAATGACAAAACAGAGTTGTCATGGTGGTTAGAAATATGAATGGGCCTCTTCTAAAATTCTGGCTTGGAGACCCACTCAGAATTCATGCCCAGGAACCAATTTTAATCTATTGAGCTTTGTGTAATTCAACTCAAGCCATGAACAGGTGTGTGGAACATGGTGATATTTCTTTCACCATGATGCACCCTGGCTTTGTCCAAACATATCTTTGCTGCCATAACCAAGTACAGCAGTAGCCAGTTTCTTCCCATAATTATCTTCATTCTAGACTTTCCCCCAACCCCAGCAGAAATAATAGTTTTCACATGCTTTGCCTCACCTAGCAATGAGGAGAAGAACATCCATTTCAAAGGGAGTTTTAAACTCAATATGACAGTGTGGGCTGGCTTCAAATGTTTTCTAAATGGAATCTTGGAACAAACAAAAGATGTGAGCATTTCCCCCACTAGGCTGAATTCCCCCAACTTCAATTTACTCCTATTTTCTCCTTGCACTCTTCTCAAGAGACTCCATTCATGATACATATAAGCCATGAAAAACAAGCATTTACTCCCACTCCTTGTAGTATGGCCTTATCCCACAGGGAAACATAGTGAAAATACTAAATCTTAATTCCACCTGCTCACTAGTTTGAGTTTTCAAACATATCCAGAGATGCAAGATAGAAGTTAACATCTTCATCCACTGAATTTCTTCCTTCAGCAAAATGAACAAAGGCCTAATTGCTTGATTGAGCCAAGCAAAGATTTGTTTACATGTTCTCTGCTTCATTGAAAGTTTTGGAAAACATACCAGCTAGCAGGGCCTAGGAACAGATGGCTATCTGCATGCCCCATGTTGTGAAGGAAACACTTCATGTTCCAGGGATTTATGCAATTAATAGCACTACTAATTTGAGAATTCTGAATTTTTAATAGCAAATTCTAAAATATACTAGACATAAGTAGCAAATGGTTCTTTAAAAAAAATGATTTAATAACAAAAAGTACAGGTAAAACAAAATATTACATCCATCCAACTATTATTTCTTCAAAACAATTTCCTAGATAATCTCCTAAACAAACTACTTATGCAGACACTCTTGTTAATGATACTTTAATCAATAATCCATATACATTTCTGTGAAAATTTTAGGTACACAAAACTAGGTTAATATTTCAAGAGAAATTTCCACTTTTCTAGTAGTTTGTGGGTGGCATTAGTATTCCTGAAAACCAAGATGTGATATGGAATCATATCTTAAGAACATAAGAATATAGAAGGAGCCTTGCTGGATCAGGCCACAGTCCATCTAGTCCAGTATCCTGTCTCACACAGTGATCCACCAATTGCTTTTGGGCTTCATTAACAGCAATGCTCCATAAGTTGTTATACCAATATGAAGAACCATTGCAACACCAGAGGCTGTGGCTTTACCCAACAGCCCCTATTCCAGTGATGGCCATCTATGACATGCGTGTCACAGGTGACATGCCAAGCCCTTTTGGGTGACACACCTGGTCACCCTGGCACCTGGGCATGTAGTGCTTGCTTGCTCTTGAAGTGTACGAAATACCAACTTTCAATTGAAGATTTAGCAAATGAAATTCAGCAACAAAAGTCACTAATGTAAAGAATTATTTGTTTTTGCTTTTAATACATATATCAAAAATGTAACTTTTTTACTAGAGCTACAAATATCACAAAATTATGGATATTTCTAGATGTGACACAGCACCCGAGTTAAGCTAGGTTTTCTTGTGAATTTTTGCCATCACTGCCCTATTCACTTTAAGGAAAATGTGTTGCGGGGAGCAGCAATTGATGGGATTTCATTGAGAGAATCAAAATGGAAGAGATCATTGAATTGAGCAGCTCCACTCACAGTAGCACCTTTCCACAGATGCAAAATGGTTCAGATCTTATCTCCTCACAGGATTTTGTCAACTCATGCCGTGCAACAAAATTCTCATTGGCCAAGAAAATCCCTACACAGGGTGCCCTACTGTGCTTAACTGAGCTCACACAGTGCTTGGTTTTAAGACTGAGATGCAGTAGAATCTGAGCTGTATGTTTGGCTGGAGTTAGAGTTAACCCTCAGTTTCTGCTGACAAGTAAACCTTGTTTCCCTGCCATAGTTACAGTTGTCTTCCTTTGATACATGTTTGCATGTTGCCAAAGATTCCTTTGCTGGTGGTTATAAGTTGAGTTACCACCTACTATTTGACACATTCACCCTAAAATGAAAGTGTTGTTACCAAATGCAGAGTAAAATTTTGGATAATTTGGAAACCCCAAAATACACCAAATTTAAACTCCCAGGGAATTTGTAGCTGGATTGTTTACACAGGTTTTTACATAACAAAAAATACCATAAAAAGAGAGAAAAACTCATTTCAAACTCAAAGACCAATATTTCTTGTTAAATCATTGGAAAGAATTTATTAGAAATACAGAAGAAAAGTTAAAATGAAATGTAAAGCCATCTCAGAGACATATCTCATTTAAACATTCAAAAGAACAAAGATAAACATGCAAGAGCCCGAACATGGCTAAATAAATGAGCATTTTATATTGAGGTATTATTTTGCATTAAACGGAGTCCATCCCATTTTAGTATGTAGCTGTGCCCTTTTATGGGTGAAAATATGAAAATGAGAGTAAAGTTCCCACAAGAACAATTTCAAACCTTAAAAATATAAAAGTCAAAAAAAGAATATTAGCCCTATTACTAAAGAAATTCCCTAAACCTTGCCCAAATATTTTAAGGAAAAATAGGGAGGAGTGAAATGGAGCAAAGAAAATTCTTTCTCACCACTATGTGCTGCTGAGAGGCCTTTTTGCACTACAGCCAAACAGCTGTAGTGCACTTAGGTTACAACACTCAGCGGCGCTTTCCCCATTCACATGTAGACAGGTAAGGAACATGTCTCCACGTGTTCCTACCTGCCTATGTGCGAATGGGGAAAGCGTCCCTGAGTGCTGTAGCCTGAAAAGGCTGGGATAAGAGCGGGACCCCACTCCCAAGCCTGTCTGCCATTGGGTCAAATTCAACCCAGGGGTGGGCAGCCTGTTCTGACCCTTCCTATGGGTTCTAGGGGACAGAATGGGGTCCCTAGGGCCCACAGGAACCCCCCTCCAGGCACCCACCCTACCACACCTGGGCCTAGGCGAGGACATGTGCAAGAGAGAGGTACTTATCTTGTCTTCACTGAGTCCTGAAATGGGGAGCTGAGTGCGCCTGCGCACGCTGGCTGACTAGCCAATCAGAACAAGCCAATCAGCTAGCCAATCAGAGCTAGCTGATTAGCTTGTTCTGATTGGCTAACTGTGGTTAGCCAATCAGAGAGCGGCCGGACACGTGCAGGAGCACTCAGCTCACCATTTCAGGACCCAACAAGGATGAGGTAAGTACCTCATGCACGTGCACATCCCTGCCTAGGCCCAGGCCCAGCAGCGTGAGTGCCCGGGTGTGTGTGTGTTCCTGTGGGCTCTAGGGGACCTAATCCAGTCCCCTAGAACCCACAGGAACCTGGGGAAGGTACGCAACTGGCCTGCGCAATAGGGGGAGGTCTAAACCTGTCAGGGAGGGAGGCATCCAAATGCTTCCTTCCCTGATCAACTTCAGGACAGCCCTGAATGCCCTGAGCTAGGTGTAGAGCAGTATTAACTGCTCTACACCCGGAATGCATTAAAGGTGCTCTGGGATGGGATGGGGCATTTCCGAACGGAACCGCACACCCAGAGGAGTGAATGCTCCATCCCAGGGCATCCTTCACGCATTCCAAAATCCCTCATGTGAATAGGTCTGAGATGTCTTCTTCACGCCCAAGTGTCTGTTGTGGGCAGAAGAACAGGAAGCGTTGTCACCCACTTTGCATCCCTTAAGTAGTGAGAAAAGTGGGGTTTAAAAGCCACCTCTTCCTTGTCTTCCTAGGTGATGATAAAGGTAAATGCAGAAAGGGCCTTTCAGTCCAGAAATGCATCATGTTGCAATTCTTTTACAGCTTTGTGGAGGCAAACATTAACATGTATTATTTACACTCTGTTTTTTCTTCTACCCAAGACAGCTAACAAGAAAACAGTTATATAACAATTATAATAAAATCACAACATGTAAACAGTATATAAAAGAACAGCAAATACTTTCAATAGATATTGTATTCCCAGCACGGTAATGCAATTATTTGTAATTTAGTACCTGTGGAATTGCAGATGATAACGCAGATGTTAGAAGCACAGAACCTCCGTAGGGAACTATATAAATAAAATGTTAAAATTATCCATGCCACAGACAGGAGCACTGCAGAGGCTCTTCTAGAAAGGAGCATCTCAGTTTCCCATGGTGTCATCAAAAAGTTGCTCATGTTGTGCATTGCAGACCCATTCCTCTTTTCTTTATGGTTGATAATAGAATTCTGCACATGTTGCCTACTACATATATGTTGTCTATTTACTGTACTCCATACTAAAGCCTCAGGGTGGTAAATAAATGAGGCTCAATAAAGAGCTTATACTTTGAATGCCTTGTTGATGAGGTGAAGGTACACCCTTACAAATCCAGGCTAACATGTTTTTCATCTGCTGCCAGTTGCAGCCTACATGCTCAGAACTGCCACATGCTCGTTAAGATTTATAGGCCTTTGGTGAAATGGTATTGACAAATGGACAATACATAGCTCCCCTTCAATTGCTTCTTCCTATTGGCTGCCCTCCTGCTAACTCACCCCTCCCCTTCCTCTTTCAGATGAGCCACACCTCTTTCTTACCTGGATCTAATGCATCACTCTTACATTTTACACTTACCAAAACTAAGCTGTCACACCCTTTTTCATAAGAGAACATAAGAACGTAAGAGAAGCCCTGCTGGAGCGGGCCATAACCCATCTAGTCCAGCACTCACCAGTTGCTTCTGGGCATTCTCGAGCAAAAATAAAAGGCAAAACCGCCTACTCTCAAATCCCTGGCCTTGAGAGGTATCCTGCCTGTCTCTCTAACCCAGAGATGGTACCTAGGCATCCATTTTGGTGATGATTGATACATACATCTGTCCTCGTGCATTTGTCTAACCCTTTCTCACAGCTATCTAAGCTGATTGCTGTCACCATCTCTTCTGGTAGTAAATTCCAGTAGTAGTAATAGTAGTAGTAGACCAATGACTCTCTGGGTGTAAAAAATACTTTCCTTTGTCAGACCTAACTCTCTTGCCCATTGGCTTCACAGAGTGACCCCTGGCCCTACTGTTGTGCAATAGGGAACAGAATTTTTCTCTAGACTTCTTTTTCAAGCCATAAATGATTTTTGTATACTGTACTTCACTGAGGTCACCTCTTAAACACCATCTTTCAAGGGTGAAGGGGTCTAGATGTGACAGCCTGAATTCATAGCTTCTATATTCTGAAATCGACTGTTCATAAAAGCTGTACATTGAGCATCTGAGAAGTGTGCACATGGACATCTTATTCTCCCCTCCACACAACACACACACACATGCACACACACTACATTATTCCAAAATTGATATCCCAAAACTCCTACTGTGAAGTAACAGACTAGCGTCAGGTAAATGTTATTAAAGCCAAAAGAGAAAATAGCACCTGACTGGTGAGGAAGAGGAAGCTAGATATAATTATATTGCACACTGTTGTGAAGAAAATACAGTCCCGTAGCCTGCACCCTGCTGTGCATTACCAAACTTGTATAAGTTTGTCTTCTGTTTTTGTTCCTGAGTGTTCTTTGGGCCATTTCAAGGACATTTACTCCTACAGTGGTTCATGCTTTAGACATCACCTTATGTCTCTGGAACACAGTATTCTGTTTGGCTTGTTTCTAATGAAATCAATCCAATGGACTACATAGTGCACTGCCCTCCATCTCCAACCCTCTCCTAAAGCAACTATTAGTAAATGACTTCATCACTGCAGCTTCAAAGAGGATCAGATGTGTAGCAACCCAGCAGAAGATCAGTAAGGAGGTACAGAAAATGGTGTGGATCCCCTTTAGGATTATGTACATAGATGCTTCTTACACAAATCTGTATGAGAATATTTAGGCACCCAGATGTTGTTTTACTTTTACTTTACAAGTGTACATGACTTCCTGGGTGTATTTTCAAGGTTGTTTACCCTTGTAACCTTAGTATAACCTTCACGGTGATACACCTCCATGTCCTTAATAGTGGTAAAAAGAAGATACCAACAAGGCCTGCAATCAGATGTGTACTATGGCACTACACTTTATGTAATTCTGGTATTCAGCCTTTGCAAACAAACTTTGACACAGATTAAGCCAGGTTGCTGCAGCTGACACTGCAAGGAAGGATCCTCCCAGCATTATCTCCAAGAAGTTCCCAGCTGGCAGAAGTGCTGACTCCTCTTTCAGTATTCTATTAGGCTTTCCTTTCTTTACTTGCTATAGTAATGAAACAGATATACAATAAGAAGAGAAGGTATCCTGTTGCATTCATTGCATTTAATTCTCCCCCAAGAGAGGGAAAAATCATGGACCAGAATCAAATCCAACTTTAGACTGAAGGAACAGATGTAGTTAAATTATGGTGCATGCACTTTGCATGCACAATGTCCTAGCTTCAATTCTTGGCATCTCTCTAGAACAGGGATATCAAAGTATGTCATGAATCGCAACTCCCAGAATTCCATCCCCAGAATTATGTGCCATCTCCTGCATGTTGGGAGTGAGATGTTGGGACTCGTTCAAGAACATCTGGAGGGCTACAGTTTTAGACTTCTATCTTAGAACAAGCCAGTGGCAAATTATTTCTGTACTTCTGCATGAACGTGTATGCATTATTGGCCAAAATAAAGCACAACTCAAGGCTATCTTTACCACTGCCTAACGTCCCAAGCTCCAGTCTGGCATATCCAGGGAGTTTTAGCCAAGAAATACCAAGAATTAACTGCAACTGCATCATGAAGTTTAAACTGCAGAAGACAAAACTGACGTCAAAGTGCACTCTATTGCAGTGACTAATGGCTGTCAGAATGGAATCTGGCGGAAGTTAAACTGCCTTTTATGTGCAGTTCCTCTACATTGAATTCTAATTCAGGCTGGGCTGCTGTGAATAAAACTTAACTGATAAGCATAGCCCCCGTCGAAATCACTTCATCATGAAAAATGGGATTTTCCCCCTTTACAAAGTATGTAAACAGAGACACTGAATAATGAGCTCCTCCTCAAATTTTACTTTCAGTTATACTAAATGTTAACTAAGTTCTGTGGTGAATGAACAGAGAGCCTGTTTATACCTGGGTCCTGTAATAGGCACAAAGAGATCTACTCAGACTTCAACCAGTATCATAATCTTCCAAGATTTGCAAAACTATATTGAATTCTGCCAATACCTATGAAGGCAACTATGTGAAGCAATCTACCTTTATAGCCATTGATCTTCCAAGCATGACTGTCCTCAGAATTGATGATACATGACCAGTGGTGTCCCTTTGAAATTTTCTTCTAGGAATTAAACTCAGAAACGGGGGGGGGAGAAGGGGGGGACACCAAGTGGTATTATTCCTGTCTTAAACATAGGTTTCAGTTCTCCACAGATAAGAGAACAACTGAACGCCCATATTTTCATGACTTCCAACAGCAGGTAATTAATGCATTGATGCAGGGGTTAGAAGGTGATGACAACAGACGGATAGATTCATAGAAAACAGATGCAGATGTATTAATGCCTAATAGAAGAGAAGCTTAGGTACTGCCTCCAGGTTTGGGAAAAGGCATGGTGCCTCCAGAGTCCATTTGAAGGGAGTCCAGAGCAAGTGAAGGTTTCATCTCTGAGAATGCCCATAAGCCATTGGTGAACCACTGTATTGGATGGAATGCTGGACTAGATGGGCTGTGGCCTCATACAGCAGGAGTTCTCTTATGTTTTTAATAATTGAAGCAAATGCTTTGCCCTAGCAACCAATTTGTGAAAGTGTGAATGAAGCACACAAGACACTGCAATAACCTCCCCACTGCAACCCCCACTATGTCCTAAGATTTTATTTTAATTGTTTTGCTCCACAGATAAAGCATTACCAACTGTCTGTGTTCTAGAAACAAGCTAAAGAAGATGCTTTTAAACCTGAAAAGATAAGATATTCCTGTAAAAAACCCTGATATTTGGAATCTCAACACATTTGAAATGCTGTTACTGTTCAGAAAAAAGAAAGTTTATTTATTTATTTAGCCATCCATCCATCCATCCATCCTCCTCACCACTACTATTATTTAGGAATAGATGTACATAAGAGAAGCCCTGCTGGATCAGGCCACAGCCCATCTAGTCCAGCATCCCATTGCACACAGTGGCCCACCAAATGTTCATGGGCATCTCAAGCAGAGACAAGGACAAACCTATTCCTGCTCTTGAATCCCAGAAAATGGCCTTAGAAGTGTCCTGCTTTCCCCCCGCCCCAGCCTGAAGGATGTACCTTGGGATTCATTCTAGTAGCCATTGATACATCTGTCATCCATACATTTGTCTAACCCTGCCTTAAAGCCATCTAGACTGGTAGCTGTCACCACCTCTTAGAGCAGCAAATTCCATAAATACTTCCCCTTGTTGGATCCAACTCTCCTACCCATCAGCTTCATAGAGTGCCCCCTGGTTCTAATGTTGTGCAATAGAGAAAATAAATTTTCTCTATCCACCTTTTCTATACCATGCATCATTTTATATACTTCAATCAGGTCCCCTCTTAAACGCCGTCTTTCCAGACTGAAGAGGCCTAGACGTTGCAGCCTGATTTTGTAAAGCGGTGTTCCAGACCCTTAATCATTCTGGTTGCCCAATGTAATTTATTCCAGTCCACATACTGGATTCATTATTAAAATTATTTTATCATACTGTATACAATTTGCAAACTAGATTTTTCTCGTCCAATTCAGGTACAACTAGGTAAGAATATAGGAACAGTAAAAGTATCATCTTAAAATATAGGTTCTTTCCAGTACTATTGATTTCTTTTTATTAGTGCACAATGTATTGTTCCAAGGGGACTGCTGATTTTGTCATTCCAGAGTTTTCAAACTTTGAGTTTCAGGTCTCAGTATTTTATTACTTTACAGGTGATTAGCAAGGATCTGTCCACACTTGCCTCCTGGTGAGTTGCATCCACACCTGGCCATCGACATAGCTCACCAGTAGTTGTAACCCGCCTCCCCTGAGCCATTCCGCAGTGGCCTGCTAAAAAGTAGTCCACACACTGACCCAGAGCAATTAGCCTTGCTCCTGAGTGCTGTGCCTGCACACTACTTGATGATGCATTTCCAATAAGTATATACACACAAATTATTAGTCTAGCGCCCTTCAAACAAGATTGTCCACTAATCATTATAAACTGAGAGCAATAGAAACTTTGTGTGGCCCACAGCAATATGCTCTTTCTGCATTAGGCCTTATTCTGGATTATATTCCAGAATAGAAGACTGTCATCCACATTGTAGTCCAGACTATGGCAGGCCCTGAGTGGAGTTTGCCCTGGTCTGCACCAGCATGCAGATAACAGGCTAGTATTCTGGAATTTAATCTGGAATGGGGCCCAGTGCAGACAAGGCCTATAACTTATAGCATCAGATAAGACCAACCTGCTCTCAATTATCACACTGACTTGGTTTCTCCCCCGGCCTTGAAACAACTCCCATCCAGCTTTGATTTGCATATGATGCATACACATCTCCAAATAAATGACCCTCTTATGAAACTGAATATGAAAATTCAGGGCACAGCTAAATTGTTTTCCCAGCAATCATAATTAAGTTGTTGGAAACAGAATATGCCTGAAAAGAGAATCCATAATGTTGCTGGCACTGCAAGGAAACTACTGTTAAAGAGAGGGAAATGTATTAGGGAAATTGTTGTTGTTTTCTTTGTCGAAACTGTAATTAATGTGCATCCTACATACTAAGCAAAGAGGAAAATACAGTCCTTGCAGCAGTTAGAATGCATCTCATTAGCACTGAAACTACTGTGTCGTCAAAATACATTATGTTGCACTTTAAAAAAAAAGTGTAATTGAATTCCCATCAAAGCATAGTTCATCTAAATCAAATCAGACTGCGCTCAGGCTGTAGTTCATTTGAGCTGTAGATGGAAATTAGGATTCATTAAAAACACCTTCCAGTAATTTGAGCAACTGCAAAGGCAGGTTTAAAGTGGAAGGCAAGGGAGGGGGAGAAGGAAAAGAAGAGAGGAGATTGGAAATCTTGCAGTTACATTCTGTGCACTTGGAAACAAATACAGCTGCAGTCATGAGCAGTAATTTTAACAGAAAGTAAGATGAATCCCCTGTGGAGGCACTCAGTTCTGTGGGAGGGCTCCAGTATGAAAATGTGTTGACAACAAGTGACAGGTACGCACACAGCACACCCCATGAGCAAAGATTTCAGAAGGGGCCAGTAGGAGCATTGCTAATTTCCTCAACTCCAATTTGTCCAGCTCTGTCAGTCTACGTTTCTAACTCCCTAATCATCATTTGCACGCAGTATAATACTGTGAAAACGCCAGAAAATAATCTGACACCCTAAGAGATACCTGACGCAACTGTAAACAAGCAGCTACAACCTTGGTTTATCTTCCATTGAGTTCTTCATATGATGATGCACTTAAAACAAATACCTGGAAACAGTGGGTAAGTGAATGATATGCTTGTTGCAGGTCAAAACAGGCTGTAGAGAGATTAAAGATGAAGGTCCAAGTCCCTGGCCCTCTGATTCCCATATTGTATATTTTGCATGGTATTCTATTACACTGACACAAAGCATTCTGCCATGCAACACTACTTCTAAAATGGATGAAAAGGTGCCATTCATACTGTTTGCACCATAGGATGAACTTTTCAGCCAGCATAAGTGAGCAAACAAGGTACTGCATTCTATAAGTAGATTCACCAATATGATGGAGTGAGAATTCTGGATTTCAGTTTGAAAACTTCACACTGAGGGAGAATGAAGAAACTTACAAATTGTCAGTATAAAACAGAGAAAATCTCCAGTAAGTGTGCATGTTTGTGCATATGAACAAACAAAACAGAAAAGCTGAGGGAAATTGGCTAATGCCATTTTTTTAAAAAATGCAGTAGACTCAAAATGGAGAATCAAACTACCAGTCAAGTGGTACACTATGAGCAGAAAGCAAAAGCATGAACAGCATATGGCTGAAGAAAACCATTTTGTCTCTAGGCAATAATATAACAATTGAAGAAAGAGCTTTTGGGCTTTCTTAAGAGAAAGGTGCTGTTGATGTAATCAATAGGGGTGGAGAACTAAAGAGTCATGTAAAGGAGACTCAGGGGTATAACATAAAAAGTGTGAGCTAGCAGTCAGAATTTAGGATGATCTGAGGACTGATTATCAGGGACTGGGTGTGAACAGGATTAGGATGGCTTCAGTTCGGTTTCTTAACGGGATGACCTAGTTCAACCAAGTGTGATCACGGCCCCAAAGACCCCATTTTCTTGTTCTGGATCAGAGCAGAACAGACAGTGTGGGACTGTTGTAGACCTCTTCAGTCAGGTCTACCAGTAGTCCAGGATAGGGCTAGTTACAGCTCTCTTTCTGAGCTCACAGCCACACCTACCCCACAGTGTGTCTGTTGCAGGGAGAACAGAGGCCTTTTCGCACAAGGGGTTTTTGAATGCATGTAGAGGACGTTGGGATGCAACATTCGCTCTTGCGGGCGGTGGGATCCATTCCAGGCTGCCCGCAAGCGTCCCAAATTGCCCTCCATGCGTTTGAGTTTCAGAGCACTAAAAAGTGCTCTGAAACCGTCTCCGCACGTTCCGAACTGTCTCAGAGAGAAAGCATTCGCATGTTCTCTCTCTGTGACAGCTCGGCCCCTCCCCTGGGCTGCTCCCATTGGCTCCAATAGACCCACTGTGGGCAGCCCGGGTGCTTTCTTTCCCTGCATTCCTGCTCACTCCCAAACCCCAGATCGGGCTACGGGGGTGGGCAGGAACACCAGACAAAAGCCCCCAACCCAACCCCAGGGTTGCGTGCACGTGTGAATGGGGTTTACCTTCTCCTGCAGGACCGATTCTGTGTAGACTAGGCCGGGCTGTTCTGAGCATGCTTGAGGGGGTGGCCCCTCATTGGCTGGGCACCATGTGTGGGCACCTAGTGCACTATGTGCCTTTTCGAGACTGACAGTGTAAGAATGAAAACTGCACACTAGGAGTGTGCACAAATGCGATTTTCAGCATTCGATTTGGTTAAAATCAAATATCCAAAGATTCAAATTGATTTGAATGTTTAAAATTCGAAT
>MTQE01003428.1:11728109-11747591 GCA_014337955.1 Aspidoscelis marmoratus | reverse complement strand
TGTGGCCTGATCCAGCAAGGCTTCTCTTATGTTCTTATGTTCTTATACTTAACACTGCCTTTTTTTCCTGATCCACATGGGGTTCACACACAAAATTATCTAGTGATTTTCAAATTTCCATGAAATTACACTTTTGTGTGCTTCTAAAATGTGTGTGCATTACTTTGAGAACTGTATTTACACAGAAAAATGATTAATGCACAGCAACAAACAGCAGCAGTAGCAGCAATAGCAACAGGTCAGGAGACAAATGAAGAAATTCCCACACCCCTAGTAGGCATCAGCAACCTAACTCAACAAGGAATAGTGCCTGGTGTAGGTCTGCATCCATACCACAGTGGATCACAGCAACTTACCAGCACAAGCACCCCAAGGAGAATGTGTACAGTGTCTTTAAACTTCTCAGCTTACCCACTCATCCTCCTTGAAGCTGGGGAATGAAAGCTCCCTGACTTTGAATATGTAGCACAGGAGGGTTTTCTGTCACACTGGTCTCAGATGGTGACCATTTTCAGTGTGACAAAATATTTCTGGCCTGATTACATAAGAACATAAGTTCTTTCCCCTGACCTTTGGCTAAAGGGGAACAGCTTTTCCTCCCTACCCCACATTCAGGCACTATTCTGTTTTCAATATGCTTGTTTTATATTTTGCTTTTAATATTGTAATCTACTATTCATGAGGAGGAGGAGGAGGAGGGAGGGAGGGAGAGAGTCCTACTGGATCAGGCCACAACCCATCTAGTCCAGAATCACGTCTCACACAGTGGCCCACCAGTTGCTTACAACACTGGTAAGTAAGTTATGTCATCATCATGTGGATCCAAGGGTGCTGGGGGGTGGGGGTGCTGAATGCCCTCAGAGTGTTTTTTTCCTGTTCCGAGAAAGGTCATATAAGAGGATGTTTGCAGGCAATAAAATGCCCAGAAGCCTTCTTGGAGGGGGGGGGGAGCTTCCATCACCCACTGCCATGGGTGGGGATAGTGGAACTATACTAATCAAATTTCATGTCATGTCATGAACCTAACAGATGAAAGATAAGCAACTTTTGTAGAAAATCTCTCTCCTGGCTTGGCTTCAGAAACAAAGATTTAGGCATTGGACTCTCCATGTCTACTGCAGGCTCACTGGTGGCTGATGAGTCCAATTTGGGATAGGCAATCTAAATAGCATTATAATAACCTACCTACAAGTAAGGTTACAGCAGTGTCATGACGGAATACAGAAAATGATAGTTATCCCACACCATCACATGCACCCTCTCAGATCCAGCTTTTTCAACTGTGCAAAGCAACTATGAAAATGGGGGTTGTTTCTAGACACACGAGAGATAGAGATAGAGGGAAAGTGTGTTTTATAAGAAAACTATAATTAATTCTCCTTGTCTATTTGCAGCACCAAAAATAGGCCTCAATTCTGCATCTTCCGTGCATGTGTTGAAAGGATTTCCATATGTATGAGGCATCAATGCACGCTTTCCTTTCCTTTTTTAAATTGTAAGAATTGAAATAATATTTTGTAAATGTGCACAGCAATAAAACAGTCAGTATATTTGTGTGAGGAAGGAAGGGGAAGGGGAAGGGGAAAGGGAAAGGGAAAGGGAAAGGGAAATATCCCCACACACAAAAAAGCAGCAGCCACTAATGACTTAAAGTAGTAGAGCCAATGGGCTTTGGGGAAGAACAGAAATTGCAAAATTACAAAAATGAGATGATGAGCAGAAAGATCACCATCTCAGACAGGGCACCTTCAGAATATAGAGATGTTGGAGATATTGTGCTCATCAAAGTATCCAGACAACTGGATTTAACAAGAAAATAAAACAGAGCAGAAGCTTTTTTCCTAGGATTTCATCCTTTCATTGCTATTCCAAATGCCACAGGCTGGAACCACTTCCCATTATAGGGATATCGTATTTTTATGTACCTTAAGATGGTAGAAAAATGCAGTAAAGGACTCTTTATACTAATATGGTGATTCTTGGGTGACATCTATATTTGGATACTATGATAAATACTTGTGGTAAATGCTACCTTAGTTCCACATTCACACTTTTCATACCGAAAGACCATGGGTCTATCCGCACATGGCCTAAAAATAGATATAAACACACATCAAACACACATGTAAACTTACCTTCCGCTCAGGAGGCCGGATCAAGGACCCTTTTTGGCAGCGCTTCCACACATCGGCAGGCAAGAACCGTTCTTAATCAGATCTTGTCACTAAAAGATCCAGCCTCCAGGAAGATCTGAAAAATTAGGTCTTTATCCAGCCCTTCACCTCAATCCATTTCAGAAGCAGGACGCTTTCACACATGGAGAGGCGAAAGCCGGATGTCCTAGCGACCGCCATCTTGGAGAGGGTGGAAGCAGGACTGCCTGCTTCCGGAAGCCCTTCCCTCGACTCCCGCTGTCTCCAGGAGCCAAGATCATGGCTCCTAGAACCAAGGGAACACGCACCCTAGACCCCCCAACCCACCCCGGGTCGCACGCTTGTGTTTGCAGCCTTACCTGCAGGCTGAGAGGTCGATTCTGCCTGCAAGAGGCCCGGTGTGCTGTGCATGTGCACGTGGGGTGCCCCCTCATTGGTCAGCCACCCGCACCTGCGCAGATGGCCTGATGAAGCCTGGAGTGTGGCTAGCCAATGAGGGGTCGCACCACACACACGCATACAGCACGCCAGGC
Source organism: Aspidoscelis marmoratus (assembly GCA_014337955.1). Lineage (NCBI taxonomy): Eukaryota > Metazoa > Chordata > Lepidosauria > Squamata > Teiidae > Aspidoscelis > Aspidoscelis marmoratus. Next base: position 11,744,905 of record MTQE01003428.1, on the reverse strand, counting down.
CTCCTGCAGGCAGAATTGACCTGGCAGCCTGCAGGTAAGGGCGTGAATGCACGCGACCCGGGGTGGGTTGGGGGGTGTAGGGTGCAGCTCCCCCTTGCCCTAGGAGCCGCTTCTCAGCTTCTGGGGTGAGCAGGGCCCTCGGGAAGCCACCCGACAGCCTCCCCCCCCCTTGACTCCAAGGGAGCCAATTGGAGAGGCCGAGGGGAAGGTCTTTGGCCCAAACGGGCTGAGATCAGTTCCACCCACCAGAGGACAGATTGGAATGGGTGCTGGTGCATCCGCACAGTACCCACTCCAATCCGTCTCCGCAATCCGTCCTCCTGACATGTGTATGGACGTGTGTGGCCTCCGAAGAATGGATGGCCAGAAAATGGATCTTTTTAGATCCATTTTTTGGTGGCAGGTGCAGAAGCACCCCATGGCACTTTTGTCCACCTACAGCCCCAACATGCATTTTAAAAAGGACATTTATTTCAGAATAACAAGTCTTCTCTTGGTTAGGTACATAACATTTAGTATAAGCATTTAACATAAACCACCCCTGGGTACTCAAATAAAGAACAGAGTTGTTATGTGGCAAGCACCAGCTACAGAACACCAACAAAGGAAAAAGAAGCACACAATAATAAAAAAAAACAGGAAGAATTGAGAAATTTACATATAAATGTATTCCGTCTGTGGGAGTTGGGTTCCCTTCTTTATGACAATAATATGGAATCCTTGACCTTTCTCAGAAGTGATCCACTTATATGGAAGCTTCTTCTGAATAAGTTTGCACTCAGGCAACGTATCCATCATCTGCCTGGAGGTACCAGCTTGTTCAATGAACAGCCAAGAGGGAGACAACAATATCCCATTATTAATTGGCCATTAGACGAGAAGTGTCCATCAGCATGCGATACGAATACATGAGAATATTTCATTACACTGACAGGAAGCCTTCAGCAAGCCCTGAAACATTATCTTAATTGGTCTGAGAAGGAATAGTATGTTGAAGGATTCCCTAATCGGGGGTTAGATGGTGAGGGCATTTCTGGTAACAGGTACCACACAAGACCACAGAGATAAACAAGCATTAAGGCCATGTCTTTGCGATCAGCGCAGAATTCATTGGAGAAATTTAATTAATTCCACTGAAAGTCTTATCACCCTTAGGTTGCCTCCAGATGGCAGGTCAATATACTGAAAGAAAGCAATAATGCAGGATAGAAAGCAATAATGTGGTGTATTGTTCCCCTGCTATTACCGTTTTCTATCCTCACCATGCTGCCCCCAGTACTCTCCTTGTGGGTTTTAGTCATGAGCAACCTGAGTAATTTGGCTGGCATCAGATTCTCAGATGTGCACATGAGCACTTCCACACATATATGGTTGGCTGTTTTCACACATATGTGCTGGATGCTACTCAATCCCAAAATGTAAGTCTGTCACTGGAAAGCACTGTGGCTGGAAAAACTGCTACCTGTTTTCTGACAGTAGTTTTGAGTGCTTTTGGAGGACAAAATGTTGGAGTATGGTGGGGTTGCCTAGCATACATGAGGTGACTCCACCATACTAGCACTGTGATGGCACTATTTTCCTCTTATCTGGATGCACTCTTACTCTCAGTTGTGCAGTTAAGTAATTTTACACTTCAAACCATCAGTGGCTTATAAAGCACTTTAAAAAGAGGGAAAGGGGAGGTTTCATAGAGCAGTAGCCTCCCTTTGATATCTACAACCTCATTTTGACTCACAAGATCAAATAGAGTGCCTCCAGACATGTGCTATGCTGCAAAGGGATGCTGCCGCAGCTTCCAGCCCACCTCACTGGAGAATCAGAAGCTGCAAAAGGACAACATAGCAGCTTCCGGTTCACCAGACCGGAGGTTTAGAAGCTGTGGCATCCCTTTGCAGAAGCTTCCTGTTTGCCAGATGGGAAGCTACATTGCCCGCAGTAGTGAGGAAGCATTCAAAGATAAGTGCAAAATAAAAAAGATTCTGTTTATACAGCATCTTTTTACTTCACTAATGTTTTGCCACTGCTGCAGGCTGGAAAAAGCTGCACATGGGCTGCGAAGCATAGAGCATGTCTGGAGGCACCCTTAGTCTTCCAATCATGGTCTCACTCCTCACTGACTATCCTGGCATTGCAATCTACTTAATGGTCTTACACACCATAGTGGGATCCTACCACCTCAGTATTCAATATTTTAGATGGTTGTGATAAGATGGGTAATGCTAGCTAAGAGAGATTCTTTCCTCTTTTCATTCTGCTGCTGCTAAAAGTCATGTTCCACCTTCCTAACTAGAAACATACACAAACTCAAATGTATAGGTTCGATTCAAGTCAGTAGAACAAAACCTGAGTTTACACATCTGTGTCCATAACATTTTAAGGGTTATGCATGTAAGAAGATAATTAGAAAATTTTAGAAAATAATTGTAGCATTACAAAAGGAAGATTTTAAACATTCTCCCAAAAGTCAATAAAGAGTATATATAAGAACAGCTATCTTTTGTACCTAACCCTTCATCAAAATAAAGCCCTGCTCCTCAGTTTTCCTCCTTTAATTTTGTTTCCTGATTTTGAGATCTGCTCTTGTGTAGATGAGACGCACTGAAAAGGCGTGGAGAACTCACCCTAGTAGGAAGCATGGCTACCACCATTATTGCCCTCTCCCTGAGTGGGGTAGCATTGTGTTTGTGTATGAAATTATCACTCTCTGTACTTACATAATGACAAATGATGAAGTTGCACAAAAGCATAAGGCTGCCCTACCTACCAAGAGGGCAATAATGGTAGCAGCCACACGTCCTACAAAGGTGAGTTCCTTACATCTTTTCAGTGAGGCTCACCTACTTGTGAGTCACTGCAGATGCCAAGGAGAGCCCAGGATTGTTGGGTGAGGCACCTAATAGTCCTGGGTTTCTCATAGCTACTTGCATTCAATGAAATGAGATTCATCCCTCAAACACCTCTTTTGGCCCAGCTGCTGTGCTAATTTTTTTTAAAAAATCCTAGCACTCTAAAAATAAAAAATGTTTGCCTTGGCTTTTTATTGATCTCCATATCTCTTCTCATTTCTTAACTTTACTATGGCCTATTTTGATCCAACAGTGGTAAAAAGGTGAAATTTCATTGGAAGCCTCCTTGCAACATCCCTAATCATCACTTTGATCTATGTTCATCGCATAAACTTTTTTGTTGTTGCCACTACTGATGTTGTTGTTGAGAGGAAGGGGTGGCTATGAAATAAATGTTCAGTGCACTGTTTTGAATTTGCCTAGTTATCACACTGCATTTAAATGTTCAAATGCAATCCGATTCTTCTCATCTATGTGGACTAAGAAAGTTGAAAAATAGGGAAGGGTATGACTAATGTACACAAGCTCCAAACTGTCCAATTAGTTGAAGAACAAACATAAGACCCAACTTCCTTCTTGCCAGTCAGGAGTCACTTCAGAATGGTGGACCACAGATTATGCAGCATCTTCCCAATGAAGTCTGAGGTTCCTGGCTGGCTGATGGAATGTGACATATTAGGCTGCCTCCAGATGGTAGCTGAATAACCAGCTAGCAAGGGATAACACAAGATGTTGATCCTTTCTTACTATCCCTTGTTGGGTCAATAGTGCCACAGTTGGTCCCCTCTTTGCATGGTTTAAATTAGTGTACTTCCGGGCATCTAAGTACATGGATGCACTTTCTATGCCTGTTTTGCCCACCACACACACATGCTGAATGGAGCTACAATGGCAGCTTCATCCTAAATAGCAGTATTAAGGAAAAGCAAAAAGTGCTTTCTTTGAGGAGGGGAAGCAGGGCTATAGTGGGGTTACCTAAGATACATGAGGTAATGCCACCAATTTATTATATTCCCCCCATCTGGATGGAGCCTTATATCTTTTATTTTGCCCTTCTTTTTTGCCTTTTCCTTTCTTTTCACTTTACTGCTATATTTTCTTTTGTTTATACTCGTTCACAAACAGCCTTCCAATAAAAGCGTTCAATTTATCCATTTTTGTTATCTTCTACTCAGCTTGGTCAGGACAATCAGCAACAGTGGACTTTGTTGCCAACTTCTAGAATTTTATGGTGCAATCCATAATGTGCTCTCTTTTGTAAACTTTAGGAAATTTTGCAGAACTAAACAGGTGCAGACACAGTGCTAGACAGCCAGACATCCTGCTGACTGCAAATGCAAGAATCCCATTTGAACTGCAGAACAAACACACCAGAAACACAAAGAAAAGATTTTGTCCATTTTCAAGCTTCTTCTTCTGAAGATTCCAACCAGTTGTCAGTGCGTAGTCCATTTGAACTTCAAAGTTCCTTGAACTTCATTCCTTTCCCTAAGGAGGAAGCAAAGGCACAACCATAAGTGGATGAAGGCAGCTCCAATTGTGCACTTTATATGCTTATTTTCCATGGAAACACAGGGATCTGTTTAATCATCCAATAAACCATCACTTTCTGTTTTCACCATCTCTAGAACATTTTCTTCCTTCTAATAAAGCAAACAGCAAAATATTTCACAATAATAACAGGAGACAAAAAAATAGAAAAATTAAAGCCAAATTCTAAACCCCATCTTAAGAACATAAGAGAAGCCCTGATGGATCAGGCCACAGCCCATCTAATCCAGCATCCTGTCACACACAGTGGCCCAGCAAATGCTCATGGGCATCTCAAGCAGAGACAAGGATAAACCTTTTCCTGCTCTCAAATCCCAGCAAATGCAATACAATGATGACACTTTCCATGCTTGCAAAGGAGGCAAAGTCCCTATGCTGAGACATTTTCCCACCTGCTTTTCTTTCTTTCTTTCTTTTTCTGCCCATCTTGGAAAGAAATGAGCTGCCATCACATCAAACCCTTTATCTCTCAAGAACCACCAATGGGCAGGAAGGATCAAATGAAATCTGTCTTTGGATCATCTGCTGTTTACAGGCATCGAATTTACCAACCTTGTTCTTCAGCACTGCTCTTCTGCTAAGCACCTCTTCGCATGATCATGCCTGTGACATCCCATTTTCTAACTCGTGCATGTCAGTAGCTGTTCAGTAGCTGTTCTGGTGTTCAGTGACCCCCCTCCCCCCCCACACACACACCATCAACATTGGCTATTCTTGACACTGAGAGAGGCTGTCAGGATCAGCTGCACCCTTCCCCAGCATCAAGATAGCAGCTGATCTTAACAGCAGAGAGCAGGCAGCCCCTGCCCATCATGTTCGCCAACAGTAACTCGCTATTAGCAATCTTGATAGTAGAGGGATGCTGCTCTGTCCAGCTAACCACTGAGGGATCCCTGGTGGTAACTTTGATGGGCGGGACAAAAGGTGCAGTGCAATCAGCATGTGCAGCACTAAAAATAAATAAGCAAGAGGAAGTGCTATGCTTGCCTCCCTAAAGGTTCAACTATTGACAATAGCTCTTACTCTGCAGGCGAAATGGGTACCTGCTCAGCATACATTGTATTTCTCCCTTTCCCCTTCATGCATGTGTAGCAAGAAATAGCCTACAATACACATCTGTTGTCACTGTGTAATTCCCCGTTACCCCACTATCTACAGCAACGTCAGGAGTTGGACGACCAGCAACCTAGACCAACCAAGTTGACGTTAGTTGCCAGGAAGAACATGAGCAATGACTCAATACATAATACACCACGGTGATGGCCAAAAAGACACAGGCCATTGCTATATTTTGTTGCATATTTCTCTTCTCTGTTGGTCACCCTCCATTCTGACCAGAAGTCTCCCTTTTGCTGTCTGCATCTCCGCTTCCAGAAGATCTGGCTCTGCTTCAGATGGATCCACAGCACTCTCCTTGTCTCCATTTCTGAAGGAGGAGGCTCCAGGGCACCACCATGCAGGGCAGGAGGAAATCTCCCAGCTTTGGAGAATGGCATGTGTGATTGCTTTGAAGATTGCAACAGGTACCATTTTGGATTCATGGAGCTGCCCTTATACGATAAGCGGAAATGTGACCTGATACTCATACGACCTTGACAGATGCTTCTCTAGGTCATAAACATTCGCTTTTGAATTTTCAACTGTATTCACACATAGAAAAAAGCAGCTCAAAGGGGCCTTTGAGATAATACTATGTGGTTCTCTTGTTCTCAACTCATCCGTAGATTTCTAGCCTAGAATGTTTATGGGAAGGAGAGGTAGACTGACATGTGAACAATCCTACCTCAGAACCATCTTCAGGCTGTTTGAAAGCTGCCTCAGAGGTACTTTTTTGTATTGTGTGTAAACACAACCTAAAGATGCCGCATCTCTTGATATCCAAAATAATCTTGTTCAAGTAGCCAAGTACAGTATGGAAGGATAAGTTCAGCACCTGAAACCCAACAGTCACATAATTTCTGGGAAAGTCTTCTCAGGAAAGCTAAGGAACTGAAGGAACCAATCTTATCACTAAATATAAGGAAACACACAAAAGTATAAATTATTTCCATGATGAGCCAGCCAGTATAGAACATTTTGTTATCTCAAGGATCAATCAAGGCTAAAGTTTTCAGCACAGTACCATGCATGTTCCTTTCAGATCTAAACCAGAGAAAAGCTCACTTTTCTCACTTTCCCTTGGCCCACCATGTTCCCAGAGGCCTGAAAAAAGGAGGAGCTACAAAACTTTATTATATACATTAACAGACAAGACTCAGAGTTTTACACATTTCTCTGGAGGCGCCGTAAGCAATGCACCTACTCTTTTTAATCATTTCTTTGCCACAACCCTGAATCTGTGTTCCCCTGGATATATATTTGCTTGCAAATGCACATTCTCTTGCCAGGCTTTGTTGCATCTGGGAAATGCACTTTTAGTAAGTGTAAGCTTATTAAGAACTGCTTCTGATTAGCAAACAAGGAAAATAGGCCTCCTCTCATTTGATCCTCCCCTCAGTGGAGAACCAGCTTGTAAAAGAAATAAATTACAATATCATTGGTGATTTTGCAGCCTTGAAAATGGGGGGGGGGGTTAATGGATACTGCTGCTGAGGATTGTGGTTTTTAATGCCACAGAGCCTAAGGATCTTTCTGTATGTACTGCCTTTATTCCAGGACAGAATGTTGCCCTGCCCTGGGATTAGCAACCCATCCCACAAACCATGATGGGTTGCCACTGGAGTGGGATAGAGCCATCCACATTTGAACAGTTCCTTCCAGTGCAGCCTCAGCAGATGCCTCCCAAAAGAAAACCTTGGATGCAGCCTTGAGCCCCTCAAAAATGTTTTCTTTTCTTTTCTTTCTTTCTTTGCTATGTCTGATCACAGCCTTAGAACGCTTTTGCATTTAACTGCTGTGGGAAAGTATCCCATGGTAGATCAAGATCAGAGACGGTAGCTGGCATCCACATTGCGAGTGCTGTCCATCCCAAACTTCACCCAGACTTGCCTGGGTGTCAGTGAAATACAGACAGGTCCTATCCAGGGCCATCCATGTCATGTGGCAACAGCCATGCAGAGTGGGCCATTGCTGTAGCAAACAGTGATATGGCATTCATCTGCACGGCTGCAGCCACCCGGCCCCCACACGACATTCGCATAGGATATAACACAAATGTATGTTGCATCCAGGGATTAAATGAGAATGCTCTAGGTTAACTCTCATTAAGTTGCGGAACAGTTTTTACTGCTCCACAGCTATTGACAATCGGGACACCTCTGGACCTTTCTGATATGGAGATGACGCCACGGTATGTGGATGCTCCATCCCAGAGTGTACCAGGCCATCCTAATCACCAAATTGCAGACAAGTTCCAAGACACTCTTCATAAACTTGGACCCTTTTAAATGTCTTCTGACACTAGGGATGCGCATGAATGCTTTTTTTTTTTTTGCATTCGAATTCAATTTGAATCGAATGTCAAAACATTCTATTCAGTTTGAATGTTTAGAATCCAAATGCAACAAAATCCAATTCGAATCGAATACATTCAAATCTATTTGTTCAAATGTTAGATTTGAATCTGAATATACAGATGTCGACAACATTTGTATGTGTCATACGCATCTGTACGCATTTCGTACACAAATGCGTACAGATACGTATGAGATGCATACAGATACGTATGTGTACACGCATATCTGTACATACGTATCTGTACATTCAAATGTTTCGAATCATTTGAACAAATCTTTTAGAAAATTCAAAGCTCATTTGAATGTTTAAATTCAAGTTTGAATGTCCACATAATTTCGAATGTTTAGAACATTCGTGCACATCCTTATCCGAAACCAAAATGAACCCTGTTGATTTCAGTGAGATGTACTTCTAGCATGTACAGTACAACCTTGTACTGGGAAAGGAACATTTCTGTCATCAAAATGCTACTTGCCAACACAGTAGTATTTTAATTTTTGAATTGCAAAATCTCTGAAAGAGATGTAATTTTTGAAGTTGTGTGCCAACATCTTTCAGAAATGCTTTTTAGAAAATAATGGAATGTCCCACCCTAAGCTTCTGGAAAATGAAAATATAAATCAACAAATAAATCTCTTTTTAAGCGGAAATCATCCACAAGTTATTTGCTCATCAAATGGCTCCAGGTCCAGTTTGAAAAATGACTTTCCTTGCATGTGAAATGCACAACAGAAGGAAGAGCAATCACCAAATAGCCTGTGAAGCTCTTGGCTGAGCTCCACAGAAAAGCAGCTGGTCTTGGAGGAGATCCTAGACCGTAGGATCATCATTTAATAAGAGCCAGCAAGAAGAGACAATTGCCAGAAAATTATAGGCCATTCAGACAATAAGTTGTTGGGTTTTTTTTCAGTTGTGGTGGTAGAATAATAATAGATGTATTTATTTACTTAAACAACCTTTATAATCCTTCTGTTTGGCCAAAATTTAAAAAATCCTTGAAATAGCAATAATAGATAAACAAATAAACAAAATCAGATTTGTCTTTTATTTGTTTGCTTGCTTGCTTGCTTGCTTGTTTGTTTGTTTGTTTTTGCTGTGCCCAATGTGCAAAAAGTAGCTCTTCTCTCTGCCACACCTCGTTTCAAGTTCTTCCCTGCCAATGTCAATCTCTCTTACATCCTTATCAGCACTCCAGCACAAAAATGCTAACAAAACAAGACAAGGTGATCTCTTTTTCAATGGTTCAGCATAAAGCAGCAAAGACCCTTTCTGAACTTATCTTTAGGCCAAGATAAGAGTCTACAAAGTCCTCTTCTGAGCCTCATTAATCCACACATTAGTGCAGATCTGTAAGACCCCACCACACCACACTGAAACACTACTTCTGCATTTGGCAGAGCATAGTCCTGAAAGGTATATCAGTGGACCAACAGGCCCTAATCCATACAGAGGCAAGCAGAAGACACCTTCTCCCATATAGACCTCCTCATGCTTTAAAATCTCAAAGTAGTTCTGCTACCCTCAGCAGTGTGAAGAGTTGCAGCATGCAAGAGGGCCTTGTATGTGGCCACCCCTGAGCTTTGAAATAACCTCCCAGTGGCAGTACTACAGGAACCAACGTTATTTGGTTTTCAGCACCTGGTTTTCACCATGGTTTTTCCCCTAACCTCTGGTGCATATCTTCCTCTGAATGCAGTTCTGCCCATAAGGTAGGGAGGGTTATATTTTAAATATGTATTATCATATGCAATGACTGGCTCTGGGAGGCAAGAAGGATACAAATATTATCAATAAACTAGTAAGTATCTATGAGAGAAATAATCAGACCTAACCAAAAAAGTTTCAAAAAGCTTTAGGAAAGTTCACAGAGCAGTGCATGCTCATTACATTGCTCTCCTCCTCCTTCTCAGATCCAACAACCTTATTGATATTAATGAAATATAATGAGAAAGATCTACAGAATCTAAAGATAAAAGAAGATTCAAAACAATTGGACTGGAAAAGTGTGTTAATATCAGAAAAAAAGGAAATCAAACAAAGGTCAACAAAGATAATGTTTAAAGAAAAAAATCTTAATAATAGGAAGGAAGGACAGAAAGAGACAGAGTGGTCCCACCATACATCAAGTTTGTTTACTTATTCCTCTCCTTTAACATGCTATGGTTGTTGTCCGCAAAGCAAGCCACAGCCTATTATTTCTATAACACAAATCCCATTATTCAGATCTAGTGTGAAAACAATTTTAATTAACTAAATTAAAAATTTATTGGAATCAGAATTTTAAATACAGATTAATGTGAAGTCACTAAAAAGAGCCCTCTGGTGCCATCAAAATTCATTTGTTTCTGCACAGCTAGGGAAGGGTGGTAAATAAACCATTTTCAATCGGTATTAATAAGCATGCCATGGAATTCTGTGTGTCAAGAGGAACAAAATGAATCTTACTTTTTCTAGTTAAAGCATCATTTTATCCATCCATTTGGCTCTGGCAGATGGACCCTCATTGCACGGTGAGGGTGGTGGGGAACATAAGAACAGAAGAACCCTGCTGGATTAGGCCATAGCCCATCTAGTCTAGCATCCTGTCACACACAGTGGCCCACCAACTGCCCATGGGCATCTCAAGCAGAGACAAGGGCAAACCTTCTCCTCCTCTCAATCCCAGCAAATGTCCTTAGAGGCATCCTGCTTGTCCCCGCAGCCTGAAAGATGTACTTAGGCATACACATTTTCCCCATTTGGTAGTAACTGGGAACAGTGTTCAGTCTTCACAAATTCTTTTTTCCTGTTAGTCTACAGTCTTTAAAGTTCCTCGCTGAATATTGTTCTACTAAATTGTTGCTGTTGTAATTATAACTTTGAAATAATCAAATCTTTTTTGTTTAAAGAATAATTTAAAAGACTGCTAAGTGAACAATCTCTTTTGAAGCTGGAAAACTCCAGCAGGGGGTGGAGACAGGGGCTGAATTCACACTTAGGCCTTTGGTATGCAATTAGGACAGCTCTGGTACAGATATTCTTTTACCAGAGCTGTCCTAATTGCATACCAGAGGCCTAAGTGCGAATTCAGTCAGGGTTATTAGCTGGTCCTGCATTTTGATGCTCGCTCACTATGCCACCATCTTTAAACATCACCAAGTGAAGGCAAAAGGAGCTGGGGTGTAAACTCCTTTGATGTTTGATTGCACATCTCTAGTCTACCACAGTACCACTCCAGTCATCAGTGCTTTCTTCACAGGCTCAGAACATAGATCCCCAATGCCTAAGGACCTTTTCCACTGACTTCGAAGACTGTTTTGATCACCCTATTGCTATTCATTGGGTGTGGCACAGGAGTGAACAGGTTATAGGCCAATTGCTGACAAGGTAAATGGTGGCTGAAATGGAGATAAGTTAAATGTGTCCACATGCTGCGAAGGTTGACCCAAGATAGACAGCATCACCACTCTTCCAATGCAGACAATGCTTAACATCTTATCCTGAAACAGAATGGTCCAGTATAATTAGACTCTATGCACAAATGGTGCCTTAGCACCCTGTCAGCCAGACTTCATGATGTCCTAATACTCTTTACGAAGAGCAGCCACCAGAAGTTTGGAAGAAGGTCCCATCAAGCATCATTACTGAGAAGATTGGGGGGAAAGCAAAGGTGGAACATTCCAAGGGAGGGCTGGGGTTGCCTGGGAAACCCCACACCAAAGCAGTCTTGTCTGTCCCCCACCCCCAAGACTTAGCAGGGCCTCTGACTCTGAACAATGCCTATTATCTTTCTATAATTGAAAGATATAATCTTACTATCACCTAATTTGATTTTCCTTGCCACAGACTTCTTTAAAACTTGTTAGTGGAATAAATTATTGGGAACAATTTCCATATATAGACAGCAACTGCAGTTTTGCACTCCATAAACCTCAGAGCATACACATCATTTAATTAAGCCTCCCTATAAACTCTTGGTGCATGTCAAAATTTGCAGAGGTATGTAGTGAAAAGCCCACCTCAATGACAGGTATGGTTGTAAATCATGGGATGGAATCCTATAATTAAGCAGTATGTGTCAGAGACCAGTAGGGGGCAAAGCAAGGACAGAGTTGTTTTCAAATTATCTCATCAAATCATTCAGAAAAAGTCTGATAGTTTCTCAGAGACAGAAATGCTGGAAACTGAACTGTTAAAGACAAGCAAAAAGCAAAACTGGAGACCATCAAGGTTCAAACAGAAAATAATTCAGCTTTAACAAAGTCAGCTTGCTGACAAAAATCTGAGCAGGTGACACATACTGCTTGTCCAGACTACAAATAGTTTGTCTGGAATGTAGCTAAGGTGGAAAGATAGCAAAACATGCCCCTTGTACCATACAGTCAAAGTTTAAAAAAATGTAGGCAGAGTGCATTAGTACAGAAACACCAAACTTAGCAGTGAGCCCAATGTCCCAAAAGGACATCTTTTTTGTGTGAGAGGGGGTGATGCTAATCTTCTCTGTATCATTCCGGTTTTAGTATTTGTGCTGTTGAAGCAAGCATTGTTCCAAAATGACTTTTTCCCTTGCTCCTGTTAAAAAGCTGGGATTGTTCTTAGCCTTCAGAGCTTTGCTGGTGTCTCCAAGAGCTCTCTGTAGGCAGCAGCAAGAATTGGATTGGAACAGGCAGTCCAAATGCAGATTAGCCCTACTGGCAACCTGACCCAAATTGGAACGAGTTGCTTGTTCCAGAACAGGGCGGCCCACCCTCTTTCAGAACACCACACACAAGTGTGTCAAAGCCTACAAAGTGCCTAAGTAGGTTGGCTGCTACTCCCTAACGCCATCTTCTTTTTTAAAAATCATTTTAATCATTTTTTTAATGTGGCCAAAGGAAAGAATATAATTGCAAAGAAATAAATTTCTTGTGGAACAATTGTGGGTTTCAGATTCTTTAAAGAAGAGGAAAAATGTAAAATTACGGCAAATGCAACTACAGCAAAGGTAACTACAGTAATGGCAAAATGGTAAAGAAGTGACAAAATCACTTTCAGTAAAGGGTTTTTATATACCTTTCCTCATTGGTTATGGCCCAAGACAGATTATTGCCTGAGGCAGAAATGCCCAAGTGGTAAGTCTTCTGAGGTAAATATATAATTTATTAAGCAATTGACATTTTTCTACGCTTCAGTGGCACTAGCCTTCAGTCTATCAGCTGAGGTGACCAACCTCACCTCAGGCCATTCTCATCTCTTGACACTTTGGATTTTCCTGCAATGCATTTAAAAATCTAATATAATACTTGCAGAAAGATGTAGTAGCCACCAATGGACAATCAAACTGCTTCTTACTTAGGTCCTAACAGTGTCCTCATGTTGATTTTAAAGTGAGTCAATGTAATAACTCAATTTTAATCTGCAACTGAAATCAGCTATAAGGTTTGCCTCTCCCATGGATTATTAATTTGTGGCTTATTTTGTCTCCTGTATTTTTTTAATACGTTTCTGTCATTAATGTTGATTCTTGTGATATGGGGCCTGTTCGCACATGAGTTTTAGGATGACCTGAGTTGTCCAGCAGGATGTGTGATTCACACTGTTTTAAACTATTACGAATTGCAACCTGGCCTACGGCTGTTAGACTGTCCTAAAATGTAGTCCTCTTTAAACAAGACTGGCACAGACTGAGGCCAGCCTAGAATTCCAGTCCACCTTCCACATCCTCGTGGATGAGTGATGGGACGGCCTAAAGGAGACAGAACTGTGCTGTGGTGGGTGGCACCCAGTATTTCCTTTGAACAATCGGCATGCAGGGAGCTCCCCCTCTCCTCAGGTTAGGGGTATGATTCCTCTGTCTAGTATTTTGACACAAATTTGACTATTAAAAAAAATTAATTGCAAGAAGAGAAGCACATAAAAAAGGAAGGGGTGTGTGGAGATGGAAGAGCAGGGTTTAAAAAGAACTGTAAACACACAGCCTCATCTCCCTTGAGTGACATGAATGGCATCCAAAAGGAAATGAGATAGATGTGATGTAGCAAAAAGGGTGGGGAGCCAAGGGTTCCATGGAGAAATGCCAGGCTGAACTCTGCACAAATATGTGACCAATGCAGCCCAAGGAAGGGATGGCCTCTATCGATCCACATTTGACCAGCACTGGTACAAATTAAATTCAAATTCATTAATAGACTGACCTGATTGAGACTTGTTTGGCCATGCTGGACTGTTTGAATTTAATCTGAAACACCCAAAAATCCTGCAATTGGCACTGAATATCCATTCCTGTTTGTTATTTTTGAGTGTTGGGTCTGACCATTCCTTATTCAGTGTATCATACGTTCATCAAAAACAAGGTCAGTTCTGTACTATAATGACTAGAATATTGAATTACAGTCTTGGTGTTCTTGGTTCAAATCTCCCTTTGGCCATGAAAGCTCACTGGGTGGCCTTGGGCAACTCACAGCTTCTCTTTCTATCCAACCTCATAGCATTGTTGAGAGGATAAAAACTGAGTACCGGGAGAATAATGTTTGTTGTCTTAAAAGAAAGATGAGATATAAAAGCAAACAATTGACCAAGACTTGGCAAGTAAGGTAGTCATTTATATTACCATCCAAACCTTGCTACACTGTTTATGCATATATTTTCTTCCACTCTATACTATATGCATATCTTGCTCCTATTTGTATACAGTATGTGTATATTTGGATGCAGTGAAACTGTCACATGGCTGGTTCTGGATGCATGGAGGAATATGTTCTGGGAGCATTGACACTAGTGTCCTCATCTCAGACCTGGCAGGATCTTTGCAGATTTCCCTAAAAGTCCTGGCTCTCTTCAGCACCACTTTGTTACTTGCATGCAACAGCATCATGTGTGCACAGACACACACTAGCCCTGCCCGTGAAGGGCTCCATAATGACAACAAGTGCACATATGAAAAGTGTGTATGTTCCCCAAAGAGATCAAGATTGTTAGGAAAAGCACCACACAGTCCTTGCCCTCTGACTGGCATTCAAGTTTGACTTTCAATGCATCCTTAGAAGTGATTTGATCTTCAAAATGAGTGACTTGACATTTTGCTATCAGTTATCCAGATAACAGAAAATATTTTCTAGTATTCACAGTGTTCCTCTTTGCTCTCTCTTTGTTGGAACTGCTGGTAATGTTCCTCAAAACCTGTTTGATTCTGAGGAAATATTGCGATTCCAGCTGAAGAAAATCTCAGAAGAAACTTCTTGAACCTTATTCATTCTTTCCTGGGAATTTTCAGAGTCTAGAGTCCTTCACCTTACTCTTCAGTTAACCTTTGTGATTTACTTTCTTAATTACCTACCACCCACCCTTCGTCTCCATTTTATCATGTTATAAGCTGGAAGGAGTACACAGAACAGATTTTCTCATGATCAGAGTCCTTGTAAGCCAGAAATTCTATGAATGCCAGAAATAATAACATCACATAAACTGTGATACAGAAATTCCTCAAGAACAGCAACTGACTTGTCTAATAGTTTGTTTGGATGGGCTCAGACTAAAAGGAAAACTTTTCTTTAAAAAATACTGGTTTAATGTTCCTGGCTACAGTTACTTATTTTAAAAAATATTATATTATATCCCTCGTTCCCTTAGAAATTGCCAACAAAACAAACCCAGCAGGCAGAAGTACAAGAAGATAAAGAAACTTCCATTTGATGCCATCAGATGGATCCAGGCCAACATCAGCACCTGCCATCCTTAGGAAATTGCCAGTGCCCAGCATGGTCCACAGCTGACATCTGCTTTGGTGATCCTTTAAATGATCCAATACTCTGAACAGTGCTAAGTGGTTTATTCTGGGCACCAGGTAACTTTTCCACATTCCTCCAACAGAATGCTGCTGTAGCCCAGGGACCATAAACACTTGGGTGTCTTTGACCATATACAAAATTCTGAGAAAGCAAGGTACATGTTGATGACCAAATGGCTACACTACTAAGACACTAAAAAAGGTTTGAAAATATTGCTCAGAATGGGCATTCATGCCCCTCACATCCTTATGCATTTACTGTGTCCCACCACATGGTAAAGGCATCTTATTCAGGACTGCACACATCCAGGTGAAGTGACAGATTGAAGACCTGATTTTTCAGGTCTTTGTTTTAATCCCGATTTCGGCAGCAGACCTGTTTTAAAGACAGATCTTGCACGCCGAAATGTGGAAGCGGCCTCTGCAAAGTGTCTCCAATCCAGTCTGCAGAGCAGAAGCTACTCAAGGTAAGTGTTTTTAATCTGTCTTGGGGGGGGGGGGAGTTAAACCAATTTCCACAGCTAGAGCGGAAAGACCCTTAGTGTAAAAGCACCAAAGAAAGCTTGGCTTCTAACAACATATAGGGCTGGCTTGACTGAGATTTAGGGCACAATTTTTTTTCTCTGTTTATCCTTTCTAATGGGAAGGTCAGGGGTAAAGAGTTGACGTGAATAAAGTTAATTGTACATGCTGGGGTTGAATCATAGCCTCCTTTTAAAATGTATCTAATTAGTTGAGTAATACCCAAATGTTATTAATTCTGCAGTTTCTTAAGCAGCAATCACCCTTTTATTTATTATAATATTTCTACTGCAATTACAAGCATTATAATGAATTTATTGGGGGATTAATGGGGATAGGATATTTATATCTCTTAGGAATTCTTTTGACAGCAACCCTACTTAAAGGGAAGATTTTATTGTTTTAATTTGTAATATCTTGTTCATTAATATGGCTTCCAGTGGAACATATATTTTGGCAACTGGAAACCACAAAAATTATACATTCTTCTTCTCAATAGTAGTGTTTCAAGAATGGGAATTTAGCTGAAGCAACAGAAATGTGTGCATTAGCTGTCTGGTCATGTGTAGGTACAATCAGAATATTGCTGTCCCTCACCAGACAAAAGTCAGTCCTATACACAGTCAGTCAGTCTGGTCTAGTGGTTAGGGAGCCGGACTCTTATCTGGGAATACTGG
>MTQE01003428.1:11717914-11728099 GCA_014337955.1 Aspidoscelis marmoratus | reverse complement strand
GGGTGGGGAAAGTGGGGTAGAAAAGCCAACTCTTCTTCTTCTTCTTCTTCATTTGACCCTATACCCAAAGGTCAAAATGTCATCAAACTGTCCTGAAAGCACACAGTTAGCATATGTATAGCGGAAACAACTAGGATACACAGGCACACTTTGAGCAATGTGAGCTGAGCATACTATGGATTTCATTATGAATTGCAAGATGCCACAAAGTAGGCAGAATACAAGTAACTATTCTCAAAAATGCAAATTTTATGATCACATTGGGCAAACTTTATCATATCTCATGTGAAGGCTGTATGCAGTTTATACAAAACATGTTAAGTGTGAACAGGACTCACGCTTTGGGACCATGGGCTAGTCACAGCCCCCTTCTGAGCTCTCATAACCCCACCTATCTCACAGGGTGTCTATTGTAGGGAAAAGATCAGAAGGTTTGTCAGCTGCTTTGAGTCCTCTCAAAAGTGAGGAAAGCAGGATATAGAAGGAAGGGAGGGAGGAAGGGAGGAAGGGCTTAATTTATCAACAACCTTGGACTTTTACAGCATTACTGATCCTTTCTCCCTATCAATTTAACAAACTATTCCAAAGCAATTTTGTTAAAGGAAACACTTGATTGTATAGTTATATTTTCTTAATTGCATTACATTCACTCTTTAGGGAGTCTGTATGTCGAAAGGCAATTTTTAAAGAATTATGTGTTTATGCTTTATCTTATTCTATGACATATGAACTTGCAATAAAATTACCTATAACTCCATGAATGAGATCTCTTTTCTTATAGGGTTATACAAGATACAGGCTCTGGAGAATGATACTTTCCTTCACAATTGATGTTGAACATTAAGACTTTACTAGGGACTTTCTTTCTGAAGTCAGTTTTATAACACTGATTTACTGCCAATTCTACAGAGATTTGAGCAAAGCCTTTTACTGAGAGGTCAGCATTATCAGGTTTAGTTTATGGAGGTCCATACGCACAATGAGAATTCTTAATGGAGCCTGTGTTAATCTCAATATATGCTTTATTCCAGTGGTGGCTGATGCCTATTTGTAGCTGGTGGGGCAGAAGGCAGAGCATTTAAAATGAAGTGGTATCAGGAATCATCAGGACTAGTGGTGTGCATAAATATTTGAAGGTATTTGAAATTCAATAGAATCTGCCCAAATTTTGACATTCAAATTCAAATCAAATGTCCATAAATTCAAATTTAAAGATTCGAAGGAATTTCAAATTTTTTATCTATTTGTTCAAATTATCCTTGACATTCACTTGTGTACGGGTTCGTACATGATGCATACTCGCAGATACGCATCTTTCCCACATCTGTATGCATTTCTACGGATCACTATGGGACAAAAATGGGTTGCATACAGGATAACTACGGAATGCATATGGACATGTACAGATGTGTATGCGATGTGTAACAATGCATATGGACACATACGAATGTTGTCGACATTCATAAGTGCAAATTTGAATTGAAAATTCAAACAAATAGATTCAAATTTGCTTAATTCGAATAGAATTTGATTCGAACGGAATCCCAAAAATTGCATTTGTGCACACCCCTAATCAGGACAAGTGGGACACTATATGGCCCGTGTCACTGCACCACAACCTCAAAGCACATGTGCAATTCAAGGCCAGACATGGAGGCCTCCAAGAGTCAGAAACCTCTGAGGGCAGCATTTTGGGCTCTGATTTGGTGTGCTGCAGAAAATGATCCCCCATAGTTCCAAACACAGAGGCATGCCTCTGCATGGCATGGCACCTTGTTCAGGATGAGGGGTCTGCTGGTCCACCCAGTAGTCATAATTAATCATGACTATCAGTTTTTCCCAGTCAGGAGCCTCTTGAAAGTAGATGGAGCATTCCAGTGTGGGGCACTGCTGCAAACAGTCTACTATAATGTAAACCAAAATAGAATTTTTCAATTCATAAACATCTTCATCATGAGGTGTTAACTTTTTCAAGGCACATTCCAAGTATAAAGAAGGTTATATGGGAATATAGGAAGGGAAGAAATAGAGAAGACAACAGCCGCCTCTACCAATTTAAAGCTCTAATGAAATTGAGTTTAACTCCAGCAGAGTCTTTGAGGGGAGGTATTTCATTTAGGAATTCCTGGAGGTACCTAATAGTTTGCAAATACTTGATATGCCTAAAATAGGTTGTTGAAAAGAGGGAAAGTCTGTGTGACCAAAGACTGTCTTCATACATGCCCTATGTACTTCATGCAAATCAGGATTGCTCTGAATAAATCACTTACCATACTGAATGTTCACCATTTGATTGTTAGTTTGCAGTTTTATACTACCAATGTGCCAGGGTGGTGAACAAGAACAAACAGCAAATAAAATTCATTTAAAACTTTAAAATAGATTCTATGTAAAAATATAAACTCCACACAGTATATATATAAGGAAAAAGTAATTGAAATAGTGAAATCTAAAAACAAAACTGTACAATCTTCTAGGCAGTATAAGATTAATACTGGTCTTTTGCATTATCTGATCACAAGTAACCAGAGAACTTTACTGTATTTTTTGAACAAAATCAGCCCATGTGTGTGTCAAAGTTCATCCAGCATCATAAAGCTGAGATGCAATTCCGTACTGCTAACTTCAACCAGAGTCCAATCTAGGTTTGTGTTCTATGAGATTGTCCTTCAGTTTTCTTCCTACCCATAGTGGCACTGTTTGTAGTGCTAATTTGCAAAGCATGAGTTACAACCTGGAAAATTAAATCTGTCTTAATTAGTATGTGCCACCGCACACCATTGTATCACCCGAAACAGTTTTCATTCTGCTGCGGAACACCTGCCACGTACATAATGCCTCATTTCCATCACTGCAAGCACAATCTGCTAAAAGAAACACTGTAGCCCATCTCAATTGGGCTCCTTTCAGTGAGCCGATTAAATACACGGGATTTTTATGCAAACATGCATCAATAAATTATCAAGGTAATGTAGCACAGCACATGACGGAGCTGAGCACGAAATTAGCTGTGGGATCAATTTACATTGTAGCCTTTTCAGCCACTGGTAAGTGCAGAATCTGAAAAGGAAAGTAAAAACATTCCAAAGGTTTAAGCATATTTTAAAAAATACATTTTCTCGGCCATACTGCTCCTCAGAGATAATTGAAAACTTGAAACTCAAAGAAAGAGAATTAAATTCAAGCAATGTTTATTTACTGCCTAAGTGTATAAACAATTTACATTGTAAACTGCATCATATAATTGCAGATTGTCAGTGAGCAGAATACTCCAGTGTCAGGAATTACATATGTGCTAGTTTGGCAAATCCTCATCAGGAAAGTCACTAACCAGATTCACAAAAATGCCCATCTTCCCACTAAATGCCACTAAAATTAGTAAAGTATATAACAATAAAACAATAAGTTACATGCATGAACCAAACTCTACTTATACAAAGGATTCTGTGGAAAGCCTATGCTCTAAATAATTCCACTGGCGTTGTTTTCCAAATTTGGCTGCATGAAAGATTTCTTATTGGGCAGAGGTTCCCCTTTAGAGCCCCTCACAATCAGGACTCTGTGCAGCTGTCCAACTAATAACCCACCTCTTAGGGTGTGATCACACAAGGCTTTTTTCAAACAGCCGTTTTACAAAATATGCCCCATGTATATCCAACCAAACAATAGGGATAGAATATTCAAAACCATTCAAAATTCAGTTGAATTCATTGGAATCAAATGTCTATACTTTCATTTTTTAACATTTGAATGAATTTGAATGTTTTGAATCATTCTTGTGAATTATTCGGACATTTGTATGGGTACGAATACATACCCATTGCATACGTATTCATAGGCATCTTATTCGTATCCGTAGCATTTGTACAGAAACGTATGGGATGAAAATGGGATGCATAAAGGATAAAAATGGGATGTGTACAGGTGCGTATGGGTGCATATGTACATATACAAATGTTGTCGACATTTGTCTCTTCAAATACAAATCAAACATTTGTACAAATAGATACGAATATATTTGAATCAATTTGAATTTCAATACATTCATTTTTCTCTATTCGTTCAAATTTGAACATTCAAATATTCGAATCAAAACAAATCCAAAATTGCATTCATGTACACCCCTACCAAACAAGCACCAACAAGCATTCATACAGGGAAAATAAAATCCTTACTCGTATTGCTGTTATTTCATCTCAAAGCTTGGTAAGCCCTCCATAGCAACAAGTGTTCATGGTTAATTAGCCCCAGCAAGTTGGAATTCTGGATCCCTAAGTGGTTAGCCTCTAGCAACCATTTTCATTGGCTACAGAAAATGCCCCATCTGCCCCAAACAGGAGTTGCCCTGAGAGTTATTATTTCTTGTCTATGGAAGGAGCAGATAATCAGAGGCTTGGGAACTCAGTAAGTGTTCTTTTTTAAAAAAAATTCTGTCTATCTATGAGCCTCAAACTCACTCTGGGAGGTGCCCCTAACCATATAACTGAACACACCCTTAATCTGACTTTGATGACAACTGAAGTGTGAACCAAGGAGTCCTCATATTCAGTTGCTGATACCACACTTCAAATTAAAGCTGAGAAGAATGTAACTATAAAAAAGAAGAAAATATAGAATGTTTGTCCCCACTAGGCCCTACTCAATTTGTCAGCAAATGTCAGAATTGCACAAATATTTGTGCATATCCCTAGTTGCTTGTGGTGCCCTGTTTCGTTTATCACAGCTAATATGCAAACATCTGGGCAGGCAGGGACATTTCTAGGCTGTAAATGCCTCCTGCAAGAACAGATGCTCCTGCCCAGATGTTAACAACTTAGGTTGTTTCTGCACTTACCACGTGAGATGCGGATTAAGGAAATCTGGATTTCTGAAATCCATCCCTGGGAAGATCCATCTGAAATAGGGATGGATCCAAATTAGGCCTAATGCATCCGCACTCGCATGAGAAGCACGGATAGTGAGGAACACATCGTGTGTTTGCTGTGTGGACGCTGGAGCACCAATATCCAGGAGGATCAGGCCTCTCTGGGGCACTGCCGCCAAGGTGCCGCATGATTGGACCTCTCAGCCGTCAGTCACCACTCGTTTCCACCATGCGTGGGTGTGTCAGGGACAGACTGCCCACCAATCAGCGGCGTGCCTGAAATCCTGTGGCTGCCTAGCTGCGCTCAACATGGTGACTTCCAGTCCTGCCCATATGTGTTCCCTCTCCTGTCCCTGTGCAGAAACATTGACCTTTGATCCAGAATTTCAAGCAGGAACGGTTTGAAGACCTAATTTTTCAGGTTTTCCCGAAAACTGGATTTGACAGCCTCTAGAGCCCATTAGAGATGGATATCATGCGAGGCTGTGCGGAAGTGGCGTCCTTGAAGGGGCCCTAATCTGTCCCACTGAATCCATGGGCATTTCTGCACTTAGCTTCCCATCCGTTGGATGGGAAAAAGTGCATAACACGCTAACATGTACTTGGGAACGTCAGCCTGAGCCCCATGTGTCCAAAAACTTAACTTCATCCAGGTGCCTTTCCAATCACTGACAGGAGGCCTTTTCACACACGGGGTTTTGGAATGCGCAGAAGACAGCCCAGAACGTGGCATTCGCATTGCCGCCACCAGGTTTGCATCCCAGCCCGTTCCAGGCTGTCTTCCACGCGTTCCAGATGCAGAGCACTTTAAAGTGCTCTGCATCCGTCCATGCGCGTTTGAAGCACCCCAGGCCATTCAGGGAGGGAAGCGTTCGCACACGCTTCCCTCCCTGACAGCCGTGGGCATGCCTCCCCCCCCCGCCAGCATTGGCTGAAAATCGGCCTCACGCTGGCGAGAGCCGTGCTGATCACCAGCCTTGGCGGGCTGGCGATCGTGCAGGCGCACTGACGCCAGTAGATGGGACAGGGGACCCACCGAATTGTGGGTCCCCTGTCCCATCTACCAGGGTCACTGATGCTGGCAGATGGGAGAGGGGACCCACGATTTGGTGGGTCCCCTCTGCCATTTACTGGCGCTGGTGCATCCGCGCAATCACCGGCCGGGCAAGGTTGCCAATGGCCTTGCGCGCAGGGACGTAGCTCTTTCCCGGCCCCGGCAGCTCCAGAGTCGGGGAGCCACAAGCATCGCCTTCCTCTCACCGCTTTCTGGGGTGGGAGGAGGCGATCTCGGGCTGGCTGGGGCGAGGGGCCGAGGAACCCCTTGGGCGACCAGAGCACATCACTCCGGTCAGCCAAAGGTCCCCCCCCCCGCCCCAATCACAACCCTTTGCGGGGTGGAGGCACCTGGATAGGCACAATCTGGGTCGACGGTGGGTGCGGTGGGTTGGGTGGGTGGGAATCATCTGCGGGCTGTAGGTGCCTAGATCCAGGCTCCTGCACCCCACAGATGGGTGTGATCGGGGGAAAGCCTTCGGAGACCAGAGCCAGGCGCTCCAATCTCCGAAGGGGTCCTGCCCCATCGGGAGCCTGCCCCGGGCCCCGCGATGGGTGCCCGGGTGCCTGGGTAGCTTTGTGCCAGCTGCACAGGGCTCAATAGAGCCCCATACAGCCGGCACAAGGCGTGGCAAGCGGCCTGACAGCTCGCACGCAAGGGCAGGCAGCCTTGCAGGCCGTATCCCCGCCCCTGGCTGGTCTTTCCCGGCTAAGTAACTCCCGAACGTTTACACGCGTTCCTGCCTACCTGTGTGTGAATGCTGAAAGCATCCCAAAGTTACTTAGGCCTCGTGCACTACATCCGTTCTGGGTGTAGTGCGAAAAGGCCTAGGGTGATGCCATCTTGATCATGGTGCCCTGCACAAGTTCATATATGTCAGCTGTGCATGCACAGTCATGTTTGGGGTTATCTGAGGTGCCAGCAGTTCATATGACCCCTCTCACCAGAAATGGCCTGAATGCTTACCACTGGACACTTCAGGTAAGCTTTCAGTTAGGGATATTTTGCATGTGGTGCATGATTTTGTGTATCACTGTGAGTTTGCAATAGCTTAACATCTGAGCTGGTGGGGGGTGTTTCTAGGTTGTAAATGCTTCCTGCAAGTGCAGATGCGCCTGCCCAGATGTTAACCTATCGTAAACTACGAGGCCAAGTGCAAACAGACCTCATGCCTCAGAAAAGATTTAAAAGTGAAGTTACCTCAGTGCAGAAATGGTAAGTAGCAAAGTAAGCAATCTAGTGAAAAGGACCTCAAGCCATTATGTGAACAAGAGTTAACAACTGGGATGGTAGAAATCTCTCACCAGGAAGGAGTTGTGATTTACAGTGCCATTGTACTGAACTAAATCCTTTTAAAAGCCTTTAAAAATTAGCTGTGGAGCCGGAAGGCACTTTCCTCAAAACTTACCATTCCCTCAAAATATTTCCGGTACCTTAATAAAACCCAGTGCAATGTTGCACACTATTCTGCATTCTGTGGAAGAAAAAAAATTAATAAATCATTGTGTTGTTTTGAGAAAATAACAAATCGGTTTATGGCACCTTGAAAACTACCAAATTTATCAAGATTTGTGAAATTATTTATTTATCTGTTTAAAACATTCATATTTGTCTTCATCAATTAAAAATTTTTGAAACTAGTTACAATAGTAATATAAAAGCAAGATTAAAAACAGATTAAAACAACCATGAATAAACAAATAACTGAGCATAGCATATAAATATAGTTGTCTCCTAAGGTTTTGTGTCATTTTTATCTAATATACATGTGCATATCTCTTCCCCAAACCTTCACCATCTTAGGGCAGCTGTTTATACAGCTGCCACACAAATCAGCTTTGGGGGAGCTGGAAATTGGGCAAAAAAGATGAATTTGGGGATATATCACCAACCAGCCACACCACACTACACAGGTCTTTCAGAGCAGGAAGTCCCACATTGACATCAGGAATTCCTGCCCCCTTCCTTGGACAGCAAAGGGAACCCTTCAGGGCAGGACATATATAAAGTTCCATCTCTGGGTGCCGCTCCCCCCGGTCCCGAGTGCAATTAAAATGAATGTCTAGGTTTTAACTTTGTTTTTAAGTGCTGTCTACTGAAGAAGTATTTCCTTCATATCTTGTTCGATCACTAAACTACAATTAGCACTTTTAACCACAATTTTCACTTTTTTCTTTAGTATCTCATCATTGTTCAAAATAATTGAGTTGAGCCGTCATTGCTTTCTTGAAATTGGCAATATTAATGGTCACTGTAGTAGGTTTCCAAGGTTGGTTGGATGCTAGAATGTGGAAGAATTTCCATACGATACCGATTTCAATAGGAGTTGCCATGTTAGATTATTGAAGCAATAATAACGAAGACTCAACTCAGACCTGTGCCTGTAGTGCAGATGACGCTAATCCAGCCGACACCTCCATGCTGTCTGGATCAGTGGGCCCAGTTATTCCAGACTCAGTGATCCAGAAGTGCACAGCATGCCCTTTGGTCCAATATACTGCACCTGGCCCTTTTTTGGTGGTGTACCAGAAAGGCTGTTTTTTGCTTGTGCACTTCCACATAGGCCCTAACTGGGAACTTTGAAGGATGGAATTTGTTTCATCCCAGCCTTCAGAGGCTGGGAGGGACAGGCTGTCCAGTCTAGCATGCACCAGCCTTGTCCAGTGCAGAAAGGGCAACAGATTCTTTGCACCCCTATCCTCAGTTTTCATGTCCCCTGCCAGTTCCCACTGCTTTCCAGTTGCCAGGTGCCTAGCCTAGCCCTTACCTTTCTCCTATTGATTGGTCCTTGCCCTCTGCCTCTAGTCCTAAGTGCCACCTACAACTTGTCATTCACACTAGTGCCAATATCTGGGCCAAGTGTGCATCAATAACTTTGGTCATTAGTTATGTGTTTTAAAATTTTGCTTTGTTAACTTGTCCCTAGTGTCCTATTTTCTGCCATTTCCATTCATACTTGCCTGTCTCTGATAAGTGTGTAGGTGGGAAATAATGAAGTCTCGGCAATCCAATCTCAAATTCTGCAAAGCTTGCTGCAGCAAGAAACTCTTAAATCCTCTAAATGAGCAGTGAGGGGCACATTTCTCTGTTTTTGTTTTTGCTTTCTTATAACTACAAACCTACCTGCATCACGTCTTTCCTAGGGAAGTTCCTTGTGCTTTCTTTGTGCAATCAGCTGGATTAGTTTGCATTTCCTAAAAAGAAAAGTAACTACTCTTTTTTTCTGCACCGGTAAATCACAAGACAATTGTTATTAGAGAATTAGAAAAGCAAAGAGAAAAATATAGAGAGTTTGCAAGGTTCCTTAGTACAGCAATTTGCAAGAGTAGTTGCATGTGAAAATGCAAGTGCAGGCAACTTAGCCAGGGAATAGTGGCCCCCACTATTATAGCCCCCTCTGTGGATGGGGCTGCAGCATGCATGTATTAAGGGGAAAAGATGAAAATGAAAGTGAGACAGTTTGGTCTAGAGGTTAAGGAGCCGGACTCTAATCTGGAAATAGATGAAGCCACCTGGGTGACCTTGGGCTATTCATAGCTCTCTTCTGAACTCTCACAGCCATACCTATCTGTTGTGGGGAGAAGAATAGAAAGCTTTATCAGCCGCTTGAGTCCCCTGAAATGGGTGAGAAAAGTAAGGTAGAAAAACCAACTTCTTCTTTACAAAATGTCATTAATCGAGTAGTACAAATTTGAGTTGCTCATTTCGATTTTCATCTACTATTTAACTCCCGGTATGATTTCAAAAGTACAGCTGAAAGGGTACCTTCATAACACTGTGAAACTTCCCAGGAGTAGATTTGACATCATCAGGCGCTAACGGCTGCTCTGCAGCCTCACAGGGCTTATGACCATGTACAGCCCCAGGGACACCATGTAATCAGGCTGATGCCCTTGAGCTCTGTAGTCAGGAAAATTCAGTTCCCTCAGCACATAGAGGGCAACACAAGTAGTGAAATGAAATGACAGAGGCTGTGGTCACACTTAAGGTTTAAACCAGCTTCAGCCCACTTTCAGAGTGAGAGAATACATCAGCAAAGTGACAAGGTATTTGTGTGTTTTTCAGTGTAAAATACCTCAGAAAATTCACCTTTGGGATAGATAATGTAGAAAGGAAATTACTGGTCACTTTGTTGATGTTTTTTCCTGCTCTGAAGGTGGGCTGAAACCGGATTAAACTTTAAGCGTGACCACAGCCAGAGAGGATGAAGCCAGGAATATTTTATTTATTTATATTTCTATCCTGCCCTATACCCAAAGGTCTCAGG
>MTQE01003428.1:11682817-11712916 GCA_014337955.1 Aspidoscelis marmoratus | reverse complement strand
GCCCTGGGAAATGGGGAGAGGAGGGGAAAGAATCACTGGCTGCCGGTGCCCGTTTTTCATCCATCCAGGCAAGTGGCAGCCACCCAGCTAGGCTTCCTGAAGGGGTCTGTTATGGGTGGCTTGTCCATGCCAGGAGGAAGAGGGCAGGGCAGCCCTGCAAAGCGGCTTTTAAAAAGTAGCCACTTGAGTCATGTACGCCACGTACGATCCTCAGAATCCGGATCGAACACGATTAAGTTAAAAGTAATGGGAACAGGCAAATTCGTGTTTGCATCCAGGTCTATTATTACGGTTTAGGGAAAGCGAAATAAGCTTGCTGTGGGGATTCCCCCTAAGTGAGAGATTCAGACCATTGTCCACTTCAGATCTGCATCTGGGGACCGTAGTAGCCCAACAGTAGCCATCTGTACTGGAAAAAGTGCTGGAAAAGACCTGTATCATGCCAGCATGCCATTGTGGATGGTTGGGGCAAGGCATGCTTGATCACCATGGCAATTTCCAAAGCAATATCTGATGTGCACTTGGATGTTGCCATGATGATCTGGATGCGGTGCAAAACTGTGCAGCTGCTGTACTGCATCCGGAAGAGGTATGGCCACAGTGACCGTGAGTGAGCTAGCCACTCCTAGTAAGTGTGCAGACTGCATTTTAGCAGTCAACCACTGGATGGCTTTGGAGGAGTCTGAGGCAAATTATGTTGAGTTGCCACAGCTCTCTAGTGCAGATGGGCCTGAGTCCACTGGCAGGAAGGTTTCATCTCCAATAGCTTCTGCATGCAAGCTGTTCTTCACCTTCATCTGCTTCTTCCCAGGGAGAAAGAGATGTAAGATCAATCTCACTTCCTCAGCCAAATGCTGTTGGAGGGCATGAATGCAACAAACTTTAATTTGGCAATACACTGGAAAGCATCTACACCTAAGTTTTAATCTAATTTCAGTCCACATTCAGAGTGAGACAACACATTTGCAAAGGGGTTGCTTATTTTCTTTCCACATTATCACAAATTTGGATTTTGGTTGTGTCGCATACTTGGCATGGCACCTCCATGATGGGCAGGGAGTATCACTCTACATAGGAGGTGCCTTGGAGGTGATCATTCTGGTAAATGAGCCAGCACAATTATCATGAGGCACTTACTACCACTGAAAATGAAGATGTGATGGCAGTGGGTGCCTTTTTCTGAAGCCACTGGAGCTTCCAAGCAGGTAGTGGAGATGCAACCTTTCTAAGGCCATGGTCACAACTTTGTTTTAAACCTTCTTCAATTCATCTTCAGCCCTGACTGTTCATACCTTTTCATTTCTATCCATTTTACTTGTGGACTTTTCAAAGTCTAAATGGAGGGTAGAAAGTCCAGGAACGGGGCTAGCTTAGCACTCATTCTAAAAATGGCCACAACCTTGCTGGATCCTTACCAGCATGGTATATTTTTATACCAGGCCAGGCCAGTAAATGCAAACAAGCCCAGGGTGTGTTCAATAGGTTCATTCAAACACCGTTTGTTCAGTTCTAATGTGAACTTTGCTCCAGACACATAAGGTGCTTGGCTCAAATCCAAAACTTTTGAACACTCCCTGTTTAACATGAACAGTGTTCAGTCCAAAACTGTCTAAGCAGCAGCATTAGGGCAAATATTTCCACTCTCTTATACTGCACTAATCAAATCTGAAGTTTCCTGTTGCTTTTTTAGGGTCTTTAAGCTAAGTCAGATCCAGACACGAGTCTTCAGCTTTATCACATAGGAAATTAATTCTAATTTCATTCTGGCTGTCTCTGTGTGCAGTGGAGGCTTTACTGTAAGGAACATCACTGCCTTCCCCATTGACACCCTCAAGACATATCTGGTTACAATTCCATGCTGTCTGGAACTGATGTGAGTTTTTGATCAAAACATCTGGAGGGTACCATATTGAGGAAAGCTGATTTAGATCCAAACTACTGATTATTTTCCCCACAAAGTCTTATCCTGTGATTAAAATTCCACACTCTCAGGACTCAAAATATTAGCAGGCCTATGGAATGAGCAAAAGATTCAGACTAATGTAACCTAAATCCATTTCTCTTAGCAGCTTATTAGATTTGGAGTTGGCTGCTGACCTGAAGCCTGAATGTTCAAGTATGTTCAAAAACAGAAACTGCCTTGAGGTGCCACATGGAGTTATCACATGGATGTGCAAATTACTCTTCATCCAGTGAACAGAGGCAAAAGGCATTCCGGCCCTGTTATAACTGTGAATTTTCCTTCACTTCTTTCTTCCAGAATGAAAGAATTAAACTCGTGTGGCTCTGTCACTCCCATCATCATTCAGCAGAGAGAGAGTGTGTCAGGCAAGTCCCATTCTTCAAGCTTATAGTGAAATGGCTGTGATATAAGGGGGAAGGGGGATTGAAGAAGGGAGGAGAAATTGTGGCAGGGCCTGCCAGCCATTTATTTGCAGCATATATATCTTGCCTTTCCAAAAAGCTCAGACTAGCATAGACCATTTTCCTTCCCTCCAGATGATCCTTCCATCAGCCCTATGATGTAGTTTAGATTGAGAAATAGTACCAAGCCAAGGGTCCTGCACCAAGTAGAAAGTAAAATGCAGTGACTCCGAGTTCTTTGCCCAGCATCAGCTGATGTGTCATAGGGAAATCAGGGCCTAAAGGATCCTGGGATTATTAAATAACTCTCAGCTTGACTTGTCCCAAATAATAATCATGCTTTAACACTTTGTGCTCACAAGACAATTTTGCAATCTCTGAATCATTGAAACACTTTTAGATTTTGCTGATGCGTTTGGAAGAATTGCATATAGGGAAATTGCAAACATAGCCCGCTGCTTACACTTGACATCTTATTTTGGACATTAAAAGAGGAACTACCATTAGTCTTTATTGGCTGCAGTTTGAGTGAGTTATATCCAGTGTGCTGCTCTTATGAAATCATTCTCTTGTTTACTGCATTCTATTTAAGGGTACTCGCATTTTATATCAAATAAGAAAGAGCTCCAGCTCTCTTCACATTGCAATGTATCTGGTTCTGATCAGACCATTAAAACTTATTTCTGTTTCTGGACTACCTGAGTTCTAGTGGTTATTTTCCCTGACGTGTGCCAGTTCCTGCACTCCCTTGACCTACAGGCCTTAATTCCATGCTCTCGTCTTATCTTATCTAGAATGAATTTCTACAATTAGGGATGTACACAGATTATCTGTGCATTTGGAATCCGGACGAATATGTCCGGATTCTGAGATTCGTGGACGGATCAGATAGGGCCCTATTTATGTTGCTACCTAAATTACAGGTTATCTGATCCTTATCAGAATTTTGAAAAACAACCTAAGGCTGCATTCCCACTTGACTTTTTCAAAACAAAATTAACCTAAATCTGATGAGAATGAGCATTCTGCTGTTCCCACTGAAAATACTCCAAAAACCACATTGGGGAAAGCGCATCTTTTCCCCCCCGCCCTTTGCCAGTTGGAGTTCCCACCTCTCTCCCTTGATTGGGTTCGCTCCTGCAGTTAGCATGACAACGTGGCTGAGGGTGGAAAATTCCAGCTCCATCCTTTGATCGCATACATAGCCTCTTTTGTGCAACTGTGTAGTTTCAGACTAGCAATCCCCCATCTCCCTGCTGGTAGAGGTTCAAAGAGAGCTTGGGGCAGAACAGTGCAAGCACAGTTAGCACTGCATCTTCTTACCACCATGTTGGCACCATTGCTGCAAGTTGTGTGATTACCGCCATAGTGGCTGCAATTTGCACCTTGCCAGCATTTCCTTAAACACTGGTAAGGCTAGGGATAGCTCCAGTGTGGATGCTGGAACTATCCTTAGAGAAGTTTTCCCCAGGAAGTGAATGTATGAAATTGCCCAGAGGTTTTTTGCTCCTTAATCAGTATTGAAGAAATAAAGGGTGAGAAATACCAGAAAGTGAGATTTCCTGAACTTCTGCATTTACATGTTTCTTGGGCAGTTCTAAAAAAAGATTTGTTTGTTTGTTTACATTTTTATCCCGCCCTATACTTGAAAGTCTCCAGGTGGGTAACAACATCTAAAATCCAGTTTCAGTCCACTTTCAGAGTGAAAGAATGCATGGCATTCTAGTGAGATTATTAGTAAATAAAGAACTGTGCTTTATCTCTCCCATTCTTTAGTTGTTTGCAGTTTGAGCAATATCACCTCTTTTCAGAGCTTTTAAGAAAGAAGAAAGTTGAAAGGCCTCTCACACACACAAATACTAAAAACTCACAAATGCCAGCCTATTTAGAATCCTACCATTGTTCACCGATGAGAAATGTACTCCTCTCCACTGTAAAAACACAGGAATATCCTCAGCCATATCACCCATATTGCAACCTTATAAGTTGTAAACTCCATCAGGGATGTTTTTAAAAAGAATGAGAAAAACAATCACTATTAATGTCTCAAGACACAGGGTAAGGCACTCTGCCATTTTATGTGCAAACCAGTTAGAAGCAAAGCCACTGAAATTGATGGGGCTTGTTCAGGCTTTATGGGTTTGACAGGCAAAGCAATCAAGAGGCTTGAGTGGGGAAGAAAACCTGCCAAAGCAAATATTTCTCTCAAATTATTTCAGATAATAGGAGCCATCCGTTTTGGGCAGTTCATGCTAGTGGTTATGAAAGATTAGCAAATGGATAATGGTCAATGCATTACATTTATATTTCTACTGACAGAGAAAAAGAAGAATCAACTCAGAGAGAGAGAGAGAAACAGAGAGATTATAAATACACACACACTGTGTGGGCATATGTGTATCTGTGTGGATGACAGAAGAGGCAGATCCTAAAGGGCCTCATCTCTGAATTTACCTGCAGTAGCATCCATAGACTCTTCTGCAATATTTATTATTTTACTAATTTGTATTTTTATCTGGGCCTGTATCTAAAGGTCTTAGGGCAGGTTACAGCAATAAAAACAAAAATTAAACTGAATCCACTGAAAATAATAGCAAAGGCCTGAAATTGGAGAGGAGAAGTTGTTTCTTCAGCCAAACAACAGGATAGATAGGTACATCTTGGGTGTTTTTCCACTGTCACTAAAAGTACCCATTAAGTAGCCATAATCGGGTACATAATGGCATTTTTGTACCCATTAATGGGTACTTAATGGGTGCTTGTAGTGACAGTGGGAAACACCCCTTCTTTAACCTTCTAAACATATATTGTGATGGTGACCAGAAGCACGTCAGGGAGGAGGCTCTTCTGTGGTCTGAGAATACCACTTAGGATGGCCTATCCTGGGTTCCCACCCCTTTAACTACCGAAGGTAGTGGTACAACCAATGTCAAAATGTATTATATTTCGTTGTCAGTACTGAGGGGAATGCTTAGGGAATCAACTGTTCCAATTGAAAGGTGCTATAAAAACTGACCTTGATACCCTAAAAATACTGGTCATCATTTAGAAAAAACAAGCAGCTTCAGACACTTACCACTGATCACTGGAGAAAACTTTAGCCCCTGGGTGTTTGATGATTCCTGTCATTACCTTCCTGTTAAGTCTCTCTTAAAAAAAAAAACACTTTTGTTATTGCATTTCCTCAAATGTCATTCCTTGGAAATGTCAGACATCTTGTTTATTGGTGACATTTCAGAGGTGTCTGTCACAGCTGCTTCAGTAGGTGTCCTGAGGCAATATTTATTACTCTCATATCTCTGAAAAGAGGGAATTTCTTCCATAATGCCAGGATTCTCACACCTGCTACTCCTTTCATAGTAGATGCTTGCAAATGGTACATATTCTCCTGGGCCTCAGCCTCATTGCTGTACATTAAACAGGCTTCTGCCCAACATTTAAAGAGGTGTTTCACTATGATTTGCTTCAATGAAGGTGTCTCTAGTAATTGTACACTTTGGATTTGGAACCTAAGAAAAGTTTTCTTGGAAACTCCAGCAATGGGCCTTATAGCATCTGAAAGTTCTTGGTCTACAGGGTCTATGGCTGTGTGCGTCCAATGTGTTTGTTTGTCCTTTTCAAGCAGGATTGTGGTAACTGCTTGACTGTCCAATATCAAACAGCTTTATACTCTTAATCCATGAGCAGCTAGTTCATAAAGGCAAAGTTAGGGATGATCCACCAAACCCAAAATTTCAAAGTTTCAGCCCACTCTCCTTTTCCCTTTACATACATTTCAGTTCAAGGCTGAAGAACATGTGCTCAATCTTTTATGTCCCATTTTCAATTTTCAAGTCACTTTGGGGTCCAGTATGTCAAATATATACAGATGTTGATAGATAGGATACTACTATGAGCCAGTTTGATCTAATGGCTAGGGAGCCAGGCTCTTAACTAGGAATACCGGGTTTGATTCCACCCTCCAACACAAAGGACCTTCAGTCCTCAAAAACTGCAGATTCCAGCTCAGCTCTGAAAACTAAATTAATCATACTTGGGCAAGCAACAATAATCCCAGCTTCAGTTTAAATCCTCCTTTCTGAGCACTGATCCTTCCAACTGCAAAACAGGTTCATAAGGAAGACTATTAGATAATTCTCAAAACCTACATTTAGGATGAGAATGCTATAGTCAAATTTCAACAATTGCACACTACTTGATTTAAACTGAAATAAGTAGAAAAAAACTAAACCATATAAGAACATAATAGAAGCCCTGCTGGATCAGGCCACAGCCCATCTAGTCCAGCATCCCATCACCCACAGTGGCCCACCAAATGCTCGTGGGCATCTCAAGTAGAGACAAGGACAGACCTTTTCCGGCTCCTGAATCCCAGCAAATGGCCTTAGAAGCATCCTGCTTCCCCCCTCCCAGCCTGAAAGATGTACCTAGGTATTCATTCTACTAGCCACTGATACATCTGTCATCCATAAATTTGTCTAACCCTACTTTAAAACCATCTAGACTGTTAGCTGCTACCACCTCTTCCGGCAACAAATTGCATAAACTGATGACCCTCTGGGTGAAGAAATAGTTCCCTTTGTCGGATCTGACTCTCCCACCCATCAGCTTCATAGAGTGCCCTCTGGTTCAAGAGGTGTGTGATAGAGAAAAGAAATATTCTCTATCCACCTTTTCTATACCATGCATAATTTTATATACTTCAATCAGGTCCCTTCTTAAACGCCATCTCTCCAGACTGAAGAGGCCTAGACATTGCAGCCTGGTTTCATGAGGGAGGTGTTCCAGACCCTTAATCATTCTGGTTGTCCTTTTCTGCACCTTCTCTAGTTCCACAACATCCTTTTTGAGGTGTGGTGACCAGAATTGTACACAATATTCCAAATGTGGCCTCACCATAGATTTATAAAGAGGCAAAATGACACTTGCTGACTTATTTTCTATTTTGTTCCTAATTATTCCCAGCATTGAATTGGCTTTTTTTTTGCTGCTGCCGCACACTGGGTTGACACCTTCATTGAACTGTCCACCAAAATGACAAGATCCCTTTCCTGGTGTGTTGCAGAAAGCTCAGACCCCATCAGTTTATAGACATAATTTTGATTTTTGGCCCCGATGTGCGTTACTTTGCACTTGTTAAGATTAAAGCACATTTGCCACTTGGTTGCCCACTCACCCAATGCTAAGACATCCCCCTGGAGCTCTTGGCAATCTCTTTCATTTTTACTACCCTAAATAATTTAGTATTATCAACAAACTTTGCTATTTTACTATGCACCCCTTCTTCTAGATCATTGATGAATAAATTAAAAGGCATTGGTCCCAACACTTTGAGGGACCCCACTTTTTACCTCTTTCCACCCTGAGAATTGGCTGTTTATTACTACTCTCTGTTTTCTGCCCTTAAGCCAGTCACAAATCCAGGACAGGTCCTGTCCTTTTATCCCAAGGCTGATGAGTTTACTCAGTAGCCTTTGATGTGGGACTTTGTCAAAAGCCTTCTGAAAGTCCATATGGACAAAATGAAGATATACAGGTGTATCTTTATATTTTAACTTCTTTCAGGCCTCTGATAACTCAAGGAGCATGTATTTGAGCTATTTACTGCATATATTGTGAATCAAAGCTAAATGATTATACCTGTCATATGAAAAAGAATAACATAATTAATTAAAGTTGCAGCTCAATGAGAACAAGAGACTGCTGCAATGAAACAGGAAGGGAACAAGAAACTGCTGCAATGGAACAGGAAGTAGATAACAGTCTTGCAAATGCAAATGTTCAGTCTTACACATGCAAAAAGTTGTAGGATAGAATATGATGTCAACTTGTTCTATGCAATCAACATCAGTTACTAAGAGCCAACAAGCCTCCTATGAGAATAATTAGCTTGTAGACAATTTCCCTCCTGCCAAAGTCTTCCAGTAGGCTAACAGCTCTGATTAGCTACTCATCACATGATGAATTTGCACCTGGCAGATGGCTAATGTCTCCTTGGTGCAAGATTATGAAAATTATTGCAAACATTTTTGTAAATAATTTGCAATTTTTAAATGAAAATCACATCTAGTTAGCATATGAAAGTTCATTTTAATTAAGAAGATTTGAACAACAGCTAAAACAAATAAGCAAATGAATGAATCCTTTCCCCCAACCAAAGAAAATGGCACAAGTCAAAACACTTCTTCAGAAAAACATTGATTTTTTTGTTTGTAAGCAAACAAATTGATTAAAGAAAATTACTATTGTCCCTAAGGCACCTTTCTCTTTCATGTTAACAATGTATATTTTAAATGAAGGAAACTGACAAATGAAAAAAAGAAGAAAAAACCAAGGATGTTAACTCAGTGCTTCTAAATTAATCTAAGGATCAACAATGTTTTCAGATGTCTCCAAAGTCTTTTAGGCCGCGTCCCCATGCTGGCCATTTGGCACACTTTGGATGCTGTTTGGGCACACATGGGCCGGGACCAGGACTGGAAATGCATTTTGGACATCCCCATGAGATTCACGGCAACACGGGACAGGTACAGGTTGGGCACGGATGGTGGCATCACCATGAGAACAGTGCTGAACCCTGGTACGGTGGAGCAGTGCCCCCTCCTTTCCACCCCCTCTCTCCTCATTGGCAGTCTGGATTGTAGTCAGCCCACCCCTGTGCCACATCCTCCCCTCCCTTAGTGGCACGGATAGCCAGGACTGGGGTGGGAGGTACAGAAACAAGTTAAAATAAAGCTTCATTCATAAAAATAACTTAAAAAAAATTTAAAACGCCGAAAACAGCTACGAGGCAGTAGGCACACCTCCGCTCCACCCATTAGCCTGCTAGTGTCCCGATGTGCATTCCTAGGTCTCTGAGCAATGCGTACAGGTCCCCCAAAGCGTGCCGAGACTTGTTTTTTCAGGTATCAAATTTGGCACCCTTCTGGCACAGTTTGGGAGGGGTTGGCATGCTTTTTGCGGGCCAAATCCAAAATCCATGGCGACAGACCATACCAATCCCACAGCTAGAACTGTACCAAAGAGCCATGGGGACAGGCAGGTGGGTTACTAGGAATCAAACTATGTTGTGTTCAGTACACTGTGGGCATACATTGCCATGCTACCAAATTGGTACTGGGCATATTTATGGATACATTAATGTTGCCTCAAATGGATCCATAGCCTGTGTATTAGAATTACAGAATTAGAAGGTACTTTGCAAAGCCATCAAGTCTAGGGAGGAATTTGCACCTTCCTTTCCCTGGAAAATGTTTTGAGAACTTAAATTAAGTTCTCTTTATATTGCTTTTTAATTTAAGTTTTGAGAACTTAAATTAAGTTCTCTTTATATTGTTTTTTATTAAGTTCTCTTTATATTGCTTTTTACTAGATTTACCTAGAGAATAACTGTGATAATCTGTTACTGGCAGGGCATTTTGTTTGCATACTCCAAGATAAAACAGCTTTATGGTGGGCAGATGGCTCCAAAGGACATGTGAAGCAAGGAATTGGAGGTGTAGGGTGAGACCCTGGAGATCAGAAAGGAATGTTGCAAATCTGGCACCCCAGGGGCAATAGGTTGGGAAGGGTCCTGTAGCTGGATATGAAATAGTGCAATTCTTATATTCTGTGTGGTTGACTGTTAATATTCAACTATCTAGCTCCTATATAAATGAGTTCATTTAATAAACTAAGTATGGTTTGGGAGCCAATTCTTTTTTGCATATTTCACCCTGAATAGATATATTTGGAATTTTGCTTTCAACTCTTATCAGACCATGTGTGTGCGTGTGTGCAGGCACATGCACACATGTGTTGCATGTCTGTGTGCCTGTGCATGTTTCACATATATTATTCTGAGGAGATGACACAATTCAATGGCACAGTGTTCTGTAGCACATTGGCAAAAAAAACCTTTCCCAAGATTCTTACAGTCTCAAAAACACCAGTGTTCAGATGAGTTCAGATACAACCTTTTTTAAAAAATCTGCCTGCTGTTTATTCTACCAATTCTTATACCTGCCTCTTCTTAGGGTACCCTGCATTCAGCTACAGTAGGCACCATCTGTCACTACTCCCTTCCTTGGATGAAAAACTTTGGAAGGTTCAGTTCATACTTTCTAATGAGCTTCCCTGGAACCGATATTTGGGTAAGGCATAGGAAGAAAGCTGGAAAGAAAACAATAATATGGCCTTCTGGTCTAGTTTGGTCTAGTGGTTAGGGAGCCAGACTCTCATATGGGAGTACCGGGTTTGATTCCGCCCTGCCCCCTGAAGCCAGCTGAGTGACCTTGGGCTAGTCACAGCTCTCACAGCCCCACTACCACATAGGGTGTTCTATTGTGGGGAGAAGAATAGAAAGCTTTGTCGGATTCTTTGAGTCACCTTAAATGGGTGAGAAAAGTGGGGTAGAAAAGCCAACTCTTCTTCTGTATAGAATCCCCATTAACACTGAAAGTTACAGGTAAGAGATGATATTGTTCCAGCTCAGATAATAAAAATGGCAAACAGATTGAGGTCTCTTGACACAGCTTCGTGCTGCTTATTAAGAGGATTTTGGAGCTGTAAAAGGAAGAAGACATTTTAAGCCATACATACTGAACATACATTAGCTTGTTCCAACTCCTCAATCCATAGGCAGCTTTTTAAAAAGTTACGTTATGACAAGATTTTCTTCAGGGCAAGGTCAGCATGCCTAGAAGAGAAGAAAGTGAATAAAGAAAATGGGGAAGGAGGACCTTCTGGATGTTTAATCTGATGTGATAGGAAGCATTGACTGCTGAGATGGAAATTTTCACTTACTGAAATTCAAGCTACAATCACACTGGGCATTTGGGGGGCAAATTGCCCCATCTGAAATCACAGGGGGAGGGACATGCCTCAGGAAGTGCCTATAAGTCTCCTATCTTTCTTCTTTCACTTTCTCTTGCCTGTTTTTCTTGGGCCGTAATTGGTCAGACACCTCTATATTGGCCTTCATAGCCTCCCACTTTTTGAGCACCCAGTGACTTGCTGTGCCTGGTCCCAGGGTGAACTGCTTTCCTGACAGAACTGCTCCTATATCGGTGTTCTCCAGCACCTTTGCCCCCACCACTCCTTTTGCCACTTCCACTCATCTGAGGCAAAATATGGAGGGGGGAGTTTTCTAGGATTTTTTGCCAACATGCTACAGAACTCTGTGCTTTTTTTAATGGAGAATCCTTCATTATGACTGCCTGTGTCCTGATTAGTTAGCCATGCTTAGCAACCTTTTCCAATGAGTACATCCTATCTGATCTAAACAGCAGCTTACCCCTCTACGGAAGAGGAAGATAATCACAGGTTCATAGACACTGGGGGCATCCAGACATGTTCTATACTGTGAGGGGAATGTGCACTCCTGATTGTCCCATCAGACACAACAATCAATCTTTCATCGTCGCACCAGAGTATACAATCATTACCATGCATTTACCTTAATGCAGGAGTAAGAACTCTCACTACACAGTATATAGTTATCTTGCATTATCATGGAAATGCAGGGGGAACAATGCAAAGGACAAAAGACATGATGCTAAATGTGAAGTGCAGCTCAAAAACTGACTGGCTGTGTGAACCCATGTGACAGTGCATGCTACCTAAACTTTCATCACTCCAAAGCCTCCTTACATAGAGGACTACAGAGCTGAGTTTAATAGGATGATCCTTTTTCCCTTCGCAGGGAGTATACAGCGATTTATCATCAAACTGTGTATTTAAACATCTCTGTCTGGAGGCAACCATTGAGTCTTAAATACGTGCCAGAGGTAACCCTAAACATGTATAACTGTAGTCTCAGTAACTTTTTAAAAGACATTGTGGGAGAAAGAATATGCCTTTAATCAGAATGATTTTGCACAGGGCATTTTACCAATCTTCACCACAGATTATTCTCTAGCATCTATTTTCTAGCAGTTCTTTCATTTACCACCACTGTAGAGTAAGTGTTTGATTTAAAAACAAGAACAAACAGCCTAGTCATATCATGGCTATCCATGTGTCTCTGAGCAAGTAGAGACTCCTGGAGAAGACTCTCAAGGCAGCCCCCCCTGCAAGAGCATCTTCTCCACAAACCCATCAGGCTTATGTAAGGTACTTCTGGGTCCCATTTTCCATAATTCAAGCCCATCAAGACATTTGTCACACCACCATCTCCAGCTGCCTGGGGAGGTAAAGGTGCTCTGGCAGGCATCTGATGCCACTAAATGTCAAGATTTACTACTGCCAATGCCCAACCAAGGTATCTGAAATCATAAGCTGAGGCATAGCCAGAATTATAGACCCCATCATTATTTTCCAATGGCCAAACTGTCTGAAGTTCATTGGAGCTCAAGTTCAGCAAAATACAAAGGGGTGTCAGTCAGGTAATCCCTGTTTCATTGAATCCAGCCATTCATTCAAAAACTATTGAATGTACATTGCCAGCTTCACAAGGCTTCAGCTCTTTGCTGAAATAGGCTCATGCAGAACTGGAGTCTGGGCATTAGCAAACCCTGTCAAGATAGGCAGAGCTGTTAAGTACTCTGGGCATTGTTCCCAGCCTCTCTGTGGCATCCAGGTAAGGTGAAGAATGTATCTGCTCTCTACTGTACATTCCCCACCACTTCTTCCTGACTCCATTTACTTCCGTATAAGATCATCATGCAGACACTGGGAAGCCCCTCGATTAGAAAGCAGCAACAGAGAACACTGAATGAAAAGCAGTGCATTCTTCAATTTCTGTGACACTCCACTTCCTGTTGCCTTTACTGGCTGCCCTAGGGAGGCTATGCATGCTACATAAAGTACTCAATAGACCCAAATCTGGTTCCATATGGCACATATTGTCCCACAATATGCTGGACCCGTTATGGGCTGTTTTGAGTGATCTAGTCCAAGACCAGGAGGGTGGCGTGGAACAAGGGCCACCCACATTATGGAAGCCCAGTGATCCAGCAGCACTTTGGAGGCTGTGAGCAAAAGTTCCAAGTCTCTAAAGTTGCCAGTTGGGGTTCTTTTAGCCAGGGGCCCCAAAGCAGTGCATTTCTGGCACTGATAAGTAGAACACCCCAGCCACTCACTGCCATCCACACACAAGCAGCTAAGTTCATCTGCTACTGGAGAATATTTGAAAGACCTTTAAAAGCAGTATCTCACTGGAGCAGATACTAGTGCCACTTTTTCACCAGGACACGCTCCACCACCGTACCCCATGCAGTTGTGGCATTTCCACAGGAGGCATGGTCTCCCAGTAGACCAGTCTTCAATAAGAACAAGGCATTCCTAAGAGCCAATCCCTTTGGGCGGATCCTGCCTAGGATACCAATGGGCCAAATGGGATGAAAGTTGGTTTAACTCCTTCACACTTTCATATACTATATTGTTAGAATAATTCTGCACTAGCTGCTATACCAGTCCAGCAAACCAAAAGAACTTCCCTTCTCTACCAACAGATGGAAGAGAGGCTCCAAGTATACAGGACAATGCAGAACTGTCTTTTAAAAAGTAGCAATCATTAAACATTTTCTAGATGCATGGGAAGCCTCAGTTCTGCTCCCCTCCATCAAGTATCAAACCAATATTAACACATATTGAAGTTGTCAAAATTCACCCACTTTTTTCAAAAGCTCAGAATGCTGGATAAATTCATTCTAGCTTTCTGGGTTTCTCAAAAATACATCTGTGCAAATCTAGGTGACATTGGGTAGCTGTACCCTGTATTTTTCAAGGAGTGATTATATTGTACTGCCTCCTAAGAAGAGCATTTCTGTAGATTGATGCAGATTTATTTGTGTTCTTAATTGTTAATAGAGGCAAAAAAAGGTGTTTCATTTTCCTTATTAAAGAAATACTAGTAAAAGGAAAATCAAGGACACTGAGAGCAGGCTGCGTAAGTCCATCAAGAGAACTGTTCTGATGAAATAGCTGGTTCTTTGAGTACCAACCCTGACTCCATGTCATGTTCTCAGAAGAAGTTTGCAGTAAAGCAGATTGATAACCAGAGGCCTTTTCGCATTACAGCCGGAACGGCTATAATGCACTTGGGCTAAGTCACTTCGGGATGCTTTACCCATTCACACGGATCTACTTACTACGGATTTCCAAAATCCTCCTTCCACGATGTTGGTCCGAAAGTTATAACATATTGTTAAAAGCATAACTAAAAGCAGATCATTCCTTTCCTTGGCCACCACAGGTTAGCGGAGGTGTGAACATCTGCATGACAGTGGGCATGACAGGGGGCACCTCCACTCACAACCGGCTCAAAACTAC
Source organism: Aspidoscelis marmoratus (assembly GCA_014337955.1). NCBI lineage: Eukaryota > Metazoa > Chordata > Lepidosauria > Squamata > Teiidae > Aspidoscelis > Aspidoscelis marmoratus. Next base: position 11,698,300 of record MTQE01003428.1, on the reverse strand, counting down.
TCATGCATAGCTTGCTATCAGGGAAGGGGGGTGTAATAAATGTAGCCGGAAAGAAATCCCCAAGCAGCTGCTGATCACAGCGTGCATGGCAGGAACAGGGAGCAGAGGCAAAACCCTGCCCGGTAATACTGCGGCTGCCAAGCTCCACCCCAAAGAACTGTGGAGGGAGTGTCCCCATGACCACAGGACAATGTGTGCTAGCCCCCTATTTTGGAATGAGAACACTTGCTAAGGGTTTGTTTCTTTGTTTCTTTGTTTTTGACACGTATTGTCTCACATGTAGCCTGTATTAGGGCTTTGCATGGAGACGCTCCTGAGGCAACCTCACAATCGTCTCGGACTATTTTCAGCATGGGGATGCACACCCTCTGCAATAGTCTTCCCTCTGATATTTGTGGGGCTTCTACACTTCTGGGGGGGTTTCATCCAGGCTTTTACAGAGTGAATCTTTGTTTGTTTGATTGTTTGTTTTTTTGTTTCCCCATCCTTGATTTTAATCTTGATTTTATATAACTATTATAATTGTAGCTGGTTTTTATTTTCTGTGTACTGCAAGTCACTCTGTGGGAATTGCCAGGTTTGAAAACAAACTAAAATCTCTTTAAAAGTTGAATGAGGACACAGCCTGACATTATATTTTAATGGAAAGCAGTATCTAACTATTTTAAATAAATAAGCAACCTACTTTGACAGACTAAACAGCCCCTATCAAAATGTTTTGCCCTGATCAATTTTCACTCCACAAGGCTTTCTGCATATATTGATATTACTGTGTTTAGAGGTGTCCCTGGTTCCCATGTTTATTTCACAGTTTACTTAAGCATATGCTGTGACATTTGGCAGGGGGGTGGGGGAAAATAGGCCCATTTGTTTTCTGCTACACAAACAAGGGACTGACACAGAGCTGCAAACCAGCCAAAAAGAGAGAGCTGCTTCCAGTTTTAATGATAAGGTTTGCCAAAGCCTCAATTCCTAAGTCCATCTTTTACAACGGAAAGGCAGAAGAATCTGCTGGCAATAAGTAAATAGAGGAGGAGGAGGAAGAGAAATGAAAATTGTGTCCTTTAGCTGAAGAAAGCATGTTTGTTGTTTGTTTATAAGCAGTTATTGATAGGCTTAAGTTGAGTGGGAGACTGCTGTGAGGGAAACAAATGTTTACAGTCCCTGTCCTTGTGCATCATTTGACTTGTGCTTGATTGAGAGCCATAGAGTTCCAGTGCTACTTGATAAGATCAAAGAAATCTCACAAGAAAAACAAGTTTCAGACCAGCTTATTTCTATACCTGCTCTAAAACTATATTTGAAGCTATTGGAACACAGTGCATTTGTTAAATTATCCTTGATTATACACAAAGCTGTTCTGCATTAGCACATGAATGTTCATTAGGAAGCCCCCAGAGATACATCATTTTTCTTACCCCTAGGAAGGCATGCCCTCACTAGACATAGCACCTTGTGTAATGGTATCTAGAGAAGAGAGATGCAACTTCTTCATCAAATCCTCTGGTCATTCCATATGTGTTCTCTTTGGCACCATCTCCACAGGCTGGGAAATGGTCCTCTTTCCAAAATGATCCACCAGTTTCTCCAGTTGGATAGGAGGTACACACACTGGGTTCACAGCATCACCTGGCCTTGCAAGTTCTGAGGCTGTGTAGTAAAAGTTGCTTTTTTTCAGTTAATTTTTATTTATTTTTGATACTACAATATACTAAAACTTCAGGGTTCATACATCTTCCCACCATATATCAATAAAACACAACAAAATGAGTGGAGGAGCCAGATACAAGGTGGTAACTTCAGAGTAATTTCTCATGCCCTGACCCTAGTGCAGGTTCCCAGGTACTTTAACATGGGGAGTAATTAATATATGCCATCCTAGGAACATGGGAAGTGTGTCTTCAGCCATATAATGGTTTTCCAAATGGAGATACCGTACATTGCTCAAACTATAGGACATAAGCTAGCTGTTCTAGTTCTCCAAATTCTGATTTACCAGATCATGCATGTGCAGTGGTCTCACACTTTAGGTATTTTGCAGTGTCAAAATACCCAGATGTGCACTTCACTAAATTGCACACAAACAGCACCAGCTCCACACTGTCTAGTCAACAAGCAATTATTCTAGAGGAGCTTTACTCCAGAACATTGCTTATTAGTGCAATTTTGGGGCAGCACCTGGAGCCAGCCATAAATAAGAAAAGCAAAGGGAAACAACAGGGTTGCTCTTTAAAACCAAACAGATCAGAAGGCATACATTCTCTTTCAATGTGTGAGTCTACAAGCAACCTAATTGTGTTTCTGCCCTTATATTGTTGTCAGAGTCAACAGCATCATCTCAATAGTAGTGATGAATGGGAATTGCCTGTTCTGCAAGCCAATGCTCTAATTTGCTTTAGCGGCACACAGAAAGGAAGGCAACAGGGATGCTAATCTTGTTGAGGGGCAGGATGTGAAAACTGACCTACTGTTTGTTAGCACCACGGAGAACGAATACAGTCTGTCCCCTGCTAGCTTGTTAAGAAAAAGCTCCAGTCTCAATGGACTTGTATACATAGAGGTGATCTGTACTTTTGAATCAAAATTTTCCAGACTTTAATCAAAGGTATTTTTCTTTCTCTTGTTAGCAGATGGGGAATGACATTACAGACAGAGGTAATGCACAATCTGGTAGATGCACATAATAACCCTGACGCTAAGATTAAGGGCAAAATTAAAGCATATTACATGTGATCAAAGATACCGGGGAATATAATGCAGATATAAGAATGAAAAGCGTAAAGATTTTTCAGCTAACTGAACACAAGGCATTGAAATGTTAGATGCTGTGTTTTTAGTGAAGGATCTCAAAAAGAAAACAATTTCCATGTGCTCCACTGCCCTCTCCTGCTCTTCGTCTCCTTGGTGCTTAGCTCAGCCTGCCTTCAGAACACATCACTTCTTTAAAATAAAGAGCACCAGTTTTATGCACATGTGGAACCTCAAACCTCTAAAAAGAGGCACCTAGAGAACAAACTTCTGCTTGTCTCTTCAGAAATTGTGCTCACTGTATTCACCAAGGATTACTTCTGCATAAGCATTACTTCCACATAGACTTACAACTTTAGCATGGTTGTCTTGCCCCATTCAAATTTTTCTTGAAAAGGAAAAAAGGAAGGAAAGAAGGAAGGAAGGAAGGAAGGAGCATCAAAGGACCTGCAAAAGAATCCTATCAATCACCTGGAGAAACTTCATAAGAACATAAGAGGAGCCCTGTTGGATCAAGTCCAGCATCCTATATTTTCTATCCATGCAATGAGAAATCCTTTTAACTTAAAATGCTATCCCAGAACAAAGACAAGAGTGGGCTTTTCTGCATGCAAGGCAAGTGCTTTAGCACTGAGCTATGGGTCCTCCCTGGTGTATGCTCATGAGGTGAGAGAAACAAGATGTATTCCAATCTTTACAGCGATCTTGTTAATTAACCCCATGCAATTCAGCACAGGCTTCCTATTACTTCATGTGAGCCTTCAGCAGGGTGAGTTTGATTCAACATCAGTTTCTTTTATAGCACAGAATTTTAATGCAAGTGCAGGGAGACAACTAGCAGGAAGAGAAGTTGCATTTTTCATCACATCAGTTCCATATCAAAGCATATCTCAGTTGTCAATAACTTCGCAGCAGGAGGCTGGCTGTGCGCTCCAGGAACAAAGTCCTTGGGCTATCTTCTTGGGGCACAAGAGAGGCATTATGAGCCTGGATTACAAAATCACATAGAACAGTGAAGGGCAAACTTCCTACGCTCCTGGAGCAATGAAATGGAATGGCTGCAAGGTGTGTGTGTGTGTGTGTATGTCAGTTCATCACAACTGTTGTTGTCATTCAGTCTTTAAATCAGTGGTTCTCAACCTGGGGGTCGGGACCCCTTTGGGGGTCGAATTACCCTTTTAGAGGGGTCGCGATGAGCCTCCTGCCGCCCTTCCCTCCCACCTCCCAGCTGCTCTGCCCCTGTGGTTGGGGGTCCCCACAACATGAGGAACTCCATTAAGGGGTCGCGGCTCTAGGAAGGTTGAGAACCACTGCTTTAAATCATGGTCACCTCTTCATGACCCCATGGACCATAATGGGCCAGGCCCTTCTGTCCTATACTATCTCCCAGTTTGTCCAAGCTCATGTTCATTGCTTTCATGACACTATCACCCTCTGTCTTCCCCTTCTCCTTTTGCCTTCAATCTCTTCAAGCATCAGGGTATTTTCCAATTAATCTTGTCTTCAGATTATGTGACAACATTATGTAGTATATAATCCTGTCTTCACATTATATAATTGAGCTTCAGATTCAGTATTTGTCCTTCTAATGAATAGTCAGCACTGATTTCTTTCAGTATCAACTGATTTGATTTCCTTGCAATCCAAGAGACCTTCAAAAGTCTTCTCCAGCATCACAATCTGAAAGCCCATTGTCACACCTAAGGATTAATCCAGCTTCAATCCACTTTCAGAGCAAGGGAACACATCAGCAAAGTGACCAGTAATTTTCTTTCCACATTATCTGTCCTAAAGGTGAATCTTCTGAGTTAACACTGAAAAAAATAACTTGTCATTTTACTGATGTATTCTCTTACTCTGAAAGTGGATTGAAGCTGGATTAAACCTTAAGTGTGATCACAGCCAAAGCATCAGTTCCTTCGTTCCCAGCCTTCCCTATTGTCCAACTCTCACAGCCGTGGGCTACTAGTTGTTCAGAGCTATTAGATCTATTTTAGAACATCTCACTGAGGAGCAGAAGCTTCATTTTATTATATCACAATAAATATTGAGGAGCAATTGCACCTCAGTATTTTAATAACCAATGGTTCAAATGGTAAAACCAGAAATACAGGCATAGGAAAGTATTCCTGATGGAGCATGAAAGCTGAATTTTTCAGCGGCAACTTCAGGAATGCCAGTATGCTCTATGGTACTCCTGCTTATGCCCTAGTCTACCAATGGTTGCACTATAGCTATATTGACAATAATCACATAGTCTGGCACAGCCTTTCAACTGAAGTATATGAAAACACATTGGAAAGCTTGAACACTGAAAAGAGATGCAAGATTTTAATTGAAAGGAGCTTTCCTGTTTGGAAAACATATGTGCGTTTTCTGTTCCAAATCTGAAACGGACATCTGTAAAGGCAAAATGCCTTCTGATACATTGGATGCAAGGGGTCTGACTGTAATAGTCGCATTGGCCTGGCAACGGGTGAAGCTGGCATTATTTGTAAACCTTTTTCTTCGTTACTAGAATGATTTTGCATCTGTTATTAAGATGTTCAGAATTCTGGACAGAAGAAAAGAATGAAAATGAACAGAAGTATATATCCCTTTTAAAAGTAAAGAAGTAAAACAACCAGAAGAAAAAGATGAGACAGAAGATGTGCAAATTCTCATGCTGCTAGGAATTTATTTATTTATTTATTTATTATTTACATTTATATCCCGCCCCATACCCGAAGGTCTCTGGGCGGGTTACAACCTTCAACAACAGATTAAAACAGAATATACATTTAAAAAACTTTAAAAATTTAACAACTTTAAAACAATACACATTATGTTTAAAATGATAGTATGTGGCCTGGGTGGGATGTCTTTGGCTTAAGACGTTTGCCATGGGAAGAATGTGCGATTAGGCCAAAAATGAATCTTCTATTCTTGTCTGGCTTAAATGATCCTCATTTGCATGGAAACATCTCCTGTTTTCTTCAAATTGTTCATCCATGATATTATTTGGCAGACCATATAATAATTGGGACAGCTGACATACAATCCAAACTTTTTCTGTGGATAATGGTTGAATCAAATGACTGAAAGAAGAGGGTTATTTTCATCCTCCTTGGACAATTCAATGCAAGAGGCATTTGAATGAACGGTTCTAGTCATTACCCAGATGAGTTTTAAAATTCCAATAACAAAGCCACTGACTTAGAACAGCTTATTAACTACTTATAGTAACCCTGTATGTCCCTGATTCCGCACCTCTGCTGAGCTAAATTTCTATACATATTGCCTTCCTGGACTTCAGTAACAACAAAAAATTACAAAAATTAAACGCACCAATAGGATCAGCTACTGTGGGTTAATGAGCAAGCAGAATGCTGCTGCACTCAAGACCGTAGGAATTTTCACAATATTTCTCCCATCACTAAGAGATGATGTGCTGGAATACTTTAGATGTTCACACTTGCAGACACCTAAAGCATTCATAACTGAGCCAGCACTTAACTAAATGTGAGCCACCACAACAGTGCCGGCATGGGAAGCAAAGTGTGAAAAGGCCATGGGTCTTTTGCTAGGCCATATCTGCCAACTTGTATCACTGATCCTGCTTTTGTTCTGCAGCAGGGATAATGAAAGGAGTGACTGTAGCACACGAAGACACTTCTGTATTCAATCTAAATCTGTCAGTTTACAGTTTTGCACAGGAATGCAGTGGAGAAAAGCTGCCAGTGATTGATAGATTATGTTGACCATTCAATGACTGTAGGAAGAGGAACTTCAGGCAGGTAGGAGGTGTAGCTCCTATCCTGAGAACAAGTACATTAGATTTGCTCTAACATTGAGGTTTATCCTCTCCTTAACCTGAAATGCATGTGTTTCCATCCATTTTGAAGTGCATTATAAGACTTGCGTGTCACTAGGGCCTCAGTTCTTCACATTAATATACAATTTTTAAATATATCTGTTTAAAATGGAACATAAAAAATAAAAAAAACATAAGAGAAGCCCTGCTGGATCAGGCCACAGCCCATCTAGTCCAGCATCCCATCGCACACAGTAGCCCACCAATGCTCATGGGCATCTCAAGACAAGGACAAACCTTTTCCTGCTCTTGAATCCCAGCAAATAGCTTTAGAAGTGTCCTGCTCCCCTCCCCAGCCTGAAAGATGTACCTAGGCATTCATTCTAGTAGCCATTGACACATCTCTCATCCATAAATTTGTCTAACCCTACCTTAAAGCCATCTAGGCTGGTCGCCATTACCACCTCTTCCGGCAGCAAATTCCATAAACGGATGATCCTCTGGGTGAAGAAATACTTCCCCTTGTCAGAGCCGACTCTCCTACCCATCAGCTTCATAGAGTGCCCCCTGGTTCTAGCATTGTGTGATAGAGAAAAGAAATTTTCTCTGTCTACCTTTTCTATACCATGCATAATTTTATATACCTCAATCAGGTCCCCTCTTAAACGCCGTCTCTCCAGACTCAAGAGGCCTAGACGTTGCAGCTCCAAACAACTCACAAGTACCTCAACGCAAAATCCATTAAAGGACCCAAAGAAATTAACTGAAAGTAATGAAAGTTCCATATCCAGAATCTTCTGTTGTCAAAGAAAGTTTCCTAGTGAAGCAAGCTGGCATCCTTCTTTGCCTTTCTCATCATTGCTGTACATTTTCCCTTTTCTGAAAAAGAGAGAAGGAAAAATGCTTTCAATTAACAGTTAACAGAAAAGACTGGGTGGATTTCTCTGCTGTAATTAGACATGTTTAAAACATTAGCCTCTAATTTATGAAAAATTAATGTGTGTTAGAAAAGATGTTGAAAATATTTTACAGTTGTAGATTTTGCCACAAGCACAGTGAGCATGTTCAGCCTCTTTCCCCTACAAAAGATGTAGTGTCTGCATTTTAGGTACCACTTTATAAGGGTGCAAGAGCTCACAAATCTGGCATTTAGTCTGAAATTGTTGATTTGCTTACTAGTTTTTAAAAAATAAAAAATTCTGCTTCTTTTTAAGGATAACCTAAGGGTTTTTTTATTCCAGCCACAACAATCTTAAATCATGGGAAATGAAGCAAAAGAGTTCTGTACTTGCTGTTCTGTCCAATCTCACCTTCATTTCACCGTCATTTTAATTTGTAAAAATTCTATTTTTTTTTAATTTTGTGGAGTAATTTTGTATCCTCCTGAAAAAACTCGTATTGATTTTTTAAATTTGAGTTTTAACCATTAATTTCAAATGTTTCTTAATTTTTCATTCCAGATAAACTTATTTCTAAGACCGCATTCCCATTACAAGCTTAAAATGGTTTTGAAACAGTTTCAATCCTCGCAGTCCCCACATCAGGTTGGCTTAACATGCTTTCCGCGGGTTAAATTGCCCCAAAGCGTTGTAAGGAGATCCAAAACTATGGGGAAGCGGCTGGATTGAAAGTGAACAAAGCAAAAACAAAAGTCCTAGTGAAAAACATGATGGAAGAACAACAGGAGCTATTTTAAATTAAATCAAAGTTTGTTGTAAAAAAAAAGTTAAGTATTTAGGGATATTTCTAACCAGTCAAAATATAGCATTGTATAAGAATAACTATTTGAAAACATGGGCAGAGATTAAGCAGGATTTGTTAAAATGGTCGAATTTACAGCTGTCTCTGTTGGGTAGAATCTCGTTGATCAAAATGAATATATTACCGAGAATGATGTTCTTATTTCAAGTTCTACCAATTATAAACAACGCTAAAGACTTTAAGAACTGGCAGAAAGATTTATCAAAATTTCTATGGCAAGGAAAATAATCGAGAATAATATTTAAACTAAGGAAAGAGGCGGCTTTGGTCTACCGAATTTTAAACTATACTATGCAGCTGCATGTATAGGATGGATTACGAAGTGGTTTTGGCTGAAAGATCAAAGGCTAGTACAACTGGAGGGAGAGGATTTAAGATTTGGTTTGCATGGATATCTATGGTATAATAAAGCAAGAGTTAATGTAGATTTTAGAAAACATTTTATAAAAATGCATTGTATAAAACTTGGTTGAATTGTAAAAACAAATTGTATACAAAAATTCCGCTGTGGGTTTCGCCACAAGAAGCGCTTTTATAAGAGTTTGGGGGAAAAAAGTCATGGTTGAGATATGAAGATTTGTTATATAAAAAAGATGATGTGAATGAATATGATATTAAGACAAGAGAACAATTAAATTTAGAAGGGAAAAATGTACAGTGGTTTACATATCTACAGCTTGTAGATATTTTCAGAAAAGATAAAGAGAATACAAACTTTGAATGGGAAAAACAAGAGTGGGAAAACAATTTGAGTAAGGCAGAAAGAGGCACTGTTGGTGTGATGTATAAAGTATTACTTCAAATAGAAATGGAACATGATCAGGTTAAGGATTGTATGATCTTGTGGGCAAGGAACTTTGGATATAATATCCAAATGGACCAATGGGAAAGACTGTGGGTTAAAGACATAAAATTTACTGCTTGTGCGACATTGAGGGAGAATATTTACAAGATGATGTACAGATGGTACCTAACGCCGTATAAGCTTGGAACAATGTATCATATGTCAACAAAATGTTGGAAATGTAAAAAGATAGATGGTACTTTTTATCATATGTGGTGGACATGTGAGAAAGTAAAAAAATATTGGAAAATAATAAGGCGTCTGATGAGACAAATTTTGAATATTAATCTCAAGCTTAAACCAGAATTATTTTTATTGGGCATTGTTGATGAAAGTTTAAGTGAAGCAAAGACTTTGATATTGTATATGGTAACAGCTGCCAGACTGCTATATGCACAAAAATGGAAGCAAGAAGAATTACCTACAGAAGAGGAGTGGATAATCAAATTGATGGAGATGGCAGAAATGGACAAACTAACAAACTTATTAAAGGATAAAACAGTGAACAAGTTTATGGAAGACTGGGGACCTTTCATACACTTTCTTCGGGGATTGGGTATTCTGATGGAAGACATTGGCTTCTAGGAGAAAAGCAACAAGTAGATGTTGCTAAATGTAAAAGATTAGAAGAAGAAGAGTCTGAAGAACCGAGGAAGTCACATGGAAGCTATTGAAATTATTGTAATGGTATATAATTATGCATGAATGGTATTAATGAAAAAAAAATGAAAAAATGAAAAAAAATGTTGCAATTCTGCACAATTCTGGAAGTTCTGACCTTTAGAAAGGGAATAGAAAGGAAAGCAGCTGCAGGTTCTGGGAGATGTGTGAATGTTTAAGCCTGTGGCTGTGGAGGTGAGCGGGTGAAGGGGGCTTGAGTTGCCACTGCTGCTGTGTGCCCTGGGCAATGAGGAGAGGAGGGGAAAGAATCACTGGCTGCCCGGTGCCATTTTTCATCCATCCAGGTAAGCGGCAGCCACCCAGCCACCCAGCTAGGTTCTGCGAAAGGGTCCGTTATGGGTGGCGCATTCATGCCAGGAGGAAGAGGGCAGGGCAGCCCCGAAAAGTGGCTTTTAGAAAGTAGCCACTTGAGTCCCCCCTTCTTGAGTCACGTATGCCACGTACAATCCTCAGAATCTGGATCGAACACGATTAAGTTGAAAGTAATGGGATCAGGCAAATTCGTGTTAGCATGCAGTTCTATTATTTCGGTTTAGGAAAACCATTTTAACCTTGTAATGGGAACTGGGCCTATGAGTATCATTCATATAGAGTTAAATAGTTCTGAGGATTTTTTTAAAGTAAATCATTGTTTAGAAAAGTCAGGACTACACTGACCTGCTACTTTTTACTGTTTCAGACCCAGCCTGACTGGAACCAAGTTCATTTTTCACCCATTTACGCTTTTTAAAACTGTCCATAATCTAATTTGGTATTTGACCTTCACATATACCCTGGCCTCCAAAACCTAGCACAACTAGCTTGGAAAAAGAAAAGGAAATATAATTCCCCATCCCTTTTAAAATGAATGGTGGGATACCTTGCATTACAACAGTTTTCTCTTCATCTGGGGTTCAAACCTATGATTGATAATTAAATAATCTAATGACTAATGACCACCTTGACCACATAAGAACATAAGAGGAGCCCTGCTGTATCAGGCCACAGCCCATCTAGTCCAGCATCCTATTTCACACAGTGGCCCATTAATTGCCCATGGGCATCTCAAGCAGAGACAAAGGTGAACTTTCTCTTGCTCTCGAATCCCAGCAAATGACCTTTAAAATATCCTGCTTGTCCCCACAGCCTGAAAGACTATTTACTTAGGCATCCATTCTAATAGTCATTGATACATCTGTCATCCATAAATTTGTCTAGCCCTTCCTTAAAGCCACATAGGCTGGAAGCTGTTACCACCTCTTCTGGCAGCAAATTCTATAGACCAATGACCCTCTGAGTGAAGAAATCCTTCCCCTTGTTTGATCTGACTCTCCTACTCTTTAGCTTCATAGAATGCCCCCTGGTTCTAGTGCTGTGTAATCTTCAAGGCCCTTTACAGAGCCCCTGCAGAGCAACACAACACACAGTGTTTACAGGACATTTCCAGAACTGCTCATCAGAAGGAGGTGATTTCCCCATGTTTACTAGCCATTGCAGTTTTTTCATGCTTGATTTACACACCAGCAGAAATCTTCAGGGCTGTTCTTAGCAGTCAGGCATGATGAACTTGCTTGCCACCATTTGAATTTGGAGGAGGACGGGAAGGGGGAAGAAGAGGAGGAGGAGGAAGGATTTCCCTCTTGCATTTCTTTCTGTCAAAATCCTTACAGGAACCCTAACCCAGTTCCACCACAGTCAATGAACATTTTGTGCTGTTTAAATCTAAGCTAATTGCTTTTCAACAGCACATTATTTACAGTTATAAAAGGAAGTATACCCCAAAGGCTACAATAATGTTGGGATGAGCTTTCTGCTGACAGTAACCTTGCTTTTTGCATCAATGTTCCTATAATTACCTGACTCTTGCAATAACACATTATGCTGTATTTCTGGGAATGTATGGTAGTGAACAGAGGCATAATCTTAGGGCTGAAGTGATGAAGGATGCTGACACACAGCTAGAAGAAGAGTGACATCTATAGGTGGTCAAGTGCTACTGCATATATGCCGGGCCTGTTTGTTTTATCTTTTGTTAACAATGCTGCAACCTTTTGGCATACCATTTACTTCAGACTAGATATAAACCCTTCTCCAAAGTGACCGTGACACATTGCATAGGAGAATGTAGCACAATCCATTTCAATAGAAGGAGGTGCTGAGCAATGATGGGAGCATTAATAAGGAGCTATAGCTTATGAGATAACAACACAGTACTTAATTATAAACACAAGTAGCTAAGCTACAAGTGTAACCTTCATGTCTGAATGATAAAGATAATATATAGAACTTTGTTTACAGCAGTGATGGATTGTATCATTGCACACTTCCCCCTAATAGCAATTTTATTTGAGTCAATTCATCTACACAACTCCTAGAAATTAAGTAATCTAGAGCTAGAGCAAAGCAGGAGAAAATCCCAGGTTCAGTCTCCAGATAGAAATTAACTCTTGTGAGTCACCAAAGAGTAACCACATTGCACACTATTAGATATTTGTGTGGCTTGACTTGGTAGATTGCCAAAGTGTTTTCAGAGTTGTTGCTGTCCTACTGTGGAAAGGAAAGTCAGGATTCAACCCCCCACAATGGCATAAAATTAACTGCCCATCTTCTTCCTCCTCTTCCATGTCTAATCATAACCTGTACAGTATACATTTCTTTGACTGGCATAAGTCTCATGAGCTGCAATTGTGATTCTCCCAAGACCATTGGGAATGCAAGAGACAATTGCAGAATTCCTAGTACAGTTCTGGGTTACTCCAACAATAACTTGTAAAATTGGAGCAATGATGATGGGTTTATCATAACAGGGACACTTACCTTCATGGGTGTTGGGCCCTTCCAGAATGATTTCTCTTGCAAATACAGGAGGCCAGCCAAGTACATGAAAAATAACAAAAGAAAGAGGGCAGGTTCTTGGGTGGTTTCCAGATTTTGGCAATGAAATCATTCCAGAGGAGCCCAACACACAACTGTGTTTTACAAAATGGTAAAAGAAATTCATTAGCGCTAGTTTTTTTTGTGTTGTTATTATACTAAGATTTCTTTGTAAAATGGTTATGAAAGCCACCTTTACAGCTTTTAAAAATGAAATAGTGATTTTATAAATAAATACATTTTCTTATGTTTAGAAGTGGTATTACCAGTTGCAGGACTTTTCCGAAAACAAATTATACAACTCCATTTGGGTCATAGAAAATGGAAGAAAATTCAAAATAAATCTAGTGGGACTGAATCTTAGACTGTGGTCACATTTAAGGTTTAATCCAGCTTCAGTCCACTTTCTAAGTGAGAGAATACATCAGCAAATTGTTAAGCTGTTTCCTTTCAGTGTTAAGTAATTCAGAAAATTCACCTTTGGGATAAATAATGTGGAAAGAAAATTACTGGTCACTTTGTTGATTTGTTCTATCACCCTGAAAGTGGACTGAAACCAGATTAAACCTTGGGTGTGACCACAGCCTTAGGAAATTCAAGATACCCTAAAGAACAAAGCAGATAATTAAGTACTAATAACTGAATACAGACAGTTAATTCATTACCAGGGGATGTGGTGATGGCTATCAGTTTTCATAGCTTCAAATTTAAAAAATGTACAAATGAACAAAAGAGAGAGCTATAAAAGGCCTTATGGCTGTGTAACAGTATTGGAGGCATTGAATCTCTGAGACCAGTTCTTATGAGGCAAAAAGTAATAAGAATGTCTGTAGGCTTCCTATAAGCATGAGATTATCCACTGTTAAAAACAAGCTCCTGGACTCAGTGGCTCACTGGTCCATCCCTGCAGGGCATTTCTTATGTTTTTGTACTCATGTCTATCTTAAATTCCCCTGTGCTGAAAAACTTGAGAACTCTGAAGAGCAATTCCAATCAGTTTTCCCAAAGAAAACTTTACTTAAAATGATGCAAGTTTACCACCTAGTGCTCAAATATAGAATTTCATTTCCTTGAAAAAATTATCAGTTTGGACTTCTCCACAGAACTCTGGCAACCTGGGTAGAGGTAGTGATAAAAGAAGGGGAAAGCTCCTGTCAGATCAAATCACAATTGAGAGACATCAAAACTAAGGCTCCAGTTGGACATTTACCACTTTGATGCTTCCATTTTGTGGACTGCATTAAAAAAAAGGAGAGACTTAAGAAATATTCAGCTGAACTGGATGGACTTCTGTCCTACCTGGTCTAGCAACCTGTTCTCACAGTTTTATTTGGAGTCAACATGTAGGATGTAAGAAGCCATCTTGCTGTACTCACAAGTCTTCCACCAGATGGTCTTTAGTAGCACTCTGTTCCCCATGTATTCCTTGCTGAAATTTCAGCACCATCAGAGTTAGTAAACCACATGATGACCCTGTCTCCATAAATTTGTCCATCCAAGTTGGTGGCCCATACCACATATTTTGATAGCAAATTTCAAAGTATATGTTAGGTGATAAAGTAACTTCTTTTTCTCTATCTTGCTTTTCCAAGATTTAGTTTGTTGGGTAGCTCCTAATTCTGGTGTTTGAGGACAGGGAGAAAAAATTATTCTTATCCACTCTGCCCATACTATGCACAATTTTATACATAAGAACATAAGAACAAAAGAGGAGCCCTGCTTTATCAGGCCACAGGATATTTGCAGCATCCTGTCTTACACAGTGGCCCACCAATTGCCCAAGGGCATCTCAAGCAGAGACAAGGACAAACCTCCTGCTCTCAAATCCCAGCAAATGGCCTTAAAGGCATCCTGCTTGTCCCCGCATCCTAAAAGATATACTTAGGCATCCATTCTAGTAGCCATTGATGCATCTGGCTTCCATAAATTTGTCTAAACCTTCCTTGAAACCATCTAGGCTAGGAGCTGTTACCACTTCTTCTGGCATCTGTATCATGTCTCCTTGCACTTGCCTTCTTTCTAGATTACATAGGACCTTTTTCAATATTGGTAGGGAAGTCTGGGCATGTCCCAGCACAGGGCATACGCACTGTGCAGAGCCACTTCTATTCTAGAAGAAGCTCCACACATGGAGGACTGCCCCCTGGCTATAGAGCTGTGATCTGCAAGTATACTAGCTGCCAGGCTAGCACAGACAGACAAGCTCCATTCTCACCACTTCCAAGCTAATGGAGCGTGGAACTGGGTGGTGCAGAAGCTGACTTGGTGTGGAATGGCTCCGACATCACAAAGTGTGAACACTGGTCCATCCGACACTTTCTCAGGGAAACGAGGTGCAAAAAGGCCCTAAAAAGCTCCAATCATTTCAACTTATCTTTCTAAGCCACTCTTTCTAACTTCTTTACCAGTTTAGCTGCTCTCCTTTGTATATTTGCAGTTCCGCTACAACTTTGTTTGAGATGTGGTGGCCAAAGCATAAACAGTACCCAGTAATAGTTGCTTTATACAAGGGTATTGTGGTATTGACAGTGTAATTTTGTTGCAGCTGTTGCACACAGAGATCATACTTTCTCTGAGATAAATCCCGTTATGTGAAGCAACATTGTTGCTCTTCTTTTTCCTGACTTTTCTTTCTGAGGATATTTTGCCACCTGACTATTTAGCATCTTCAGTACAAATGTTCTTTCTTTTCTGGTGATGGATTATATAGCAACTAGTCTTCTTTGATCCTTGTGTGCGACTGGTGAATGGTTGTTCTTTGGGTGTTTTTCCACTGTCACTAGAAGTACCCATTAAGTACCCA
>MTQE01003428.1:11670827-11682640 GCA_014337955.1 Aspidoscelis marmoratus | reverse complement strand
GTACTTAATGGGTACTTCTAGTGACAGTGGAAAAACACCCTTTGTCTTTCTTCTCTTTCATTGTTCTAGCCATGTTGATTATCACTGAGCTCTAATAGGTTTCGGCTGAAACTGGAAAGAGATGACAGATGTCTGTTATACCCTTTCTGCACTATTTTGTTAATCTGGATCAAGGAGCCACTTTGTACATGTTGTGTGCATGGGATTAATATTAATCAGGATCAGATCCATGCTAAGAATTTAGTAATCTGGATCAGTTGTAAAACTGGTAAATGTGCTTGACATCCATATTAGCACCCTCCGACAGAGAATAAGGAAGGGGCATCTGAACATAGGAATGAATCTAGGAGGAAAGTAGGGTGGTTTTAAGTGACGTGCAGATACAATGCACCTGGAAGATGCCTTTGCAGCACCATTGCAACAGCAGCCACGTTGACAGCTATGGTGCCTTCGCAGTGCCTGCACATCCACAGTGAAGGTGTCTTCACATTGCCTCTGAAGTCACTCTTGCCCCTATTACATGGATGCATCATTTGATCAATGGGGATCATTGGGGATCAAGTGTTGGAGGTGCTGTGTGCCAATTTCATTGTGGTTTTGGCGGTCCTTACAGTGGTAGTTTCCGTCCGCTGATTCAGAATAGGGCTGAGCTCGCACACATTTGCTGCTCTAAAGCCCACTCCGTGTCGATGCCTCTGCCGGCAGTAGATCTGGATCTAACTAGTCTGGATTCACTAATACAGATTAAGCAAGGTACATGTAGAAAGGGGCCATTGGCTTCACTGACCCTATGGACACAGAAAAAAATGCTTCAAGAGCACATGTCTACATGTTCATGTCTTAATCCACATTAAAGGCTAGAAATGTGTGCAGACAGATACAGCTTCTGAAAGTAACTTTTAGTAAATCTGTTCTTCTGTGACCCTCAAAAGTCACTGTCCCGACATGTCATGGTCAGGAGAACAGTTAGACAAGGTTGTGTCTTGGCATTGTTATTCTCTCAGAAAAAGTTCAAATTCCTATGGGCAAGTTTGGAGATCCCTCTATACACCCCCAATGCCTCAGATTCAAAGAAGAACTATGGAACACAGCACAACCCCGGGCTTTCATCTCTGTCTGCTGGTTCCTTTCATTATAATTCTTTTTGCAAATACGTGGGAGACAGCAAAGTGCCTTCCCATTTCCCTTTGTTTTATTTTGTTCATGAGATTGGGTAGGAAATAGAGTATTTAAATTTAAACTAATAATTGCTATCGTAAGATATCACCTCAACCCTTTAGGACGCATATTCATAAGTTTCTTGAAAAGTAGATTTCTTTCTGTATTTATTTAAACAAGGAGTCAAGTCTTCTCAGAGTTCAAAGGCACATTTGGAATTATGAAGATATGCTACAGACACAAATTCTGGTTACTTCTTTCCTGCAGGCAATGAATGGAAGGAAGACTCAGAAGCTTTGCAGTTGCCTGTATCAAATGTTGGCAATCCATTTTGTAAACGGTTTAAATGTGGTCTAAATGCGAAAATTGAAAAATCATATGTGTAACAAATATGTTCGTTTTGGTAAGCAATAAATCAATATATTACATCATCTTACACTTAATGGCTGAGTAGATAAGAAAGTAATTTTTAAATTATTATTCCATTCCTGTGCCATAATATTTGCCAGAAGATCTTGTTGTATGCAGCCGATCAAATGACCATGATTAACCTTCTGATTTCTTACAAAAATAGCAAGCACAGATTTTGTAGATAACATAGCAGATGGGGAAGCCCTTTCATCCCTTTGTTGTACTTATTTCTTTTTCTCTTAATTTTTGTAATTAATTTTGTAGCATTTTAATTAGATTTCCAGCTGAATGCAGTAGCTTAACAGAAACCACCCACAGAAGTGAGTGTAACTTATTCCACAGAAAAAGAAATAAATGGGACTCATCTGTTCATTATAACGATTAGAATTATTCTAGTTAGAAAAATCTCATTTAGACACTCTAGATTAATTTTCAAAAGATTCTGCATTCAGGGCTCTCAATAAGCTGATCAGCTGTAAGAACAGAGTACAGGTTGCCATAAACACTAATCTACAAAGTAATCAGCAACAGGAAAAAGGAAAGGAAATACAACATTGTACTTCATATGTGCCAAAGGTGGAGAAGTTAGCTACTTTGAATGAGATGCAACCACCTCCCAAAGGCGACCATACAAACCATTTTCAATCCCACAGTGATGTCGCTTGTTTCACTTCTATTCTATGCACACTCCATGTATGTCATAAGAACATCATTACAATTGGCTCAGAGCTTGAGATGCAAAACATAGTGGTATACAGAGAACACTGGAGAATATTAATGGGAAGAGAAATAACACCGCAAGTAAATCCCACAAGAGAAAACATACACGCATCAAAGAGAGGACTTGGAATACGGAGAATCTCGATCAAAGCTGTTTTCTCTCTTAGATTCAGTTTGTGAAATGGCGCGTCTCCCAGGACATCAGCTCTGAAACTCAAATAGAATTCAAATTCATAATGGTAGGCAGGTGATAATGGGCCATCAAAGCCTCATCTAGCAAAACTCATTGCTCTTTAGGAGGCAGCAATCAGAAGGGGTTATTTTCATTCTGACTTCCAATGCGCTCTAGTATGTTCTGACATCCTCACAGACGGTCCACATAGAAAGAAGCAACAAGGCTTAGCTGATAAAAAGGATGGCCTAGGAATCAAGGCCTTTGGTTCACTATTATCTATCCAAAACAAGCTCTGCTCATTTGAAAACTTCCATCCCCTTAACTGTAAGGATAAACTGAAGAGATTCTTGGCTAATGTCTTGAGAGAAATAATGTTTCAGAATTGTTGTGACCACAACATTGAACCAGCAGACAGTGCTATGGGCTTTTGTAGGAACTGCCCACGTATAGCAACTTGTTAGTCTTCCTCCATGGAAGCCAAGCGCAAAGGGTCAGTCTGCATAGGCTATCAACAAGTTCAGTGCTGCAAGGTACTTGCACAAAGGCTGTGTTCACGCCTAAATTTTAATCCCACTTCAGTCCACTTTCAGCGTGAGATATCACGTTGGCAAAGTGACAAGTCATTTGTTTTTGGTTTTACTAGACTCAGAAAATCCACCTTTGAATTTAGATAACATGAAGCAAAATGACAAGTCACATTGCTGAAGTGGGCTGAAGTGGGATTAAAATGTAGGCATGAACATAAAGTAAAGAGTAAGCAAACCCTGATGGAACAAGAGAAAGAGAACAGGCGCCATGCCTAGCTTCTTTTTGGATCTGTCTACAGGTGAGATTTCTAACTTTACTCACCTGGACTGGGGTCAACCAAGTACTCAGAGCTGCCTCTGCTGCTCGTGTGCTTAGACTCCTGCTGCCACAGAATGAAACTACTTTGCCTTGCCTTTCTATTTTTTATTATTATTATTATTATTTCTAACATTTCTATCCCACCCTTCTTCAGAAGATCCAAGGGTGGGTTACAACATATGAAAAAACAAGCACTAAAACATATTTAAAGAACAGCCCTTCCAACCTCCTTCCCTCCATGGCAGGACTACATTCAGAGGAACTAGGAATCAAAGGCCCAAGTAGGGAGGTACATTTTGACCAGGCTCCAAAAAACATAAAGTTGACACCTGGCTTGGCTTCACTGGGAAGCTATTCCAAAGCCGGGGGTGGCATTAGAGAAGGCCCTTGTGGGTGCTGCAGCCCCTCACACTTCTGAGGATAGTGGAACTACAAGAAGGCCCTCATTTTGTGATCTCAAATCACAGGCAGATCTATATGTTGAAAGACACTCCTTCATATATTTGGGACCCAAGCCATTTAAGGCTTTATATGTCATAATCAGAACCTTGGATTGGCTTTGATTGTAAATTGGTGCAGTTCTTCCAAAACAGGGGTGATGTGCATCTGGCCAGGAATTCCCATCAGCTGCTGCTAAAGTCACCACACAATACCAAATGTCCCAGCACTTGGTCTACTGCCATCTGAAATGACAGAGAAGTATTTCTCCTTCTGCATCTCTTTCCATTCTTCTCCCAGCCCAGCCCATTGCTTTTAATAAGACGCTCAAGAGATATTTTGGAGCCATAACACCTGTGTGTTTCTGCAACAGTCATTTGACCTTAACCATGCTCCAATATATCACCCTTGGTTTTCCTCCTCCCAATTTGTAATCCCTTCCCTCCTTTTAGCTACAATTCACTCAGGACACCCTGAAGCTTAAATAATTCATTCAGACTTGGAAGTGTAAGACAAATCCCAGCTTACCTAGTAGAGAGAATCCCTGGGCCTTTCTGCACTTGGCTTTATTCTGGTATATATCCAATATAATCTGCATTAGCATGCAGGCAACAGACCCCTATCCTGAGAGATATTCCAAAAAAGGACCAAATGCAAAAAGAACCAGTTTTAAAACATGAAGCCTGTGGACTTAGATGCAACACTTGTCTTTTGCCTAGCATAGCTTTGCTCTAATGCAGTTTGCTAAAGTGAAACTTTCCTTGCATTGCTCTAACCCCCTCACCCAATGCTATTTATATAAACCAACAATTAGGGTTTTTTTATTTTTTGATTTAAAAAGTTAATCATGTTTCTCCTAATGTGATTTTTATAACAGTGGTTTTTCAAAACAGAACCACTACATATACATTGTAGTATGCTCTTTGCCAGAATGAAGATTTTTTTATTCTACCCAATGCCCAGAGGCCTCAGGGCGGATTACAACAATAAAAATTAAAACAAACCCAATAAAACCAGGAACAGAGCTTGAAAGTGGGGAAAGGAAGTGGTTTCCTCAGGCAAAGGCTTAGGTAATAGGTGTGTTTCCAGCAGTCTTATAAACGTATGCAGTGAAGATGTGTGGTGCACTTTGGCAGAGATTATTTCATCATCTGGGGACTATCACTGATACAGCCTATCATGAGTACTCATCCTTTTAGCTACTGAAGGTGGCAATATAGCCAGGAGAGCTTGATCTGCAGATCGTAAGGTATGAGCAGGTTGATATGGGCATTTGTTTAGATATTGAGGCCCAAAACATTTGGGGCCTTATAAAGATTAACATCTTGAATTGGATTCAATAGGGCAGCCAGGGCAGCTCTTTTAAGACTGGTGTGATGTGTGTCTGGCTAGATCTACCAGTTAGCAGTCTACACCAACCTGGAAATAGTAAACCATCTTCAACAGCAGCCACCCCATACAGCTAGAAGTAGGTGCTCTTGGCCACCCCTCCCACTTTTATTTTTTTTAATTTATATTTATATCCCGCCTTATACCTGAAGGTCTCAGGGTGGGTAACAACTTGAATACCAAGTGTCATTGCAGAGTTCAAGAACACCCCAAAATTTCATACCTGTCCCTTCCAAAGCAATACAAACCCATCAAGAAGAGGGTACTCCCCCTACTTCATGTAATCAAGATCCTGTGACATACAGCGCCCCCGTCTTATCTGGATTCAGCTTCAATTTATTGGTCCCGAGTCCGGTGCCTCTTGGGCACTTCAGCCACCTCTCCTGATTCAGATGGTACAGGGACATGGAGTTCACGACCTGTTCCAGCGGTTTCATATAGATGTTAGAGAGCATGGGAGATAAGATCAACTACTCACAGGGGAATTCCCAGGATGTCAAATATCTCCCACAACCACCCTCAAACACTGATTTTGAAAACAGGAGTAAAACTCTTGCAACATGGTGCCTCCAACTCCCAAATTCTATAGCCTTTCCAGGATACCATGGATTCATGGTATCTAAGCATGGTACCAAAACAGTGGCCCTGTTGATGGGCATCTCCAAACTCTGTCAGTTGGAAGGCAGGCCAGAAAGAGTGATAGCTTTAATGCAGTTAACACTCTTTTCTCCTAATCTGACTCTTCTGCCTCCCAGCTTTGTATCTCCCCTGGTGATCACCACAGCAATGGTAGTCCCCTGTGATAGTTCTCCCTTCCTTCCCTCATCTCAATACATTGTGTCCTCCCCACAAGAAAGAACATTGTATAAATAAAAAATCTTCTGCAAAGTGTTTTTTCTGCACAGAAAGCTTGTTCCTTGTTCCAAAACCTTTTTGGAGTGTGCCCATATTATGGATGTATTGAAGCTAGATATGGGCACACCAGGGTGAGAATTTCCTCTTTTTTTTTTTTTCTTGTCAAGGCAACCAATCCTTAGTAGCAAATAGATTCTAACCAACAGACATCTTTAGTTTGCAGTTTTGAACAGGTAAATTCCTTTATATGTCGTAACCAGCCTACGTAACGCTCCTTTAAAAAAAAATTCAGTGCAGTGAACCTAACTATAGCTGCTCAGAAAGGGCCAGAGAAAACACATAGCCAGATGGGACCGAAGATAAGTGCAAGATCTTTCCTGTTCAGAAACAAATTTGCACAAGACTACTTTTTCACAAGAACAAAAAAAGAGGAAAAAGGACCTGTGAGGCAAATCTAACTATAACTACATGGAGGGGGGAGGGGGACATAGGAAACATGTAACTAGATAGGATTAAAAACAGACAGGCACAGGACCATTCCTGCTCATAAACAAATTTGCACAGGGTCACTTATGAACAACACCAGAGTTCAAGAAAAGGAAGAAGAGTTGCCCAAGATCAACAAATTATGTGAATCAATCATTTACAGTGCTGGAAAGATGTTTTGGGCAGAAATGCATTAGAAATGGTAAAATGCACTGGACATGTATTACCTATTTTGTCCATTCTCTCTTGGTGTGAAATTCAAGCAGAGTTCTTTTTGAAACAGGGGGTGAGCTTTGTGTGTAGCTGGGGTCTCAGAGCTGCTTTTTAGCCCAGTAAATTCTTCTGCTTTTTGTACAGATTTTCTGCTAAAAGCTAATTGCTAAAGGTCACATGGCAAATTCAACAGATGGCTTGAAATATCAATACAAGTAAGCTTTCATAAATGACCTCATTCAGTGACTGAGATAACTGTATTTCTATTTCTTAAATATCCTATCACAAGAGTTCAAATGTAAGAACCAAAAGAGCATATGTATCAATATAAGGATATTTACATCTTCAAAACCAAAAATACCAGTAAGAATGAAAATAACCGGGGGGGGGGGGGGGGGGGTGGGGGTCCAACCAATGCATGAAAAGCAGGCATAAAGAAGACATCAGGCAGGAATGAAAATCAATCAAAGTATTTAATACAGTGCAAACCATAGATCATTATTTAAAATAAATGTATGTTTTGTGTCTGAACTGGGTACTGGTTATCACAAATTGCAAACATCCAAGTGCTATGTAGAAAAATGTACAGCTAGTGTTTAACTTCACCTACTTTCATCATATAATTACTTTATCATTCCAAATCCAATCAAAATGTGAACTGTGATCAAGTCATTGTTGTGATGAGGAAAGTATCAATGTCACCAATGAATATAAATATAGTTTAAAGAACTAAAAGTCTAATGCAATTGTACACCTAAGTATAGTAAGCCGATAATGGCTTATGTCTTTTGCTTTTTGAAATACTTTACATGACTTCTACAACTTTCCAATCAACTTAAGTTACAGGCTTCACATCCCAAGAAAGACTCAACATGGCCAAAACTCTGAAAAGATGAAGATCCAGCAGTGGCATTAGCATAGTCCAGAAGCTGAATGTTGATATTCGCCAATATGGTTTATTATTAAATAAATTCAGCATCTTAAACTGCAGGCAACTTTCCTTGGAAACTTTGTCTCCTTTGCTGAGACCATGCTATGAAGAATGCAACTCCTGCAGCTTTAGGCTTAGACAGAAGAAATAAAGATGTCACAATTAATGAATCCTGCACATACATGCACCTGTAGCAACAGGTGACCAGAGTCTTGGTTGTTTTCTGACTGATGTACTTATATGTTTTCAGCCCACGCTTCTAGTTCTTTCATGTCATCATCCTCTTCCTCTTCTTTCTTCTTAACTAGAAAACAGACCACAGCTAAGTTAGATTATAGTTACAGTACAAATTAAGGATATACATTCACCCAATAATGGTGGGTTTAGAAAATGGATAGAAATGGAATAAATAGTCTCCAAATCTATGCCATCCAAAGCAGCATCTACAAGGTATCAAAGAACCTCCAATAACTGCTTATGATGGTCCCAAAATCTAATAATTATTTAAAATGGTGTTAAAAACTGGGCTGTCTTATTGAAAATGCAACATTGGCTTCTAGGCACTCGTACTCTTCACTTTCTAAGAATGTTCCTGGGCCTCCTTATTGGCTCACAGGTATACTTTAAAAATTGAATGTCCCCAGTAACACCATACACTCACCTGGTTTTGAAGGTATAGATATTGAGGGCACATTGGGCAGTGGAACAGTTTCAGGACCACTGATCTCCAGCAAGTTTTTGTCCAATTCCTCTTGTTCTAGTTCTTCTAGTTCAGCCATCAGTTCATCCTATTATTGCATAAAGAACTATTATTCCACAGGATTGTAACAGCAATCATACTTACTAAATCAGCCTTGAAAGATAGCATTAAGAGATAACCTGACTGAAGTATATAAAATCATGCATGGTGTGGAAAAGGTGGATAGAGAAAAATTATTTTCTCTTTTTGCACAACTACAGAACCAGTGGTCACTCTATGAAATTGATGGCCAGAAGAGTTCAGACCGTCAAGGTGGAGGGTCACTGACCTATAGAACTGAATATCAGAAGTAACGACAGCTTTAAAAAAGGACTGGAAACATGATCCCTAAAGTACTGCCTTCAAGGGTGTTTTTCCACTGTCACTAGAAGTACCCATTAAGTACCCATTAACAGCATTAAGTACCCATTAATGGGTACTTAATGGGTACTTCTAGTAACAGTGGAAAAACACCCCAAGTTGAAGAGACAGACATGATGCCTCTAAAGGCCATTTGCAAGTAGTTGAGGGCAGGTGAAGGTTTTGTCTTTGTCTTCTGCTTGAGCATACCCAAAAGCAATAGGTAGACTGCTGTGTGAGATGAGAAGCTGGGCTGTGACTCATCCAGCAGGGGTCTTCTGATGTTTCTAAGATCTTATGTAATATTATGTTCATACCCCTCTTCGCTAATTATCACTCCTTGTACTCATCAAAATGAACTTATAAAGCAGCTGAAAGTTCTGAGTGCCAGAATTTGTCTATATCAACAATCTAGAATATCCACAGATTTTTGTAATGTCTTTTTAGCAAATTTATGAAATCTACACAAAGTAATGGCCTCACAACTTCTAGTTTTAGCAGCCATATATTACTACTGGGAAAACTACAGTTCTGGCTATACAAACATTTGTTAGCATGGTGATGTCCTGCTTTTCAGTATGCTGTTCAGGTTTGCCATAGCTTTCCTCCCAAGGAGCAAGCATTTTTTTAATTTCATGGCTGCAGTCACCATCTGCTGTCATCTCTTGAGTCCAAGAAAATAAAATCTCACACTTTCAATTTCTTCCCCTTTATTTTCCAGGAAATGATAGGATCAGATGCCACAATCTTAAGGGTTTTTTTAATGTCTAGCTTTGAAATCAGCATTTCCACTCTCCTCTTTCACCCTCATCAAGTCTTAATTCTTCTTCACTTTTCTATATCCTCACTTAAAAAACAAACCTGGTATAGCAGATTATTCTCTAGTAGCATATTTAATTAAGCAGCAATTATGATTTCCACATTACTGTATCATATCTACAAGCTTAATAGTCTCTGTGTTCAGATGCTCACTCTTACCTCATCAAACTCTTCACCAATTCCTACTGGCTTGGAGATAGCTGTTGAAATTTCCTCTGCTAACTCCTGCTGTTCTGCAATATCTTGCATTAATTCATCTACTTTGTCAATATCCCTGTTAGTGGAGGGAAAAAAACACATTGATACATTTGAGTGATCCATTTGTTCAAAGGAAGCTACTCTATGCTTTAGAAATTTTTAACAGATCTTATCTACCTGTATATGTGATCTGAGTAAAAGCAATCCTCTAGTCATCATTTAAACAAGTTTTCCTCTTTTATAGATAGTGTTCTTTGAAGCCAAACAAATAAACAGCAGTTAATGCTCTAACATTAAAAAAGGATACAGTTAAATAGAGCTTTTATATAAGCTAGAAGCATAAGCCAGCAAATCTTTGGCCACAAAATGTAGATGTGATTCCTGCTGCTTGTCTGCTTATCGATAGCATAAGTACTTATGTAAGGCTACGCAGCATAATCACTAACTTGAAGGCTGATGCTACCCTCATATTCTTACTTATTTGGACAGATTTGCCAATGCCCATAACATCTTACTGAACTTTTATAAGCACTCATATTTTCTACAAGGAAGAAAACAGTAAGCATTAATAAAGTAACATTTCTCCATACTATCTGATTTATTTTGCTTTTGATCCAGCCCTAAACAGATAGTCTTGGGGTTTAGCACAGCTAGACATATTTAGAAACGGATGCATCATAGAGCTCAGATTATTAAGAACATGAAA
Organism: Aspidoscelis marmoratus; assembly: GCA_014337955.1. Classification (NCBI taxonomy): domain Eukaryota; kingdom Metazoa; phylum Chordata; class Lepidosauria; order Squamata; family Teiidae; genus Aspidoscelis; species Aspidoscelis marmoratus. The sequence goes on along the minus strand of MTQE01003428.1, from coordinate 11,672,196 downwards.
TAATAAAATTTAATTCTCCAGTCCTAAAGAAATAAAATCTCCAACACGAACCATGAAACAGACTATATAAATATATGTGACTTGTGTCCTTCTTAATGCTTAACTTAATGAACTAGCCCTTTTCAGTTCTAAGTGTCTTACAAACTATCATGATCTAGGAGTCTTTAAATACAGCTTCAGTATGCTTAACACACACAAATTCCTCGTTAAGACTCCTTAAGATTCCACAGGAGGTTATAGGGAAGAAAGAGAAGCTGAAAAGTGGGGAAGGTGAGAGCAAAGAAACATTATTTTTGCTTTTGGAACACATTAAAACCGTACATTACATGATCACCAATGGCCCAGGCAGAACATGTCCAGTTTTGCTGTTTTGGAGCTCATCAGGTGCCCACAGCCTGTGTTCCGAATTCTATTCCCTTATGGGGATTTGAACTCCTGGGCTTGTGCACATGTGGATGTTATTATATGGTGCACCAGTCTACTGAGCCACTAGGTTCACAATTTAAAACCTTATTTGTATTCCTAGGCAAGAAATAGTAAAGCACAGCATTCAAAATAATTATGTACATTTTGAAAGTTATACATACCACACAGCAGCATTTAAAAGTAGACCTTCCACTGCTTCACAAATAATAACCAGTACATAGAATAACTTCTATAATTGAAGATGTAACAAAATATATAATTGGCCATATATGATTGGAGATATTCTGGTGTACGGATATCATGAAAGGAGTTTTGGCTATAAAATCTTAAACTTAAATCCCACAGGGCTTTGAAGAAGGAATTTAGCTTATGATTGGAGTGATGGAAACTAAGAGGCTGGGCTATCAGCATGGAATATGAAGAAGGAAGCCTTGGAAAATGTTAAAATATTGTTGAAAAAGAAAGAATAAGCTCTACAGTTTAAAGTGATATGGTGTTTCCCCTTTCAGTCAGAAAGTTTTACTTTCTCTCTTTTCACCTCACCCCTGTTTTTGTTTTCCCTCATCTTATGGGATTACAGACAAGGTGAGCAAACAGCGTAAGTTTTGCTGCTGGGAAAAACATAGCCTGGCTGGGCTAAGTCAGAAAGAGCCAGCTCAAATAAAATCTAGCTTAGTTTGGGTGTGGCCAGCTCAGATTACTCTAGGCAGATTCCTAGGAGACCACATCAAAATAACAAAAGGGACAAAGCATTAGCATTAGCAAAGAGGACTAGCCACTCCTGAGCTTGTGGGATGTCTTAGTTTCAGTTTGAACTTCAGTTGAGAGAAATCGCCATGGAAGCAACAGCTCTCTGCTATCACTAACCAGAAAATAACTGGGATTTTTATAAATACCTGGGAAAACTGCTGCTGTGCTGTGGTAAGTTTGGGAGGTAAGTCCT
>MTQE01003428.1:11651818-11667428 GCA_014337955.1 Aspidoscelis marmoratus | reverse complement strand
ACCTGATTGAAGTATATAAAATTATGCACGGTATAGAAAGGGTGGATAGGAGAGGATTTGTGCTTGTCTCTGCTTGAGATGTCCATGGGCAATTGGTGGGCCACTGTGTGGAACAGGATGCTGTACTAGATGGGCTGTGGCCTGATCCAGCAGGGCTCCCCTTGTGTTCTTATGTGGTTTCATGAGAAAAATACCCTTCCTAGAGTTACAGTCTTCACAATTTATAAATCAGATAGCTTTAATAACACTATACTGCCACTCATTCTAGCAAAGGCTTTCTTTTGCACATTCTACTCAGTAAGCTGATCTGGTCAGTGGACCAATGAGAAAACGCATCTTACATGTTATCATGAGCAGCCTTCATTGCTTTAGCAGCAAAACCCATATTCTTGAGCACTTCAGTGTTGGTGTTGGCATTTTCCAGGGCTTCTCTCTGGAATTCGATTGTGGATAACGTGCCATCTATTTGTGCAAGCTGCTTCTCATATCTCTTCTTCCGTTTTAGGGCCTGAAGTGCAGCTGGACAGCAGAACAAAACAAAACAGACTTAATATATTTTGTGCACGTACAACTTTATCAGCTATAATAATGTACAACAACTGTTAGCAAAATATTTCCTTGCAAACAAATGAATTTTATTGTAGAAAATCTTTTTCTTCACTCTGAATGAAACTCACCCTGAATTAACTAAAGGCAACACACATATACCATATGAATCTATCCATTTCCAGCCCATGTCAGTTCCACAAATTAATTCATAAATTTCTTACGTTTCATTTCCAAATTAATTTAAGGTTTCACACATACAGGTTTATTGCAGTAAACACATTTCAAACTTACTGGACTAAACGATGACAGCTGACAGAAGGAATCTGTCAGCAGAACTGGCCCCTACCCTCCAGAGCAAATTTTGAGGTGATGCAGGAGAGATCTACACAAGAGATCTATTCAATTTTGTTCTGCACATCCAACTGGTATGTTGGAAGGAAGATGGCAGAAAGGAAGACTACATCAAATACATCAAACGAAAGGTAGACTATAAAATAAATGAAACAAATGCATAGAGAAGATAATAAGGAAAAAGGTAGGCATCTATCACAGCAGAAAATCTTCCCAAACCCAAACTCCCTTATTGAGATCTTTCTGAAATTTCATTCATATACTACCTTCATGATTTTGCCTATACGTTGTCTGTATTATTATTCATGCCTTAGTTCAATTAATCAGTCAATCCATCCATCCATCCATCCATGTAAAATTGTTCATCTACCACATAAAATAATCTCATATGCCATCAGTGGTACACATATCACACCTTAGGAAACACTACACTCCTGATTTATGCCAATTAGCAGTGATGCGAATGGGAAAGCAGACAACCCCCCCCCCAATATACATCAACATTGAAAAGAAATCTACTTCTTTTGCATTTTTTCCGTTAGTGCGCTAAAGTGAAACACATTCACTTATCACAAAGTGTGGACCATACTCTGGATGCTCAACCAAACCCAGGAAGCAAGGATTTACAATTTCCAGCTGGCTCTGCCAGCCATCCCAAAAAAATAAAAATAAATAAAAATAAAAAATATATGTATTTATTCCTGCCAGGCAAGATTGCTGGTAATCAAACACCTCTCTACAACCTTCCCAGGAGAAAGGTCATGGTATATAAATCCCCTCTGACAAGCCACACCAGAAAGAAAACCTAAGAGCAAGCAGTCTGCAGCTGTTGCTTGGCAGTACAGAGCATCCCCCATGCCCAACAAGCAACAGTATATCAGGTATACTCGTTTCTGCAGAATGTGGTAACATGCATGCTTCTTGGCACCATATCAAGCAGCAGACAATAAACCCCATCAGGAGTTTCCAATTTTGTCCTCCTCCATCCAAACATTCTCCTGCATCTTTCACCTGGAAAGGGACATAGGACCGTTTTGTGTGATAGAGCTATGGTGAAATGCACATCACTATGTTCTCAAATTAAATGTTACAAAAGACCACTTTATTTCTGCAGTAAAAACAGAATATAAGTGCATTAGCAGATGTTTTGATGTATACGTCAGTGTTAAGGCTATCACACAGAGGATGTTCAGATACTGTATATATCTATGACTATCCCACCCTTACGCAGCTGAAGCCAATCAAATTATTAGCAAAATAGTTACAAGCATCCACCCCAAAAGGGAGAGAGAAGCAGCAGGAGGGGGAAGATAATGTGCTTTTAAATGCCTATGTACTTCAAAGCAGCAGACTTTTCCTCTTTACTGCTGACAGCCAGCTTTGAAGTGCACAGGCCATTTAAAAGTACATTATTTTCCCCCTCCTCTCTCCCCCAGCTTTCTCTCTATTATGAAGGGCACAATTTATGGAAATGGACTGCCAAGGGGTGTACAAGTGAAAAAGGCTGGAGATCACTGACACAGATGTACATTTAGGCCTTCAAAACAGCCTATATATGATAGCACTGACAATAATATGCATGTCTAAACATCCGCTAATGCACTGCTATTCTGTTTTTACTGCGCAACTGGAGTGGTCTTTTATAATATTTGGTGAAAGCCTGTTTTCGCTAATTATTTCCCTATGTTTTTTTAAAGGGTTACATAATTTATTTTTACACTTCAGGGAATAAATGTGAACATAAAATGCTTCTGTATACATATAAATTTAATTTTTATTGAAATTCAGTAGCTATTGTAGGGTAGAATCACTGGATACAAGCAGAAATAAGAAGTTTTTAAAAGAATCTGGACAATTAAGAGTTAAATCAGCAAGTCCTTCACTTGTTTTAGTTCAGGATTGGCCAACATGTGTGCAATTCACAATGAACCTGGAACTGGCTTTACAGTGTTTCACGCCACTTTTTTCGACCACTAGTACTACAATATTTTATCTGCCCTGCCCTCTGTTCCACCAATCCCAACAGATACTAGCTACCAATTACTGTAGCTAAAAATGACATTATATTGAGAAGTGCTATAACTTTAGCCCTTTGTGGTTTGTGGAATATTTCAGAGAGTAAATATGCAGCTGATGTTTTGAAAACTTCACCATTTACCTACCCTCCATGTTTACTGTAATATAAGCTCCTTTTCCACAGTGGCATATTCAAACTGAAGGTCAGATGCTATGGCAAAGCATTTCATGTTTCTTGGACTTGCCAAAGCGAGGCATCAAGAACAGCTGATTAAAGGCCTTACTATTACTAGGCTGCCCCAGGGACACAAGGAGTAGGGACACAAGGTGTAGACCTTCAGCAAGGATACATAACAATGGAGTGGTGGACTTGGCCATAGCAAGAACAGAATGGGCCAAGAAAAAACAAAGGACCACAGCCCAGTCTGGAAGAGGATGCTTACATTTATACCCACAAATTGGCCTTGAGACCTGGGAACTGGTATTTTGGAGGAAAACAGATAAAGAAAAGATTCGTAAACTTGCAGGCATCCTGTATTTGTATTTTAATCTTGCAGCTCTCTTGCTTAAGCAGTGTCCTCCTGTTGCAAGATGACTGGATTAAGCTGTTCTTATGGCACAAATAGCTAGACAAAGAGATGGTTCTAGTGGAAAACTGATAATGTCAAAGAGTTCTTTGCAGAGTCAGTAGATTGGTGAAGTGGAAGCAGTGACTGCTCTAATCACATGTTCAGGTAGCCAAGATGGATTCTGGTCTAGGAACAAGTCCCATGCTTTAATGGTCACTCATCCCTTCTGATCCAGATTTCAGTTCATTAGCTACATGCCTGAATTTACAAAAAAATATATCATGGCAATAGTATAAGGTTCTTGTTTTTATATTTTGTTCAATATTTTTGCATGCAAAGTGTCAGAATCTCTTTGCTGCAAAGGAAAAAAATGCATAAGCATTAAAATTAAGCTTGTTCTTAAAAGAAAACCAGTGGTCAGAGCTATCTATTACAGGTATACTGTACACAGAGAGGCTATTGTAACAGTTTTTACAGATAAAGTTCCCAGACAGAAATAGTCTGGGTGGCAGCAGCCTAGTGTAGAGATTAATAAATAATTTATAAAACAATAATTAACATTAATGGAGTCCTTCACAGGTATCACGTAGACCAGCTTCTTACCGAAAGCCTGGAACTCTACATGGCTAGCAGCAAGTCAAAACGTGGTTCCCACAGTGAGACAACTTGTGGCTATGTTTTTCTCCACACACCCCAAAAGGACAGATACAGACCTAAGCAGCAAAGGGCTATAGGGATGTAGCCATCCCATCTTCCTTTGGTTTTCCACTGTTTAGATAAGCTGCAGCCAGCAGCAGAGAGCCATGGGGAATGGGTTAGCATACCAATTAGGGTTGTTTGGCTAGGTGCCAGCCAAAAGCAATAATAATGTAACAACAGAAGTCATGAAGAGTCTTGTTCAAGAAACAAACTAAGATTATCATATCTGTTTTGGAGGAATTCAAAGTGGTAGCCTTGTTAGTCTGGATCATTACACAAGGAGGTCTCGTAGCACCGCAAAGACCAAAACAGGGAAAGAAATTGGTAGCATAAGCTTTTGTAGACTAAGCCTACTTCTTAAGACACATTAGTTGCAAGATATAACAACTAAACTACATGCAATACATTTATTTTTACAATAATCTTTTAAATTCATTTTAGCACAGACCATGGTTACACCTTTACTTTAATCCTTCTTCAGCCCAAATTCTAACCCCATTGGTTACATCTTTAAATGCTAAGCCTTTTTTTCTGGATTTTCTTCCCTCTATTCAGCATTAAGCTTTTAATCCCTTTCCAGGAGGCCGCTGTCCCTGCTGCCCAGAAAATGATACCCTGACAAGCCCCTGCTCTGATTGCCCCGTCCCCTCACTGTGGCTTCGTCTCTGCTCCCTCCGATCTCCCTCCCCATGCCCCTTCCTTCTTGCCATGACTTTCTCTCTCCTGACAATCTCCCTCTCCACGCCTCTTCCTCTTGCCTTGACTTTCTTGTGTCCTGTTGCTGCTGCCCCACCCATCTCCCTCCTCCCACCTTCACCTCCCACCGTGCCCTCCCCTTACCCTCCCAGAATGCCTCCCTCTCAAGCAGAGCATTTCCTCCACCCACTCACCAGCTGAAGATTTCCAGTGACAGTTGCAGGAAGGTGCGACCAAGCCATTCCAGCTGAGAGTGGTTTGGATTCGGATCCCTTCCTGGTGCAGATTAAAATGTTAAGGCATAACTGTGGCCATAACTGTTTGATGGTTAAAATGTGATATAACATTTTTATCCTTTTGGGCTCCAGTTTCTGTGTTTTTGGTCTAGTCAACTGGCACAAGAATTTGGGGGACTGTCGAGAACCAGGACTGTCATCACCTGTTATTTCTGAGAAGTGCCTTGAGTGAAAGCAGCTTAGGAAGTGCCCATTCACACTCTGGGGGCCTATCCAGCCTACCCTGAAAAACTTGTTGCTCATTAGTTTCTCTGGGGAACAGCTTTATGTATCTGTGCAGGTAAATAAATTATATGTAAACAGATGATGTCCAAACAAACAACTAGTTGAGAACATTAATTTTCTTTTTTTTAAGTGGTGAGATATCAATTATTTAATCTCATGAGAGTCATATGCCAGTTACCCCAAGAAGAGAGAAACATATAGATTTCATATAGCCTGCAGTTTATATTTTTTAAAAAATTCACAACCTACTATTTTATTTGACCCTTGATTGTGAAACTACCAAAATCAGATTTTTGTTCCATATTGTACTCATGGACACTACTGAAAACCTATGTAAAATATAGCATATTTTTATACTTCTCAGAAATAAAACCAAACTTACAACACAAAAATTGTAACTACGTGAAAGTTTACTGAAGGCTCATTAAGCAAACGCAGGATATTTTGGTGGTGTTTGGCTGGCTGCTGAGCTGGTTGTCTGCTTATTGTTCATTGGTTTTTAATGCTGTAAACCACCCTGAGACCTTTGGGTACAGGGCAGGATAAAAATTCAAACAAACAAACAAGACAAACAAACAAATAATATCTGGTGGCCTCTAAGGGTCACAAATGAGATCATATTGTCTTTTTTATTGCAAAATGAAGCACTTTAACTTCAGAATTTCTGTGCAGCAAGGGAAGAAGCCTCTCAATATCTCAAGGTAAAAGAGTTGTCTCCAAGTTCTACTGGTCCATACAAAAATAACCTACTTTGCTGTGATTTTCACAGTACTGTTAAGACAGACCAGAATATCACCACCAAGGTCTGAATCCAAAGAACAGCAATTTCCCTAAAGCAAATTAATAGGTAGAGACCCAGCTATTATTTCTGGTATCAGACATAATTAAGGAAGTAGTTCTTCCCTAACTACAAAAGGTTAGGTTCCTGAAAACTCATACAAAGGGGGAATCCACAAACATGGAATGGCAGATCCTACAGGAAACAAGGGATTAGGGGACCAGCATATTTCCCACAGGATCAATATCTCTATTTTCCACAGGCATATTCAAATAAAACCTTAAAAGGTTCACAACAGGAGGAAGAAAGGTGTGAAAACAACTGAAGCAGTTAAGAACCAAAGTTCTAGAAAATGGAAAGAGAAAGAGGGGGAATGAAGAAAAGGCTACAGAGGTGAAAAACAGGAATCAGGAAAGTGGGAGAAGGAAAGGATAGAAAGGTGATAAAATAGCTTTAAAGTGTTAAAAAGGTTTTAAAAATCCCTTTAAAAAACAGTGGATATTGTTAGTGGTTTCAAGAAATCATTAATATACATTTCCAATTATTTATTTACTTATTTGTATTTTTATCCTCAGAGCAGGTTACAATAATAAAACAAATTAAAATTAACCTATTAAAAATAATAACAGTGTCCGAAAGTAAGGAGAAAGAAGCTGTTTTCTCAGCCAAATGCTAGGGTAAATAGATGAGTATCTCTCTTCTAAATACTGTAAATATCTTGTAAAGATGTCTGGCACATCTTATGCGAGAGATAGTATTCCATAGTCTGGGACTTAAAACTGTGAAGGCCCTATCTTGGGTACCTATTCCTTTAGCTACTAAAGGTGGTGGTACAAGCACCTACAGATATTAAGGCATGGGTAGGTTAATATGGGAGAAGGTGTTCTTTTAGACATTTTGGACCCAAGCTGTTTAGAGCCTTACAAGTCAAAGTTAACACCTTGAATTGGGCTCAACAGCACAAGGACAACCAGTGCAGCTCTTTCAAGACTGGTGTGATGTGTACCCAGCCAACAATACCTGTTAGCATTCTCGCTGCTGCATTTTGCATTAGCTGCAGCTTCCTAATAGTCTTCATGGGCAGCCTCACATGAAGTGCATCATAATAGTCCAACCTGGAAGTTACCAGAGCATGGACTGCTGTGGCCATATTGTCTAGAAAGCAAACCAGCCAAAGCTGCAAGTAGGTGCCCCTGCATCCAGCCCATCATTGCCTCCAAATTCTTGTCAAGTACTTCAATCACCTATTCTGATCCAGATAGCATGGAGCGGCAGAACTGGGTGTCATCTGCATATTGATGACACTTCACTCCAGATCTCCTGATGACCTCTCCCAGTGGCTTCATATAGATACTAAAGAGCATGGGAGATAAATTTCAATCACAAAAGAAGCCCACAGGTGAGTTCTTAGAAAGTCAAGAATCTCCTACAACATGTATACATACTGTATGTTGTTCTCCATCTATTTGTATAAGTGAACATTGTTGTCCCATAAGTTACGCAAGGAAAAAGTTATGTTATGAAACACAAGTTGTCCAGTTTTAGTCAACTGTTGTTGAAATTGTATGGTATTGTTAAACTGAAATATCAATTAAAAATTAATGTTGAAAAAAAAAACATCTCCTACAACCATTCTCTGGTACTGGCCTTGGAGACAGGAGAACAATTGCCATGCAGTGTTTCCAATTCCCAAATTCTATAGCCTTTCCAGAAGAATATTATGGTCAATGGTATCAAAAGCTGCCAAGAGATTCAGGAGAACCAAAATGATTGCTCTCCCCTGTCTTTCTCCTTCGGAAGGTCATCAATAAGGATGACCATGGTAGTTTCGGTGCCATAACTGGGACTGAAGCCAGACTGAAATGAGTTTAGATAATCAGCTTCTTCCAAGCAAGTCACAGCCTCTCCAATAACTTGCCACAGATCTTCTGGATCTAGAGAGAAGAGAATTCACCACAGCCTCTTTAAAAGCCAGCATGGGCACTCCATCTCTCAAAGTGGCATATACACACCCTATTTGGTCATACCCTCCTGACCAGCTTTTTTCAAGCCAAGAAGATAAAGGTTCCAGAGGATATTTGGTTAGACCTCAGCAAGCACATTATCCACATTCTCAGCCTGCAGTAAGTGAAACTGATCCAAAGTAACTGGATTAGCCACCCTTTCTTGCTTGGGCTTGAACTTACAAAGTTATTCATCACTAGAAAAAGCTTGGCCGAACAGGTACTCAAGGATGCGATGGTGTTAGAGAATTAAGTCCTTTCTGTCACTGCCATAGCTGCCATATGATAGGCAAAATAATGCACTCTAAACCATGTTCAGTCACAGCAGGATTTACAATGCACTTTAGCTATCAACTTTCCTGTTTCATCATCTGTAGTTCTATGGAATATCAAAGTGCTTTATGGGCTCCCTGATAAGGCACAAAGTTCTTTGGAGTGATCATGCCAATGGCCTTGGAAGGACTGCCATCTTATGCCAACCAGAAAATTATTCATCCATGACAATGAACTTATCACCAGCCCTATCAATGGATTTTTACCAATCCACCCCATGGCAAACACCAAATTGAAAGTACTGTATGTCCCACTATAAAAATGGGGCTGGCAGCATATTGAGCCAGACTCATGGTTGTCATGGAGGCCATGAAGAGCTGAGCCAACTCACTGAGAATAGTCTCTGCATGAATATTAAAATCCCCTAAGACCACCTCAGCCAGCTCAGCCAGGGAGGTTGCTGGGCAACAGAGTGGGTAGTACATAAGCAACATCCCAATTCTGTCACTCTGGCCCAACAGAAAGAACAAGCCCTCAAATCCAGTCATAAATCCAATCTTAGAACAAACTGACCATCGGACAAGAGGGATGGAAGTTCTATGGATTAAAGTGACCACCCCCTTTCCCTTCCTTCACAATTTCTACTTTGCAGGCATCCACTATATAACATGGTTTCATGCAACTTGATTTTACTTTTAGCTTTCTCATAGAAATGACCTGCTTTATGTACTATTATCTTAGAAACTTGGGACAGAACAATTTGGACTTTGTGCTACCACTGATTTACACTGGCAGACTGAGCCTTCGCAGTTCTTCCAACCTTCACTTTTCCAAAGGAAGCTATTACTTAGGTTAAAATAGTTTTGCACCATGTTTATAGGAACCAAATCACAGCGGTATACAAGGAAAAAATGTGGATGAGTTTCACAGATGCAGAATCCATGAACAGCAAGGGATGACCATATTTCAACATAGTTTCTAATGACCTTATTAGTAAGCAAATGTAAAAATATCCTCCAGTTTTGTTGACAACATGGACCACAGACATATTAGAGGTTTTGCCTTTTCATTATTCCGAGGCATTTTTAATTTCCTAATGGTCACCCTCTCAAGTACTAGGCATGACGAAACTTAACTTCTGCATATCAGCTGGTCCGATACACCTCAACAGGTGGTAACATATGTGGAAGCATTTAGTTGTTGCAATGCAGTCGCTAATGGACTGAACTGCAAATCAGGAAGGGCCCTATTTCAATATCTCTATGACCAAGTAAAGGTATTCAAACCAGGCTTTTCTTAACTTACAGCACAATCTCTTAGTCCGGTGATGGCCAACCTATGACACGCGTGTCACAAGTGACACACCAAGCCCTTTTGGGTGACACACATGGTCACCCTGGCACGTGGACGTGTAGTGCTTGCTTGTTCTTGAAGTGTACGAAATACCAACTTTCAACTGAAGATTTAGCAACAAAAGTCACTAATGTAAAGAATTATTTGTTTTTGCTTTTAATAAAATACATATATCAAAAATATAACTTTTTTCCTAGAGCCACAAATATCACAAAATTATGGATATTTCTAGAAGTGACACAGCACCCGAGTTAAGCTAGGTTTTCTTGCGAATTTTGACACACCGAGCTCAAAAGGTTCGCCATCACTGTCTTAGTCACTATATCAAAACTGACAGTAAATGTCAACTTTAATACTCTAAAATATTTTGAAATTTAATTTACCACCCTGCAGATGAAGTATTTTCAGAACAGTTTAAAGAACCAAATAATCCTGAACTCCTCTTTTGTTTCAGTATTTCCTGAATTTTGGATATAGAAACTGGTAAGACAGCAAATAAATAACAACCAAACATACTTACATAACAATTTCTTTTTAATAACCTACTCAACATACATTAAATATATTAAAAAGACAGAAAATATTGGTAAGCAGATACTAACTGCAATGAGTACAAATTGAGCATAAACTCCATTTCATAAATAAGATCTAGAAAATCTCTTTAATATCTCTTCATTATGTTTCAAGCATCTGACAAGGGATCAGTCCAGGATATACAGTACAGTACAATGTGTCTATCTGCTAAATTGTAAATCACTCTCAACACAGTGTGTCCTCTCTAAACAAATAATTCTAACTTGCAGAAACCAAATCAAAGACAAGTAAACATCCAGAAAGGAAGCTTTTATATGGGATAAACTCCAGTGCCTCAGAATATTACAAGACCCAACTTCAATTATACATGAAGATCAGGCTATATGAATGATCAAGATACAAATACTCCCAAAAATCCAAGTAAAGATCCAAGCAACAGGAAGAGGAAAGTTGCTAAATGAACTCTTAATGGACAGAAGTCACTAAAACGGTTCAAGACACAACTGCCATCCATGCAGAGAAGGGGAAGACTTAACTATAGTAGAGTAACAGCATTACAAAATACAAGAGAAAACCAACAAACTCATTCTTTTTTTTTCATTTTGAAGCTTAGAAGTGCCTCCAAACTTGTTTACATGCCAGATCCTCATGAGAAAAAAAGAAGATCCAAGCAGCACGTACTTATTATGGAATTATTACAACCAATTTTATACTGAGATGAAACAAAACACCTCTGCAAAAGATTTTCCTTTTCTCTCAAGCATTATAAAAGAAAGTGTATTTTACTTTTGCATCTTCCACCACTGTCAACTACTGAAGGATTTTATTTATTTAACAAATATGTTTTATTTTTCAGGCAAAATGGCCATCACTCCTGTAATATTAGCCCCCTTATTTGATGTACTCCTGGGAAGACAAACATTCAAGTCACTACTAAAAAGTTGTCTTACACCTTTCCCAAATACTTAGAACACACAAGACTAAATAGACCTAATCACCATCCTCCCCCTTGGATGGGCCCAATTACCATCGTCTGTTTCAACATTCCTCTGCCAGTGTTCTTTGAAGTCCAGTAAGGCTGCCACTACTGTGGACTGTTGTCCAGACTTTTAGTCAAGTCCAGCACTTTGTGATCTCATGGACCTATGCGTAGCATTTCTGTCTATCAGCTGTCACTCTTCCAGCACCCTCAAGATCATACTCATTATTTCGGCTGTGGTCGCACTTAAGGTTTAATCCTTTAGAGCGCTTTCAGAGTGAAATAATACCAAACAAAGCGGCCAGCTGTTTTGTTTCAATGTTAAATACCTCAGAGAATCCACCTTTGAGATAGATAACGTGGAAAGAAAATTAATGGTGACTTTGCTGATGTGATCTTTCACTATGAAGGTGTACTGAAGCTGGATTAAACCTTGGGATTGGTCACACCTATCAATCAATTCCAGCTTCAGTCATCCTCTTTTCCTAGCATCAGGGCCTTATGCTGTGGGTGTTCTTTTTCACGTTGTAACCAAAGTGCCTCAGAGCTTTAGCTTCAGTTTTCTCAGTCATGTTTATTTTGAAATATACTTGCATTAAAACAAAAAAAAGTATTGCAAAGAATTCATTCATATACGTAAGTGTAAGTAAGTTTAAGGATTAGTCAAATGGCCATATCATGCAAAAGTTTGAAAAGAACGATGGAGCGATAAAATTCAAGTACAGAAACCAAATATTATTACTAATAAAATCCAAATAATTCGAAAGAAGCAAGAGGACCGTCAGCCTCCTCCTTTCCCTGTGATACAGCCACCACCCTGTGGGTTCGGTAGGCCCAGAGCCAGTGATCGACACTCCGTCTACACGGGTACCAGCCTGGGCTTCGTCGTAACATGATGTTCACCAAGATTACTATCACCTGTTATAAAGGTCACTACATGATTAGCACGCGACGACCACACAGACCACGACGATTTAGCTCCGGCAAGCGGCACACGGGGGAGCCGCCCCTCGCGGAGCCTCCCCCAAGGCGCAGCCCGTGCCCCCTCGCGCCGTCCCGTCCCGTCCCCGCTGCCCGCCCCACTCACCGCGCTTGTTCTTGGTGCCGTGCTTGCGAGCGGCCGCCAGCTCCTGCTCGATCTTCTTCTCCAGGAACTCCTGCTTCTTGCTGAGCATCTCCTCGGTGTCGCGGAGCCGGTGGATGGCCTCCTGAGGGGAAGGGCCCTTCCCGCCGCCCTTCCCGCTCGCCCCGAACAGCTTGCCCAGGAGCCCCGACATGGCTAGGCCGCGGCAGGGAGAAGCGGCCGGCCGGAAACCGAGAGCCCCTCCGAGCTGGGGGCCAAAGAGGCGGCCGAACGGAGGCGGCGGCGGCGGCTGTCCCGAGGTGCCGCCACTGGGGTCTCCCACTCGACCCGCACCTAGCTCACTTCGCCCCCCCCCGCCGGCGGCCCAGCTCCCCCCACCGCCCCCGCAGGTACTGCGTGCGTGTCCGCGTACGTTTGCGTTTGTATCCCCCGCCCCCGCCCCCCACCGCAGGCCGGAGTCCTAACGGTGACCACTCCCTGACTGACTGGCTGATGACGGACGCGCAGCCAGAGCGGCACGTCAGCTTCGGCTGCTCCCGACTCACGGGCCCTCGCTCGCTACTAGGACCGCCCGCAGTTTCCTTACGTCATTCATTCACGGCACCACGGCAACGGGAAAGAGGCCCGCCTACGGCCCTCTTGCTCCTCCTCTTCCCTCACCACGGACAGCAAAGGCTGGCGGGAATTGTAGTGCTCGTTTAGGAAACAGAGAAGTTGTCGACTAAAATGGGCGGAGTCGAGGAGACGCACGTGTTCTCCAGTGCCAACGCGCAGGCCGGCAAGTCTGTCTCGTCCGTGGGATGGTATGTTGTAGAGTCACGAGCTCGGAGGACTGAGCGCGTCTGTTTCACCGCTCGCGGTATGGCTTAATTCCGCACCTTCGAATAGACAACACTGAATTATTCATATATTGCACCTTGTAAACGGATTTGCAATGCCCCTGTCCTGGACAAATTGCCACAGTGAGAGCAGCTCTCACGATCTTGATTTTGGCACCAAGGGTAAAAAAGAATTTTAAATAAAACCATTATCAAAATGCAATAAATTCACTCTCACTCGGTCCTTGATATTGGAAACAAGAGGCCTTTTCGCACTACAGCAGTGCAGTAAGGCTAGGACAGGTGGGGATGGATTCCCCGTTCACACCTAGGCAGGTAAGGAATGTGTGGGAACGCGTGCAAAAGGGAAATCCGTCCCCGTGTCCTAGCCTGAAAAGGCTAGCGTGGGGGCGGGCCACCCCTCTCAGGCTTGTCCCTATTGGGTATGGCTGGACCCAGGGGTGGGCAAGCCTGTCCGGTCCCGTCCCCAGTTCCCGCGGGTACCAGGGGACCAGATCAGGTCCCCTAGAGTTGGCCACTTCGAAACATAGTGAGCACAAGGGAGGGGTGCCGGGGGGGTTGTTCCTCTGGGCCCTAGGGGACCTGATCCAGTCCCCTAGAACCCGCAGAAACCCGGGGAAGGGACCGACAGGGCTGCGGGACCCAATGGGGACAGGCCTGGGGTGGGGCCTGCAGCTGTCATGGAGGGAGTGTGCGAACGGTCTCCCTTCCCAACAGCTGTGAGATAACCAGGGATGGCCACAGATGCCCTGGGCCAGGTGTAGAGCACAATTTCATGCTCTTCACCCGGAACGTATGTAGGGCGCCCTGGGATGGGCTGGGGCGGTTCCGAATGGAACTGCCGGCCCAGCAGAGGCCCTTGTGCGAAAAGGTCTAAGGTTCAGACAGGCAATAAAAATAATGAAAACGTACCATGAACAAAGGAAATGTAGTTAATCTCATTTGTTATTTTAGTCAATGTAATTAAGCCTAGCGAACAAATTGCTGAAATGGAACACAGCACAAGATTCTATGCAACCAATCTGGGGAAGTAAACAGAGGACAATCATTTTCCAGAACTGTGATTTATTTTTTTAGAAATTCAACAAGATTAATATTTTACTCTGGGGGGAATCTGCATTTAAGAATCCTCCTCCCATATAGATCTGCAGTGCCACTGCCTACATGAGTTAAGGGGATGGGGACACACTGCAGGGCATTCTTGGTGATTGCCCAGAGACTGTAGAATAATCTCCCCTCTGAGGCCAGTCAGGCACCTTATTTTGATGACAGGTGAACATGCATTCCGCTCCCAATGCAGGCACAGTCACTGTTTTAACTAACACATTTTATCTATTTTTATGCCGATTTTGTTGTGACCTGCCCTGAGACCTTCAGGTTTAGGACAGAGTAAGTGCCACACCATGATAGTTATAATATGGGTTTTAATAATGATAATTATATGGAGTTACTTCTGTATAAATGAAAGATAGTAACCACAAAGGACGGTTATTCCATGATTACAAATGACAAAGCATAAAATTTATAAAATGCTGTTATTTCCTTCCTGACCTTAAACATAAAATGGGCAAAGCAGAATGATGTCTGACTGGTTGCAGTAAACATGTAATTGTACTTACCCGTACTAACAGAAAACTAAAATAGTGTATTTAAGCAAAGAGTTTTCTCCTTATAATATCTAGAGGCAGCCAGTGAATAATAGCCACTGGAATGTATAAAAATTAGCTAGGGCATAAGTGGTTAAACATGTACATGAGAATAACCCAGCTTGCACACTGAGCAGCGCCAGCTGATGTGTGACGACTCCAGTTTAAATTAATGACTAGCTTTAATGTCAGTGGGTGGCTGGTTTTTCTGCAAACTGTCAAACTGTCATTTGTCGGCATCAGTGCCTGATGGTGTCTTGCTGCCTTACCCTTCTCTTGCACCCACCCATACCCCACCCGCCAATGCTAGTCAGAACATAAGTATGTAAGAGAAGCTGTGCTGGATCAGGCCACAGCCCATCTGGTCCAGCATCCTGCCTTACACCAAAGAATGCTTTTGGGCATTCTCAAGCAGAAGACAAAGGGAAAACCTTCACCTGCTCTCAGTTTTGGGCTTATTTCAAAGAAAACCTATTAGCAAACCTATGCATTTGCAAAACCCTCTGTTTCAATGATTCTTTAGTGAACTGATAAACTGCTTTGTAGAATATGGCAAAGATGTTAAAGAATTCGGTTGACTGATTTTTAGTTCTTCCCAGGATTTTATTCTACTGTAGTTTTTAATCTCTTGCAGGACTTAAATACAGGGACTAAGTTCTTAATAAAGTCGTAACACAGAGACCGTAAACTTTCATAAGGGAAACTTCCCCCAAATGAGGA
>MTQE01003428.1:11585317-11649819 GCA_014337955.1 Aspidoscelis marmoratus | reverse complement strand
CAACACACCAGGAAAGGGATCTTGGGATTTTGGTGGACAGTTCAATGAAGATGTCAACTCAGTACGCAGCAGCAGCGAAAAAAGCAAATTCAATGCTGGAAATAATTAGGAAGGGAATAGAAAAGTCAGCAAGTGTCATTTTGCCCCTTTATAAATCTATAGTGAGGCCACATTTGGAATACTGTATACAGTTCTGTTCACCACACCTCAAGAAGGATATTGTGGAGCTAGAGAAGGTGCAGAGAAGGGCAACCAGAATGATTAAGGGTCTGGAACACCTCCCTTACGAAACCAGGATGCAACGTCTAGGCCTCTTCAGTCTGGAGAGGCAGCGTTTAAGAGGGGACCTGATTGAAGTATATTAAATTATGCACGGTATCGAAAAGGTGAATAGAAAAAATTTCTTTTCTCTATCGCACAACACTAGAACCACGGGGCACTCTATGAAGCTGATGCGTAGGAGAGTAAGGTCTGACGGGGAAGTATTTCTTCACCCAGAGAGTCATCGGCTTATGGAATGTGCTGCCGGAAGAGGTGGTGACAGCTACCAGTCTAGATGGCTTTAAGGTAGGGTTAGACAAATTTATGGATGACAGATGTATCAATGGCTACTAGAACGAATGCCTAGATGCATCTTTCGGGCTGTGGGGGGGGGGAGGAACTGGGGCGCTTCTAAGGCCATCTGCTGGGACTCGAGAGCAGGAGAAGGTTTGTCCTTGTCTCTGCTTGAGATGCCCATGAGCATTTGGTGGTCCACTGTGTGCGACAGGATGCTGGAATAGATGGGCTGTGGCCTGATCCAGCAAGGCTTCTCTTATGTTCTTATGTCTGCTATTTTTTAAAATCTGCTTTGGGATTTGTAGTTCTGAAAACAATAAAAGATTGAAACAGAAAGTGACATACAGTATGACAAACTGAAAAGTTCAGGGACACACAACTGCAGGAGATGCAACCAGTCAACTGGATGAGGCAGAAGAGCTGTGCCTAGTTAAGAATGGTAAAGGACGGTAAGGTAATTGGAAGTACAAGAGACTGAGAGGAGCAAGAAAACAGTGCAAGCAAGCAAGGAATTCTGGCACAACTATGTAGAAAGAGGTAAAGGAGAGTCATAGAGAGGTGTTGCCTTCTAAAATGTAGGGAGATTTCCAAACTGAGGCAACTCATCATGACTTGATCATACGTGAAAGAGACTTTGCTGGACTGAGCAAGTTTAGGACAGATCTTCTAGACTTTTTAGCATGACTGGAATCACAAAAGTAAGAGGCTAATTAAGGGAAGCAGAACAAAGAAAATGCAAGTATACTTTTTCTGAGACTAGAACCTGAACAATACCTCGCTCACCTATTCTATACATTTCTTTATTTAAACCTCTTATTTATATTTGCTCAAAATTGTCCTTAACAAATTCTGACTAAATTGCAGCTAGCAGTTGTTTTAAAGCGTTTTCTTTTGTTGTTTAAAGCACTGTTGCCCATGAGGAGGAAGATTCTATTTATTTTACAGAATAGCAGTGGGAGGAAAAGAGAAATTGTCCGTGAAGACCAAAAAGTCTAATTTTAGCATTAGAAATGCAGCTGTGTTACTAAAAGGATCTGAAACTCCTGAGGCACCTCCAAATGGTATTCTGGCCTTTGGGGCCTGCTGCAGAACGCATTCCAAGGTGGCATGTCTCTTGGACATTTTACAGTGTAAAGTATGTGCCCATGTGCTTGAGCCAGCTGAGTCCTGGACTCAGTGTGAATGAAGCCCTACCCATTTTTTATAAAGATGTGGAAAAGCCTCTTTATGTGTCATACAAAGATGGTACAATGATACCAGTGCCATTTCCACACTTAACAGTGCCATTCCAGATCAGGATAGTATGCTCTGGGATGGATTATTCCTGCCATGGAATAAGGGTATTCGCAGCGGGAGTGCCTGTTTCATGCTACCCCCTATGCTGGATCTGAACGTCTTGGGTCAAGTCATGTTGTTATGCTCAGAGGTGAACACTGACAATGGTTTCCCCTCTAGACAGTAGACTTTGACTGATACCCATTCATATCCCCCCCCAAAAAAAAGATGCAGAGATGAACATGTTCATGCATGCATGCATGCGTGCATACACACACACACACACACACACACCACCTTCAATGTACATTTTAAAATTATGTACAGTGTACAGATTTATTTAAGACTGGGCTTGGTTCCCCTAACCTTTTTTAAAAAATCATATTTTACAAAATGTGAAGAGTATTATAGTAACTGATTGTTCAGCAGGACCCTGAAAACAAATCAGTTTAAAACACACTAGGTTCCACTTCTGTACTTTAAGCATAAAGATAACAAAATGGTAATGCATAAATGCACTTGAAAATGGCATTCATTTCAACACTGACAAAACCATGTTAACGTTTCTTGAAGTTGCTTAGCCTTATCCCTCCTTTGAAAAAAAAGTATAGTACCGTGTTATTTTGTGTGTGTGAAGCCAGTGTGTTCATTTTAATTACCAAGACAGTGTCTCTGAAGCCTTTCTTTGTCTTCTTCCTAGACACTTTCATTCTGCCCATGCAGGTAAAAGAACTTCACATCAGCATTAACAGCTCAGTTGAACACAGAAGGTACCAAAACTTGCTTATCAATTGAGATGCTTAGTTATGGAGCCATTCTCTGCACTTAGGACAATGAACAGTTCTCAAGACCATGGTCTTATCAAGATACAAAATTCTTCTTTGGTTTAAAGGAGACAATGGAATATCAAGAGACATGTAAATCAAAGCCAAAATTATGCACTAACTTTTCTAGCTGATGCGAAGAGTATGAGATCATTGATTTTGCCTAACTAACCTCACAGGGCCAAAAAGCGTTGTTCTACATTCTTTGGAAAATACACAATATTGAAGAAGATACAACAGCAGCAGAAATATAATTTCCTTGTTAAAGAATACCAAAAGCCATTTGTGGTATGCAGTCCATCACTTTTCTGAAACCTATGGTCACAAATGCACAAAACAACTGCATTTGCTAGCCATGCCTATGGTACATCTTGAAATATAGTTACTGTTGTGCAGGTGGTCTGTACCAGCCAATTTAATAATCACAGTAATAAATAATTACTGTATGGATATATTTGGATCTAATAAATTACATTAAATAAATATTTAAAAATTCTGAAAAGCTATGGACTAGTACCAGATTACCAATGAAATGGTTACTCCCTTTGTCCAAGACTGTATGCGAGTCAAAAGACAACAGGTAAATCCAGAGCAGCTTCACATGTTGGTAACAGCACTGTAACTTAAGCTCTTTTATAAAGTACTGTATTTCAGAGACATTCCACAATTAATATATTACCAGATGATATAATGGACTTAATCTTACTCTTTTCTTCCTCAATTTTTTTTCATCTCTCTTCTCAATGCGGTCACCTGTTACCTATGCTTTTCTGAAATACTGTCATTTTCACACACACAGTCATATTTCATATGAGACTACTATTCATTATTGCCTATATGTGGGAGAAAAACTGAGGTTTAATCTTTTTCCTGGTAAATTTCCCTCTTCTGTATGAAATATGGTTGAATGAACCTATGAATGAAATCTCAAAGTGATAACATTAAAAATTCACACTTAGTACAAACCATTTTGTTTTCTGGTAAAAAGATAAACTATTCAAATCCATGGCAATTTTACCAAAAAGAAAACCACAAATGAAATGCACTACATTAATCATAAACCACCTTAATTCTTGCAGATCGTTCTGGTTATCGGAGCTGACCTTCCTATAGGGTGCAGAAATCACTATAAACCGTGTTATTACTGAGCTTCTTTATAAAGAAGATATGTGTATCTTTCCACGGCTGCAGAGTCTTAACAGCTTCTTCAGACTAAGATAATAATGGAAAGCTGTTCTTTCTTGCCAATATATTAAGAATGCCAGTGATTGCCTTATTACAGAACAAACATCTGCATCCATGCATACACACCATTCATTTCCAAGCTCCTTCAGGCAGGTGTCTTCATCCTATGGAGATAAGTCACAGTCTTCTTCAGTTAGTCACCAGATTGAATGTAAACAGGAACTGCTAGCATGGCACAGGGACTCTCTGCATCTGTCTGCAATTCACTCAAAGCAAGGTTGGATGGGGTGCCACTTTGCTGGACAGGATTGCCAAGATCTGAATCTGCTGCTGACCTGCCAACCACAATGGACAGAACTGTGTCAGACTCTGGAAATGGCTCTTTATTAGGTCCACCTTTTTGAGAGTTCTCTCCACACGTACTGTCCTTCAGTTCCGTCAAGCCCAGCTGAGCTGAAACAGGAAGGGTCATTTTCCGCCCACGTGTCCCCCACTTCTTCTGGGATTTTCTGACTGGAAGTTCTTTGTCCTTGGGTGAACTCAGTCTACATTTGTGGTCCTTCATATATTTCTGGCGTGTAAAGCCTTTACTGCAGGTAGGACAGCGGTACTTGTAGTTACCAGTATGGGACCGCTGATGTTCCATCATGTGAGCTCGCCGGCTGAAAGCCTTGTTACAGTACTGGCACTTGTGGATCTTCATCCCTAAACAACAAAAACAATACAATTTAGTTAATAGCTTGAGAACTACAAAGAAAAGAGTTTTGATGGATCAGAACAAAGGCCTTCACCGTGGTGAAGGTGTCACCATGGCCTAAAAGACTTTGTTTGCAGTTGTTGCTGTGGTCTCGATGCTGTTTAACCTCAGAGAAGGCCTGGTAGTACTAATACTCATTGTCTAATACTCACTGATAGCCTTATTCTTCCTATGAGTTTTAGTAACTTCATTTTAAAACTGTCTAGATCAGCAGCCATCACAATTTTTTTATAGTACCAAGTTTAATTTTGTGAAAAAACCCTTCATCTTGTCTTTTTAAATTTTTTCTTTCTCTCTCTCTTTCTTTCTTTCTTTCTTTTTCTCTCTCTCTCTTTTCCCCTCAGGCTGGGGATATTTAGGCAAACTGTACAGTATCAAAACTTTGCCATTACTAAAAATGTGTGCCCTCCAAAGTAAAACAATATGTGCACAGAGCAGGGGTACCAAACGTTTTATAGCTGGAGGCCACAAAGACTTATGGGTTCAGGTTTGAGGACTGTAAAAGGTCAAATCTGCCTTCCCCAATATACAGTTTAAACCTGGCACAGTCTGACCAACTCCTCACAGGCCACAAAAAAGCCCTTTAAGGACTGCATGTACTTCAGAGGCTGCACTTTGGGCACCTCTGGCCTACAGCTTACAAATGGCTTTGCTGACAGTTGAACAGGGGCCTCGACAGCTGCCATTCTTAAACACTCCATATGTTAGTGGAGTGATTCTGTGAGAGAGTGAGTGAAACTGTGTACTAGCCCAACACTTTCTGCACCTCTAGAGCATACCGTGACACATATACAGTAGTCCCCAAGTCCTTCTTTTGCTGAAAAATTACAAATTCCCAGAGTTTGAGATATACTGATTCTCCTTTACTCTGCAAATGCAAGTGAAGGAGGCTTTTCTTGTCATTCAATCACTAACTAATAAAGTGGAAATAACAGACACCTTCTTTTCCTCCAGCATAAGCATAGGATAGAACCAAAGCTGTAAGTTTATTTACCTGAATGGGACAAAATGTGAGCTTTCAGTTTATCTGGCCTGTTGAACTCCTTATTGCAGCCTGTATGGTTTCTGTAACAATAAAAACCATGATACATATTTACCCAATGCAGAATGATACAGATAGGAATTTCATCTGTTGTCTAATGTTTCATCAGTATACAGGGAAGTCCCTTAATATATTCTGTATTTTAAAGGGCCGCACAATAATTAGGGATACGTGATTCAAAATGAAGAAAAAAGCCTGCACAGCACTGCAGATGCCCTCTGCCTGCCAAATGAGTGCTCTGTACCACTCTTCCTCTCTGAGCTTCTTGAAAATTGGCCTAAAAATAAGCAATGCAAACGTAACTACAGTGCCTTCCTCTGTACCCTGCAGTCCACAAGCCCTGCATGTTCATCTTGATCAAAGAACTGGAAGATGCTTTCAAGTGTAACTATGCACTTCCAAATAAGTATATTTCCTCTCTCCATCCTAAAGTACAACCGTATCACAGTGACACAACCGTCCATTAAACTAAACAAATCCAACCACAGTAGATGGCACTAAAATGGCACTGTTGGGGAGGGAACACTATGCTTGAAAACAATGAAGAAGACATGAAGGGGGCTCAGAACTGAGGATACAGACAAAAAAAAATTACTGGGCAGCTATACAAATGCAGTTAATAATTAAATATGCATCTAAACATCTGAAATGCAATGTGGGGATGGATCACTGTGGGGCTTAGAACTACATAGTACCACACTACCAATTATTTCCCTGTCTTTCATTTAGAAGTCAATTTTTCAATTAACTATCATTACAGTGACCCCATTATTTAAAAACAACTGTAGCAAAAGGAGAAGATCTCAGGTCTTGTAATGGTAAAAAGTCTCTTCTCTCGCATATGTCCACATTGTGCCTTGCTTCGAGCTAAGCAGCAGCCTAAACTGGACATTAACGATCACATACTTTAAAGGGCCCCATATCAGGCTAATTTTTCACAAAGACAATACATTGCTTGGCTGTGTTAACTATTTGGTACTTACGAGAAGGGGCATTTATATTTTTTGAAAGGCTCATGAATCAGCATGTGTCGTTTAAGTTTGTCTTTTCTGTTGAATGCTGAGTCACACACGGAGCATTTGAAAGGCTTTTCACCTGCGTAAGACAGACATGAATTAAGCAAGAGTTATAGGACTGACCTAAAACTCAAAGCTTTTGCCTAATGCATAGAAAGTAGGTATATTTCTCTCTATTGCCAACAAAGAATGTTTTGTCCTTTGTGAGGGGGACTTATTTCTGTTTTTTACAAAAGCCAAATTCCAGTATAAAGCTTTCATATCTGCAACTGGCTACAGCAAAAACAGTAAGAACACTTCCAGCTGTGTGGCTTCTACATACTATATGCCTATGGGACCGCCTCCTCCCGTACAATCCTCCCCGCACTCTCCGATCCTCTGGGAGGAACTTACTGCAGCCTCTAAAATCTAGGCTTGCGGCGACCTCCCAGAGGGTGTTCTCTGCTGTCGCCCCCAAACTCTGGAACGACCTGCCGGATGAGATCCGTCAGATAACATCATTAGACAGCTTTAAAAAGGCGGTCAAGACGGATCTCTTCCGGCAGGCCTTTCCAGATTAACCATCCCGGCCCAGATTCCCTGATTCCTCCCGTGGCCCCATCTTAGTGATGGTTGAGGATCAATAGAGGGACATCAGGGTTTTTAGTTTTTAAATTATTGTTTTATGCATTGATATTGTGTTTTAATATGTTATATTGTTTAATACTGTCTTAAGGGGGGGAGGGATAAGGTGTTTTTAATTGTTATATTTTACATTTTACTGTTGTTAACCGCCCGGATTGGTTTGCCATAGGGCGGTATACAAATAAATATTATTATATTATTATTATTATTATGGTGCAGTGGCTTATGTATGGGACTAGGATTTGGGAGTCCTGGATTCAAATCCCACTTCATCACAGAAGGCCAATTAGTTGATGTTAGATCAGGCCCTACCTCAACTTAACCTACCTCATATGATGATAAAATGGAGGAGATGAGAATAACAGGATATAATATATAAATAAACATTCGTACTTGGACAAAAAACTTCTCATTTGAGCTTAATACGATTAATAAAACATTCTCAAACGCCAGTCATTTGACTGTGTTATATTATAAAAGTATAACAAACATTATTACTGAAAAAAAAAACCAAAACAAATGTCTGCCATTTACGGTCTATAAAACTGAAGATACAATTCACATTCACGACAATAAATCAGATTCCCCCCCCCCCAGGATATAGATTTGATAATTAAACATCTAGCACGCAGTATACATTAAAGAAGTCAAAGTCATGTTCTCATGTTTAAAGTTCCTTGCAGTAAATTATGCCTCTAGCTTTCCAAAAAAGGTTTAGCCAACTTGTGATCATCAAATACCATTTAACTTTCACATCAGCTTCAACATAGCCAAATGCCAGAACTAACAGGAACTAGAATCCTGAGATTCCTACCTCTAGTTCAGTAAATTTAAATGCATAAAAGTAGGAGTGACTGAAAGGATTCTAAAACTGGCTGAAAAATCAAATCCTGAATTCTCAAGAGGCAGCAGTATCCTACTTCCCATAGCCTATTTTGTTTCATACTTCTGAAAGACTTTCAATGGTATACTATATTTTTAGTTGTGCTTTCTTCTGGGGTTCAGCCTGTTTAACTTCCATTTACAGAAGGGCTGAAAAAAGTAATCCACAAACCATTATGATAAAGGTAAGGAAATTTGCAATAAATATCTACACTGACAAGGTACACACTGGATCTGAATTTTTTTAAAATAATCTGGTTTGGGAAGTGTGCTCTGGTCTTTCATTCAACATACTAACAACAACTATCTAAGATTTGAAATAGGTCCCTCATGCAGAAAAAGCAGTTTTTCACCACTGCCCACCCGAGTGAATATGAGCATGTAGTTTGAGGTAGTGTTCTCGGCGAAAGAGTTTTTTGCAGATTTGGCACTTGAATTTGCCTCCACCTCCATGTGTAGGGAGATGCCGTCGCAAATATCTCTCACAAGGGAATACCTAGGAATAGACAAGAATGTTCAGTTAAGAACAATGTTGACTGGAAGACAGCAGGTTTTACTTGTGAGCAAAGGGCATCTATTTTCCCCTGAAAGCAATTTATCATTACAAGACTCTGCAATGCTATCAGGAAATCTAGCAACGAAGCTGAGTTTCCTGTAACAGTAATCGTTCACCTCTGTCCATTCCTTTCATCATCATTTATCTTGGAAATAGCTAGAAGCTGGCCAAGTGCACAAGGTGAAGCAAAAGCAAAAGCTTCTGGGTATTAGCAATGATAACGAAAGGAGGTGGCAGACGGAGGTAAAAACCTGCAATTCCTCCAGCATCTAGCAGGGTCAGCAAGAGGCAATATTGAGAACTTCTTTAAATCCTGTGGTTGCCTCTTGCCATCTGGAGGCTCCTTTAATAGATTTCTGGGGAGCTCTTTTTGTTGCAATACCACGGTCAATTCCTGTTTGTCTAGGAGGGGAGGAAGAATCACAGGCCAGAATGTAACTTTGTAACCAGGGACAACTCAGGGACAACTCCAGTACAAATTTACTTCCTGGAACAGTGCAGTAGGTGGACTTAAGACATTATTTTCTCAGCCTATTGACTTTCTGAATTAGAGGGTAGAAAAGAAGCCTGAAAGTATCTTTAGAAATGTACTACATATAATAAAACCACCCATGGCTACTAATATTTAGTTGAACTTAATAAAAAAGTTAAATATCTTGTACATATTTAATTCAGAACACTTCAGAATTTTTCAAGAATAACTATGTACCTCTGTAGAAATGTAGCCAAACAAATATTTTGTAAGGTGGTCAAAATTCAAATTGTCACCTGGAAAAGGAAACTAAATGAATTCATCTGGAATTATTTTAAGTGAAGAGTAAAATGTAAGGTTCTTCCTTATGTTAAAGAATGGGAAAGACTGCATTATTATGCTGTTTATCTCAGACTGTATTTATTCTCTGTGTGATGTTTTCATTTTTGAAAATTGTATATTTGCTCTGTTATGGGGAAATCCCAAGCAAAATCTCATTTTACATCTCAATGGCACCATTTTATTGAACCTACTACAAATCTGTGCTTGATCTTATCTTTTGAAAGATGAATCCACTACAGTACCTGAACAACAAAACTACATAATTGGTAGATTTACTGGTTGACAGAAAAGTAGCTGAAATATCTGAAGATTTGAATGCAGAATGGGGTGTGCTTCCAGATTGGTATCAATATTTCAAATTTATTAAGCTGTATAACAAGGAATGCATAATTTAGTTCCTTGCTTGAATCAAATAGAGTATTATTCTATTAACATCTCTACCATCATCTGGTTAGTCATCAATGAAGAGAGAAAATCTGAAATCAAGAGAATATGAAAATTCCAGAAATAAGAAATGAACAGAAGAATGGGAACTAAAGACCTTGGGTGTTTTTC
Source organism: Aspidoscelis marmoratus (assembly GCA_014337955.1). Lineage (NCBI taxonomy): Eukaryota > Metazoa > Chordata > Lepidosauria > Squamata > Teiidae > Aspidoscelis > Aspidoscelis marmoratus. Next base: position 11,639,731 of record MTQE01003428.1, on the reverse strand, counting down.
CACTGTCACTAAAAGTACCCATTAAGTACCCATTAATGGGTACGAAATGCCATTTTTGTACCCATTAATGGGTATTTAATGGATACTTCTAGTGACAGTGAAAAAACACCCCTTAAGTGCTTGCTTTTGCTGTTGACCAGATAATGAACTATCTGTATTATCTATGCAGCATGGGTTTGTTATTATTTTTAACTAAAGTAGTCTCCTTTTGGGAGTGACAAACATGTTTTTTTTTAAAAAAACCTTTGTTTTTTTCTCAATACACCTTTAGAGGTTTTTTAATTGTTTCATATCCGGTCAAGTCGAGATCTTTAAGAACCTCATTTTAATTTGTATGTAATACACACCTGATTTGGTGAAAAGCACACTAGAAATAAATGTTTATTGTTGTTATATGGAAAGCTAAAACATTTGATGGAACACATCTATACATCCCTTAATAAATATAAAATTAAAACTGAACATTGAGAAGGAATGGATGCAGGACTATAAATGCTGTATTTCAATGAATCTGGAAAATGCATGGAATAAACTGATTAAATTTACTGATGATATTTTAGATAAAATTAACACAAGATGTTTTATTATCCCAGTTTTACTTCTATGGTTAATCCAAAATATTCTAAATTGTGTTGGAAATGCAAAAAAATCCGTAGGTATTTTATTTCATATATGGTGGGAATGTGAAGAGACCTAATTTTTTTGGAATATGATATTTTCTTTAATGCAACAAATTCTGAACATTTCTATTCATTCCAACATCATGTTCTTTTCTGCTTAATATCTTTATAACACCTGCTCCCAGAGAATTACTTCAACTGATTCTATAAGATCTTTCCTGTAAAGACCTGTTTTGCACCCCTAAGCCTGAAGACTGGATTCTAAAGCTGTGGGCATATGATTCTTAGTTGTCTGCTCAGTTGAAACACCAATCAATATATTGATTTAGAAGGTCCCAGAAGCCTTTTATAGTATTCTTCAAAGAATGGGATTATATTTCAGTTGCTACGCTTTTGCTTAATTCTGTTCTAAAGTTACAAATTATTACTGATTTGCTTTTTTATGAATAATTTTTATAAATAATTTTCAACAAATTTTTCTAGATTTTTTTCTGTTCTGTTATTCTTTTTCCACTTTTCTTTATTGCATATTCTTTCAAATAAATAAAAGAATGAAAAAAAAATCCAATCCCTTAATCCCATCATCTACCCACCTTCTGACAATGAGGACAAGGGAAGTTGTGTGTTGCTGTCTGTAAGTGATGCTCCAGGGCTTCTGGTGTCGAATACTTATTTACACACTTGACACACCTGAAGCAGGTTGGAGAAGAAAGAACATCTGCAATTAGGTTGACCAAACACTGTAGGTGGCACTATAAATGTTAACAAAGAAAAAATGAGATGTTTTGTAACTATAGATGTGACAATGATCTAATGGCAACAGTTCGAGGCTTTGATTTAAATTTCTGGTCAGCCTAATCTACTTCACAAAGTATTATAACATAAAAAGGATTGTGAATAACCATCATGTTTTGTTTCCAGAGTCCTAAGCTTTATTTCCAAATTGCTCAATTTACTGATAATGTTTTACGTTTGTAAACAGTTCCACATCCAGTACACTGAAGAATATTTCTCTTCTAGAAAACAGAAGCATATGAAGTGGGTTGTTAAGTGCATTAGCAGAGGAAATTGGGTGAAAAACTGTTGCTCTTGGATGCTACATTTATGATCAGATGACACCAGAATATAGGTAAGCTTTACAATATAGGAGCTCAGAATCTTTGTTGCTGAAATATTCTCTACTTTGTAACTGATGACTGCAGCTAAATTCAAAACTGTTGCCAAGATAAACCTCGGTTCCCTGGAATTTGTAGTTTCTGTTCCTGTATGAGCATTTTAACAATTTTTAGAAACATATTGAGAGCCTTTTGATTCTATAGGATTGGATAAATGTATTCTAAAGAAGAGTATCAGGGTAAGAGTAAGTCCCAGCAGACCTGAGATGACATGCAATGAGAAGCATTTGCTTCCAGCTTTTAAGAAAGCACGGGTTTGCTATATGTTCTGCATGGCAACAAATTACACTTCATTCTCAGATCAACAAGTGATTGGTTGTTACTTCCCAATTAAGCAGTGAGACATTCTCACCTAAATTGTTCAGTTAAGAAGATGAATCAAAACAAGAACAGCACCAATTCACAAACTTCTAGGAATAGGCCAGTTTAGATCTAAACAGTTTGGTGGAAGCTCAGAGAGAACTAGATCAAAACAAACAGATCTCAGTTTAGATCAAAAGTCAAGCTGGTTTGGCCCAGTTCTGGGGGAGTTCCTTCCACTAGCACAAGTTGGGAAGGAGATCAATCACTATGTATGGCTATAAAGGGCTCTTTTTATCTCCCATGTGCCAGCAGCACTTATTTATGAACCACAGACTTCTTCCCCCATACCTCATGTAGTGCAAGGCAGGGGGGGAAATCCACTCCTTCTAACCAGTTCAAATGTGGCCAGTTCACTTTAAACATGAACTGAAACACATTTAGTGTTTCATGCACACTTGTCCTAAAAGCAGAAGTAAAATTCAGCTTGAATGAACAAGGATATAACCTTAATTCTGCCAATCACAATATAGAAAACCACTGTTTCCACTTCTAGCATACTTATAAACAGCCATATCCTTCTTGGGACTGTGTTGAGGGAGCAAACTGTGAGAATACTGGTGGACACCCAGTTCATAGAGTGATGGGAAATCCTTGCTGCAGAGGTGGCAACGGTAACTCAGTTCCTCTTGATGGTTCTTGATATGTTCCAAAAAAGAATCTAGCTTCTGGAATGTCTGTGCACAACTTTTCACAACGCATTTATACACCTGCACATCAATGAAGAACAGGATAAGGATTAAACCAGAAGTCTTAAACCTGGACCATTTAAACCAGTATCTAACTTGAGTATACTATGAGAAAAAAATGAATATTGCAAAGGCACCTCTAACATTTAAAGGATCCATGCATAGAAAACAGGCCTACTATATTGCTGTCTAGACTGATTAATTTGGTTCTCACACCTTCCAAGCAGTCTCCCCTGAAGCAATCAGTATATCATTCAATTATTCCTCATACTAAGAACATAAGGCTACACAATGAAATTCTGAAATTCCTCATACCAAGAATATAAGGGTACACAATGAAAAAACTACACTGCAACTAAATCTCTCTCTGTTTATTTTGTATTATTTTCATTCACTGGAGATAGAATATCAAGAGCTTTCCAGTTGTAGTTGAAGTTGCTAAGGGTTGAATGAGGTATCTCTCGTACAAAAAGCAAGGACTGTACACTTAACTGAGCTTTTCCCAATGCCCAAGACACACCAAGAAGAGTAACTCTGGCAGATTTAAAGGCAATGGACTCCTTTCCAAACAATAATTTGTTGCACTTTTCAAATGCCTTGGAGTTGAGGACGTAGTAAAGTATATAGCTTAATAATCTGATATTGGAAAACTGAGTGGACTTGGTACAGTGTTACTGTTCTTGGTGAAGAGACAGACTATGTTGTCTACTAGTCAATGAAAATGTTATTTAGGTCACAAGACTTTGAGACCTGTAGCAAGATTAGAGATCAATATTCCCTTTGATATTTCAAACACACACACATAGAACTAAGAGAAGCCCTGCTATCTTCCCCTTCAGCCACTATGACCAATGGTCAGAGATGGCAAGAAATTGCCCTGTTGTTGGCTTTCTGACATTCTTTATTCAAAAACAGAGCTCTGCAGCAAATTCATCTTAGGGCAAGTTGGGAAGAACAGTATTTCCATTAATGAATAAGCACTATTATAATAGTAACAACACCCACATTATAATAAAGAGCATAGCTATTAGTGATTAACTGCAAAGTAAATAAAAGTAGTCCTGGCACTAAAATAACAAATTGGCATCAGCTGGGCAGCAGATGGGGTTGCATGACACAAATGGAACGCCACACTGACAGAGACTTTCTCTTCTAACGCTTGATGGGCTGGATGTGGACCAATAAATTGAAACTGAATCCAGAGAAGATGGAGGTACTGTATGTCACTGGGTCCCGAGTCCAGGAAATTAAGGGGCACCCAATTCCTAGTAGGGTTGTTTTGCCCCAGAAAAATCAGGTCTGAAACCTGGGAGTGCTCCTGGATTCATCGCTATCATTTGAGTCCCAAGTGGCAGTGACTGCCAGGAGTACCTACCAGTATCTTCATCTGGTCTGCCAGCTTAAGCCTTACTTGGACAGGGATAACTTGGCCACAGTGATCCACACTCTGGTAACCTCCAGATTAGACTACTGGAATGCGCTCTTTGTGAGGCTACCCTTGAAAACGGTTTGGAAGTTGAAACTGGTGCTGAATGCAGCAGCTCGACTGCTGATGGGAGTCCCTGGCCAGATTCACATCATGCTGGTCTTAAAGGATCTGCATTGGTTACCTATTTACTACCAAGCCCAATTCAAGGTGTTGACAGTAACATATAAAGCCTTAAACAGCTTGGACCCGTCCACTGAGATCTTAAGGAGAGGGCTTTCTTGTAGTTCCTTCTCTTGCAGAGATATGAGGCATAGGGACATGTAAGAGGACCTTTTCTGTTGTGGCCCCTAAGCTCTGGAACAGCCTCCCTCTTGAGGTTCGCCAGGCGCCTATGCTGTATATTTTTCACCCAGACTTTTCCTGTTTAAATAGCTTCCCCAAGTTGCTGTCCTGTCAGGGAGGGAGGGTAGGTGTGGGAGGATTATATTTTGAATTATGTTTTACTATTTAACATGTTTTATTCTCATTTTAACCTGCCCTGGGACCAGCTGGTGAAGGGTGGGATATAAATTTCCTAAATAAATAAAAAATATTGTTTATATTCCAGATTTGATATACAAAGGAAGCAACCTAATATTAGGTCAGGGTAAAGTGTGATATTCTTTCAAGTGTCTAAGTGTTGAATTATGCAGTTTAGGTCATGAGTATCACTTGGAATTTGCAAATTTTCAATAACCAATATTTTGCATCTGCAGTTGGCTGCTATGTTAATTAATGCAGCAGCTGTAATTGCACATTAAGTTCCAAATGATCTTTAAGGGCCAATGTGCAGTGAAAACTATAGGAATCTAGCTTAGTTGTCAACCGAGCATGCATTACTGGGGCAAATCTATTGCACATACTCATTGTGTGTCTGTTCAGCCAATCTCTTAACTCTTTAAAGTTTCTATAGATAGTATACTAATATTCCTGACACAAGGAAGATAATTAAGTGTATCAAACAATTACAGATATGTATTACTGTGCAATGTTCAGACTGTGCTATGTCCAAAGAACAGGTGAATTCCATGATCTGACCAGATAAACGAACTTGGCCCTTGAAATTCATTATTCCATCATGCTACTTCTATGAATCAGGAAGAGCAGCTTGGCACCCACCTGCTCATGTTTGTGCTGAGTCATGTGCGATTTTAGTTGGAAATATGTGCTGAACTTGTTAGGGCAGAACTGGCACTGATAAGAACTATCTATCAAGACCACTTCCTTTGTTTCTAGCTTGCCGGTCTCCTGCTCTTCTGTGGGAGGTATTGCCTGCGGCTGTGAGGGGCTGTCTCTAGAAGCTGTGTTTAAGGCTGTAAGGAAAAAGCCAGATCACATGCATTTTAGGCATTCATCACTTTAGAGAATTATTATTCTCATACTACTATTCAGAATTAGCTACTGTTCAAGGTCAGCCTTGCATTTCATGCAAGATCTTATTACACATCTCAGATAACAAACTCTTTTACAAAACGCAAACCTAGGGAAATAGGTGGCCCATCCAAGTCTTCAGATGTGTCAGAAAAAATCTTCATTTTTATGCTGTTTGCAGTCATCTGACTGGTTAGCCAAAGACTAAATAGCCAAATGCCTGAGACTGCTGTGTAAGAATAGGCTACTTTAGAAAGAAACAGCTGGATTAGACTGGTCACCTTTGCTGACCAAGGAGATTGTGAGGTGACAACAGGCTGCTGTGGAAAGGCAGGGGGCTTCAAAGGCATTGCCGTCAGAGCAGCTGTAGATCAACCAGAATGTCCTACAGATAGACATACTGCTCCCATGTTGGAGAGAGTTGTGCTTTGTAAGAACAAACTGTATTGGCAGGGAGCAACTTAATGTTCACCCTTTTGGAAGAGGAGCATCTGGAACTGACAAAGGTGCTATTCAGAAACCCCCTTTGTTGGCATTTCAACTTCAGTGGGTTATGACAGAGTTAACTTGAGAATGTTTGGTCTGTAGTAACATTCAGGATCTCTGCTTCTATGTTTATTCCTGTGGTTTAAAGCATTCTTTGCGACTTTGACAGCTGAACACGGATGGAGCATTTGTTTGCTGCTGCAGTAGCAGCAGCAGCAGCAGCAGCAATGCACTTGGAGCCTTCTAATACAATGGATTCCCTTTATTGGCCTCTACTTCTGACAATGAGGCACAGTAACCTATTTGCATGCCTCGGAAGAGAAGGGAGATGGGAAGGCTTCTTTCTTTATTGCACTAGCCACTTAATCTTTAAGTGGTGAAGCAGGAAAAACTTGACAAGGAGAAGGGCACACTTCAAACAATAACATGCTAAAGAGCATCCCTCCCACAACTACTATGAGAGTCAGCTAGAATGCACATATTCTGCCTTTCTGTGGACTGTTCTTGACCAATATCCTGTTCTGCACTGGGCCTTATCCTGGAATAATAGAAACCTGTCATCTGCGTGCTGGTGCAGAATATGGAAGGCCCCAATGCAGAAAGGGGCTATGGGAGAGATCTTGCTGGGTAGAAAACTCCAATAAGCCCTAATGAGAAAGTAGGGGAGCAGTCTGGATCTGTGCTGATGAAAACAGCAAGGGACTGGAGGATTGAAAACTGACCCTTTTCACAGAATCTTAGAAACACAGAATCATAGAGTTGGAAGGGACCTCTAGGGTCATCAAGCCCAACCCCTGCTCAATGCAGGATTCACTAAACCATCCCAGACAGATGCCTCTCCAGCCTCTGCTGGAAGACTTCCAGCGAAGGGCAGCTCACCACCTCCTGTGGCAACCTATTCCACTGAATCATATAAATCCCTCTGAGGGAAGGAAACCATCAGCTGACAAAGCCACAGGTGTCCAGACAAGAGCAGAGGGACTGCCTGGTGAGACTTTAACAATGTTTTAACCCTTTAAGGGACCTCAGTTCCATTCAAAATTGTTAAGAAGTCAAAGGGATGCCCTCATCGATTTCCTGATCACCAAAGAAACTGAGGAAAATAGGCACGAAAAGGATTTTATAGGATTCTATTGCAGCCCAAAGACTAATTTGTGTATCCTTCGTAACCCTGTCTTTCAAGAATCACTTCTTTATCCGTAAAAGGGCACGTAGTAGTGGTTTAGAGCACTTTGTGCGTCCAAAGTAGGTAACCCTGGAAGAGACACCAAATGTCATTTGTAACCAGCCAAATTAATCCCACAATAATTTGCAGGCAGTCCTCTTCTCAATTCTTTTTTTTTTCTCAATTCGATCCGCACAGATTGAACCACAGTCCAGTGCATTTTGCACTTTTCTCCTATGTTTTACACCATTTGTATTAGTAAGTCCATGTTTATGTTCTGACAGCTTTCTAGCAGAAATACATTTGTCACTACCCAAATTATTGTTTTATAAGTCAAATTAGTTATGGTGACAGATTGCACCATCCAAGTCATTCATGAACTAATACATTCTGAAGTCATCTACATACAAATATTGACCTTCAAAGCCTAAAGAAGGCATAGTAGAAGTGAGTAGAAGCACGGTTATGAAAAGAGTTGGGGAACAGATCATCAGTCTGCTGGCCATTCTCCTAGTTAAATCACATACCTGCATTTTCTTCATCCTCCTGCTGGTTGGGGTTAAGTGCCATGACTTGCACAGTGACAGAACTGCCAGAGATGGTACACCAAATTCCTGGTGGCCACACTTTGTGTGTTTGCATGTGTTTCTTCACATTAGACTTTTGTGCAAAGGCACGACCACATACAATACACTGGAATGGCTTCTCCCCTGTGTGACTGAAAAGAAAGAAGATGCTACATAAATGAGAAGATAGTCTGTGAAGATGATCTTAGAGATGATTGATTTAGCACAGCCCATTTAATTGCTGAGAGTTCAAGTCTGGTTTAAAAACCTTTGTCTCATGAGATACATATGAAGTCAGATGATAATAACTCTCCTTTTTGAAGGCCACATTCAACCCTTCAAAAATATTTCTCTGGCCCCAAAGAAACCACCCATTTTTGTAGAAGTAAGTAACACACACACATTATAGGAAATGGGTGGTTGAGTCATTTCACTTTGTAGGCTTAAAGCAAACCATATCATTCCTGGTGTTCAGACAAGTCACTTGTTGAGAGAGCAACAAGCACTCCTCTCCTCCATTAATCAAGGAATGACAACTGCTAATGGGGTCTACAGGAAATCCGGATTATAGGACCTGAATGACCCATTTAATCTGGATGTCCCTAGTACAAGTGGAAATAAATGTGGCTCTAATGGGGTCTGCAGTGGAAATGGGGTCTTCCTGCTCTGAGCCTAATGGGTCCCTAATGGGTACTTAATGGGTACTTAGTGCTAGTGGGGAAAAAAACCCAAGCCAGCTTTTATCTGTTTGTAGTGAATGTATATTTGCACAAAACACTGATGGGTGGCCACACATCCCTCTGGCTATATCCATGACTGACATGCAGCTTCTGGAGAACTGACATTAGAAAAATATGGCATTCAGGTAGAGAAAACCAAGTCATATCTGAACTCCACCAAGTTTTCCAAATGAACAAGTATTTATATTTATCTCATTGGTCCCCAATTGAGCCTCACTTTCCCTCAAATTCTACAGTTATGATGCTACCTAGCCTGGTGACAAAATATCTGCAGCAACAAGATCCAGCTCGAATAACTCCTACAATGATACACTCTGACCCTGAACTACAGATATTATAGCAAATCCTTTCATAAAACTGGAATTTACTACACTCGCAAATATTACTCCAGGGACTCAGAGCAGCTATTAAAAAACTCTGCTCTCATAACGCTGAATTGAAATTCTGTACACAACATCATGTATCAACATGGAATGCTTCCTGGAATCCAGTAAAAACATTTTTATTCACCCAGGCATTTGGTGATCTATTTTTGTTCTTTTTCTCTCTCTTATGTTGTTGGTGGATTTTATGTAACTTTTTTTAAAGCAGTTGAACTGCTTCCTCTGTTTTTTAAAATGATTTAATTTTTTTGTAAGCTGCCCCATGTGCCATGTTGTGAAGAAATCAGAATTCAACATTTTGGAAGCTAAGGTAGCCAAGCTAAATGGATGGCTTAAATTTTTAAGGAATGGCCCCAATTAAAGCATATTACATGCTAAAATTAAGTGGCTAATTGCTTGGACTCTGCAATTAGTTACTGTCTGTGTCTCTTTTGGAAGCTCAAGATTACCTCCTGATATGTTGCTGCAGATCGAAGTTCTTGGTGAAAGCTTTATCACAATAAGTACATTTTAGTTTGGGTGACTTGGGTTTCCCTGAAATAAAAGTTGCAGAAAACAAGAATGAGATCAGCAACAGTATAGTTAGTCTTTTTACCTCATTTATCCATTGTGCCAGAATTTTATCTTGATATAGGATAACCTACCTACACAGTCATGTACACAGACTGTGTGAAAGCTGCTATGCACTCTGCATCAGTAGGTTAATGGGAAAAAAACCAAGATTATACAGAAAGAGCCCATCCTGTTTTTTTCTTTGCATACAAATATTAATAACCATGGAAAACTGGGTGAGGAAGCATCACACACAACTTCACATTTAAACTACTGTAGTACACTCCATGTGAAGTTATCCTTGTATATATTCCAGAAGCTGCAATCAGTGCAAAATGTGGCAGCCAGGTTGCTACACCTATGCTTAAGCAACTGCTCTGGTTGGTATTTACCAGAGTTAGTTATCAGCCCAGGTTCTAAGTACTATGCTTGGAATATAAAGCCCTGAGACCACAGTAGCTTAAAGAACTTTTTCCCTGTTAGAATCCTGGAAGAGCCCTGAGCTCATCTGAAGAAGCTTTACTGCAAGTCTCACATAATACAGAATACTACCTTATAACAGTTCACGGCTGGGCCTTCTCAGTGGTGGCACCTTCCCTTACAATGCCCTCTCCTGTGTTGCTCATGAGCTGCCTTCATTTAAAGCTTATTGGGTGCATCTTTATACTCCCACATTCCCTGCGTGAAAGTTTGTATTCTTCCTGGCCTGGCTCAAATTTCTAATGTGTTTTCAATTGTTGTGTTTATTCCAGGCATGCCTTGATCTTTGTTTTTAATGTTTCATAAGAGAGAGGCCCTGCTGGACCACAGCCCATCTAGTCCAGCATCCTGTCGCACACAGTGGCCCGCCAAATGCTCGTGGGCATCTCAAACAGAGACAAGGACAAACCTTTCCCTGCCCTCGAATCCCAGCAAATGGCATTAGAAGCGTCCTGCTTCCACCCGCCCCGACCCCCCCCAGCCTGAAAGATGTACCCAGGCATTCATTCTAGTAACCATTGATACATCCGTCAGCCATAAATTTGTCTAACCCTACCTTAAAGCCATCTAGACTGATAGCTGTCATCACCTCTTCCGTCAGTACATTCCATAAACAGATGACCCTTTGGGTGAAGAAATACTTCCCCTTGTTGGATCTGACTCTCCTACCCATCAGCTTCATAGAGTGCCCCGTGGTTCTAGTGTTGTGCGATAGAGAAAAGAAATGTTCTCTATCCACCTTTTCTATACCATGCATAATTTTATATACTTCAATCATGTCCCCTCTTAAACGCCGTCTCTCCAGACTGAAGAGGCCTAGACGTTGCAGCCTCATTTCCTGTAAAGCACTTTGATTTTTTTTTCTTTTAACATGAAAAGCATGACATACATGTCTTAAATAAAACAAACTATGGTATGAGAAATAGCAGCAAAATGGGCTCTTGTATTCTTTGGGCAGAGGAAAAAGTGACAAAGTAGAAGCTCTGAAAAAGCGGATCAGAAGAACAAGTTCTTCAGTCTATAAGATATCATTATAGGAACAGACAATAAAACAACTTTTTCAGATACTGGCTGCGGCCTCTCAAAGAGTTGTTCAGGGTTTGCACCAAATAAAAGCACAACATACACCTCCCAAAAGTCCCACACAGTCTGCATTCCTGTTTCTTCATTCTCCAACTTCTTCTGAGTACTTTTGTTCTGCCTCATGCATTAGAGCACTTCCTCCACTGCCGTTTTTGTACAGAACACAGGGGGAAAGAATGGAAAATAATGCACTCAATCCCAGATACAACTATCCCCTCAGTAGGTACAGCATATTCCAAATAGATATTGGGATTCCTAAGAATAGTTACAAGACAATAAGATATTACAAATGGGTAGTGAAGAACCATTACCTTCTAGGAGGTTTTGGTCAATTTTAGAACGACGCCCTTTTGAAGAGGAATTTGTTTCAAAGCTGGATACACTTCTTCCACATGTGTTATTCAAAGCAACAGAAGCACTAGGGCTTTTAGCCTTAAAGCCTTGCTTGCCTGGACTATATACTGGAGGGGAGGGGTATACTGGACTTTCCACACATTGATTAGGCACCTAAAATGAATATTGTTGATGAAAACATATCTGAAAATGCAGAAAGAACGTGGGGTAATCTTCAAATTTTCATCTAAACATGCTAAAGCCTGAGTTAGCTTCAAACATGTGCCTAACATTCTAAAGATAAAACATTGAGAAAGTGATATGGAGTGGTCTTTATTTTAACTGATTTACAACATTTGTATCCCACACTTCACCGGGGGTCCCAGGTCAGGTCACAACATGTGATAAAACAATTACTTGGAGCGTGTTCTTTGTAAACAGTGAACAAGAGTAAACAAGGCAAAGTCCAACTGCTACAAGCCTGAAGGATACAGTACGTTTTAATTAAAAACTCAGCTCAAATATATAATTAAACCTAAATCTGAATCCAAAACTGATTTATTTTTCCCTGATCTAAATCACTGTTTGACAAGCCCAAATCAATGAAGACACTGAAAAGGCATTAAAGAGACTGTACATTACACTGTTGACTCTGAAACAAAACAAAATATTTCTTTTTAAAGGTACCCTCATTCTTGGAATTGCATAGGGAGATACAACTCTATGGTACATTCCTCCTGGAACAACTTAGGAGAAAATTAACCATTTTAATCAACACAAATATCTTGTTTCAGAAAATAACACCATAAATAAAAGTTTTGGGTTAAACACCTGGCACTGAAGCAGCCATATGAACCTGTAATATAGTTTCCAAAAATATTCTCCCAAAGAAGTCCTTCTGGATAGGACTAACCACTACAAAATAGTGAGACCAAGCATTGCTTCTGCTTACCATTTGTTCCTTAAATCCTTCATGATAATCTTTATAATAGGCATAACTCCATACAGAAACACAGCAGATCAGCTCTGCTCAGGAAGAGGAACTGTGCCATTGCTCTTGGATGTGGTTTAGTGGTGGCAGCCTAGACCACCCTGCCATCTGGCTGCCTCCCCTGCCAGGCTAGACACTGATATCTTGGAGGTGGTTATTCTTTGCAGGACTGGGGCCCTTTTGTCAACTGCGCTGGACTCCATTTGGCCTCCGCAACATCAGAGGGCATGCAGTATCTGCACTGCCTGGAGACGCTACTATTTCAGATACGGCTGCACACATGCAGGACTTCCCCCGGAGCGTGTGGATGTAGAACAGTTCTAACTGCTCTACATCTATCTCCCTGTACTTTAAAAAACAACAACAACGAAGAAGAAGTTTTACCTCCATAGGTTGGTAAGGCTGCATTCCCAGATTTTGTATCTCCACAGTACCATTCCCCGCCATGGGAGTGGATGTGGTGTATACTTCTACAACTCCATTGCTACCTGCACTGGCTTGGCCTGGTCCTCCAAGACTCTGAGGAGGAGGAGGGGGTGGTTGGGGGGGAGGAGGTGGAGGTGGTGGTGGTGGTTGAGAGAGGTATCCCACTCCAGCATGCATATTCAGGCTGCTCTAGAAAAACAGAATAAGAAATTAACAAAGCTTCAAAAAGAAAGCATCAGCTAGACATTCACTGACAAATCAAGTCACATTTGTTTATAATCCCCACTGCCACACAGCAATATGTCTATACCTTTATATTGTTAGTATCTGAAGAAATAACTGTTTGATGATCAAATGTTTTATCAAACTAAAGAACAGCCTAAAAATAAACATTCTCATGGGACCTTGGAATTGCAATTGATCAGTGATAGTTTTTTTAGCAACCCTAATTTTTATGCCTCTATAACACGTTATCCACAAAACCTCTTGTTGATGAGAAAGCTTAATTGTGTTTCCCAATCAGATGCCTGCTAAATGCTTTGAGTTATAATTCCTATTAGTTAAGGCCAGTATGAACAGTAGTCAAGTGTGATCAGAGCTGCAGTCCCAAACCTCCAGAGACATCAGATATTTCAGAAAGAAAGTGTCTTGAAGGACAGGAAAACAGTCTGCTTACCTGAACAGAAGGTTGCACTGTGGACATTGGTTGATCTAGAGTTGTAAAAGCAGACATTGCTGACATCAAGACTTCATCACTCACCAAGATATTCCCCTGTACTAATGTTTGAATCAAAGGAGAAGGTGGGACGGTAATATATGTAGAGATCTGTCAAATATAAATATAAATAAATAAATAAGAATGGATATGTATGTTTAATTTCAACAGAGAGCAACATAGTTTTCGAAGTCCCTTTTGTAACAGACAATACCAAAAGATCGACTACTCAGTGCTATAGATCTGCACAAGGCTTTTTCAAAACATTTGAAAATGTACTGCACCATTACCAGAGTCTGCTATAGACTAAAGCTAGCCTTTTAGTGGCATAAAACAGTCTATTGGTACTCAGCCTTTACCTTGGAACACTAGGTGAGCATAGATAAGAGCTCTTCCCTGCTCCCAGAAGCCCTGTAAATGCAGGGTAGCCTGGTTCCTGCCATGACAATAAGACATACTGAAATAGCTCTTTTCATATCCCTACCCATTGCACTCTTTTTGTAAGGCAGAATACCAGCAGAAAGATACATTATTATTACTGTTGTTGTTATGAGTACCACTCAGTCATGGCCCCATGGATACCTCTATGCATTTTTCTTGGCATATTTTCAAAGAGAGGGAGATTAGGAATCGAACTGGCAACCCTCTGCTTCCCAGTCTACTTGAATTACCACTGAGCTACAGTCTCTCCCAAGCTTTTGCATTTTTAAGCTGCATCATATGTTCACTGCCTACCGCCTTGATCTCTCAAGGAGTTTTCATGTACCTGACGATTGGTAGTGTGAGCTTGCTGTACTGACGTAACAGAAGGGGTGTAAACACTATTGGTAGCCAGGGAGACTGTGGCTAACGACGGAGTATTTCCTTGACACTGTTCCCGTTTGTGGGTCATGAATATCGGTAGTGAATGGAACTGCTTTTTACACTTCCCACAAAGAAATACATCCTCGTCATCTGCAATCAGAAAAGAAAAAAGTAATTGATTCATCTCTGGAGTCCTAAGTTACACTCAAGTGTAAGCAGACTTTTAACAAGCAAAAATAAGCTTTCTACAACAAGAAAAGTCCCTTATCGAAAGGCAAGTAAATTATCAAGGCATGGGATTTTTAATGGCAGCACCAATATTTAATCTTCTTTATGGGTTTTTATTGTTCTGTTAGAGTGTTCATCTCTATCACTTCCTCCATGGATCCAAGATACAATACATTATTCTCTCTTTGCTTTCATTTTATCCTCAATACTGTCCATGGTAGGTTAAACTAGAAAGTAATGGAACAGTGGGGATTTGAACCCAGACTGGAGCCCTAGTCCTCCAAATGCAAGTACTTTAACTAAGGAACATGTGGTTCATTTGTCCTGAAGAGGAGACTGGCATGTTTGTGACATAACCCAATTACATTCACACTCTGTATCACAGAAACACAACATAAATGCAGCATAAATCAATTCCAAACATGAGAAGAATGTCACAATTACTTAATACTGGAATACTTCCCCATATAACCGCTGTTCTCCCCATATAACAGCAGAAACAACAGCAGCAAATATACGAATAGTAATACACAATCACATTAGAATCAGCTTTAAGAATTCTAATTCTAAATCTCACCATGATAGAGTACAATACAGATGTTAAGTGGAAATACTCGAAAGCAAATCACATTGAAGTCAGATAGGCTTATCACCAAATCAACATGTTTTAGGACCAGATTCTACTTTGCCAAGTGGGAGTGAGAAGAAAAAGGCAACTTAAAATATGTGTTTGTAGAGGAAATAAAAGCTTGTCCCAAGGTCTGAACTAACCAACAGCAATGATGCCCAAATTCAGCGTATGATCATCTTTGCACATGATACCCAAGAAAAGCAGCTTCTGAAGTCTTGGCAAATACAGTGCTTCCAGAAGGGAACATCCACAAAGAAAGTGTGGCTGAGGGAGAAAAGAAACCCAGGGCAGCTCAAAGGCCAGCAGTCTTCAGTTTTTCTTACTTCACTTATCAGTGGTCACTTCATTAAGCTATCTGAGAAATCCCATTCCAGTGCTTGTTTTCACAAGAGCTACCTCTTTCAAGTCAAAGCCTCCTATACTGTAGAGAAAGTCCAGCGCTGAACCTTACTTCAGGGAAGTCTGTCTACAAATAATATCTGGAGTCTGTTATTCAAGATGAATAAATAAACTTTAGGAAGTGACATAACTTTTACACAAGTCACCTACCATATATACTAACCGATCTTTCTCCGAGACTGAAATAGAGAGTAAGGATTTTTTTAAACCCACTGAACAAACATTTAATCATATAGGGAACTAAGAGGAAATGCCTCTGTTCCAATCATTCCAAGCACAATGATGGGGACTATGCTCTCAGAATTCAAAACTCTCAACACTCCTTCTCATGTCACACTCTGCTTTAAACAAGTCCTATTTTTTATTTCCCACATGTTTTTTGAAAGGATCCCCAGACCATGGCTTGGTAATATTTATTATTTATTTATTTAACTGTATTTCTATCCCGCCCTATACCCGAAGGTCTCAGGGTGGGTTACAATGTTATATTAATCTTAGACAGGTCCCTGCCCTCAGGCTTAGAATCTAAAGAGAAGAAACAAAAGGAAAATGGTGTGGGAGGGAACAGGGAATAGCAAAAAGCAAGCGTTTGAGGTATTCAGTTCCAATTCTTCTGCTCATTTCTTATTGCTGGAATTTTCCTATTCTCTTTACTTTGAATTTTCCCTTCATTGATGACAAACTGGAGGGTACAGATGGTCAGCTGGCATCTACTCATCCCCACCCTGCTCAGCCTCAGGACCAGACGTTTTCTCAACTGATGGATCGGCTGCCATAGACTCTTTGCCATCTTGTGATGGGAGCAGCTGAAAAAGGGAGGGGCACTGCTAGGAGCAAGATGGCAGATCCCAACCTGCTACCTCTTCTCCACTCCTCTCAGGCAAGATGGTTCATAGCCTTGTAATACACCTATCATTAGTTCTGCTGAACAATATTTTAATTTTATGAGTCTTTTACTGAAAAGAACATTTGAGGCATCTGAATCAGAGCATACCATTGTGTTCCTGGCCTTCCCAATCACACCCACAGCTTCTCTTTTTGTTTCTCTGATTGTCTCACATCCTACTCCAAGCACATCCGCAGCCTTCCTCATCTCATCCTTGGCTTCCTTATCTTTTTGCACTCCATGCAATGCTTCAGCAGCTCAACTGGCGTGAGTTCCCAACCTACTAGACCCTCCA
Source organism: Aspidoscelis marmoratus (assembly GCA_014337955.1). Classification (NCBI taxonomy): domain Eukaryota; kingdom Metazoa; phylum Chordata; class Lepidosauria; order Squamata; family Teiidae; genus Aspidoscelis; species Aspidoscelis marmoratus. Next base: position 11,622,885 of record MTQE01003428.1, on the reverse strand, counting down.
GAATAAATGACTATAGATCCTTTCAACAGGCCAAGCATGCAGACATACAGAATCAGAGGAACAAATATGGAGGATGCAGGCATGACTGGAAAGTCCAGGGATATGATAAGGAGTTTGTAGAACTGGTCTATGTACTGTCAATTCAGTTTGTAGAACTAGAGGGAGAGGGTTGTTGATGTTCAATTAGAGCTGGTTCATCTGAGGAACAGTTCAGTTCAATTTGAACCAAACCTCAAAGAATAGGCTTGTGAACCTTCTTTTCCTTCAGGTGTAACTGGGGAGAAGAATAGATTTAGCTGAATACACTGCATTCTTCTAGCTATGCATCCTCTTCCCCATCTTTGGGGTCAAGAATTGCAAAAATTGCAACTATCAACTGCAGAGCTCTCATTCAAACGATTTTGATGTATCAGAGTTGTGCTTTAGTTAGCAGTGGGAACCTAGTTCTCCTTCTGAGCTTTGGTGAGCTCATTTCTAAGTAACATGATCGACATCTGTAATATAAACCACAAGGAAAAATGGGATTCCTGATTCTCTACTCTTCTGATCTATTTTCATGCAGATATACAAAGAACTCACCCATGGACTGGATGGTAGTTGATGTGTTGACAGTTTGTGCTGATGGATCTGTTACTGCTGCTTGACCATCTAACAAGGACTGAACAGCCAGCACAGTTTGATTATCCATTCCTGAGAAGGACAGAAATTATGATTTCAAAACACTGAATCTGAATAATTGATGATTTCAAAACACTGAATCTGAATAATTGTCTAAAACAGTTTGCATTTTGTTCTGCAAAACCCACTATCCCAATCAGGGTACAATAACTTCTGTTCTCATACTTTACTTTTCCAACTCTTAGCATCATAATGTCTCATATAGCTTATAAAAGCAAAAATATTAATTATCCTAACCATATAAACAACTGAACACATTCATTAAATTTATTTCCAAGATTTTGCCAGGAACATGAAAAAGCCTAAGGAGCAAGCGCCACTTCTGAGTCAAATAAGTTGCAACCTGAAGCACACAACCTTGCTGATTCAGTTTCATAAATTAGGAAGAGTTATTGCACACACAGCATCTGCCCCTGTTCACACATCAAGGAGGGCACCTTGAACACTCTAATGAAGAAATAACCCTTGTTGAATAGAGTGGGGTTTTCTTTGGAGAAAACATACTATACATTGGACTGCGTCATCAGATAGTTGTTGCCTCAATGTAAGTCTTATCAGCCAAATCTCACATTCATTGAAACCCGAGACTCTGAAAGGTTTCATCTTACAACCCATACCATGAAAATTATTAAATATAGCAGAGCAAATTGCACAGAATTGCGAATGTGTTAGGATTAGTCATCATGTCTAAGGAAAAAAAATGTAAAAATGAGTTTGTGGGAGAGCTACTATAAGCAAAACCTTATTATGTGTTCAGATAGGCTGATATACATCAGAGGACAAGAAATTGGTTAGTTAAATGGCAGGCAGTCTGCTTTTAAATAATTATCCTGTTCTCTCCACAGCCCCTAGCTAATTGATGAAGCTATAGAAAATTATGTTCTCTACTATACTTCAGCGAACAGATCTCAAAAGGTTTTGAAACAGCACAGTGCATGCTTTATCTTCAACAATACTGAGATTGCGATCAGAACTTGAAGCCATCACACACACATCATTTGTCGCATGTTCCCCACAGGTAGTAATGTCCTGTAAGTTGCAGTTATGTACTACACAGAGGTTCGTGGGAAGCAAACTACAGCTTTATACAAGGGATGAATGTACTGTGCTTTTATAACTTATTTCTCTAAGGCTGTATTCAGACAGAACAAAAGGGAGCCTCAGAGGTACCTTAGAGGGACAATGTGCAGCCCCTGTGTTCCCAACCTTCTCTGATCCACCTTTTCTAACACATAATGTTCATGTGAAGGGGGAGAGGTAGACTTGTGTGTGGATAGTTTTACCTCAAAACCTCTCTGAGGCACCTCATTGAGGCTAGCCCCTGCCCTATCAGACTTACTGATTTAGACTTGAACAGGTAAGCGCAAAGGCCCCAAGGTCCTACACCAGGGATGTCAAACTCAAATACAGTGCAGACCAAAATTAAAAACTTGAACAAAGTTGTGGGCCAACTTTGATATTTACTGAAAAAAATGTCTACAACTGAGGAAGTTTTTCCTTCTCAACAGATATGGTTAACCTTTTCACATGGAAACAAGTTTTGCTTGAGCTTTAAATGTGGAACAAGGAAACCTTAATACTATAAACACATATGAAATCAAATGTCAAATAAAAGCATTCACTTTTGTAGAAAGCTTCTGTTTTCCACCTTTCATCTGGCCATTTTTGGGAAGGGTGGCCTGATGTGTCTACTAACATGAGGTCGCTAATGAATGTCAACAGAGGAGCGGGAGCTTGTGGGTCCTGAATAATGCACCAACACACCAGCAGAGCATTCTGGAATTTGTAGTATTAGTGGTGCCTGCACTGTCTACCAGTGGACCAGATCTAGTGGACATTTGGTATTTTCCCATGGGCCAAATATAATTACACTGTGGGCCAGATTTGGCCTGCAAGCCTGAGTTTCACATCTATGTCTTACACTATGCACACTGCTAAGTCTAAGTCAGCAAGGATCCTAAAATGCCAATAAATACAGCATATATTTAAATTAATAGGAAGCTATTTGATTTATGGATACGGGAAACAGAAAACCCATAAACATCACTTATTAAGAAGTAAGATCTAGGTGGAGTGGGAAACAATGGAGGTACAGTAGGGATTTCTCATTGGGAGCACTCAATCAATCTCCACTGAACTGGAAGAACTCAGCAGGGTCATGCCTAGTTAGAACATGGAAGAAAGACCACCATCAAATTCCAGGGTTTGTGGGCTACACTGAGAAGCTGAGAAAACATCGTAGAAGAGAGCAGTGGCAAATCCCTTTTCATGGTCATCAAGAAAGCAATGTGAAGGGGAATTCCCATTACCACTTTAAAATAGTTTCCAAACAGTTTGGATCCTCGTCGTTCTCACCCCCCAATCAACTAAAACGGTTTCAAAATGGTTTGGGTCCTCTTCGTCCCCATTCCCAATCAGTTTCAGGGGTATTTTGAGGATTATTTGGCTTAAAAACGGAATAAACACCGGAATTTTTCAGTGTTTTTTTCCGCTTTTGCTTTTAAAACATTTCTTCCTTAGTGCTGTGGGAACACTAGAGTATTCCCCATACAACAGACTGTTTCATTGTAACCTGATAACAATGTTTCCTTTCCCACCCACACAAGCCTAAAGTTTGAAAGAGGCAATCCTGTGCAATTCTGGCTGTTTCTCTCCTACCTTGATCTTTAAAAACGGAAAGGGGTGAAGCTGCTGCAGGAACTCGGAGATGTGTGTATGTTTAAGTGTGTGTGCGCAGGCAGCAGTGGCAGCAGAGCGGGGCAGCCAGCCAGGGTGGGTTTTTTGGAGGGAACCTGTGTGGGGATGGTGGCTGTGGAGGTGGAGTGGGCGAATGGGGCTTGAGTTGCCGCTGCTGCTGTGCAACCTGGGCAATGGGGAGAGAGGGGTGGGGAAAGGATGAGGAAGGGAAAGAATCGCTTTCCCCAATCCGTTTTTTGAAGCGTCTTAAGTGTTTAAGAGTGGGGACACAAAATTGGGGTTGAATCCAATTGCCAGATGCTCCCTTGCTTCCTTTTAACGTGCTTTACATATCGATGTAAATCCTGATGTAAATAGCCTCGTATATAGCGCTTTATTCCTTGAATGGGAACCTGCCCTGAGTGTCCAACAGATCACCTGCAGGGTGTTATCACCTAATCGCTCAGAACAACTGACTGTCAAGTTGCAATACTAAAGTCACAGGTTTCATGCTAATATAGTGTTCCTGGGGAAAAAAGACATTCTTGTCCAAACCATATAATCAACAAGAAAAGAGAAAACTCTAATTGAAAGCATAGCCTCACATGAGAAAGAAATGGCGGGTCTATTATGAAGGAGTCCGGGAAGGAAAAGCTCGCCAAGATTCCCTCAGAAGAACAAGAGTGCATGACAACTGCCGAGCTTCCTTAGTAGTCAGGCTTAGCAGCTCTTGAGGCCGTATTCACACCTAGGGTGCTTCCGCACAGGCTCAAATAAATCCGGATCTACTGCACCCAGATTTACTAAAACCGGGTTCCAGGACACCCGGTTTTACTAAATCCGGATCCCCGGTAGATCCGGATTTACGGGGTAGATCCGCATCTAATAGATGCGGATCTACCCCCTTCCCCGCCCCTCTGCACACGCGGCGGGAGGACGGAACAGATCCGAATTGGAGGTGGGTGCTGTGTGGATGCACAGCACCCGCCTCCCATCCGTGCTCCGGGGCCCTCCCCCGGCCGGCAATGCTTGGCTCCTCGGAACCAAGCATGGCAAGCCGGGGGGCTCCTACCTTTTGGCTCGCCCTTGCCCCAGAAGTGGCAGATCACCGCTTCTGGAGCCAGGGTGAGCTTCCCTAAAGCCCATCCTAGCCCACCCGGGAGGGGGGAGCGTGCGGAATCCCCTCCTTACCTGTTCGCCGTCGCCCCAATTCTGCGAGGAGGAACCCAGGATGCAGTGCGCCTGCGTCCTGCGCGCCTCCTGAATGGCTGGGGCTGCTGAATGAAACACCCATTTAGGACACTTTAGTCACGGATAGGTGCAGACGCACCTAGCCAGAAGTGTACTAAATAGACCCGCAAATGCGGACGTGCCACCGCAAAAGTGTTTTTAATCCGTGTTGCTGTGCTGACACACCTCACCGGATGTGTCTGAAACAGCAACATGTGTGCCGAGGCGCGTTTCCAGATGTGTGCTTAATGGGTGTTAAAGGGCCTGTGCGGAAGCACCCCTAGGTTTTAATCCAGCTTCAGTCTACTTTCAGAATGAGAGAAGGCATCAGCAAACCAACGAGCCGATTTCTTTCAGCATTATTTAACTCAGAAAATCAACCTCTGAGGTACTGTAGATAATGCACAACGAAGACCGTTCTCCTTGCCGATGCGCTATTTCATGCTTAAGGTGGACTGAAGCCGGATTAAAACTTAAGTGTGGACACAGCCCGACTTCTCCTATCCCTGGCTTGAGATCGAATCCCAGCTCTCCCTTCGCCTTCTTCCGTCTTGACTACGATGGTTCTTGCAAGCCTAACGTGACAGGAGCCCGCAGGCAGCTCAGCAGCAGCAGCAGCCCGAGAGAACGAATCTCGCTCTTCAGTCTCCACCTCCCGGGCGGCTGTTCCAACAACCCTCCCTCGGCCGGGCGCTGCCGCCGCCGCCGCTCGCCTTGGTCAGCGGCCGCCGCAGACCCGCCTGCCGCTTCTCTCAGCCCCTGTCCCGTCCACTGCAGCGGCGGGAGGAGAGACACCGGGCGTGGAACAGCCACGCTTGGCCTTGCGGCACCTTCTCCCTCCCCAAAGGCAAGAAGCGGTTGGCCCGCCCGGTTCCCCAGTAGGTACCTTCGAGCGCCTCGAAGATCGCCTGCGCCATCTTGGAGCTGAGGCAACCGCGGCAGAAGCGCCCTAAACGGGCATTGTGGGAGACCCGCTCGGCCGCCAGGGGGAGCGCGAGGCGGCGAAGCGGGGAGGAGAGTCCGACCGAGGGAACAGCCTCTCTGGAAAGGCTTCCGACCGGCTCCTGCTTTTGTCTGTCTGCTGCCCGCGGCGGCGCCCTTTCTTGGGAATTCAATGTCAAGTTCTTAGAAACGCTGCCACTTACGGGGACGGCCAGGGTTGCACGTGGGAATTGGAGTCAGAGCCCCTGTGTAGAAGAGGAGGGCTTGCTCTCAATTTCTCAGCTCTTTGGGTTATCCTATGGGAGGGGATGTAGGCCAGTGGCAGAGCAAACTGCTTGGGAAGGAGAGAGCCTCTTGACCTGGCCTTTGACTCAGTAAAGGAACTCTTGACTCTGGCTGACCTAGGAAGAACATGGTGAAGAGGACTGTGTCCTGTGCATAAAATGTGCACACTGAAATGCCTCCAAAAACTTCAAACACTTAGGTCTGGACACATGCACACTTTAGCATCAGACTATCCAGTACAGTATTATTCTTGGTTGGCACAGTTCCGATGTAGCGACTAATCCTGTGTGGATGCAGGGTGCGTGACTTAAATCTTGCTCCCAGTTTTTCAGCCCTTTGGGTTATCATATGGGTGGGGCTGTAGGTCAGTCACTGGTAGACTAGAGCAAACCGCTTGGAAAGCAGAGAGCCTCTGGTGTGATCGCCAGCCTCTGGAAGTTGACAGTGGCAAACCATTTCTGTATCTCTGCCAAGAAAACTGCATAAAGATGCCCACAGTGGTGCCCAGGCAATCCACCAGGAGTCAGGTATAACTCGGTGGTATCCAATACTGAAAAATGCAGGTAGAAGAGATTGATGCACATGGTTTAAAATACTTGACAAGTAGATTGGAACAAAATTCAACGATCACATTTTTTCCCTTTTAAGTGGTTCCTAAATTTTTTTGATATGTTTCCCCTTTTGATTTTCACCTGTCACTTCTCCATTTGGTGCCTGAAACAAATTTGCATTCATATTTATATTGCATTACATTTTGTGCTTTATTATAAAATTATTTCATAGTATACTCTGTCATTTTATGTCATGGCTTGCAATTATCCGGTTAATGAGTTTTTCAGCTGAATTTAATATTAACATTTAAAGCCCCCTCATGGCTTCACACACTCCTCTAAACAATTAGGTTCTATCATGAGTTTATAGGAGTAACTTACTGCAGCAGGACACATGTCTGAGGCCGCTGTGCTGTAACTAGTCAGATGTGCTGAAGCAGTACTCAGGATAGATAATGCAGAGAGTGTACTGGGGGCTGCTGATGTACCATGCTTTCCTGCTAAACTTCTGGACAGTTCAAACCTGCATTCCAGAACACAGGCTGGGAGATGTGTGCAAAAGGAATTTGGGATAATTTCCCAACCTGCTAGAAGGATGGTCTTGCTCTGATGGATGCAGGCAACAATGAGAGTTTACAATTGCTTGTTTTCAAATGATATGATAGTGCCACCAGCATTCAGTCTCTTGTATCTGCAGGTAAGGGAAAAGGTAAGGAAAAAGTGTGTTGAACACTGGTGTCATACCAGTCAAAGAGTGTCATGTGTAAGTGTAAGTGAGACCTGAGACAATGTTGCACTAGACAGCCAAACAATCAAATCATCTTACTCTTTTATGTTGCTTCCTATGTTCTAGAGCAGTGGTTCTCAACCTTCCTAATGCTGCGACCCCTTAATGGAGTTCATGTAGTGGAGACCCCCAACCACAGGGGCAGAGTAGCTGGGAGATGGGAGGGAAGGATGGAGGGAGACTCGTCGCGACCCCTCTGAAAGGGTAATTTGACCCCCAAAGGGGTCCTGACCCCCAGGTTGAGAACCACTGTTCTAGAGGGGTTTAATCTGTTTTACTAGTGGCCTAGCCTGCCATTTATTTATTTATTTATATCCTGCCCTTCACCAAATGGTCCCAGGGTGGCTTACGGTAAGAATAAAACATACCAAAAGAAAAAAAAAATTAAAAATATCACCCACTCCCTCCCTCCCGCCTCCGCCTCCACCTCCCCTCCCTAACAGGACAGCACCCTGAGGGAGCTATTTAGATGGCAAAAGCCTGGTTGAAAATATATGCTTTTACCAGGTACTGAAAAGTATACAATGTAGGTGCCTGAGGGAGGTTGTTCCAAAGGGGCTACCACAGAGAAGGCCCTCCTGTATGTCCCTATGCCTCATACCTCTGCAAAAGAAGGAACTACAAGAAGGCCCTCTCCTTGAGATCTCAGCATACGGGCAGGTCTATATGCGAGAAGGCGTTCCTTCATATACCCAGGGCCCAAACAGTTTAGGGCTTTAAATGTTAGTGTCAACACCTTGAATTGGGCTCAGTAGTAAATAGGTAACCAGTGCAGATCCTTTAAGATTGGTGTGATACAAGTCCAGCCAGAGATTCTCATCAGCAGATGAGCTGCTGCATTCTGCACCAGTTCCAACTTCTGAACCATGTTCAAGGATAGCCCCACATAGAGTGCATTACAGTAGTCTAATCTGGAGGTTACCAGAGCAGGTAACTGTGGCCAAGTCATCCTGATCCAGGTAAGGTTTCAGCTGGTGGACTAAATGAAGATAATGGTAGGTACTCCTGGCAGTCGCTGCCACATTGAACTCAAATGATAGCGATGAATCCAGGAGTACTCCCAAGTCAAGCATCTGATTTTTCTGGGGCAAAACAACCCCACTAAAAATTGGATGCCCCTCAATTTCCTGGACTCAGGACCCAGTGACAAACAGTACCTCCGTCCTGTCTAGATTTTTAGTTTCAATTTATTGGTCCACATCCAGCCCATTACTGCTTCCAGGCAGCGATCAAAGACCTCAGCTGCCTCTCACTTGTGATTTATAGTGAATAATAATACTACCAGTCTTGTGGGCTAAAATGCATTTAAGCTATGAAGCTTCCAAAAGATGCCTAGGCTATCACCGCCATTCTCAATGCTCTCAAATAAGAGCATTGTTTGTGTACCTGGTGCCTCTCTTTTCAATACAGAGAAAAATGAAGTTTAGTTCATTAAGTCAGAATTGAGAGTTGTCATGCTCTTGCTTCTGTTTTACTGGCTGCAAACTGATGTCCCAAAGTGTGTTTCAGAAAACAATGTGTGTGGTGATCTACAAAACAATCTACAATTTTTAAGCAGTTGGAGTAAAGGAGTAGAACAACACTTCTGTTTCACTCACCGTCCCTTAACTCTCATTAATACAAGTAGGGTAAGCTTGTATCCCAGCCAAGTGGAAGTATAGAAGTATTTCTGTGCAGTTTGACAAATATGATTATATAGTAGAATTTTACAAATTATAGGACACTACTCAGGTGAAGATCCCAGGAAAATCAGGTCCATGTTTATGTTTATTGGGATTTATATACTGCCTACTGCAGAAGTCTTGGAATGGTGAACAAAACAAATCAGAAGACTTTAAAGTACATTTGGGCCAAGTTCCCACTTGGCAATTTAATCTGATTTTAAACTTTTTTAAAAAAAATCAGCAGTGAGGTCTGGTTTTTTTGTTTTCCCACTGTTACCTTAGAATGGGGATTCGCTCTCCATTCTTCAGTGCCCAGCAGGGGAGAAACCCTTTCCCATCTCTTCAGCAGAACCCCATCCCCATGCAGTCAGCAATTGGGCAATGTTATACCCTGACTTCATTGGGGTGAACAATTCAAACCCCACCCTCTACAGAAACCTGCCTCTACATCAGATCATGGAGTCCTTTGGCAACAGTTTTTGTTCACCGCTTCTCTCCCCACTGTAGCACAGCCTTCTCATGTTAAGAAGGCAGTGGAAGATTAAAGTTCACAGAGATGGGTAGATCAGAGTAGCATGAAATGGCAGGGCATGAGGCAAATGGGGTTGATGGCAGAGACTATTGTGGAAGCAAGGAGGTAGGGAGGGAGCATTTTACACAAAGCCAACATACTTTGCAACCCCACGACAAAAGCTGCTAAAGTCTGATCACTGCCAGGGAGTCCAGCTTATTGAAATCAGGCACTTTCACTTACTCCCCTCCCTGCTACATTTGTCTGAGCTTGTTAGTTGATTTCCTTAGCCCATAATGAAGGGCCCAGGGAAGAGGGACTACAGGAGAGGAAATCTTCTTATTGGGTTAGGGGAAACTGAGGAGAATGCCCCTAAAACATAGTTCCCCCCCAAAAACTGCTTGCATTCCCATTTTCCTAAATAAAGTGGAGTATTTCTAAATCCAGCAGTGAGACCTCTTTTGATCCGAATATAGATAATCTGCATATCGAGACCTTTAATTCTCAGAAACTGCAGATTCCTTTAAAACTCTGAGAATGGTGAGCACTCAAAACTGCCTCAAAGCTCATTATAATCTGTTTGGGAATGCACCTTGTTTAGTCATTTGCTTATGTCCATGAGCAATAGCATACCAGGTCCATCTGCCTTCTACTACATCCTGGAGTTTGCCCAAACTCATGTTCATTGCCTCCAGAACACTACCTAACCAGCTGTTGTTCCCTTCTCCTTTAAATTTTCCAGTGTCTCTAATCTGGGTTTGCACTTCAATATTAGTCCTTCCAGTCAGCAAGCTGGGTTTGCCCTTCCATATCTAGCTCACTGTTGACCATCCAGCCTCCTCCAAACCAGTACCTAAATCTGCAATCCCACTAGAAGGATCTACCCTTATATCTCCTGAGGCATCTTCTCCATATATCCAAGTCCTTATCATTTTGTCTGGCTGAATGATGTTAACTGGGACAACAATTCTGTGAGTGGCCATATGTACATGCATGCAAAGTGCACTGTTGAAACATGCAACAGGCTTGTTTAATTTCAGGTAGCCCATAAACATTGGAAGTCCTCCATAATTGCATTCTTGCACTTTCCCATATACAATATTATCTTGTTTAGCTTCAGAATTTATTTCAATCATATTTGGCTTTGTTCCAAGCAAAATAACTGAATGACTTATCCAATTTTTCATGGGTTATAGATATGCTTAATTCCTCAGTCAGCTGCTAAAGTGCTAGGAATATGTAGCTACATCCCTAATCCCTCCTCTACTATCAAACATGAATTAACATAAAAATAGGTTCAGTCATTTGGCCACCCAACCTTTCCTTAAGGCACCGTTGTAAAAATTAGTGGTCAGCATACTAGCATCATACTGAGAACAGTATATCCTTGGCAAAAATATCTTTTAAATTCCCTAGAGATTATTATTGGGAGATACTATACATTGTGCCTTGTGAAAAACTATGATCACCCCAGTGTTATCAGGCATGAAAAACACAATGCATCCTCTCCATAAGATTTCTCATTGCTAGTTTTCAGCTGAATTTGTGTAGGTGTTTAGTTCAAGAAGCTCATCTCACCTGAGGCTCCTCACATCTTGTTGCAATGCATTCCTTTCCCAAGCAGTACACCCTGTGTGGCAGCCTTTGCTTGCTGCTGTATCTAACCCAACTCTGGCACCTTCTGGTTCCCAGTTATAGGGCTGCACAGGACAGCTTTGAATTCTTGCAATTCCTCATTTGCTTTATGTCCCTCTTCCTTGCTCATTAAAGACTGAACACACTTCACGTGATAAACTTTTGGCTTTCCCATGCATTTCTCTGCTCCTATGTTCCCATTCCTTGTTATTTTTCTCTGTATGTGTTCCTTCCTTCTGGCCTAAGCACCTCCAAGTTTGTCCAGGGATGAGTCATTTCTTTTCAGTGCAACTCAGGGCTTGGCATGTTGCGGGGAGGAGCATAATTTCTCAAGAGCAGCTGGCATGGGAGTGCCACTGGCCTGACCAAGAAAAGCAGCCTAGGATTCCTGCTTCTTGAGCAGCTAGGTAGACTGTGGGTGGCCATATATGTGTTCAGGCTTGTTTGTTCTCACTGTCAATCAGGGATTTAAAGAAAGAAGGAACCTGCTGGATTTACTATTTGTTTTCTGGATTCAATAGTATGTGTCCTTCTTCATGTCCTATGACTAAACCCACTTTGAAACTCTTAAAGGATACTGATGGGAAACAAAGAACAACCCTTTTGAGCAACACACAACCACATGCTGCCTCCCCACATTGTTATTTGGATTCCCACTTACATTGCTTATGGTATATATTTGATGTTTTATTTATTGAAAGTTATTTCTTTACTTGCTGTATTTAATTGCTGTATTTCTCTGATGGAACTTTGTATTGTATTTTTCCATGGTTGCTGTAAACCGCCTTGAGTAATTTCTTAGAAAGGCGGTATACAAATAAAATTGGACGGATGAAATGAATGAAAACACTGCACTGGAATTTGTGGAAATCAAACATGTGGTGAAAAGGAGAGGCAGGACAAAACCACTTGGACAAGAAATAACAGAAATAATAGCGTATTATCAAGCTATCAAGATAGCTTCTTCACTGTGATGAACATCCACTCCCCATATATACCCTGTAGCTTTCTCTCCAAAGACAAGAACTCATCATAACTATGGCCAGAACATTAATTTTTCACGATTTGTATAATTCAGCTAATAATCTTTGGAAAATTAGTATCGGTTTACCACGTTCTAACTTTTTCCTCCCTACGTTTATGCGCGTGCGTTTACCTGTCATTCCGACCGGAAAGTTGAAAAGGCGGAACTACTATCCAAGGGAATTTTTTTTCAGACGGACGCTTTTTGCCAGACTCAATTTCTATGCGTTCTGTGCTCTGGACAAACCGTCCCCACAGGTTCGGAAACATACTACCGGTGTGTAGAGTACCGTGTATAGTTTTTCGGACATGGGCGCCGAGGAAATGCTCAGGACTTTGCTCTACACTGTCAACTCCCTGCTGCAACAGCGCAAGTACCAAGCTGCGCTGGCCGTGGTCAAAGGCTTCCGAAACGGAGCAGTGTAAGCCAGCAGGGCTGGGGCGGCTGCGGCGGGATTAGGGCGTCCCTCCCCTGTCACTCTGGCTTTAGCGCAGACTTCGAGCTGAGATCGGATAGCCGTGCGGAGGACGGAGCCTTGAACCGAGCCATGGTTTAGTCAGGGCTGCTGCAGCAGGATTCTTACTAGGGGAGTGAGATGATTGCCGTTCATTTCAGTGTTTTTAAATTTACACACGCGCACCCCTCACGTAGGGTTCTTGTGTTGTGTCGAATGGCGCCGCTAACTTCAAACCTCCCCAGCGTGTTTGCTCGAAAACCCTTAGTTAACTACTTTGTCTCCGGAAAAACCTGTTCCAAAATGACAGCTCGCCGTAGGTGAGGCTGTGGAAAACCAGATTTCAGTCATTCTTCGTCAGCGTTTCAAATAATTTGGAAAAAAAAACACGCATATTGCCTTTACATTTTCGAAAAAGCATTTATTCAAATGCACAGAGCGTAATAAATCGTCTCACTGACTTTTTTGAAGGAGAACATAAAAAAGAAATCTAACCCAGAGGCAGTACTGCAATAAAGGGGCAGAATCCAACAGTATCTAATGCGCTGTGTAAGCCAAGTATCCCCTGGATGTAGTACCTAACTCGATTCAGCAACAAATCAAGTTTTATTTTGCTTTTGATAAATGAAATCAATCATATTCACCAGTGCTATTCCTTTTCATATTTACTTATTAAATTTATAATCTTCACTTGAAAGAGTGCTTCTGCTAATAGGCTTTCATTTCTGACTTCAGTTCTGTTCAGACTCTGTATTGTCTGCTTTTTCTATACTGTACTCCATCACGAAGCATGTCCATGTATAATTCTGAGGATTTCGGTAACTGTCATCATTGTAAGTGTACTTAGATTTTGAACTATTGATACTTCTACTTTTATCCATTTCCATTTGTTCATCCCTTTAAGGCAGGGAAGTTTCTTGACTTCAGAGTGCTAGTAACTTTCAGATGCTTTAAAAATGTTTTTAAAGGCTAGCATGTGAATAATTACCAAGACTGAAAAATAAACTGGGCTTACCAGAACAATGCTGTATTGGGACATTATCAAGTGCATATAATTCTTTCAGACTGTTGCATTTTAAGTTATCCTTTCATAGTGTATTCTTACTATGTCAGTGAAGAAGTTTACATGTAAACTAGGAGTGGAGAAACTAGCCTTCTCCATGTTAGTGTATTTCAGTGTTCAGATAGAATGGGTAGAATGGGCAGTGATAAGATGAAATGAGGGTTACAGTCCAGCAACATTAGGAAAAGTGGTAGATTCCCCATCATGAATGACATGCCTACCTTGTATAATCTGCAAGTTTATGCAGGCAGTATGGTTGCCTCCCCTTATAAATGACTTCTTAGTACATGGCGTCAGTTATACATGATTGGGAAATTGAAACATTTCTCCTTAATTGCTGTTTTGGAATTAGTCTTATACATGTCAAACAAGAATCCTGGGAGTTTCTTTCTGCCCCTTTCTCCTCTTACCTTTGTACACTGAGGAATGCTGTTTGCAAGGTGGATAGAGAGAGGGTGTCTGGGTGTGGTATGGTGTGTTCCAAACAGCTTCTTAGTTGTATGTCAAAGGTAATATGACACATTCTTCTTACTGTTCTGATGCATCATTGGACTCCATGAGAGACCCTAACTAGGTGGTTGTTATTCATTGCAGTTCATATATCTGCCTGTCTAGAGGTGTGGTGCCAAACATCATAGGAAATGATGAGTAGAATTTTTGATGTGCCATTTTAAATCCAAATAGCTTCCCTCCATTAACTTGCACTGACAGAACCAATTCTTCATTTAAGCCAATAACTGGAGACAGTCTTAGATTGCATCTGGATGTCACTTACTTATTCCACTTTATTAAGATATTCTAGAATATCCATGCTTTATTCTGGAATATCCTAATACAGAGAAATAATTAAGAAATGTCTGGATATCCTCCCAGTTAAAGTCAATGGGCAATGCAAGTCAACAGAACCTTTTTAATATGGCTCCCCTCTGGTTTTACATTAATATTAATTGTTCCTTGTATGCCCAACATGTTGTAGAAACCAAGCTACCTTGTGTACAGAGGGCTGTTTTGTACCTGAGCAGAGCAATGGTATGGTCTGTATTGCTCTAAAATCTAAAAGCTACATGAATCATTCACTTGATTTAAAGAATAACATACTTGAAAATTTGGGATGTAAACAGTTTTATTCTTTTCTTTTGGCAGTTATGGAGCAAAAATCCGTGCCCCCCATGCTTTGGTAATGACATTTCTCTTCAGGAGTGGAAGGTATATTTGTTTTTGTCTTTTAACATATATGTTTGTATGAGAAAATATCATTTCATGAAGCCCAGCCTTTAAAATTTTTAGAAACTAATTCTCTGATCATTTTGAATGAATGAATGATCCTCACTTGCCTCTTCAGTATTACATTTGGTATATTAACTGGAATAGACTATGGGTGTTTCCGCACTGGCAGCGGAAACCAGTTTAATGACCCATTTAGAACACAGTTTAAACCCTTGGGTACTTACCTTCCGCATTGCAGACCTCTTTAGGGACCCTTCCAGGCAGCTGCTTCCCTATTTCGATGCACAAAATCTGACTCTAAATTGGGTCTCGCTGCCGAAAACCAGTTCTAAACAAAGACATAAAAATTAGGTCTTCAGTCTGTCCCTTTGCCTTGATCCGTGTGGAAGCAAGGCGCTTCCATACATGGACAGGTGAAGGGATGGATGTCCCTGCAGCCGCCATCTTGGGGAGGGTGGAAGCTGGCTGATTTGCCTCCTTCTGCCCTCCCCCCGCCTGCCACCAGAAATATGCAGTGACTGGCAGCTGCATGCTCCAGTCCCATGGCTCCGGCATCGTGGGAGGCTGGTTCCCCTTTGGAATGGGTGCTGCAGCCTCCGCACAGCACCCAGGGGATCCGGCTGGCCAAATCTGTCTTCCCTGCACATGTGCAGACGCATGGGGCCTCCGAGGATCCATCCCTATTTGGGACGGGTTTTCGGGAGGACAGATTGACGAGAAACGGATTTACTTGAATCCATTTCTCAGCAGCAGGTGCGGAAGCACCCTATAAGAACATCCTACTCAGGTATAAACTGAACATATAGGCAAGGCAAAAGGATAGCAGCATACAGTCTTCTTCACAAATTTGCCCATTGGTGTCCATAAGGTTGGGTACATATTCAGAGAGCATGCTGAATGACAGGGGTAGTGTCAGACTTCTTAGTGCTCTGATGAAGGATGTCCTGGAAGCTGCCCAAAGTTTCTCCAGCACCCTTCTCAGAGCAATCTATTGAAGTGGGTACCTTGGGTGTTTGACTGTCATGACCCTGGCACTTCCTGGGAGCACCTAACCCTGTAAGCGTGGATGCACCATTGAAGGCTTAGATTTAGGAACTGTCCTCTTATGCAATTTAGAACTGTGAAAAACTCATAATTAATATGCAGAGACTCCAAAAGTAGAAGAAATTTTCTTCTTAGATTTTATTTTCAAATGTGGGCATTAGATGTAATTATACAGGAGGCCGATATTAGTACACCTATCCTGCTCGTGTACATTTACATATAGTACTGTTCAAAGGTTTTAGGCAGATGTGGAAAAATGCTGAAAGGTAAATCCAGGAAGTGATGATATTGTCCCTATAGTGCCCTGATCTCAACATCATCATACTGTCTGGAATTACATAAGGTGACAAAAGTATTTGAAGAAACCTACATCCCCAGAAGTTCTTTGGTGACTTTTCCAAGGTGTTTGGAGCAACCTACCCGCAGAGTTCCTTCAAAAACTGTGTGCAAGAGCACCTAGAAGAACTGATACTGTTTTGAAGGCAAAGGATGGTCATACCAAATAGTGATTTGATTTAGATTTCTCTTTGGTCATTCACCTTGCATTTTGTAAATTGATAAAATTAACTATTAACCCTCCTAGTTTTCAAAGCATTCTTACTTTGCAGCATTTTTCCACACCTGCTCATAACCTTGGCACAGTTCTGTACATGCAACATGGTTGTATTGTAGGTTTAAGGTGTTGTGAGGACAAGAGCTCAGTTCTCCAACATCAAGGTTTAGTAGCAAATTGGTAAATTTAATACCGCATACCAAATGTTATGCTGTCGAGAACAGAAGTTGGATTTTTGTTCTTGTGGCATAACTATGGCTTAGCATCCAGCAGAAGCCAGTGAAGAACTAACTTGCTAATAACTCAACCTTCCACAAAGGGGAGTGATAATTAGAGCTAGACTACAAAGCTGTGACAAAATGTGTGCTGTCAGTTTCGTTTTCTATAGTGGTTTGGCAGTGGAATAAATTCTGTAACTATTATAAATGTATTAGTGCATTAACAGAAGGTCACAGAGTGGATAACAAAATAGTAAATTACAGAGAACTATCACTGATTTTTTTAAGGAAAACACAAGCAACCACTTACTAATTTAATTTTAAATTGGTACATTAATTTAAGGATATAGGAATTAACAGTTCTTTGTTTAATCTTTCAGCTTTACAGACAAATTGAAAGCAATTGCACGGGCCACCTATACTCATTCCAGAAACCTAGCATACTTTGTCTTCACATACAAGAGTTTGATGGCACTACAATCACAAATTCAAGGAAAGAAGATTCCAGTTCAGTCTTTCCTTGCTGCATGTGTTGGTGGCTGGTTAGTGTTTGGAGAAAATAATAATATTAATAGTCAGGTAAGTAACTGGGTTATGTGCTGTTCAATGTATGATTCTGCCCGTTCGACTGAAAGAGAAATAAAAAACAAGGTTTGCTTCTGTACAACACTTTGGGTGTTTTTCCACTGTCACTAGAAGTACCCATTAAGTACTCATTAATGGGTACAAAAATGCCATTACATACCCATTAATGGGTACTTAATGGGTACTTTTAGTGACAGTGGAAAAACACCCTTTATTGAAATTGTCCATATATATTTCCAGTGAAAAGTCTTGAAAATTTAAACCTCAGTTTCACATCTTTTGTTTATTTTGCATTAAGATTGGTGAAAATGAAAAGAAGGGGTATTAGGTAACAATTCTAACTCTATCCAAAATTTCATTCTCTGTTTACTGTTATTGATTTGATAAGACTATTAACCTGTATGTATCCCTGTAATGAGTGGGGCTATGGTTTGATTTGCCTAGCTCATTGTAGCTTCTTCCTAAACAATAGGCTTCAGTGTGTGATGTGTGCCAGTGCTGGAAGAATACCTATTTATAAGGACATTCCCTACAAAATAAACATATTCTTGGTGGTTATTGATATTGCTCCTCTTCCTCAGCACCAGATCACTTCATAAACAGGCCCAGTGACCCTTGAGGGTAGATGAAAGCTGAATATTTACCAGGAAAGAAGAGCCTTTTTGCTCTAGGTCATGCAGTGCCTGCAGCAAGTGTATTTTACAGCAGTTGATCATAAGCTTTTGGATTAGTCATGTTACAAATGCAATCAACCTAACCTGATAGAATAAAAATAATATGAAATACCAATATGGCATAATAAGCAACTTGATAGTTTCTTAAGCTGAGGATTCTTTGAAATGAGCAGACTCGCCCATTATGTCTGTGTCTAATATTCTTTCAAATTTACCTCCATACAGATAAATATGTACCTGTTGTCCCGTATTCTGTTTGGCTTGTCCCGCTTGGCAGTGGAGAAAGGTTACATCCCAGAGCCAAAACAAGACCCCTTCCCATTCTTTGCTGCTCTGGTTTGGGGAATAGTTCTCTGGCTCTTTGAGTATCACCGGCACACTCTACAACCATCACTACAATCGTCCATGACATATCTGTACGATGACAGTAATTCCTGGCATGATATATCTGATTTCCTTTTGTATAACAAAAGACCTGCTCCTAAACAGTCCTGAAAGATCTTGGAATAATGGGCTACTGCAGCAGAACTTCAATGATTTATCTGTACACATTCTGATAACTTAGTAATATTGAACATGACTTAATTGATACTGGTCACAATATTCTATGCAGGCTATGGACTTACTTTGGTTAGGGCTTGAAAAGTGGGCCATAATGCAAGCAAGATTTTCTATTTTTTGTATTATCTTGTTTGAAGGAGGCCTAATTTCTTTTTATGCTAACAACTATGGAATTGATTGCTTTCGTAGTGGGAAAAGTGTCTATAAATAGAGTAAAATATTTTATTTAACATTATATGCCCATTATTACTTTCTCTGTCTTCAAGAAACAAGTTTATTCTCTTATAGTAGAGAAAGTCACCTAATTCTCAATTTAAGATCTTTAGATGTGAAAATAATTCTTGGAAATTTTACAATTCTTACTTATTGGTCTTTCTAATTCTTGGAAATTTTACAATTTTTATTTATTGGTCTTTCTAATATTTAAATGAACGTGATATCTTTGCTCCCAGCCTCACCCTCAAGATAAAAACATGAGATAAAAGGGAAATGCAATAGATGAAAGGATGAATGATAAACACAATGTCAAATAGAAAATCTGTTTCTGTTATTACATTCCTCATTATTTGATTTGTAAATTCTTGAAGCTTTCTTTGGCCTAGTCAGTTTGCCTTGAAGGTAAAAAACTATCATACATGGACATAACTGTTGCAGCACTAGAAAGCTATATATGAGTAGATGAGAAGCCAAAATTCTGCTCTTACAAAAGCAAAGAATGTCAAATGGATTTCTATTATCACTTCAAAATAGTTTTCAGAAAATAATAGAAATGAGGAAGTTGGCACGTCAAAATGGTTATCAGAAAATATTAAATACTGTATAAATAAGGAAGTTCAATAGCCCGCATAGGATAGGAAGAATTGCTTTAAAAATAAAAATTTTAAAAAAAATAAACACAGGAAAATGAATACAAAAAGGAGAAGAAGTGCAAAATTTCCTTGTAAGGACCCAGTGGATTGCCCCCAAGCACAATTTTAATTGTTGCCCTCACAGCGCTTTGCATCAACATCTATGTTGATGATGGAGGATTTATCTATCCTAAATACAGCTGTTTGACATAGGCTCTTTCAGCATGGAACATTGTTCTGTGACATGAAAGGTTCTAGAGGCCTCCCTTCTACATGCTACTGTGGATTATGGGAAGCTCTGGCCCCTCCTAGCATGCTCCATCTGCACAAGACAGACCATAGACTAAGCTAGGGCACCCAAAATGGTGTCCTAATCGATTTACCAGTGGACTTCAGTACTGATGTATATGGCATGACTCTGCGATTTATGGCCTACCTCTGTGGTCTGGTATATCACAGGGAATCTTTTTGGTGATGTGATGCGAGCATGCTGCCAATTGCCTCCCACACACTCCCAGAGCTCCAAAGGCCAAGAACTTGCTTTCCTGGCCTTAAAGCATTTGGAGGCTCCCTCATGCTGACTCTGAAAGTGTCATGGGCTTCAGAGCTGGCATGGGGGCTGTCTTGAGACAGGCCATCCCAATATGGAAAACCTTGTCCCACTCAAGAAGCAACCTGTCCTAGCTTGGAACAGGTTGCTACCTCTGGGATGTGGTGGCCTCCCCTATCCTGAAATAATGATCATTAGTGTGAATACAGCCCTGGCCTTTCCTATTTTGAGAGAATAACAAGACTTCCATATGTGTCCTTTGGGCATGGAATAGTAACTGAATATACCTTGGTGATGGGAAAAGACTTCTAAAGAGGGAGAGTTAAGGATGTTTGTACTTGCAGTTTGAGGTGTTCAGTGGGTTTGTATTTATCACTGGTTGATTAACGTTTATATTATGATTTATTATTTATCCCTGGAAGAAAACAAAACACTTTCCTTCCAACCTATACTACTGATACGTATGCCTCTCGGGCCCCTAACATAACTCTGTATGCTTGAGCCTTTTTCATGTACCGAGTATTTGAGGGCCATCCTATGATTTTATTCTGTGTATTTAATTCCTCATGTAAACTCTCCTGCAAATAACCATTTTCATAATCCAATTCAGTGTCCTATCACAGTACACATATGAAAACCATACAAATAAACCAGACTGCTTCAGAATATTACTGCTAAGTTAAAACACTGGTTCTTGGCCTCACAGGCAGTGAAGTAGTCATTGCCAGCCAGAGGTTTAGCATAATCCACTGATATATTTTCTTAATTTACATATATTTGTGGCCCTCTTAACCCAAGGACTCCCAAATACTAAGCTTTCCTAGCAAACTGTCTGAGACTCAAACCGTCTGCAGTTCATGGTGCACAAAACTGCCATAAAACAAATCGAGCTGTGGTCTCACCACAGCAGCACCCCTTACATATCTGTCTGTGGCAATTAACAGTGCTTTTTAAAGATTGCTTTCCTGCTGTGTAAGGATAGAATGCTGTGCAACAAAGTCAGTCAATTTCCCAGGGAGGTAGCCGGAATAATTTTAAACAGCACTTAACATCCACCACTATTCCTATAGCCTGATAGGCGAGGTCGAATCCCTTCTGCCACTAATGTGACTGAACAATGCCAGTGTGTGCTGGGGAAGTGAACTAGAAATAATGGGTCTGTCTG
This sequence comes from Aspidoscelis marmoratus, assembly GCA_014337955.1. Classification (NCBI taxonomy): domain Eukaryota; kingdom Metazoa; phylum Chordata; class Lepidosauria; order Squamata; family Teiidae; genus Aspidoscelis; species Aspidoscelis marmoratus. The sequence goes on along the minus strand of MTQE01003428.1, from coordinate 11,601,960 downwards.
AGGACTCTTGGATACGTAGGTTCCATTCCTCACCCTACCAGATCGTATTGTTTGGCAGGCTAAGTGTTCTGTTTGGTTTTCATGCTAATAAGAAAGAAGCACAAATAGAAAATAAGGAGACCGTTTGAAAATCCACCTCCCAAGCAGCCCATCACATCAAAATTAAGCAAGTCCTAACCATCCCACTCTGAAGATCAAAACAGGCATGCATATGTGTTTACAGCAGCTCAACTGTGGCTTCTCATTGAAGGCTCAGCTCTTTTGTGTGTTGTTCAACAGGAGAAGATGGTTCCCAATGTGGAGGAAATACCCATCTGTATCCGATTTGCCTTGAGTGTGGTGCTTGAATAATACGTATTGTTTCTACAGTGTAGTGAAATACTACAAGGAATGTTCATCAATATTATGTACTCTTTAAAAGAAATCCAAGGTCTGAAATATGGAAATGCAAGTGGCAATATAAAAGCTTAGGAAATACAGTATAGAAAATACTGTATAGAACTCAAGATGCACAAAGTTAAATCTGCAAGGATCTATGGTTCTGTATTCCCTTCTTAATTTTTCTAAAAGTCTGACCAATTCATGTGCCATAGTAACATGTTTCTCCTTATCTATAACATGATTTTTAAAGATAGTTTGTTGATTAACTGAGTACTGCAATGCTGTATGTAAGAGTCACTAAATAAATACTGTATAGTAAGCAATTCCTTGATAGTGTAAGACCCTCCATTCTTTATTGGCTCGCTATACTACACTATTTTTACTGTTGCTGACCTGCTGTCTTAAGTGGCTTTTGTTCTTTAACTGTTTCAGATTGGTAAACTTTATCTATAAATATGTTTGGTGAAAATATGTGTGTCCACCTATTTTTCCTATGCCTTTGTAAATTATACCAAATACTACTGAACAGGTATATATTGCCAAGTATAGTATATAGTCAAGAAGAAGTTACATTTGAAAGGACACTAAGAAAATAAGTGAAGAACCTTGACTTAATAAAACAGCATGCTCTGACAAACTAGATCTTGGAAGCTAAAACTTTTATTTCAAGAGATCATTCACAATATCATGAGGCATTCTCATGGCTACTAATACTCATGCATACCACATACCAAACGTGGCATCTAACATCACTCGTTTTAGTTTAACATTCAGTCAAGCTCATTTTATTGATTTTAACTTATACCAGATTGCCTGGAAATCTGCAGGTTTTGAAACATAGAAGGACTGCTAGATGTTTGGATATTTATTGTCAAATTTGATGGCAAAAGGCATTTTCCAAAACAGAACTGGCCAATTACATCAAACATAATTTTGGGTGATTTCAGATACATTATTTCAGGCATGGTATCAAATAATGATTCTGATCTGAATTGCTTGCTATAAAGTGTAATATTTGTAACACAAGGAAAAGAAAATGAAAATGCCATTTGGCAATATCTAAAAGCCTACATACCTTTTATCTGAATCTGGTGTACAAGAAACAAAAGCAAAATATTTTTGTCTAATACTTTCTTCCTATATCATTTTATAGAGAAGCAAATTGCAGAAGCCAAAAAAGGCAGCTTGCATTTTTGATAAATTCTGTCTGCAAAGATTAATTTGCAGATTAGACAGCGACACCTATAAGACTGGACACAAAAGATGATATAAATGCATTTATTTATTTAGAATTACAATTTGAAAAACTAAATTTGTAACTACTTTATTTAAAAACTTTTTAAAGTAGATGTCAGCTTTTTAGTCTTCTCCCAAAATCGTAATGAGTAAGAAGTCTGTCAACTATAATTTGACATCTGCCAGCTTAATTAAAATGGCATCCACATTATGAGTAATTAAATTTGTATATTAGCTGCTGCTCTCCAACTTAAAACTGTTTACCAGTGTGGCCTTTCACAAGTACTTAGTTCTTCACCTTTGCTTTAAATGATTGATACCACTAATTAAATTGATGTTTTAGGTATATGTTCAGAACAACACAGAAATATTCAATCATTAACAAAGTAATAAAACATTGCCAAATACTGTCTCATATTACTGTACAGGATCATGAAAGCTAATTAAATTAAAAAATAAAATATAGAGACACTGACGTTATCTTGCCATCTGATCAGTATCACTGCCTACTTCACTGGCACCTTTAAAATGTTCCATGGTTATCAGCATTAGAGTTTTTTAAAGGAATACTATGAAAATAGTATCATAGAAGAAGAAGAGTTGGCTTTTCTACCTCGCTTTTCTCACCCATTTAAGGGGACTCAAAGGAGCTAACAAAGCTTTTCTATTCTTCCCACAACAGAACACCCTGTGAGGTAGGTGGGGCTGTGACAGCTCAGAAGAGAACTGTGACTAGCCCAAGGTTACCCAGCTGGCTTCATGGGGGAAGGCAGAATCAAACCCAGTATTCCCAGATAAGAGTTGGGCTCCCTAACCACTAGACCAAACTGGCTCATAGCCTAGTCAATTACTGCAAATAGACATAGCTAATACAAAAGAGGTGAAGTGCAAAATAGGAATTATATCTAAAACATATTGTTTTAAGTAAATGTGTTGAGTACTAGTTAATAAAGGGTTCTTTTCATGTTGTACACTTCAGAAACATGCTGTGGAAAACTGAGAATTTGCCCTAGGTAGCCAACATATTTTTCTGTACTGTACAAAGGATGAAAGTAAGTATTTCAAGGACTATTATACACTAAAATAAGTCCACAATTTATGAAGCAGCCCTTGACTTTTTGTATATGGAAAGATCAAACCAGACAATACAAAAAGATGTAATTTGCTCCATTTTCATTTGTTTATTGCTTTTAGTGGTTAGACTGAGAGTCAACAACTGGCTCAGGTTTAGCCACTCACTGCATGTCTAGTATTAATTTTAAAAAAGATGTCATTTTAACCATGCAATGAAAGTGAAAAGTAGCCTTGACAGGTTGAACCTGGAAGCAAGGAATGATGTGTGTTTCTTTTCATCTTAGAAAGAAGTAACATCCATGAGAAAGTAAAGCAGCTTGGGAAAGGTGAAGAACCATCAGACCACATGTAAACTGCTTAACCATTGCTGGATTGTAGCATCTCAGACCAGGCCACATGTAAACTAGCATCCTGAGCCTTGTGTTTTTTAGAAGTATGCTCTTCAGTACCACAGAAATAGTCAGTTTGGCGGGGGGTGGGGGTGGGGGAAGCCTGTAGAAGCAACTAATGGAGACTCCCCTTTATTTACACGATGTCATCTCATTATTATCTTGCTACAACCCCTAAAAATGGGTATGAATATTTAAACTTTGCATTCCTTCCGTTGCAGAACTGAATGTTGCTGATTAGCGTGCTGGTGTCTTTCTATCAGTATTTGCATAATTTACCCTGCTGCCTTTAAACATCATTTTCAACACACATCTGAAGCAACAGATCTGGGTAGCGTTAAATAGAAATAAGCTTCATTTGCCTGGAGTGGGGAGGCCGGTGGACTGACTGAATATCCTAATGGTTTAAGTAGATCTGTTTACCCTACCTAAACTTACTCCGGGAGTTTGAAACTAAACTTTTTAATTCCATTTGGCATTTCTGAGCTTTCTGCCAACAGGGGCTGCCTTACTGAAAAAAATGACATCTTTTGTGACAGTAGGAGGAACAGCTGGTGCAGCAGCTGTCTCCAAAAATTGCACAGTAAGAGAGTTACAGAGTGACCATGGGGGAAGGGGCATAGAACTGCCACAAAACTCTGCCCTACTTTCTCACAGACGGGAAAAGAAAATTAAACCACAGGCTGTGTCCATCTGGTGTAACTGTTGCTCAGTTTGCAGTAACATCAATGTGTTTGGTGTTCATATGATGGTTTTCCACTGAGCAAAACTGAATACAGTGTTAGTCTCAAGAAATAATTTCTGATAAACATACAAAAGCCCCATAGCTAAGTATTCTCTTCCCACCACTTAAATGAAATACTGCCAGCTTCTGGGACCATGAACACATGCGGACTTCTGAGTGTGTCTTTGAGATCACCACTCTGACTATTGTTTTATTTTTAAAATCTAAGTCACATACTCACACCTCAAAAGGGGGGACATATGCAGAGGCACCTTGCCATATCCAGTGCAATTATAAAAAGGATCTGCAACTGTTACAGGTCACTGACCCCATAGAAACATGGTGGAACATGCAGTTTCCAGAAGTTATTCAATTTCCAGAAGATGCAAAGCCTCTTTTCAGCTGTTTGTTTGGGGAAAGCTACCAATGGCACTTCACAATCTTATCAGCATATTATCAGCATGCAAATAACAGGCCCCAATTCTGGGATATAATCCATTATAAGGCCTAGTGCTGAAAGAGCCACATTTCTACTACCATGTGGCATCATCCTAAAAATTAAGTTTATATTGCCTGTGTCATTAAATATGAAAAGAACCTGCAGCAAGCTAAACAACTGCTATGTTACAGGTTTAATCCTGATACAGTCACTGAAGGTAAATAGTTCTCTCACTAAACAAAAAGTTACTGACACTCTGTTTTATATTGTTGAAAGGTATTTGATGTTTGCTAAATATGGATTGTTTACTCAATAGGCACCGAGCTGGAGCTACAGGAAAAATGCTGAGTAACTGCCCGGAGTATTTTTAGGGCCCTTTCTGTACTGGACCTTATTTCAGATTACATCCTGGAACAGGGACCTGCTATCTGCATGCTGGTGCAGGCTATGTTTTTTTTTCCACTCACCTGCCTTAATCCAGATCTAAAATGATCCAGATCTAAAGAATGGGTCCTTCAACTAATCCAGATCTAGTAGATCTGGATTAAGGGAGGTACTTGATGCGTCCCCACGGGCAGTGCAGCACCCAATAGCAATGGGTGTGGAAACGCAGTGGAAACGCCGGAGCACCCATGTAGTAAATCTGGATCGACCCACGTGGGGCCTGCCCATCACCCTAGGTTTTTTGGGGGGACAAGGGTACAGTCTCCATAGATGCTCTGGATAATCTCTGGGGCGATCTGCTACAAACTTTGAAGATTCTCTGGAGCCTTTGACAAAGGTCTGTAGGACTGGCATTGCTCTCACGTGGGGTTGTCTTCAGAGCCTGTGCTATTCTTTGGAAATAGCTTCGGTTCGGAGCCAACTTCAGAGATTATGCACAGGCTTTGGAGCTTTGGGTTTCAGGACACCCCCCATAGGTGTGCCCACCCTGAGCCCCCCAGACCCCATTGCCCAATCGCGGTGGAAACGCCCTCTGTATAATCCAGATTTGATGCCTGAAGACCCCATTGTAGACCCCTTTAATGGGGGTCTATAGGAAATATGGATTATAGGTCCTGAAGGACCCATTCAATCCGGATTTCCCTAGAACTGGTGGAAACAAATGTGGCTCTAATGGGGTCTGCAGTGGAAATTGGGTCTTCCTGCTCTGAGCCTAATGGGTCCTTCATGGGTCCCTAATGGGTACTTAGTGCTAGTGGAAAAAAACCCTATGGCAGAGCTCCAGTGAGACATGTTGTAGTCCACAGTAGCATACAGATATCAAATCCCTATTCTGGAATATAATTTGGAATAAGGGCCAGTGCAAAAAGAGCCAATGTTACTCCAGCTTTCAAATGCCAGTACTTTGTACTTTCTACTAGGTTTTCTTATCAAGATTTGATTTTGTAATAAACATGACATATGTATGCACTTCTCAACTCTTCATGCAACCAAAATTGTACAACATACTTATAGGCACAGTATGTGTACATATTGAAGTCTATTTCATCTCTTAGCAAATTTGCACTAAATTTCCTCTCATGACTTGGAAACTACATTTTGATTAATGCAGCATAAAATTGCCTTAACTTACTTAGCAGCGGCATTCTACTATAATCCCTAAACCTATTTACAAATGAACAGTAGTGCTACAAAGCCAGACATTCACCATCTAATACAAACACATTTGCTTTCATTCCCTTTAAACCTAGGACTTTTTTACCTTGTATCTACTTTGTATCTACATATGTAAAGCTGCAAGGATACCTGGTCTTATAATGCACGCCAGCTCCTAGATCCACCCTGTGCTAAGCAGATTTTCAAACACTTTTTTAAAAAGTAAAAATGCTATTTAGCTGCCATCTCTACTGTATCTTTAATTGCAACGGTAATGACCACAGAAGCCTTCCCAGGTCTTATTGGTACACTAAAGATATCATCCTGTCCTCCCAATGGAAATTCTGTGTGAACAGCATCTCCCATTGCACTGTGTTACTAAAGGGATTTTGGTACCGGAAGCAAAGAATCTGGGTTTCCCACTCTAGCTTGAGCTGTACTAATCAGGTCAAGAATCAGCCCCGCTTGAATTGTTAAGTGTCTATTTCAGATCTCCCATTTTAATGATTTTAAGTATAATAACCATAAAAGAATGTTAAACAATCTTCCAACTACACTCTTCATTTAATCTAACTATCAGCATTCAAGTTATCATTCTGAAGTGCTTGTTCAACATTTCCACAGCTGTGTGTATCAGTGATGAAAAAGAAACTAATAGTGCACAATAAAAACCACAAAAAATCACTTCCATGTTCAAAACTAGTGTTGAGAAAAAGGAAGCCATTTCCACATGCTTGTGTTGTATACTGAGAGAGACTTCCCCATGAAGAAACTTTCAGCCTTGAATATCCTAGTGACGGAGATCAAGTTCCATAGTTAAGAACTACACAAAACGTCAAAACAGTACAGCGATAAGCAACCATGTTTCTGGTAGTCCCAAACAGAACTGAACTTTTGATCTTGTGGCTAGGGTTAGTGCCAGACTCATACCTGGAGGTTTCCCAGTTTAATCGCACGCTTCTCCACAAAGCCAGTTGTGTGACCTTGGGCAAGTCACAGCTCTCTTTCTGAGCGCTCACAGCCCCACCCATCTCACAGTATGTTTGTTGTGGGAAGAAGAACAGAGGTTTGCCAGTTGAGGGAAGAAGAACAGAGGTTTGCCAGTTGTGGGAAGAAGAACAGAGGTTTGCCAGCCACTTTGAGTCCCCTTAAAAGGGTGAGAAAAGAAGGATATAAAAGCCAACTCTTCTTCTGTTTATGTTTCTTTTGTAAGTGCCCAGTCAAGGTTATAAAGTGACTAAAAGTGAGCGCAGAAAGAGCTTATGTAATCACAAAATCCCTGATGAATCCAAGATTTGTTGATAAGATTTCAAGGCCAAATTCTATACAGAAGCTGAGTCTCTGTATCTCTCATTCGGAAAATAAAACATCTACAAACCAAGTTACTTTGGAACAAAGGACCCCAAGCGAAGCACAGGAAGGTCTAGACTACAATGCCACATACCCTTAGTTGCTAGTAAATGCCAGATAACACAGGAGATCCCCGTGCGATGTACCTTTGAGGTGGGTGGAGCAGAAAATAGGGCAACAAACAACAGATGCAGCAACGATAATAACAGAACTAATGTACAGCAGAGCATGACAAGCCTAGAATCCTATACACACCCACATTAAATTCAGCCACAATGAGTAATGCATAGGTAACCTCTGTTGATATATAATGGCTTAGGAACAACCTGAGAGACGACAGTTTGGATCCCCAGAAGACCTCACTGCCTCTAAGGCAGAGCCTGCTTTACAGGCTGCAGGGAAGGATCTTCCCAATCTTGGAAATATTTATTGTGTTTAATTCAATTTGAGTCCACCTGAATCTTCCCGGTCTTAAGCATCTTCAGAAAAGGTTAGTAACAGTCTTATGGGGAAATACATGCAAATAAAACATTGTACTGCAACGCGAGCGAAGGGGGAAAGAGGAGCTCTGCCGGATCAAGCCACAGCCCAGGGAGACCAGCCTCGTGCCAGCGTTGGGTTCTGCTCCCCAATTCGCCCTGATGGAAGCGGGGAAGGCGGAGGGTTAGACTCGCGAGAGCAAAGGGAAATGTGGATGGTGTCGCAATAGTTAGATCGCGATTAACGGCGGGACAAGGCCGTGGATGCGGCGCAGAGACCCGCCACTTACGTACTGACAGAGCCATTGCCACACACCAGCGCTTCCCCCGCTCCGCCCTGCCTGCCTGCCTGCCTCTCCCTCCCCACCACATGCCGCTTCCCTCGACACGCGCCTCTCCCCGCCCACATTTCCGCCCCGCCCCGCCCCTCGCCTCTCCCCAATTGGCCAGGCCGCATTCCCCCTTCCGCAACTCGGGCGCCGCTGATTGGGCGGCTGTCAGAACGTTTGCGTCGTCGCTACGGCGTTCCGGAGGCCTCCCGCTCGCAGCCAACGAGGCTTCGGCGCGGCGTATCAATCTCGCGCGGGCGACCAATGAGGCGGCCGCTTCCCTCAGGAGCCGAACGTTGGGTGCGACCGACCTGGCCAATGGGAGCGGCCGCGGCTCGCTCGTGCTGCTTTCGCGGCAAAAAGGATTTGGCGCGCAAACGTGTGCGGGGCCGGGACCAGCTGGGAACAATAACACTGCCCTGAGCCGCCGAGCTCGCGTGGATCAGAGGGGGAGCCGTCGGGCAGGCGAGAGAGGAGGCTCGGCGAGAAGCAGCGGGAGCCCAGCTGGAGGGGGCCGAGGGGACGCCTGGGAGGCAGATCGGAGCGGGGCTGGGCTGGGCAGGACCGGGAGAGCGTGGGCGGAAGGGAGCCCCGTTGGCCGCCTGTCTGTCTGTCTGGCGGCGTCCCTTGGAAGCGGCCATCTGGGTCTGCCCGAAGAGCTCGCAAATGCCCGGCAAAGCGCCCGGGGCTCCCTCCGTCCTCGGCCTCGCCGCCTCCTTCCGAGCCACGACCCCGTCCGGCTGCACCTCCGCTGCGGCGGGACACCATTTCCCGGGCCTCCGCTGCTCTTAAGGAGAATGGGGCGTGTTCCTGGCTCCCAGCCCCCGCTGCCATCCGGTGTCACCCTGCAGCCCAGCGGCGTCCAGGACGATGACACTGGCCGGTTGATACGACTCTGATTCCTTGAACGGGGGGCGGGGGGGATCCGTTTGGTTTCCTGCGGCGTGGGAGGGAGGGAGGGAGGGAGGGAGGGAGGGAGGGAGGGGGGCAAAGCAGGGGCTTCCCCCCCCCACCCCGCCCTTCTCCAGATTCCTGGGCATGCGAGTCCTGCGCTTTGTATAATGTCTCTGGAGGGTCTGGAAGTGACCCAGAATGTGGCAGACCTGGAAGTCCTCTTGAGGGGAGCGGAGGCCATCCATGTGATGGAACAGCAGATCGTGATCATTTCCACGCCAGATCAGCTCCCCACGCCCGAAGGAGAGAACGATACCGAGCTGCTGCTCTTCGCCACCCCGCAGCCCGCGAGGTTGGAGACAGCAACGCAGAGGCCTGCTCAGGAACGCCCGCCGGTAATGCCACCCGCTTTCCCTGTTGTTGGCTTCGAGGGAGCTGGGAGCTTTGTCGGCAGCAGCTACAATGTGCTGCCGGTGCGCCTGTGTGTGCCTCATAATTGTGCCTGTAAGGTGCTGCTGCTACTGCTGCAGAGATGGGCATGTAACGCAAAAAATGCAACTGGAATTTTTCTTCCTCACTATAAATGGTGCCCGATCCTGGAGCAGTTCTTAAGGATCTTGCAAGAAAAAAGGGGTCAAGGTGCAAATGTATCGAGGCAGAAAAGGGGAAAAACACACACGCTTCCAAGCAACATAAGTGTGGCATTCTTTTAGATGTGTTTTTCACTGGAGACAATGGAGCATGTTTTAATCTCCGTGCTTTGAGGATTTTTTTAAAAAATCCATATGCTGAGCTTCCCCCCTTCCCTTAAGATAATTCAGCTTGTCGATCATGGCTGGAGTGTCTGGTAAATGCAAGAACATATTTGTATCAGAAGCAAACTTTGTCCTGCTTGTTAAAAGCCCAAGTTACTTTTCTATGTCCTCCCCCCCCTTCCAGATACCCCCCCCATTTATATCTGAAGGATGATACTGTTGTTTTAAAATCTCATGTGGCTTTGTAAGGTTTCCGAGATGCCTGTAATTACAGGAGGGATGTGGGGAGTTTCAAAACTGACTGAAGTAGTGCCTTTTAAACGTGGCATATGTAGCAATCTTGCAGGAAGGGCAAAGGGAGTGCTGCTGAAAGCATGAAAAGAAATCATTAACTTGAAGGCCCAGTCCTCAAAATGATACTTTGTTGAACTGAATCCTATAAGAATCTCCTCTTTTCTGACCTAGATAGGATTTTTTTTTCTCAATCTGGCTGCAAAATTAGTTGGTTTGTGATGGATGGGCCTCTTCTTTCCTTTTAGAGCAGTAGCCTGTAAATGTTGTTAGTGAAGCAGCTTAACTTCCTGTAACAGGATGTTAAGGCCCAAGTTCTGTGCATTTTGTTCTTAACAAAGGCAAATGTTTGGCTTTGGTTATACAGTTTCTTTCTTCAGAGTTGCACGCTCTAATAAATGAAACTTTACCTGGAATGTCACAAAGGGAAGATCCAGAGCAACATTGCAAGCTGAGCTAGTAAATCTCTCTTCTGTTGTATCCGGGTACTGAGAGAGAATTATGCTGCAGTTTTAGGGATGGTCCTTTCCAGTTTTGAATGTTTTCATCCATAGTTATGTTTCTGCACATTTAAAAATTCTGTAGGAAAATTCATACATAAATACATGTTCTTTCACAAAAAAGTCCTCGACTCTATTGTCTATTACATATTTCCTTACATATTTTATCTTATTTTAAATTAATTTTTTGCACTAGATTTTGACTATATGCTGGATGAAAAAAAAGAATATTTGTTACAATTCATGCAGGAAAGTGCAAATCAGATCATTGGCATGAAAATCCACAATAATCACGTACCTCAAATATCACTTTGTTTGCCATTAAAGCATCTGTAATTACCATGTAGGGATTAAAACTGGTGTATTGCAAACAGCTATAGTAGTATTTGACTATGCTATGTTTTCTATGGAAAAGGGGCCTACAAAGTACTGATATGTAATTCTTCATATTACACTGCACACAAACATAGGTAGATGTCAAAATGGTACCCTAAAAGGAGCAACTTGCCAATGTTTTTAAGTAAAAATAATGACCTTCTATATTCAGGTTAGAGACTTGGGGTTAGAAGGATCCATTTAGGTCATTAAATCCAACACACTTTATGTGCTGCAGGTTACTACTTACAACAATACAGATGCTTAGGAGATTATTTGAGAAATTTCTGAATCTGTTCTAAATGTGAATGCTTTCTTTAAAAAAAACTGAAGTATTTTTGTGCTATATTTTGGGATTCATGTACAACTGATCAATCCATAGTACTTTTTAAGGTAACTACTGGGGATTGATCCAGCAGCTGAAAGGCCAGCATAGATTTCAAGCATTTATGTATATATTATAGTGAAACAGCAAGAAACAGGTGGTTTGGTTAGAAGCTATGGGCAAGAGAAGAAGAAAAGTTGGCTTTTATACCCCACTTTTGTCACCCATTTAAGGGGACTCAAAGCATCCGATAAAACTTTCTGTTCTTCTCCCCACAACAGAACACCCTGTGAGGTAGGTGGGGTTATGAGAGCTCAGAAGAGAGCTGTGACTAGCCCAGGGTCACCCAGCTGGCTTTGTGGGGGAGGGTGGAATCAAACCCAATATTCCCAGATAAGAGTCTGACTTCCTAACAATTAGGAATTGTGTTTGCTCAAATATTTGAGTGAAATTATGTTCTGTAAAGTTTGCTCCAATATTTGACTGAAATTATGTTCCATAAAGTTATGTAAAATTCATGCTGGCATCCAAGTTGAGAAAAATGACTAAAGATGAGTGTTTGCCAGTCTGTTGAATAGGAACTGAGTTGTGCCTACTGTGTCCCTGATATGGGCAGGTCTGTGATGTTTAAAAATGTGGCTCTGCACTGATATGGTACTACTGTGCAATGCAGATGTTCCTTTGGATGTGTCATGTTGGTGGCATGCGCAAATATAGACGACAACAACCTTACTTCCTCCCCAGTACATTAGTTTGAAAGTAGAGGGAAATCACTGAAGGTAGTAAACACTTGCTACAGTACAATATTATACCTTTACTTGTTATCCAAATTTACTTGTTATTTTAATTTATTTACACTTTTATCCTGCTGTATACCTCAGTTTCAGGGCAGCTTGCATAGTGCCTAGAAAAGTATGGCATTAGTTATGCCTGCCAGCCCCAACTCACTTGATACATACTTGCAACAGGAACTTACATAAGAACATAAGGAGAAGCCCTGCTTGATCAGGCCATGGCCATCTAGTCTAGTATCCTGTCTCACATGCTTATGCGCATCTCAAGAAGAAGACAAAGGCAAGATCAACACTTGCTCTCAACTCCCCACAAATGACCTTTAGAAACATTCTGCCTGTCTCTTCAGCCTGGAGGAAGTACCTTGACAACTATTCTAATAAACATTGATACACCTGTCATCCATGAATTTGTCTAACCCTTCCTTAAAGCTATCTAGGCTGCTTGCTGTTACCACCTCTACTGGCAGGAAATTCCATAGACTGATGAGCCTCTGAGTGAAAAGAATACTTCCCCTTGTTGGTCCAGGCCATCAGCTCCATAGAGTGCCTCCTGATTCTGGTGTTGTGCTTAATTTTATATACTTCAATCATGTCCCCTCTTAAATGCTGGCTTTCAAGACTGAAGAGGCCTAGATTTCATAAGGAAGGTGTTCCAGCCCCTTAATCATTTTGGTTGTCCTTTTCTGCACCTTTTCCAGTTCCACAATATGCATTCCGAGGTGTGATGACCAGAATTGTGAGTCTCTGGAATTGTTTGCAAGCATCATGCTGGAAAGATCTGTTGCTAGTGAATTGTTGTCCACTGTAATTCTTAATTTTTGCCACTTGTTTTATGAATAAATGAAGAGAAAACTGTGTCCTGCTTCTCCCACCCTCATATAAGGATTTGAACTTGCAGACCTGGCCTCTTTCCTTACCTTTTCAGTTGGACTAGCTTACTGGAGGTTAAGGAAATGGGATTTTGATATTTAAGTGTCTTACTGCCTTCTATAATGAGACAGCAGCTAAGTGGACTGGGAACTACAGTTGTCCTGTCCTAGGCTAGATGGGAGGCCTTTCTTATAATATACCCTTTCTGGGAACTGAAGCTGTTTCTGGAGTTGCCCAATGGCTTCCTGGACCAGTGTAGCGGTCCTTGTGGCTCTTTCTCAGCAGGCAGAGCAAGGGAGGTGAAACTCACAAAGCTGATTGCTAGTTTGACATCCTCCTCCTACAGAGGCCCTTTTTGTTGAGGGGCCTGCAGCAGGCGGCCGCTTTACAGTCGATTCTTTGTTTTAACTATAGGGTCTACTGTTTGGGTTAGGAATTTGTAATGAGCTTTCACTTTGTGTTGTCTCATTGGGGTGCCTGTTGTTCAGCAGAGGACTGAAGATGTCTGGCTTCTCCACCCTGTTAATGTTGCTGTAAGCAAACCATGTGGTAGGTTGGAGGGCATGACCTCTGGTATATGGAGGATGGCAGCACCCCTGAAACCTGATTGGGTCAGTTACTGGAAGATAAGAAAAGGAGGATTTTGTTGTCTGCAAAAGCCTGTTACAAATCAGACCTGGGAAAACGTAATATTTCAAATTCCAAGGTACTGAATTTTAAGGTTGGAGAGGGTTTTTTTACCCCTTTCCATAAAATATGTGAAGGTTTTTAGATGACATATGATTAATTTTCATTGCCGGCTGGAATTTGCCAGCTTCTATTAAGATGGACTCCCTTGATTGTTTCAACTTCATTATCTCCTTACAGCAGACTTTCTTCCGATTGCTTTATCAGTGTGGTGTCATAAATGGACTAACATACTTATGCAATTTTTATTCTTCATCTTTTCTCTGCATGAGTGTTAATTATTTTGTATATTGCCCCATAAAGGCTCCCAGTGCTGTTCATTTTTAATTTGAATTTACCTTGTTTCCCTCGCTGGAAGGAATACTAACACTGTGTTGTTGTTTTTTAAAGGACTATATGTATGAAGCATTATCAACATTGTTAATGGGTAGTTGAGGAATAAAGAAATAATGAGATGAGGCATGTTCTCACACTCCAAAATATACTCTTAATTCCATCAGTTCAGCAATCAATTAACAGGATAGCAAAATAGATAAAAGGACCATCATGTTCCAGACTTCATTACTATTGTAAGGCATTGTGGAGCAGTCAGGTGTTTTGAACTACAATTCCCATCTATCAGCTGTCTAGGTCTGATTAAAGTTGTAGTTGAGAGAACCATACAGATGGAAGATACCTTGTGTTATTGGCCAGGCAGAAAAGGGGCAGCAGTTTACATCCATCCTTTCAGTACAAGGGACAGAAGACTGTGACAGTCATATAATCAGTAGGCTTTGATTAAAGGCTAGTGCTTTGCTTTCTTGGAAACTGGAACTGCCACAGTATATAGCAAGAAAGCCATCTCAGCATCACAGGACTGACTTATTTATGAGGAAACTACAAAATAACATAATCCCTCCTTTCTTTGGTTAGCGTGAAAATGGAACTGTAATGCTCGTCCTTGGTAATGTGTTGAGGGTCGCACCATACATGCCTCCCTCAAGCAGTGATTCACGGGATCAGAGTGCTGTTGCATGCAATCAAACGCTTAACCCTGCCTCACTCCCACCTTCTAAGCCAAGATAGAACAATCAAAACATTTGACGTGTGTTTTCTGTATGAATTTTTTTAGCAAGTTCCCTTTCTGTCAAACAGAATTCAGTTGACAAGGACACACAGTTATAGGTTCTATTGGAATGTCTTACTGTGTGTCATGAAATATTCCAAATTGTGTGGCTGCTTTACTTGGGGTCTGGAGTTTTCTAGGTACAACATCTGTTAAACTACTTTAAGGGAAAGGTGAGCATTATTATCCATCCCTTTGAGGTTCTCGAGGACTGTGGGGTGACCTGACAGGCCCCCAGATGGTTGTTACAATGCACCATGATGCCCTTAAAAGCTATGACACTACTGGGCTGTTGTCCTCTACAGACTTTGAGAGCTTTCCCCTTGCTTCTAATATAGTTTGGTAGGTGTTGCACCTAACAAACTATGGCCCTGAAATGGCTTTCTGCATATCCCTAAAACAAATTTCACAAATTTCTGAAATCTGCTTGAAAACAAGTGGAAGTCAACTTCATCTGTCTGTAAGTAGGGCAGAATTTATCCTATGTAGTTCACAGACTAGGAGGGTCAAATGATTGCCTGTTCTTTCTAGAATTGTACTCCAAGGAACAAATATGTAGTCTGGCAGATTTCTGGATCCTAAATAGTCACTTGTGCTGACAAATGTTTTTAGCTAGCTCACCAGCCACAGCCGTAACTGGAAGAGGTTGATTGGACTATTCATTATCCAAATTTTATGGGCAAATCCCTGCACTGCCTTTAAAAAAGTTTTGGAAACTTGAAACACATTTAATGCAGTTGTTCAATACACAACTTTATTTTACCTTGGAATCCTATTGTACTTAAGCAATCGGTACACTTCATGAAAATTATCCATTTCTGAGACCATTGAAGATATTGGTGTTCATCTGTAATGTTCTAAATATTTTGGGCTCCAGTGATCTCATGAAATGCCTCTTTTTAGATGCCACTGCTAGGTTATGTTAAAGAGATAGTGATCTAAGTAAAACTTCTTTTGTTTTCTGTACTTACTAGAAGAAGAAGAGTTGGCTTTTCTACCCCGCTTTTTTACCCATTCAAGGGGACTCAAAGCGGCTGACAAAGCTTTCTATTCTTCTCCCCACAACAGAACACCCTGTGAGGTAGGTGGGGCTGTGAGGGCTCAGAAGAGAACTGTGACTAGCCCAAGGTCACCCAGTTAGCTTCATGGGGGAGTACAGAATCAAACTCGGTATTCACAGATAAGAGTCTGGCTCCCAAACCACTAGACCAAACTGGCTCACATGGAAATTCCTGCTTCTGGAGTTGTGTCAAGAACCTAATTGTGTCTGTTTTGATATTAAGTGTTGTAGGGCTTCCTGAGGCTTCCACTGTTGAGTCTGGAGATCATGGCAACTTGCTTACTGTATTTATTTTAATCTTCTGTGCAATAGTGATGCATCAGCCTGACTGCATTAAGAATTCACCTAGTTAATGCAGTCTAGGAAGTGATTGTTCGAGTATCCTCCAAAGATATAAATGCATCTCTGTTTATGGGAATTGGAAAATGCCTTCTGAAAGTGGCCAGTTCATTGACATTGCACAACAGTGTCCTATGGGTTGGGATCAAATGATTTCCTTATGCACGTAATGCTCCCCAACAGTATTCAGTGTGTACCCATTTAAAAAGTATTCTTTGTATCAGTTACAAACAAAACCAAAGAATATACCAACTATGTAAATCTATACTGTTTTAACTCCCATACAAAAAAACAAAAAAAAAACTCCTCCTCTCATATAGACCTGCCTGAAGTTTAAGATCTGCTGGAGAGGGGCTCCTCTGTGTCCCAATTAGAGAAATCTGTGTTGCGATGTGGGGGAGGGCCTTCTCAGCTCAGGCACCTCACCTAAGAGAACATAAGACCATAAGAGAAGACCTGCTGGATCAGGCCACAGCCCATCTAGTCCACGTCCCATTGCACATGGTGGCCCTCATGTGCATCTCAAGCAGAGACAAGGACAAACCTTTTCCTGCTCTCGAATCCCAGCAAATGGCCTTAGAAGCACCCTGCTCCCTGTCCCCCAGCCTGAAAGATGCACCTAGGCGTTCATTCTAGTAGCCATTGATA
>MTQE01003428.1:11553293-11584761 GCA_014337955.1 Aspidoscelis marmoratus | reverse complement strand
TTTTTAAACTATCTATGCTGTTTAATACTGTTTTAATGGGGTATGTATTTAATATTGTTTTGTATATGGATTTTTACTGTAAGCTGCCCAGAGATCTTGGGATATGGGGCAGGGTATAAATATTTTAAATAAATAATAATAATAAATTAATATAGCCGTAGTTCAGGCCTAGAAATACTGTATGCTTACCCTTTATGAAGATGCTATTCTTCTTGACATAGTGAAGAAAGAAAGAAATGCAAAATATCCATAGTTGTTCAGGATTCACTGGCGTGAATCTGTTAATAGCTTTAGGGAGTTGTTATGATCAGATTAATATTTCCTTCATTCAACCAGTTGTAAATCACAAATTTCTCCATCTGCTTTGCCAAATTGGCACCATCAGATCCCTCCTAAATGCCACCATGAGTAGCCAATACATTGGGCTATGGGTCAAGAATAAACTATGAGACTGGAGGATTTCTTAACCCATCCTACTGTCTTTCTTTCTCTCTTCCTTCCTAGTTTATTTTCCCTCTGAAATTGTGTCTTTTCAGTTCTGAGCATGAGGTCAAGGATTTTTCTGATGTTATTTTTTGAAGACTGCTTCATGAGCTTTCTATAAGCTTAAAAGTGGGACCTCTAGATGAAAGGGCAGGATGCAAATTCTTGCAATAAATAAATAAAAATGCAACAAATAAATGATGCATGCATTTTGTTGTGTTGTGATCTCTGAGGAATAGATTTGGTCTAGGATGGGCTCTTGCAATTCTATGACTTAGGAGATCTCTTGAATGAAGAAGCAAGAGTCTGTACCCATCAAGATGGTTTTCTTTGGCCCTTTCTGCACTGGCCCTTATTTTGAATTATATTCTGGAATAGGTCCCTGCCATCTGCGCGTTCATGCAGACTATAGTGCCCCACTCATCGGGCTTGCCATAGTCTGGCTAGCATATGGATGGCAGGTCCCTGTTCTAGGATATAATTTGGAATAAGGCCCAGTGCAGAAAGACTTTATCTTTATTCCTATTCATCACCCATATGGTTGCACTATTTCTTGGCTTGTTCTTGTTCCTCCTGCCTGCATTAAATATTCTCATAGTTTCTGCTAATAAACGTCTGTGTTAAATAATTAGTGGGCAGAAAATGTATGGTGATAAATATGAAGATTACTTTTTAATAATTTCACATTTGCTTAGGTCAAGTGCTTAAAGGTCCTGTTGACAGAGTACATGACGTATAGACTCTACTGCTCCTGAATGTCCCGTCTGCTCCATTTGGCTGTTTGCCTTATTGCTCCAGTGCTTATATGGGTTGCTCTTGTAGTATGGTTCTCATAGCTTGCTACTATAGCTTTACTATCCTCTAGAAAATGTTTCCTCATAAGAAAGTTCTCTTCAGTGGGCCAATTGTGAAGAGAATAGGTTTTAACTTTATAAATCTGTTTCTTTTGCAGGTAAAACGGAAGCTGAACTTGGAAACTGACCACCAGTATATTGCAGCAAGTGTTCAGGGAATCAGAGGAAAAGCGAAAAACCCAGTGAAAGGTGGTAATGGCAAGATGGGAGCATTGCTGTTTTAACTACTTCACTCCCTTCAGGGTTCTTTCTTACAGAGGTTAAAGAATGCAGAGTTCCCTAGAAGGAGGATGTTAAAGAAGCCTGTACTTGTTCTAGCAGCAAGTTTACCATGTGCCTTATCTGCTTGTTTATTACTTAAAGGGAAATACAGGCTGTGAGGCTTTGCGGGTTGATGTTCATTTCACCTGGTGCAGGATTGTAGCCAGTTCTTTTAGTTGTGGAAGTGTCTTACAGTTGCATGAACTTTGGACCCAGCAGTGGTCCTCGCAAGGGGTTGCTAGGTTCTTGTCAGTATCCCATAGAATGAAGGCAAATACCCCAGAGCCCTTTCCCAAAGGCTAGTGGGTTGAGGCATGGAGCTTCCCTCCTCAGTCTGTGTGTTGCCCAGTTGTTTGGCCTGTGGTAGTGGAGCCCAAGTTTCTTCCCTTTTCAGGGCACTCTCAGTTGGGAATACTTGCCCCCCTTTTCCTATTTAGGTCCTTTGATGATATCTGGCAATCACTTTGGTTTTAAAAGCAATTAGGTGGATAGCCCAGGGCTATTTGATTTATGTTTGGATACTTGTAAATATGAAGTGGGGCAAAAAAAAAAGGCTTTTTTAAAAAGCTTATTTTGCTCACAGAATATGAACTCCCTGCAATTATGTTAAAGAAAAGCAACTTTCTGTCCCTGTGTGAATTTGAAAGCAGAGATGGTAATGGCTGGAGGGACTTCAGTTGGATCCTGCTGGGAACTATGTAGGGCTTTGTTTGCTATTCTTAGTGCACTCCTCTAGGGATGCTCACAAATGGGGGTTTTTGCATTTCATTTGTAGTGAATCGAATGTAGGCAAATTCATATTTGTTCAAATAGATCCCCTTTGAATGTGTCAGGATTCTGTTCAGTACGAATGTATTTGTATGAATTCATATGAATATCTGATATAAGCTCATACATATCCGATAAGTATCCAATACATATCCTATACTGTATGTATCCTGTAACATATCTGCTCTGAAAGCATCAAATCTGCCTTGAATCCACTTTGAATCCACTCTCAAACCATGTCGAATTCACTCTGGATCCATTGCAGATGTGACTGGCACAGCTGCTGTCCCACCTCCCCATTTCATGGATGTTCTGAAGCATACGAATGTCAATGTATGAATGTCATAACATTCAGTTTGTATATGAGTATCTGAATTCGTATGAATGTTAAATGTTATGAATGTTCGTGCACATCCCTACATTCTTCTGATGCTGTCAAAAGGAGGAAAGAACGGTGCAAACAAACTGGATCCCAAAATTTGGCCATCTTTCATTTCAGATGGGGATTTGTGGAACTGATTTAACCTTAGTTCAGCTCCCAAATAAGCAAGCAGTTTGCCTTTTTTTAAATAAAATCCCCTCCACATATCATAGGGTGTTTTTCCACTGTCACTAAAAGTACCCATTAAGTACACATTAATGGGTACGAAATGGCATTTTTGTACCCATTAATGGGTACTTAATGGGTACTTCTAGTGACAATGGAAAAACACTCATAGACTCCTCTTCTGTCCCTCCTTTTCTACTTAGGCAGCATAGACATTTGCTGGAGGTCTGTGCCATAGCTTGCCTGCCTTCTTTCCCTTGCTTCCTCCTGGTATAGTCCCTATATAATTCAAGGAAGGGAGATGCACTGTGAACTGGAGAAGACCAGCTTGAGGGAATACCGTGTTCATGATGAAGTTAGGCACCATAAGTCTAACAAGTTCAAATTCTCTGAGCAAGGTAATTATGAACTATACCAGGATTATTTGGTGTAATGAAGTCATCATATATCCCTAGGAGTAAAGTCTCCTGGAGAGAAATCCCGCTATGAAACCTCTCTGAATCTGACCACCAAACGCTTTCTGGAGCTTTTGAGCCAGTCCCCCGATGGAGTGGTGGATCTCAACTGGGCTGCAGAAGTGTTGAAGGTGCAGAAGAGACGAATCTATGACATCACAAATGTCCTGGAGGGAATCCAGCTGATTACCAAGAAGTCCAAGAATCACATCCAGTGGCTGTAAGAGTATTACATGTTTTCAGTGTCAATGTAAATAACTGGCTGACTCAGTCAGATTGCATTGCTTTGTAAAACTTCAGATTGGCCTAGCAAAGTAACTAACCTATTTGCAGATAACATGCAGGAAGGATTTGGTTTTATACTCCTTAGTTCAGCGGAGCTTGGTCCTTAGCCAAACCCTGCAACAGTGGCACTAGGGTATTGTTGCTTCAGACTGTAGAGTGACAAGATTTTATACACTAGCACAATTTCTAGGCAGCGCTGGTTGAGTCATTCTTCTGCCAAACTGGTGTGTGTTAGCTCAGCAGGCATCAAATTACTGTCTTAATTAGCGGTAACTTGTGTTAGCAGAAATGCTTGCTGCTGTGCAGTTTGAAGGAGTGTATGCCAATTTTGGTTTTGCAGTGTTTGACTTTAGCACTAAACTGGTGGCAAGATGAAGCCCCCTACTCAGCTGAATTAATTTGCATTTGCTGCAAAAAAAAATCCACCTGCTGATCCTTTTGGAAGATGATGCCTAGAATAATTTTTCCCCATATTTTGCTGTTTAAAAAAAAAGGCATGGATTTGAATTCCTGGGTTGCTCAGAGCAATTACGCTGATAAGTAAATTTTGAATTGGGACAAAGTAGGATATTAGAACGAAAGCTGTAGTTAGTTTCATGCAGTCTCTTTTTAAGCTGTCAAATGTAGTCATTTTTCTACAAGTGAGGTCTAGAGCTGTCTATAGGCACTGGCTTAAATATCATCTATTTAGGTTACAAATCCAATTTGTATACCCATTTATTAGGTCGGCAACAGATTTATTGCTTACCCAAAGGAAGAGGGCAAAGTGCTCTTTAGAGTTATAAACCCTCATTTCCTGAACATTGTGCTTCCTGCTTTTTAGTACACTTACAGCACTATTTAAAAGAACCATACTCTTGCCATCCAAAACAAGTCCATTTGCTGAGAAGTGTCTCTCTCAGGAGTCATTGGGGATTACCTGGAAATAAAAATGCATAAGGTTGCTGCAAGCACCATAGAATGAAGTGGTGCTAATTTCTGAGTGAGTCACTTTAGATGAGAGTCTCAGCTTGCCTTTTCATCTTTGAGGGCCAATTCTTCTTCTCTGTATGTAGTCCCTATTTAGAGTACTTGGTGACCCTCTTAAGATAAAATCTTCCAAGGAAGTTATAGTGTCCTATGTGATGGATTTTTGATTTATCCCTTTGCTTGCTCTGTGAAGTTTCTGCAATATAGTATATTACTGTACATGTGCTTTTCAAGTGTGTAAAAATGACAGCTTGTAATGCCTGCTTGCATCACTGATTTCTTCCTGTCGTAGATTGTTTTGCTGCTGCTGCTCCTGCTGCTGCTGTTGTGAATGAGAACTAATGTTACAGATGGCTCTAGATCTCTGGTGCCTTACTTTATTTGCTTTAACCATTTCACTTCAGAGTCTGCCCAGTCTCTTAATAAGAGCAGATCTGTGCCTTGAATTTCATTGAGGTCATGGTATGGAAGGTCCTCAATGGCAATCCCAAAGAATATTCTCCAATCCCGTGTTATTATTAATGATGGAGGTGGAATAGACTTTAACTGTTAATAGCAGTGTTTGTTGATGGGCAAATGCTTACAGAAACACGGCTGGAAAGGTCAAAATTAAACTTTCAATTCCTAACATGGTTTAGCACTGTTGAAAATTGCTCTCCAACTCTTATTATAATATACCTTCAAGTGCTTCATGTGTTAGACTTATTTTTAAGTTTTATGTACTGCTGTTAAAAATGGAATTTGAATTTAATGGACACATATCAAGCAGGTCACTTGATATAGAAACTACTGTATGAAGTACCACAAGGGCAGCTCAGCTCCCTTTCCATTGCTGTTTTGTTCCATGTTATGGTTAAAGTAATAGTCTTTCCTGTTTTCTTCCTCTGGTCTTCTTTTGTGAACTCACCAACCCCCACATACCTATATTTATCCTTTCAACTTAAGAACATAAGATCCTCCCTGGAAGGGGTCACAGCCCATTTAGCCTGACATCCTATCACACACAGTAGCTCACCAATTGCTTTTGGCATCTCTCAAGCAGAAGACAAAAGCAAAACCTTCACCTTAATTATCTGCAAATGATCTTTAGAGGCATCCTGCCTATCTCTCCAACCTGGAGGCATTACCTAGGCATCTAGTAACCATTCATGCACCTACATGATTTTGTCCAATTCCTTCTTAAAGCTATCCAGACGAGTGGCTAGAGGCTTTAAATTCAGAATTCACTGTAGCTGGCCAACAGTGAAGATTCAGGCACTATCTGTAATTGAGAGCAAATGTCTGAACACAATCAAAAGAAGTTCTAAAAAGAGCAGTTCCATCTCCAAAGCAGGCTATGCTTACAGCTGTTTAGAGGTGGTTCACAGGTGAGATTGTTCACACGCCAGCCTGTTCCTTATCCAACTTATAAGCATTCTAGGCTAGAAAGCATGGATTAGAGATGGGAAAGGGAACATATGTACTACATGCTACCATCTTGAAGGTGCTTATTTTTTCTGTGTGAGAGTGCAGGAGTAGTTGCCAAATCATTAGCAGCTATCCACAGTTGACTTGCCTTTTTATTCTAACTGTGTTTCAGTCTGCCTGCATGATGCCACTTGATTGAAGCTACTTTCCATGAATAGAAAAAGTATGCTGAATGGCTATTCATTTGAGTGGATGTTGAGTAGAAGATTTTTGGCCTTAGGTCTTGGCCCAGTTAGTGGAGCCTAGATGAGGCTCTGTTCAAGCCTTGATATGCATCAACATACCACCATGCTGAGTGTGGGTCTGTAGATTTGCCAGCTGCTTAGTAACAGATAGTACAGGGTGTTCACATATGCCTTGAACAGATCTCCTCTGTGTTCCAGTAAACCCATTTGCCTTGCTATGATACAGTTGCTGTTTAATATGAACTTCTGCTCTGGGCATTCCCTATCCGCTGCCATTTATCAAGGACAGAATTATAACAAATGGCCGTACGCCTGTATTTATTTATTTAGCTCCTTAAAACATTTTTAGATTGCTTCCCATTAAAAAATTCCAAGTTAGTTTACAAAAGTAGAGATTTCCAAGCAAGAGTACAAACAGTTCCAATATTGCACTGTGGCCAGATCTGAGGAAGTAACCATTTGTTGGTGGTGTAGCAGAGGTCCCTCCCTCCTTTTCTCCCACCCACCTATTTGCTACCCACTGCTGGTTCAGAAGCATCTTGCCTGGAAGAGCAGAGGCCAAAGGAAATTGGTGAAATGCTCCCATCTTTAGGGTGTAGGCAGTTGCCTTTTCCACCCAAGTTCCTCCCACAGCAGGTTTAGAACCTTCTTGCACCAGGGAGTAGAGAAGCTGCAATCTGCTGCAACCTACCGTTTTTCACATGTAATATGTTTTATATATTATAGATGCTTTAAAAGATAAAAATGCAGGTAAAAAAAAGGAATAGCGAATTTCAGGGCTACTGCATTGCAGAATATCACATCTATTTATTTTACATTGGCACTCCCTTTCTTCTGCCATGGATCCCGTGGCATCCTGCTTGTGGTTTCCAGAGAGTCACTTAACCAGTCTCAGATCAGACCTGCTTACCTTCAGGTGGTGGTGTCCTATGCATACCAACTGTGCTTGGATATCCTCTAACTCTGAATTAGAGTAGTCTGGGCTAAGTGGAAGCAGAGAAAATTCAATTTGAATGTATGTTGTGGTGTGAGATGTCACCAAGTGATTACTGTATGTGCACGAGACTGTCCACTGTTGACTGACTCTGTTTCTAGGGGTACCCAGTCTACCGTGGGAAGCACCAACAAGAGCCAGGGGTTGGTGAAGGAACTCCAGGATCTTCAGGCAGCAGAACAGGAGCTGGACAACCTCATTCAGATGTGCACTACTCAGTTCAAGCTTCTCACTGAGGACCCTGAGAACAAGCAATATCCTTCTCTTGAAGGTGGAAGGGAATTGGGTGGATTTGGCAGGTCTTAGGATGCCAAATGGGTCCATAGGAGTAGGTTGGTAGCATTAGCCAGGAGCAATAGAGTACTTTCTTCCAAGGAGGTAGTTGTATGCCTGGCATTCCAGGACTGGGTGTTGGTGTTTTGATTTGCACTTCCCCACCCTGTGAGCTAATGGAAACTCCCTACCTGGCTGCTCGCTAAAACTGTATATTGCCAGTGGAGTGAGGAATCAAAAGAGCAAAAGGAGGTAATGAATCAATTAGATGTTGCTTGTTGATTTTTGCCCAGCAGATCTGAAAGCCGAGGCTGTTCCTGATAACGAAGCCTGGATCCCATCCTTAATGATAGATTCACAGTTTCAAGATCCCATTAAAATTAGATGGGTAACAGGGAAAGTATTGACACATGCATCATGTTTTTTTTAGGTGTTCTTTCTTCAGGATACAGTTGAATTGATCTCCTCAGAAGTGCCTCTCAAAATCAGAGTAGTGGCTTCCACTAATGATTTTGAATCATGATAATGATACTCGTTAAAGTCACTGAGCCAAAAATTCTTCACCCCCAACAAATATTACCCCTTCTTAGGAATTGTTGTTCAGATAAAAACAGCAACAACAAAAAAAGAAATTGATATCCCAGAGTATAACACCCAGATGGGAGCCATTTTAGATTATTAAGGATTAATCTGAAGGGCTGCTGTTGGTACTCCTAACGGTGTCATTTCTGGAGGGAGCTAATCCCACTGATGACTCAATGTCTGGGGGGAAAGAATACATGTCCAATATTATAGTAAGTCATTCTAAGTGATAATATATTATATCACTGTGAACATTTAATTTTCAGCATTCCTCCCAATATCTGTGCTTAGCAGGGCAATGATATAGGTTAGTATATCTGCTTCTCAAAATGAGCTTGGGGGGCTGGATCAAAGGGCGTGTGATATTTTCATTTTCTGCCATAGTGTGTAGCCTATGATTCTTCTCCTGGCAAAACTTGACTGAGCACACCTCAGCTTATGTGACTTGCCAAGATTTGCGCAGCATTGCAGACCCCTCTGAGCAGCTGGTGATGGTGATAAAAGCCCCCCAGGAGACGCAGATGCAAGTATCTGATCCAGCAGAGGTAACTTTCCTGATTCCCAGCATTGTAGTCGCCATGTGGGGTCATCACGCATGGGATATTTTCTGTATCAAATTGTACCACCAGTGGAGTTCATTCCTTATGCAGGAATAAGTGATTACTCATCTGTCAGTCTTAAACCAGAAGTATAGCTAGGAATGCAGGCAATCAGGAGTAATAAACCACGAAAATGTCACAAATAATGCAGTTGAGCTTGGCTTTCCACACAGCAAGAGCTTCCCTATATGATTGCATCTATGCCATTAGCCTCAATTAGCCCTTTTGCAGTTAGAGTTGCTTTATTAAAACCAGCTATGTAGCTTAACCAGTATTGAAAGGAGACAGACAACTCGTTAAGGTTGTAGGGTTTTATGCTGATCAATAAAACCATCTGATGGGCATCAAGTAAGGAAAAGCTTGATTAGATGGGGACAAGAATTTAAATTAAGCAATTAATAAGCTTTTCCAAGAGAATATGGTCATTCAGATTGAGGCATCCTAAACAGTGTTCTGTCTTCAGCTTGCCAAATGCAACTGTTAGCCTAGGCAATGAGACACTGAACATAGTGGGATGTTGCAAGCAAAGCTGAAGTTCCCATTGAGTAGTTCAGGGTTATTCAACTGTGATCTACAGATGGGACTTGTGTGGAATGATGGGAGTTGTAGTTCATGAACTTATGAAACCCCACGCAGTTAGTAGAGAAAGCAGATACTCTATTACAGTACTTAGTTCTGAGTTGTGTCTAGGGATGGTGCACAGATATAGGCCTTTCAGACCTACTTGTTAAGCCACTAGCTCAAACTTTCCAATTATAAGCTTTTGCATGGGTCCCAGACTCCTTAAAGTATACTAATTAGTCTGCAGACTGTGTCATAGGGTAAAAGGAATACAAATACGAAGGAATGAAATATGAAATATATTGTGTTAAAAAAGTAGCTTTGCACAGCATAAACTTAAACCACGTTCAAATACATAATTTAATTGTACACTCTGCTTGCAGTTTATTCACATTGCCTTCAGTGCTTCCTGCACTCATTTCAATAATATGCTGGCAGTGTATATGATAGTGTACATATATCTCCTGGCTTTTTGACCTTTTAATAGAGGATCCAGGCATTATTTTCTACTAGTCATATGGAGCATTAAAAAACAATGTTGTAGGTTTTTCATAGTTGACATTCTACAGCCATATAGTCAATCTTTGTATGTTAAGCCTGCGAAACCATCAGGATTCACCACAGCATCCTTTGGTCTACATTGGAGATGTAAAGGCTTTAGGTTAAATGTTAAATATTTTCCATGCAAGTATGTCTTTTTGTACCAGCAAGGCTTCTTATAGAAAAGGAAGCTGCAATTATTGCAAAGTCATTTTGTCTTCCTGTATCTGTTCTTATATGGCCCTTTGCCAAGAAACATACACATGCTGCAAGCAGCATATTTTTGCCTGATTGTCAAAACTGGAATTTTAAACTAACAACATTGTTAGAAGTTCTTCATTATTCTAATTTCTTCATTTTTCTTTGGCATCAGGTTTTTCCTTCTTCAGCTTTTGCATACAGAGGTCTAGTTGATAGTGTATCTGGGTAGAAAGCAGAAATGAGCCAGGATGCCCTTATTTTGCAGACGATAAATGGCCCAAGCCAACAGAACATTCAAAGAAGCGGTTACTAAGATCTCATTGCCATTCAGTACAGTACTAGAACTTGTGGGAAACTGTTGTGTAGAAGTGATCAGCTATTACAGTCTGAATGGCAGATTTGTTTTGGTAGGTGTATATTCTCAGTGTTTTGCAAACAAACTTGGCAGAGCGGCCAGGGCATCATAGGCATAAGCTCTCCCCCCCCCCCCAGGTTTACTGAGGGTTTTTGGGTTTTTTTGAAGCCCACACATGGTAGCAAATAAGTTTATTTTTGAAGTTTGCACAGTGCCATGAAAACCTTAAAAAGAGACCTGTTTGCTGCTGTGCTGCTGTTGTTGTTGTCTTAAAGCCCATGAACCAGCCTGGGAGAAGAGCTTATAGCTGTGTAAGTGTCCCCTCCAATGTTTATGCACTCCAGTTCTTATCTTCCAGGCTTTCCAGATTGCTGTGAAAAGCACTCAAGGCCCTATCGATGTGTTTCTGTGTCCAGAAGAGAGCTCTGGGGTTTGCAGTCCCACCAAGAGTCCCCTCAAAGCAGTTGTTGAGGAACCTTCTCCACCGTCTTCACAAACAGCAACTGCTCTTCTGCATCCTTCCCAAGACATGAACTTGCCATTGCTGAGTGGAGACCAAGGTATGTGGATGGGAACACAGCTGGTGTCCTGGGATTGGGGACAGAAAGCTGTTTTTCTTACCAGATACAACCATGATGAGCTTTGTAACTTGCTGTTCAGCTTTTTGCCTGCAAATCGCAGAGACCCATCTCACAAACAGGCTGTTTTCTGCTCTTTTCCATAGGTAGGGGAAGGTGACTTCCTGCTGTAGTTTTCTGTCTGCACTTTCACTAAGAATGAGAAGGGGTGAAAAAATAATTCAGGTGATTTGGGAGGGATTTGGGGTGTCACCGGCATCCATGGCATGTTTTCCGAGTGGCTGCCCGATTCCTCTTTTAACTAGTCCCAGCCACAAAGTCTTCTGATTTGTCGTTCTGCATATTAAAGTGTGTATACATTTGTGTGTATGCAAGTGTGCATGTGTGCATTTATATACATATATTTAATACTATA
Organism: Aspidoscelis marmoratus; assembly: GCA_014337955.1. Lineage (NCBI taxonomy): Eukaryota > Metazoa > Chordata > Lepidosauria > Squamata > Teiidae > Aspidoscelis > Aspidoscelis marmoratus. The sequence goes on along the minus strand of MTQE01003428.1, from coordinate 11,573,389 downwards.
TTTTAAAAAATAATCAGTCTTGGTTACATTCCAAAGTTCTGGGGAACTGGAAGGACTTGTGGAGAGTCCTTTTAGTTCTCCTGAACTCTGCAACCAAGGAAAGCAAAGCTGATAAATCAACAGTATTTTAGGGCTGTCTCTTTTTAGTCATTTCTAGGCTGCTATGTCCCACAGAGTTAAGTTTACAGATACTTGATATAATTTTGTGATGCTGTTGCCTGGCATCTGCAGCTCAGAGCTAGTGCCCAGAGCTCCCTCCAGATGCCAACATCTGACTTTAATCACCTGTGTTATTTTAGTCAGTGGAATGGAAAGGCAGTAGCAGTAGTCAAACAAATTTTGTGAACTTGAGTTTGGAGAAGGCTGCAGCGTTTTGTCCAGTGTTTTGTTTCTATTTATTTATTTATTTTGCATTTTTATCCTGCCCTATAACTGAAGGCCAAGGCAGACCACAGCAATAAAAGCCAAATGTAAAATGAAAGTACTAGAACAGTAACAGTGGCTGAAAGTGGGGAGGAAGTGGGAAGTGTCTCCTTAGACAAAGGCCAGGGTAAATAGGCGTGTTTTCACTGCTTGCCTGAACACGTGAAGTGAAGGTGCCTGGTGCATCTCAGGAAGGAGACTATTCCGTAATCTGGGGCCATCTCTCAAGTTAAGCCAGTGACTGAAATGGAGCTTATAAGAAGTGAGTAATCATTGTGGTTCTCTGGCATTTGGGGGTTTTTGTCCCAAATTAATCCATGGAGCACAGAAGTTGATACGGACAGGGAGTTATTGCACAGGTCATATGATCGTATCTCTTTGTTACTTGATGAAAGTTCTAAGAGGACTAAGAGAGCATTTTTAGACTTCTAGTAAAAGCCTGGATCTAGGCCAGGGATGGGAAAGTGTGGGTGTTAAAAATCCAACATCTTTGAAAGTTAACAAGTTCTTCATCCTTGAGTGCTTGAGAATGGAGTGCTAGGACAGAAAGGCTGCAAACCAATGTAGAGGAGTTTCTTCCTGTGTTTTCCTTCTCTGCATTCTCACTTTGCTACTTCAGTAGGTTTCAGCTTGCTGCTACTTGATAGATAGCTCTTGGGTGGTATCTTGGACCACAGTTCCTATCACTCCCTGCCAGACATGGCCATGTTGCTTAAGGCTGATGGACATTAGGGCTCAAAATATCTGGTATCAAGGCGGCTGGCCTGAAGAGTGCCTAAAATAGGACTTGGTTAGCTCTGAGAACATTAAGAATTCCTATATTTCTAACAGGCTGTTGCATTTTTCTAATGGAATCATTGGACTTGCTTGAAAAAATTGCTTGGCTTTAGGGATGAATCATGAAAGTTCAAATGGTAAAGGGAAAGAAGAATGATGTATTTGCCTTTCTTCCAAGCATTATTTAACTGTACACATTCCAAATATTCCACATTCCTTATCCTCAACTAATAAGATGTTTGTAATTACAATTGGCAGGTTCTTTGAGTAAGTAGTTCAAGTTTTGTCTTATAGATTATGGAGCCTCCAGACATCATTTACCTATATCGCTATTTTTGGAAAATCCAAAAAACCTTACACCTACCATTCCCAGAATTATCTCTCATCATCCAAAGAGATGGTCATACATTCAGGTTATCATAGGCCCCACTGCATATCATCTTCTCTAGGGATTACTTGTCAACAGTTGGTCCACTTCCACACAATCCTGATGCCTCTGATTTGCTCTGTCATAACACTCACCTTTCCTCCTCCTAGAGCCAGTTTGGTCTAGTGGTGAGGGAGCAGGACTCTTATCTGGGAATACAGGGTTTGATTTCTCCCTCCCCCACGAAGCCAGCAGGGTGACCATGGGCTAGTCACAGCTCTCTTCTGAGCTCTCACAGCCCTACCTACCTCACAGGGTGTTCTGGGGAGAAGAATAGAAAGCTTTGTCAGCTGCTTTGAGTCCCCTTGAATGGGTGAGAAAAGCGGGGTTAGAAAGCCAACTCTTCTCCTCCTCCTCTTTACTTCGGTCTTGGGAAGGAGGGTGATATAAGCAGTGCACCGTGATGGATTAGGGCTCCTTGAACCCTTCATACTACATAAATCAAGGCCATGGTTCACCATTCGTGAACCCTCTTGGAGATCAGATATATATCCCTTTGTTTCCACCTGAGCACACTGAGATCCATTCATAAAATATATCTACTTTCCCCACTCAAAATTGCAGGTATCTCGGTCTTGCTGTGGTAATGTTCTTTATCTCCTTTTAGGGTCATGCACCTCATCTGGGGCCTATTTCCTTCCTTAAGGCCTCCTGCTTATTTAATTTAACTCTGCATTATTCCGTGGAGCAACTATATCTTGAACCAATGTGATCTGTTCTTCAGCTTTTAGAGTATCCTGTACCTATTTGAGGCTATGGGGCGATAGTGTGTTTGCCAATTGTACCATAATTACCCATTAACTTTTGCCAGTGCTTCCAATCCACCACCTTAAATTACCTGGTTTCCTTGTTTCCTATAACACACATATAAAATCATACAGTATTAAGGGCATTCAAAATCAATAGCAATAACAACAACCCAGTGATAAAGTTAAAAACAAGAATTCCCAGACTCAATCCAGTTTCCTTTCAGTGAGGATTGTTCACCTCCGTGGTGCCCCCCCAGAGTTCAAGTTCGTGATGGCGTAATTCTTCTTTTCTTCCTCTGGTGACGCCTTCTGAATCACCTTTAATATTGAGCTTTAACAATTTAGATCAATAAAAATATGGCTGCCCTCGGGGTCATGAAACCTTAGATTTCATCTTTCTCAGTATTCAATAGTTGGCTTTTAAATCCCTCTTTTCTCACTCTTTTAAGGGGACTCAAAGCAGCTGACAAAGCTTTCTTTCTCCCCACAACAGACACTCTTTGAGGTAGGTGGGGCTGTGAGAGCTCAAAAAGAGAGCTGTGACTAGCCCAAGGTCACCCAGTTTGCTTCATGGAGCATTGAGGAATCAGGCCCTGTGACTATGAGAATGAGTCTGGGACTCTAAGCACAAGGGATATTCTGGCACCATAGTTGTATTTCCAATAATACTGATGATTTGGTATTGCCTTGATATCTCAGGAATATAACAGAAATGCCACAGATACGTGTGGTGATCCTGATATATTGTCAAGAGAATCATGGTTTTAAACAATATCTGGGAGTCACCCTAAGAGATCACTCTTACTGGTTGGGCTGTGTGGAAGGAGGATCAGTTCAATATTGCTTGTTTTCTGCGGCAGCCTTCTGTACACACCAGAACTAACTCCACCTTCTTAAATGCCCTGCTGCATTTTATTCATTATTTGCATTTATATTCCAGGGTACAGGATCATAATAATACAGTACTTAGAAGAGGATCATAAATGCCTCTTCTACTAGAGGCCTGTGTTTAAAAAAAAAAAGGTGCACTTTGACCAGCCCCAGAGAAAGTGCTTGACACAAGTTAGAAGAGCAGCCATTCTGGAATTGAAGGGCTACCTTAGAGAAGGTCCTATTATGGGCCCCCATCCCTTTGGCTTCTGAGCATGGGGGCATTGCCAAAAGTGTCTTTCCAGCAGATCTTATTATAGAAATGTCTACCTGGCAAGTAAATGGAAGTACCATAACAATTTCTAATATAGATTGCAGATTGCTTTTTTCTTCTTTTTAGGTCCTTAGGTTTTCTCCGCTGGCATTTCAAGACCTTTTGTGAGCAATCATGCTTGTCTGAAGTTTGTGGGGGGACAAGCAGGATGCCTCTAAGGCCATTTGCTGGGATTCAAGAGCAGAAGAAGGTTTGCTCTTGTCTCTGTTTGAGATGCCAATGGGCCATTGGTGGGCCATTGGTGTGAGACAGGATGCTGGACTAGATGGGCTGTGGCCTGACCCAGCAGGGCTTCTCTTATGTTCTTAGGTTCTTATGTGATCAGGCATAATCCATGTGGCTCATTCCATAGAATGTCCTGAGATTAGTGTGCCCCTCCCTGCAAACTAAGTAGGGATAGGAAGAAAGAGCATACAAAGGGAAAAGGGTTTTGTGATTCAGCAATTCTGTTAATATCATTGCTGTATGTATTTGCTGGTGCTGTTGAAGCCTAGATAAGTTTAATGTATCTGGCATACCTGAAAGGTGCTGGAAACCCTGTAATGAGTGTTACTTATCTTGCAGCTATAACAGCTAACATGATGACTTGCAAATTTCCTGCAAAAACACTCTGTGTGTTTTTGAGATAATAAGCACCACAGCTTTGGTTGCATGTCAAAGCAACGTCCTTAAATCAGAGTGGCTAACACTCTTCAAAGTCCTCATGAGGCCTTCCAGGCATGTTTTTGTTGCTTATTAGTTTAGACAGTAAAACAAAAATTAAAGTCAACACGATGCAAAGGATGCATATTGCCCCCTCCCAGCATTTGGAGGGATTGTTTAATGAAATTCTCAGCCTATTGCACGTGAGTGTGCCTGTGTGCATAGCAGACTATGGCTGCTTCCAGATGTCAGTTACTTACAGCAGAATACGTAACTGGTATCTGGGTGCAGCCACAGTCTGTTGTTCTTTGGTGTTGGAAGGCTTGGCAAAGGTGGGATAGAGCTCATAGAGATCAGGGAAATTAAGAGACCTTGTAATTGATACATGGAAATTAGGCATGACAGTTGCGCAGTGCAATCATTCTTGGAGAAATACATTGAAAAACTTAGCCAGTATTTTCAACAATGACTTGGCATTTTAAATAGCAGCTTTCCTGGAGATGCAAAGAATGCCTGTTGCAAATACCTGTGAACCACTGCTCACGTTCTTATGTCAGAACCAGTGTGTACAGTGCTAGCACCTATTTAGCAATGCCCTAGGAGTGAGGTGCAGCCTATATCTGGGTTCACTTACTGTATTTCAGTAGTGCCATTGCATAGTAACATGCTTTATCAGGGCTGTAGGGGCTTCCACTAGCTCAGCTAGCCTCTAACGGGCAAATAATGCTTCTGTGGAAGATGACATTGGGGGAAACCTCTGTAAGGCCAGTACATTGTCATAATAGAGTGACACATGGCCCCACTCTCTGTCCCAAGGAAATATAACAGGTGACCTCACATAAGGGTTCCACCTACCTCTTAGCGGACAGAAAAGACATACTTGTGGGTCCATACACCAGCTCCCACTTAAGGGTAGAAAGATAAGAATTTATTAATTAGTCCAGAGTCCATAACATACATGCTTAGCAAAGACACAGGTGAAACAATAATAATAATACCCAAGGACATTTCACCTTATTTTTATTTGTGTGTAAGTTTGTTGCTGGTTAAAGACATTTTCCCCAAGTATCATTTCACGAGAACTCATGAACCCCCTTGCCTTCCACCATGATCTGTTCAGGGTGCAGTTTCCTGATTTGGATGGAGTTTGAGAGGAAAAGTGCAATCTGTTTAGTTATGTACAGATTGGATCCCTGCAAGAAGAGAAGGAGTTTGACATCTGGGGACCAGAAGTTCCTAATTCCCAGAAGTGGAGTTAGGTATTTTTCTTTCCCAGACATATACAGGTTACAAGTTAGTAATATACGGGTACACGTGACTGGTCTGAATTACTTGGAACTGGGTTCAGCAGACTTTTACTTTGAACTGAGCAGGAAGAGAAGAGAGTGAAGTGTATTTTTTCATGAAGTGTTGTGGGTCACATGTAGGCCACACTTTCCCCCTCAGTAAATCAGTTTTACTTCAAGTTACTATGGTAGGTGTAGATGAGCAAGAAGGAGGGGTTTGGATTCTAGTTTTTTAAAAATGGATCGGGAAATTGTTGCCTCAAAATACAGCTAGACAAGATGTTGGGGTTTTGATGTTATGATAAATATTTTTGTATGTTGTTCATATGAATAAAGTTTTTTTCTTACTACTTTATTGATTGAAATGAGAGCTTAACAAAGAGATTTTAACATAGAATGAACATTAAGTCAACAAGCCAAATGAAAAGAATAGAACGAGTGAAATAACATTTACAAAAATAACGTGGTTGGGAGGTAGTTAAATTGGACAAAAAACAATATACAGGAGTGAACTAGGTATGATTTATGAGGAAAGTTATAGAGGTCAGAATGCCAGAGTCAGAAAAAGCTGTGTGTTACTAAGAAATGGTTGCCAGGTAGTAAAGGAGTCTAGGTCACATGGTTGACCTTGCATTTCTAGCTATATATTCTAGTTTGAGGATGTGCCGGTGGCAATTATACCAGTGATGAAGTGAAATCTTGGACTGGCCTTTCCAACCTCGGGCAACTCTCTGGCAGCCGTATGAAGAAGGTTTTGATCACTAAATTTATCTTTATTTGTTCTGTCACAAATGTGAGTTTTTTATCCCTCTGCATGCCCTGCATGTTTTTTATGGGCATCATTTCGAGAACACAGAGATTAAGAACTGTAAAGTAATAAAACTGTCTTTTCCTTTCCTTCATTTTAGCGGAGCCTCTGTTGACAGGAGAGAGTGTGCTGCCACTGAAGTGCCCTGCAGATGATGTCAACCTCTCACCACTGGCCTCAGTCGATGCCCTGCTCCAACAGGGGAAGGATGACTTCTCAAGCTTCCTGCCTACTGAATTCATTGCACTTTCCCCTCCACAGGCTCAGGACTATCATTTTGGGCTGGAGGAGGGTGAAGGCATCAGTGAACTCTTTGACTGTGACTTTGGAGACTTTACTTCCTTGGATTTTTAAGCTTCCTTGGGGAGGGGAGGGAAGAAATGCAACTCAGCTAACCCTGGCCCATCATGGATCCTCCTCTCAGAGCTGACGTTTGAATGTAATTGCAAGGCCAGCTTTTGGCTGTCTTGGCCAACGCGCAGTGGAGTGGACTCCGAGAGGGGAAAGAGGGAGCCTGTGTTGAAGTGGCAGCAGGAGGAAATGGGTTATAGTCTCTGGAGAGTGCTACCTGCCACTTGCCACCTCACAGTGATGGGGAAGGCAACTCTGAATCAAATTGCTGCTGTGATTGTTGCAGGTCTGTTTCTGTGACCATGTAGGGAGTTGTAGGCCCCACTTTGAACCTTCAGTGCCATAAAAATAGCCAGGCTACATTGTGTGGGCTCACCATGATTTTCAGGTGCCATATTTTCCCTCTGTTGGGATAGTTCTAGTTGAGGATGTTGTCATAGCAACAACTTTGCTGAACCACTCCTTTCCTTTAATCCTCAGTTCATATTTAGTGATGGGCAGGTCCCCTCTCTTGGTTGTTTATCGCTTCTTGCTGTGACCAGTTTCATGACAGTTGGAGAGCTTCCTCTGAGAAGGCTTACCCCTTCCCATTATTCTCTTACTGTAATTCCTTTTAAGATATGTGGCAGCAGTGGTGTTCTGGTTATGGCTGGAAGTGAGGAAGAAGACACCTGTATTGACCAGCTATGGCAGAAGAAAACAACTACATGTCTGAAAAACAGCCTGCTATTATCCAATATCTCACTGGCTGATACTGAAGTATTAATTACTTGTAATTCAAGGAAGTAGAGAGGTTATGGTGCTGGCAAGTTGAGATTTGCAATCCAGTAAAGAAATAATGGCCATGTTGAAGAAAGAGAGCCAAGTTTGTGGGGTTTGGTGGAGTTGCTACTCATAGAGACATTCAGCAAACTGAACTCTTTAAAGGTAGGAAAAGAAAATTGGAAATGATAACTTTTTTCTACCTTTTTTAAAAAAACCTTCTAGTTAAGAAAGAGGCAAGTTTTAGAATAAAAAGCAGCCAAGCAAAATGGAGTGAGTTTTGTCTACATATTAGCACAAAGCATAAGATTTCTCCTTTTTTCCCCCCAGGGAGGTTTTATGCATGATAAAGCTTTAAGGAAAGTTCTGTATAGGTTATTTATTTATTTTTCAGCTTCCGCACACCTTCTCCTGATAACCCTTTTTGAAGGCGTCCAGTCTTCCCTTCACCTTTCTGGTAGAATATGTATATTTCAGGGTTATTTTTGTTTGTTTTTTTAGAAATAGTTGGCTAATAAGTTGGGGTGTTAGCTGTCTTTATCTGTGAGCGTAAGGGAGAGAAGACAGATGGAACAGTGCTTAAAGGTAGGCAGTAAACATGGCAGAGATTTTTTTCAGCCTAACGAAGGCAGAAGTCTGTTTCTGATACTCGCCTACATAATACTGTGCAACAACAAGTGATGAATGCCATTTGTTTGAACTTCTCCTGTAAAGCAAGGATACTGATACTCTGCCTCCACACCTCATCCCCTCCCCTTTGTGCTAAGCACTGTGGGACTGTCCAGATCTTATGGATTCATATTATTTATTTATTATTTATGTGGTTTCATCCAGTATCTGAGGAGAACACTGCACGAAGCGGAATTCTGGATGTCCAGGTATGTGGAAAGAGGCCATATGGGGTTCTGTTAAAATAGCTGATCTAGCAATTTAGAATGGAGGAACTGAGATGTGGAAGAAATAGGTAGCCAGTGTGTTTTAGACGAGCTGTTAGATGTAATAACAAAATTGCTCTGTGTCCCATCCAAGTGATGGAGCGTGACTGGTCAAGACTGTTGAGCTGAATGCTGTATTTATTGGTAGAGGATGAACTGTGGTTGAACTTGTAGAGAAATATTTGGGGGGAGTTGAGGGGGGTAGGGAGAGAGATGCACACTGTGCTAGCATGTGGTTTGGGGGAAGCAGTGGCTCTCTTCTGCACTTAGCTTTTTTGATAGGTAGGTCTAGTGGTTGACTAGCAAAACTAAATGAGGGCTTTAGCAAAACCTTAAAAAGGTACCTGTTGCCTGCTTGGTTAAGAATCGTATCTAGCGTTGAGCAAGGCAGTGATTGGTGCTTCCCTTGAGTGCCTTCCTATTTGAATTAAAAAACTACTTATTTCTGTTACTGGAACTCGCCAAAGTGTGCTCCTGCCTGGTAGGGGTTTCTCTTGCTTTACAAAATGGCAGCTATCACAAGGACTGTCGGTGTATGTGAACAAAGCTTTAGTACCCACTTTGGTGCCTATAGGCAAAACTTTGTGATGGTCTTATGCTCTTAGGGAAACATTATGTGAATGGGCTACATTTTCAGAAATAATAATAGTAATAATAAACAGTTTAAAAGGAGAAAATTTAGGCCTCTTAAAATGAGAGAACTATCATCTGATACACTGTAGCACCTGAGCATAATCACAGTATAGGGTTGGGAATGTGCTTAACCAGGCCTTCTTGTTAAGGACTTAAATTGCAAGGGGTGTTTGCCCATCCCTTTTTCAGGCTTTTACATGTTCAGTGGGGATATGCTCTGGTTTCTCCTCCCTGAAAATACTGCCCATCTGGAGGTCCAGGAAATGCTAAACAAATGACAAGGGGTGGGAAGAAGCATTGGCAAACATTTCTTGCCAGCACTAGATGGTGCTAAAAGTGGGCACTATGGGGACCCAGGACTGAAAGATTGTACTGGACTCCATCCAGTGCAACGCGCTTGGCATTTGTCAATAGATCTTTTGCACTGGATGTGCAAAGCTCTGCTAAGGAATGAGGCTAGTGCCCGTCCTTTTACACCATCGTATTCAGCCCTGAAAAACCCATCTTGATGCCTGGAGAAGACTCTTGTGCCAAAATGAGTTGCCAATAAGAAAGGAACAGAAACTCAAAGTGTGCCTGCAGTAGGGATGCGTTCCCCTTTCCTTCTTGGTTATAACATTAAAGTTGAAGCAACTTTGGTACTCAAGAGTAATAAAAGTACATCTGCAACTAGTCAGTTTCTGGTAATATGCTGCATAGGATCATGGTCATTTTCATTTGAGGTACTTTGGCTTTTGAATGGGGACTGTTTCCTGCTGTATGATCTTTTGTCAGGAGAATATGGATAGCTTCTATGAATTGTTCTTCTTGGCTACAGATCAGGAAAGAGGTACAGAGAAACCTGTACCATTGATTCCAAATGAGCTGCTGAACATGACAATTTTTCTTGGTATGCAGAAAAAGTATGCTTTCCCCAGAGCAGTGCTAGTGATGGGTTATGATGTGCTGATACAGAAGCTCATACGAGATACCTTGTGGTTCTTTGGAGCAGCTTTACCAGCACAAGCCAAAGGTTTTTGGTGGTCTTGATGCATTTCAGTACCTTTCCCTAAAGGACAACAATTGTGCAGAACACCCTACATTTTAGATAGAAGTCAACGAGATCAAACTCTTCTGAAAACAGCTCAAAAATGCAAATAGTGCAGTGTTGGTAGGAGTGTTGAAAAGCGAAGCTAAAATCTACAAATTGTCAAGAGCTCAAGAGAAATGCCACTGATAACTTAATTGTCTTCGCAAGATTTGTTTTCATTATCTCTAGTAGAACCTACTTTAGTGATACTGGAAGAGCTTTCTAGATAAGGCTTACCACACTGGAGGTTTACCAGACTGGAGATAGGTGTTAGCGTTAGCGCAGGGAGGAATTTTTACATAAAATCAGGACAGGAGCCAGTCAATGTTGACCTCAATTCTTAATTTTCCAGCCTAGTAGACTGAAAAAAGAAGGGGGCTTTGAACTCTAGTTATAGGCTACTGAGGTGCCTTTTTCTTAATAAGTCAGATACCATAGGCTGGTTCTTTTCTCTAGTTTGTACACGTAAGGTGACTTATATTTCCCTAGCAGTTGTAGCTTTTGTGTTTACATTGGAAAGCTGCTTCTTTTCTTTCTCCAACTTCAGAAGTAGACAACCATCCAGTAGTGATTTTCCCTATTATATCCTCCTCCTCTTTTTTGTGCCATAGGTAAGCCCCCTTGTGGTAGAACAAACCTTAAAAAAAAGAATTGAGAGAGTATTTTGCTTTTGAAGCCTGGAGATATCTGGATTAAAGTAGATCAAACAGAAATGAGTTAGAAGATCCTTATTTGCCAAAGAAAGTGGTTGTTACCATGGGCAACCATACCAGCCACTATGGCTTCTATATTCTGAGAGAAAAACCCAGAAACATAAAAGGCTCAACTAGGATAAATATGAAATGGGAACCATGGGTGTTTTTTCACTGTCACTAGAAGTACACATTAAGTACCCATTAATGGGTACAAAAATGCCATTACGTACCCATTAATGGGTACTTAATGGGTACTTCTAGTGACAATGGAAAAACACCCCATAAATCACAGTCAGCCTTTGTAAAGAAGTTGTAGGCTGTGTGAGGTGATCTTGCACAGTAGGAGAATTAAATTAAAAATGTGCATGTAGCTTTGTAAGGCCTACTCTATTGGTATAATGGTAAATAGATGGCAATTCAGAACTTCCAAGAGAGAGGGGTATGGCCATTTACTAAATTTGAGGGGTTCAGGAAATTGTTTGTACAAAAATGCCCATAAATCAGCATCTTGTCACTAAATCCTGCATATAGGTGTCAAGATGGATGTCAAGAAGTGAATACAAAAGACTTCAGGAACTCACCTAAAATCCTGGGAGGAGAGGAGGCTGTTGCCCTTCATCTCTTACTTTTACAGCACATGCTACCAATAGCTATCAAAAAAGGCCTTGAGTCTTACTGGAACAAATCTGCCTCGATTTTGCTTGTATCTTCTTGTTTTCATAGGCCTATCCTCCCATTTCCTGAAAGAAGTACAGACTAGGTGAATGGAGGATTGGATTTTGTCAAGTTCATTTTGTTAAAATTGAAAGCACTCTGGAGAAAAAAGTCCTAAATCTTTGCAAGAAATTCTATGGAGTGTTTACTGGGAGAAGTGCTTCATGTAAAGGATTGCAGGATATTGTTTGGGGAAAGCAGTGGTATTTTCTTGAAGGTGAATAAAGGCTGTTGAGATATTGTCGTGGTTGTTTAGGAATATTATATTACTTGTAAGTACCAATCAAGAACTTTTGGTCTTGTGGCCACCAGGCAGCTAAATGCATTGCAGATCCCAGTGCTTGAAACCCTGGGGGACATGCACATCTATGTGCCTTTTCAAAATAACAAGCCTTGTTTGTGATTTGTGCTTTTAGTTTTAATAAATAAATTTTTACTTCCTTTTTCTCTTGATTCCTGGATGTCTGTCCTGTTTTAAAATGCATAGTGGCCTTTACGATGACCAGTAGACATTGGTGGTTTAACAAGCTGGTCCTGCTAATGGTGGGGGTGGGGGTATAAGTACCCACCCGCCCTCCCACAGTGTCCAGGAAAGCTAAGGACAAGTAGTGCTGGAGCAAACCAAATGATTGTCCTGTTTCTTGCAGCAAAATACCAGGAGACTTGTAAAATTCCCACTGGTATTTTTTTTAAGAAACACTACATAATGATAAACTGATTGTACAGATTTTACATATATCTGAAAATCATTTACTGTATTTCTATAGGATTTGGAGGACTAAATCTTATAAACAAATGAAAAGTACACTTAAACACCCATGTTTTCTTAAAATATCTGGGTGAATAAAAAGATAATCATCTGGTGCCCTAAAAATATCGAGTTTTGGTGCCAGACAAACCTCTTTTTTAAAACTGGGTGCTACCAACTTGAGGGGCACACACAGCAGGACTCCTGGTGCAGATCTTTGGGCTAATAGTATGAAGAAAGCAGTGCTGTTGATCAAGCATTGGCATGTATACATCATGTTCAATCCATGTTAGCAATGTTGTGACCCAATTCTGGATGAGCTTCAGTTTTCAAGCAATGTTTAAAGTCAGTCTCACATACATTGTTTGGTCTACATAAGGGGTTACCACGGTGCAGTTAATTGTGGTCATCCTGTTATCAGGGTCATTAGTATCAGGAGGCATTTCATCTGCAGCTGATAAAAAGTATTCCAAGTAACAGATGCAAATTGATCCGCCAGTATTAAAGAAGAGTCACTGTGTACTCCCAGTCTGTGAACGTCATTGCTGCTCTCTCTCTCCCGTTCGCTCTCTCTCACACACAGAACTCTGACTCAGGACACCCACCAGCTTTTCTGGGTCTGGTAAGCAAGCTAAAAGGTAAATTCAGACACACACAAAGGAGTGCTTCCTTAGGAAAACTGGAGTTAGAGGTGCCAGACATTTACCCCTAAATGTGCCTCACTTCATTCCAAAGCCTGGAAATGGTTGGCTTTTGCTCATACTCTTTTATTCGTTCATTCATTCATTTGAATTTTTATCCCGCCCTATACCCAAAGGTCTCAAGGTGGGTTACAGCATTAAAAACCATTGAATATATAAAATGAACATATTAAAACCATAACAGTGCCTGGATGTGGGGAGGAAAAGCTGTACCCTTACTTAGTCAAAGGCTAAAGAGATGAGTCTTCCCAGCTCATCTGAACACATAAAGTGAAGGTGTCTGACAGAACATCAGGAGGGAGACTTCCACAGTCTGAGAGCCATCACTGAAAAGGCCCTATCCCACGTGTCCACCGTTTTTGCTACTGAGGGTGGTGGTACAACCAAGAGGGCAACTCTTTGTGGAAATGGGCAGGGAGCTGTGGAGGCACGTGTAGCCAATAGCAGCCTGGAAACGGCAGCGAAGAGGGCCTAATTGGAGCCACAGAAAGCTTATTGGCCAATCAGTAAGCAGCACCTGTTGTCGAGAGAAGACCCTGCTGGACTTGATGAAATAAGGGGAAGGTAAGAACAAATGAAGTAGGTTTTTGAGTGCACTGTGGTTAACTCGTTTGATGCACTGTTTTGTGCATTTATAGATGGGGCAAATTTTAGTAAAGGGGTGATTGAAAAAAGTCCTATCTGATTGCACCCAAAGTTTAATGTTATCTGCATACTGTTGATTTCTGAGGCCAAAAACAATGTAAATTTACAGGACTATGAAAAAGTATTTGCCTCCTTCCCGATTTCTTTCTTTTCTTTTTTTTGCATATTTTTCGCGCTTAATTGTTTTAGATCCTTAATTTGAACCTCATTGAGATGCTGTGGTAAGACCTTAAATGGACAGTTCATGCTCAAAAGCCCTTCACTGTGGCTGAATTAAAGCAATTTTGCAAAGAAAAGTGTGCCAAAATTCTTCCATAGGAATATGAAAAACCGATTTCCAGTTATCAGAATCATTTGATTACAGTTAGTGCTGCTACTGCTAAAGATAGCACAACCAGATATTAAGTTGGGGGGGGGGAACTTTCCATTGTATGATATAGGCACTGAGTAACTTTCCTTCAATGAATGAAAAGATCATTTGAAAGCGGTACTTTGTATTTACTCAAAGTGTCTTTGTCTCATTGAATTTTACTTAAGATTTGAAACAAGTGTTGCAAACGTGCAAAATTAAATCAGGAAGGGGAAAAATACTATTTCATGGCTTTGTGTATGGTTTATCTAATAAGCTAGCAGTAGCAAAGCATGAAAATATCAATAAAGCATAGAAAGGCAAGATGCAAAGAACAACAGGTCTCTTTTACCTTCAATGGAGGAAGAAATTTCCGCAAGTGACTTGTCCAATAAACTGCCAGTCTCATTAGAGGAGGAGAACTGTTTTACTGACAAGAAGCTTGACTTGAATGAACTGCCTGGGTAACTTGTCTGTCTCCTCTGTATATGGAAAGAGGAGCTCAGTATAAGCTTAGAATGACATCTAAATTGTGGGTAGAGCCTACAAGAAAAAGTTGCAGCTGCCTTCCAACTAGCAACCCTGTCCTTTTTGTTGATATATCTTTCCACTTCTGCAGAATTTAGGAATAGTCTGCTAGAATGAATGCTACCCTAGACTTAAAAGTCATTAAAGGTCAGTATTGAAGAACCAATCAGACATAAGATAACATAAGAGGAACCCTGCTGGATCAGGCCAAAGCCCATCTAGTTCAGCATTTTCTCTCTCTAACCTGGAGGGCAGTACCTAGTAGACATCAATAAACCTTTTTTCCATGAGTTGTCTAACTTTTCTAAGGCTATCCAGGCTGTTTGCTGTAACCTCCTCTTCTGGAAGCAAATTCCATAGACCAGTGGACTTCTGAATGAAAAAATCATTTCCCTTGTCAGTCCTAACTCCTGCTCATCAGCCTCATAGAGTGCCCTGTGATTTAAGTGATATGCAAAAGATAAAAGATTTTTCTCAATTCATCTTTCCTACAACATGCATGATTTTATATACTTCAGTCAGACTCAAGCCATTGCTTTGCCTTGAAACATGTTTTAAAACATGTATAAACTGCCACTCTTAAAATGACTTATAACTGAAATCTGAATCTTACCTACTTAATCCCCTCAACATTTGCATTGCATTATCAATGGCTTCTGTGTTTTCTGCATTCATCATTAGCCCTGATACTCTCTATTAATCTCTTCACTGATCCACCTAATTTTAATTTCTTAGCTGGATATCAGTATTTCTGCTGCCGAAAAGTTTTGATGCCAGATTGGATGAGTTTAGAAATGATATATGAAGGTACCAGCTGTGAGAAAGACTGTTGTCCCAATGGCGTGGGGCCATTTTACACTCTGAGCGGTCACAAAGCCTATGAGGCAGAAGCAGACCACTTGCAACAAGCCCAAAACACAGCCAGAATTCCTGCCAGAGACCCTCCGTGCTCATTTTAAGTCTTCAGAAGTGACTGTGGTTGCATTCCCAGTTGTTGATTTGCCCCTTGGCTGTCACATTCACTTGCAAAGCAGCCAGGTGTTGGATCTAAGTAAAACCTGGGTTTGGGAGTTCATTATCCTTCAATAGCATCACTTATTCTGCTGTATTTTGATATTCTGGAATAGCCATGCTGTATTCCAGAATATTCAAATTTAGTGGAATAAGTAAATGAGGTCTCGATGCAGCCCAAGGGACTGTTCACACTTGGCTTTATCCTGGAATAGGGGCCTGCTCTCTTCATGCTTGTGCAGGCTACAGCACACCCCAAGTGAAGCCTGACAAAGTCTGCATTAGGATGCAGACAACAGACCCATATCCTGAGATATATTACAGAATATGGCCAAGTGTGAACAGGCCCTAAGTCTGTTTGTACTTCACCATACTTCTGTCCCCATGAATCCTCCCTACTCTTCTGTTTCAGTTCCAGTTCCATCTGTCAGGCAATCACCCATCTTCTCTACAATAGCCAGCCACTCTGGTCCCTAAGGAAGACATCCATGTTCCTTATCACTGATAATAAGAGGAAGCCAGAGGCGTTCAGAAATGTACACAGAACTTCTCTGTTCAAGGGCTGCCTAGTGTGCAGATTTGAAGGCTTGTAGGAGCAAAGTAACAACTGCAAATGAAGTTCCAACCACACGGAAAAAGCGAGTTGGGATGTTTTTGGCCAAGGAGTAATCCAAGAAAACAATGAGGTTATGATATAAATTACAGATTGTTAGGTGCCACTAAGTTGACACCTGTATGAAAAAGTGCTCACTCCCTTGGGCTGCCTTTTGTAAGGTCTCTAGCTCTGTCAAGAACATTTTAGGAGTCTCTTTGATCCTCTTGTTTATTTATTCTGCCTCTTTTGTTCCCTTCAGCATTACTATGCACATTCATTACCCCCCCCTAGAATTGTACATAATTTAATTCCATTTATATCCTGCCTTCTAATGTAAATAAACACACAAGTTAATCTAGCAGAGAACTCACAAATATGTCATGTTATCAGCAGAACGGCGACTTGGACAATCAGATTTTTCATCAGGTTCACCAGTAATTTTGGTGACTCAGAAGAGGGAGGAGGGTGCAGTGTAGCTCCAGTTCCATCAGGTGGCAGCATATGGGAAAGAAAATTTTAACAAAGGTGACAGTTCGAAAAATTGCAGTGAGCCTTAGCTGCAACGTTTATTTGGCAGCACAAATGATTTCCTTACTTCCCCTGTAAAGCGGAGCTTGCTGAATAGCATCCCATAGCTAGCAAATGCAAGCTAGTGTTTATATTGGCCATGGGCTCTGTCCAGTTATGGACCACACGTCATTCTTACATGCAGTATACGTGCGTGCGCACACACACACGTCACTAGATAAAGATGCCCTTGAGCCAAGCTTTACTCCTACCATCTACATGGATGCAGTTTTCATGGCAACAGCACAGAAGTATCTTATCGTCACTGCCTTTTGGGGAGGTGCTGGGGATAAAGCACTGAACCTTCAACAAGAAAAATGTCCACTGAGCTGCATCCAGCCTTATACATGGACTAAGAACCATTTTAATGACTTATTGGTGTCAAGCTTTGTTATATCACATTAGATGTCAAATTCAGGCCTGCTTGCCAAATCTGGCCCAAAGCGCAATTATATTTGCCCTGTGAAAAAATACCAAATGTCTACTAGGGCTGGCCCACCAGTAGATCGTGCATGTACCACTAAGACTACAAATCCCAGAATGCTCTGCTGGTGCGTTGGCACATCAGTCAGGACCCACAAGTACCCCCTCCTCTGCTGGCATTCATTAATGACCTCATGCTACCAGTCATATGGGGCCACCCCTCCCAAAAATGGCCAGACAAATGGCGGAAAACAGAAGCTTTCTAGAAAAGTGAATGCCACAGATGTGTCTTTTATTTGACATTTGATTTGATATAGTATTAAGCTTTGCTTGTTCCAGATTCAATGTTTAAGCAAAGCTTGTTTGTTTGCATATGAAAAGGTTCACCATCATATCTGATGGGAAGGAAAACTTCCTCAATTTTAGAATTTTTTCAAATGTCTAAACTTTGTCCAAGGTTTTAATTTTGGTCTTTTGGGCACTTATTTTTCTCCACTCATTTTAACTGTGTTTTTATTACTTTTATTGTGGTCTGCTGAGACTCCTAAATATAAGGCAGGATATAAATACAACTAAATAAGATTATTGTTTAAAATGTCACAACAGCTTTACTAATCTCTCTTTTGCTTTCTGCTTTCTGCTTCCTGTCAATCTGTCGAATTTGGAGCAAAAGTTATTATGTGTTCTCAGGTTTTCCTGACTCTCACAGAAAGAGCCTGTGGTATGTTCAAAAGGCACGCTGAAATGCAGTCATCAATAATGAAAGGTAAAAGACAGCTGAGATGATGAATAAACAACGAGCGCTTTGTGATGTGATGGAGCCTCACTGCTTTGTCTGGCTTGCAGAAATCATTGTGGGAGATCATGGAATGTTTATTTTTCTTGCTAAGGGATATTCTTGAAATCTGAAAACTTTAAGCCCTGAAGCAAAACAAGAGCACCTTTGGAAGCGAGATCATCCTTCCATTAAAAAGAGGCACACAAGATTTATACATAATTAAATGGGAACTCTGGATACCGAATTTGGATTCAGTTTGGATCTAAACGCCTATGGGAACACACCCCAAGTCTCCAAGGAAAACCGAGCTCCCATACCATCGCACCACTCAAGTTTGCTACTATTGGGGACATGTCACTTTTTTTCTGTTTCAGCCTACCTAAGGCTATGTGTGGTTCAGCTTAAAAGAATGTCCTATTGTATCTGACCAGTGGCCTGGATATCTGCCCAGCTGGACAAGAGGAGGAGGGAGAGGATCTACTGACTGTCGTAGCCATCACATCTCTTGTTGCTGTGGACAGTGTGCCGTGTGCCTCAGCCAAGGAGGTATAAGCACAAGGGTTACTGGGCAGTCATGGCCATGCTGTGAACCACTTGGAGAAGCTAGAGTTGGTACACCACAAGGCTAGACCTATGAGGTCCACACAACATTGCAGTGGGCAGCATGGAAACACAGAGGCCAACTGAAGCACCTCCTTACTAAAGCTAGTGGCTGGAGCACCATCAAGTCACCATGTGCCCAGCAGGCATCCTGACCTTGCAGCTGCACACACTGCAGATATCACAGTGGCTATTCCGCAGCTATATATGATATGATTTCTTTCTCACCCTATACCCAGGTCAGTTTACATCAAAGCCAATGCACAACAAATATGCTAGAACAAAACATAACAGTGCCTATTAAGGGAAAGGAAGCTGTTTGTTCACTAAAAGGCTAGGGTTAAGAGATGTCAGCAGATGTCTGAATGTATATAGTGAGGGAGGCTATTCCATAGTATGGGGCTATCACTGAGAATGCCCCTTCATGCTCTCAACCATTTATCTCCTGAGGGTTGTGGCATAGCCAAGACCTTACTGGCAGACTTTAAGCCATGGGCAGATCTATATGGGAGAAGACATTCCCTTAGATGTTTGGGGCACAAGCCATTTAAAGTATTATGAGTCAATGTTCATACCTTGAATTGCATCTGATAGCTAATTGGAAGCTGGTACAGTTCTTTTAGGATTTGTATAATATACACCCAGTCAGCAGTCTTGCAGAAAAGTTATCGAACACCAGCATCACCCATGTGAAAAAGTAATTGCCCTGCCCAGGGCCTGTTTTAGCCTGCACTAGCTTGCAGATGGCAGTTTCCTATTCTGAGTTATAATCCAGAATAAGGGCCAGTGCAGAAAGGGCCAGAGGGAGAGAGGGGAAAACGGGAAGAGGGAGAGAAATGCTGAGTTTATTTCTCCAGTAATTAGCATGGCTATTTTGCTTCAAATTTAGTATGGTTTGGGTGGAAAGAAAATGAAGTCATATCTGATCAGCATGGAAGAGCTCTCTGTCACTATGAATCTTTCCAACTCATTCCACTTTTAGGTTTAAGCTGACTGGTACACTGAAAGTATGAGACTGTTAGCTGCCAATGGCATTGAACAAATAAGAAGAGGCAGATGTCAGCAAGCAGCCTGCCATGTTAATTACGAGAAGGACTCTAGCACTAGAATGATATTGATAGGGAAGTGGGGATGAAAAGTTCTTTGTTCACATCCCCCAATTTATTTATTTCTAAAGCAGAATATTATTTGCATGGGGGTTTTGTTTGCTTGTTTCCGAGTCCATACAGATGCAATATACAACAAAATTCACATCCTGATTCACTGTGAGCACCTGGGCAATAGTTTTAGTAAAACTATAGAAGAAGTTTATCATGACTCACGAGCAAGAGTATTTGTTAAGGGAGTATTATCGGATGAATTACACATAAAACAGGGAACTAAAAAAGGCTGTCCATTATCCCCAGCATTATTTATATTAGCAATAGAACCATTAGCAATTGAAATTTGTAATGATATAAGAAGGGAGGGATATAAGATTAAAAAGGGAGGGATATAAGATTAAAAATGAGGAGTTAAAATTTAATCTCTTTGCAGACGATGCTATAGTGGTCTCTGAACAGCCAGAATTAATGGTGAAGAATATTATGGAAAAAATTAGGCATATTGAAAGCATTTTGGGGTTAAAAATATAGAGAAATCAGAAATAATGTTAATGAATACACCTTCAGATGAAC